>OX465295.1:359947771-361147771 GCA_949987735.1 Leucophora obtusa
AGTGCCCATATAAGGGTCCTACCAAAATTATACTGTTTATACGCTGCAGGTCGTAAATATTAAGATATTTTGACGAAATTTGGTACACAGACCTACATTGGCCCAATAACGCAGCCTATTGATTTTGGTGAACATCGGTCCATGTTTAGACCTAGTGCCCATATAAGGGTCCTACCAAAATTATACTCTTTATACGCTGCAGGTCGCAAATATTAAGATATTTTGATGAAATTTGGTACATAGACCTATGTTGGCCCAAGGACGAAGCCTATTGATTTTGGTGAACATCGGTCCATGTTTAGAACTAGTGCCCATATAAGGGTCCCCCCAAAATTGGCTTGGTTACAAACTGCAGGTCGCAAATATTAAGATATTTTAATGAAATTTGGTGCGCTGACTCACATTATATAAAATTTTGACACAAGCCTCATTTTAACCCATTCGAATTTCGGATCCAAACAATACACCAGACTGGTGTAGGGTATTGTATAGTCGGCATGCCCGACTTTAACCTTTTTACTCGTTTTAAGCTAAATTTATTTGAATCCAAATAGCAGTCTATTGTGCTAAAATCAGTAGAAATATTTGCTAAAAAATTGCAAAAAAACGAAAATTTAAAATTTTTTGGTTAATTATATGGCAAAATTTTTTGCTGAATTTAGCAGGTTAGTTTTCTATTTTCCATAAACAAAAATTTAGCTCAATTATAACAAATATTCCGTATATTTAACCGTTTTAGTTTTGCTGTTCCTATATTACTAATATTTAGCAAAAAATCCGCTAATTTTAGCAGTTTTTTAGTTATTTTTAACAAATTTTTAGTAACTTTTTCTGCTATTTTTACATATTTATTTCTATGAGTGTATTTGCTATTTACTTTTTGCAAATACTTAGAGTTATGGTATTAAATGTTAGCACGTTTACAACTTTATGCCATAGTTGTTTTTTTTTTTTAACACAAAATACTAATTGTGAAGAGACAAATATATATTTTTATAAACAAAAATATTTATGCATTTTTTAAAGTGTACAAGGGCATTCCTTTTTTAAATAGAGAAGAAATTAAAACTTACCCAAAATTTGTTAAAGAAATTTTATTTATTTAAATATAGGTGGCTATTCCTACGAAAAGTCTGTGACTCTTAATTGTGACTGTATTCCCCATGTACTTGTTGTTTCAAAGTAATAATAAATTACATTTATTCAAATTTTTGTTTGAAAACTTCAAAAAAATTAAGACCTGGTATCGATACAATCATAACATTGACAAATAAAATTTGAATTTTTTGAATTTAATTGTTGTTTTGTATGAAAAATTATGACTCTCAGTCTTAAAAATAGTCTTAAGACAGTCACAATGAATCACAAGTAGGAATATGCACCATAATTTAAATTTCCCTTTAAATCTATGATTTAAGGCATATTTCAATCTATATTGTCCATGAATTTTATATTTTGATTTGAATTAAATGAAAGTTTTGCACAACTCAGTGACAAATTTTATAAATGAATTTAAATATAGGTTTTTTTCTTTGTTTTAAACAAAAATAAAAGTATTTGTTTGTTTTCACTTTTAATGACTTAAATATACTTACACATGCAAATTCACACAAAAACACATAATTGAATAAAGTTTTTTTTTTAATAACATGAAATAGAGGAAATGTAATCAAGACTTATGGCAGTTAAAATTCAATATAGGTCTTATATTTCTCTCTGGGCCATTTACTGTTTTTGTTGCTTGTTTTTGTAGTAGAATGAAATGTTACTTACATTTTACCACACAACGTTGTCATCATAATCATCATTTACATCTTAAGAATTACATCTACATCAGCATCATCAGCAGCAGCAGCAGCAGCAGCAATAGAAGAAATAGCAGCATCATAATTGCCTATAGAGAAAAAGTTTTGCCATTTGGGAAGTTAAATAGGAAATTATTATTACAACAACAAAGTTACTTACACAAAAAAGGATTAGAAAAGTTGTGTATGTGAGTGCTCTTCATAAAAAAATAAAAATATATTTTAATGTATTTAAAAACTGAATGCATATTCAATCATGCTTTTTAAACAAATACACATACACTGAAATACTCATACTCTCTAACATTCTTACAAAACCATAATATATACGTATATGAATTAAATGAGCCGAAACCATATCATTACAGTTTTAATTGAATTTATTCATATAAAAGGATTAAATTGATTATTTTTATACGGAAAAATGAGTAAGCCAATGTTGTTTATTTGTTCAAACACGCTCATGCATAGACATTATAAGGATGTGTTTGAGTGTTTGCTTTTAATAGTACTGTACCCGAGTAAAAATAGTTATATAATTTGATTGGTTTATACCTGACAATGAATGCAGTCACATTAAGATGCCTATCATTATATAAATCTATATCGGATATTATTTTTTCCGAGAATTTTTTGTATGGTAATTAATGTTATTATATATCCCCAAATCTGACTCCATAAATAACTATAGAAGCCATATAACACTAATCAAAATATATGTAGTGACCGATATGATTATATATGGTCCGATACTAAGTTATATAACACTGTATGTGTCGTCATACTAAAAATATATTCTTGTAATTTTATATAACTTTCTATATAATCACATACAAATATAGTTCAACATCAGATTTAGTTATCTGCAAATTAAGAATTGATTAATCCATAGCAAAATAATTTTCACGCGATTTTTTTGCGTACGATTTAGAAGATAAAAGCATTCAAATAAATTTTTATTTTATATTATAAAATTTGGGCCTATAAAATTGTTTAAACTATAGAAATTTCAATGTCAATTTAAAAGGTGGTGTGTATAAAAAGTATACATACTATCAGACAAAATTATATAAAATCAGATATTTTTATATCGATTTGTCCTGGACATGGACAAATCTCGGACCAAACTGTATTAAATTGTATCTAATTTGGTATAATTGGACACATGTAGATGTCCCATTTTTCGGATCAAGTTTTAAATCGTTGTATATGGGCACTTAGCAAATAAGATATAATTATATATGACATTATATTAAGATTTTTAGCCGGGTATGTAAAAAAATAAAAATAAATAAAAATTTAAAGTCGAGTATGTCGACTACATAATACACTACACTAGTCTCTTTGAAAGTCTATTAATGAACGGATCTGAAATTTTAATGTGTTGAAATTTACCAGTTTGGGCGGTATTTTTCGCTAATTTAAGCAAACCATGTCTGCTGATCGGTACACTCTAAAAAATGTTTGTAAATTTACTACTATAAAATGGGTAAAATTTTGTTTATTTTTACGAAAATTCGGTAAATATAAAAAAAAAATGCGTAAACTTTTTTCATACACACTTCCATACACAATAATACACACACAAAGTATTTTTAGACATTATGTGTTTATAAATAAACACATTGTGCCTAAAATTACTGTTGTTTTGTTAAATAAAATTTTTACGCACAAAGTTGGTAAATATACTATCCTATAATAGTAATAAATACTCTGACATTTCAAATTGGAAAAATTGAAAAAAAATTATAAATAATAAAAAGAAAAAGCGAAAAAGGATTATTTTTTGTGAATTACAACATTTCCACAAACACATTAGAGTCTGGAAATAGCAACATAAGCATGAAATTGTTTTTGGTAATTATTGTTAACGCATAGTAGTCCAAACCTCATTTCAAAATTAAAAACGCCGTAAGAGAGATACGGCCTACGAAGGAACAACTGGGTGCAATGACTCCTGCTCAACAAAATGCCTTCTTTGCAAGGGAGGCAGTCAACCAAAACCCGTCAACAATAACGGGAGAAAACGCCGTAAGAGAGATACGGCCTAGGCAAAACAACTGGGTGCAATGACTCCTGCTCAACAAAGTCAGTATTCATTGAGTACTGCCTAACTTGCAAAGAAAGCATTTTGTTGAGCAAGAGTCATTGCACTCAGTTGTTCCTGCGTAGGCCATATCTCTCTTAAGACGTTTTCTCCCGTTATTGTTGACGGTTACTGCCTCCCTTTCAAAGAAGGCATTTTGTTGAGCAGGAGTCATTGCACCCATTCAATAGTTATAACAAAATTTTATATGAATTTTATACAAATACCTTAAGATCCCAAAACGACTAATTGGGAAATAAACGATTATGAGAGAAGGACTCGGATATTATTATTAATAAAATACGTACCAAAAATAAAGTTATTTTATTTAAAAAAAATTTTTGGGTGGTGCTTAAAGTTAGCACAACTGTTGTAAATGTACACATTTTATTGGATTTTTACGCACTTTCTGTGGATTTTTGCGCATTTTTTGTGGATTTTTACGCGTTTTTTGCGTACATTTACACGTCAAACGTGCTTTTTTACACACAAATTTAGTAAATTAACACATTAATTCCAAAATTTCATTTAATTTTTACGCACTTTCAATGTAAAATTACAAATTATTTGTGCACCAACTTAAACACAATGTGCGTATTTTTTTTCAATTACGCACATAGAGCAAATTTACCCAATTTATAGTAGGAGTTTAGTTTCCTACAATAAGTTGGGTAAATTTCAACAGAATTTAATTAGAGTGTAGTACAACAAAATTAGTAGAAAAAATTAGTATCCGCTACTAAATTTTATAAAAATTATTGTAAACTTCAATTCAAAATCGATTTGCTAAAATCAGTTACAAAATTTATTAAATGTCAATCATTTTGGTACCATGAAATTATTATAAATAACACTGTGAGACAAATGGTAGTGGTCAGTGATCGGGAAGGGTTCAAACTACCGGGGAAAGTTATATCGGTAAAAAAGAAGTTATACGTGTCCCGGCGTTTCGCTGGGTCACCCCAAGGAATCGAGATATATCGATTTGACCTTTGGTGGTCTTTTTTTTGACATAACTCGAGAACCACTAGTCCGATTTTGCTCAAACAATTTAAAAAAAAAAATTAAAAATTACAATTCATTTAATCTGTTCATATAACGTTTTTCTATATACTCAACAGTTTTGCCGGTAAAAATAAATGTATGAAGAAAAAAATATTTTTTGCCTAAAATATTAAAAAAAAGTAATAAACAAAAGGTTATTGATTTTTATGGTAGCGGTAAAAAACATTTATTTTTACCGGCAAAACTATTGAGTATATAGAAAAACGTTATATGAACAGATTAAAGGAATTGTAATTTTTAATTTTTTTAAAATTGTTTGAGCAAAATCGGACCAGTGGTTTTCGAGTTATGTCAAAAAAAGATATATCTCGATTCCTAGGGGTGACCCAGCGAAACGCCGGGACACGTATAACTTGTTTTTGACCGATATAACATTTCCCGTTGGTTTCATCCCATCCCGATTTTGACTGTCGCATAGTGTAATTAGTAGATGCTATTAAATTTCACTAAATGGTTATAAATTGCAATTTGAAATCAATGTGCTGAAATTGGCAAAAAAGTGTACTAAAAATAAAAAAAAAACTGAACAATTGAAAAAAAATTAAAGGAAATTCAAAATTTTTGTTTCCTTCGATTGTAAAATATGTGTAAATACTTCATCGCACTTGTAATTTGAAGTAAAAATAGCAAACTGTTGTTGTCCCTACCGAATTTGCTTCTAACCGAAGCACTCTATTGCTGAACTTGATAATCGCAAGCAGAAAAAACCATTTGGTTGAACAAGATTGGGGATACAAAATTATCACATAAAAATCATAATCATGAAAGTGATTCTGACTGATCATATTGTGAGCACTGAAAATGATTTTATCATTAACTGGAATCATATTATGATCACTAAAATCATTTTATGATCTCTACGCATTGCTCTTTTCTCTGCGTGTGGGTGCTACAACTATATTTCTGTTACTCAATCGAATTTAGTTTGGGACAACAAACTATTTTTTATTAGGCGTGTTTTAGAAATAATCGAAAATATATTCCATATTGGCGCAAATAGAGTTGTTTTGTCTGTAGGCCCATAGGAGTTCGTGTACCAAAATTTGTTAAAATATGCTTATATTTGCAGGCTATAGCGCATGAATAACCATATTAGCCAATTTTTGGGGGACCTTCGTAAGAGTATTAGATCTAAACATGAACCGATTTTAACCAAAAAAGCTTCGTCCTTGGGTCGATATAAATTGGTCTACCAATTTTTATCAAAATATCTTAATATTTGCAACCTATAGCGTGCAAATAAGAAAACATTGACAGACAGACTGACAGACAGAAGGACGGACTGATAGATGGACATCAATGAATCGCCTCAAAAATGTGACTCGGAGGCAATAGGTATACTCTAAATTATGTGTATATATTTAATATTTATTGTTCTCACAAACTTCACCACAAACTCATTATACCCAGCCCAGATAGTGATGTAGGGTATAAAAACGCAAATGAATATTAAATTAAAGTTTTATGTGGTTTATATTGTGTCAGTAAATTATTTTCAAGTTGAATTGAAAATAATTTTATTCAATATTATTTTAAATAGAACACCATTAGCTTACAAGGAAACTACATAGTGGGTACACCCGCAGATCTCATTGGAATAAAAATATGTTGTAGAAAACAAAGAATCCGTTCAAAAATCAACAAAATTTAGATGTTTTTAAATTAATTTCCCGTTTGGTTTAAAAACAAACAAAAAAAAAACGAAGAAATCAAATATCACAACAGGTCTACGAACTAAAAGCTTTAACAAAGTTCACCAACAGATGGCGCACAATAGCTGTTCTAAGATTTAATACCTCGCGAGAGTACAGTAGCCCTTTATCTTTCACCACCTTTCATCTCTCGGAAATCCCCTTTCAAAGAAAGCAACACGTTAATTAATAGGAAGAATTTTATTTATTTTTATTTAATCGACGTTCATAATTTTCATATAAAAACAATTTAGTAATTATTTTTTGCAGGGTTGGCAAGTAATATCTCTAACCGTTATCGATTTTTGTTATACCTAAAACTCTGCCATAGAAATAACTAAAATACCGTTAACCATAAATAACCGCTTTCAAAATAATTAGAATGGCGCCATCTTCTACAAACTGTCACCGAAATAACGAAAGTATCGATACACTTAAAATGCTCATAGCTAAACAACCGTTAACCTTAAAGTACCTTTAACGAAGTAACTAAAATACCGTTAAACTTAAAAAAGTGCCACTGAAATAATTAATATACCAATATCCTTAGAGTACAGATACAAATTAAATCGCATTACCCTTATAATATCATTGCGAAAATTATCCAAATTGTGTTACCGTTACCGACAACAATACAGTTGTCAACCATGACTTTTTTCCTTTTCAAATTAATATTATTGAAATTAATTCATGATCGGTTTATATTTTTATCTGAGCGTCACACATATTTAACACAAAGGGGTTTACTTTACAGTACGTATACTAATTTAAATTTATAATTTATTTTACCTGGCATCAACCCACTTTTATTTCGATTTACATGATAAGTTGAAAAAAATAATTTTACAGTCCAATTCATTTGTGAAATTGATTTTTCAGTTCATTAATATTTAATTATAGTTCCGGTTTTGCAGCAAAATTTTTTGGTTAGTTTGTATTTAGTTGTTTTTCAAATTTTCGTTGTAAAGCCTACCCAGCAAACATATGAAGTCACGAAATCTCTCGGTATTTTCTAGGACTAAGATTACTTGTTCAAACAAGGTTCTTTTTACTAAGTAGACTACAAATAAGAAAATATAT
The DNA here is from genome assembly GCA_949987735.1 of Leucophora obtusa. Taxonomy (NCBI): domain Eukaryota; kingdom Metazoa; phylum Arthropoda; class Insecta; order Diptera; family Anthomyiidae; genus Leucophora; species Leucophora obtusa. Next base: position 359,955,499 of record OX465295.1, read on the forward strand.
TAATGTCCCAGCGAAAAAAGAGATGCCAAAGCTGTAGAAAAAGCACTACAATTGATGATCTAGATGTACTTCTTTTTTAACATAAATACTAATGATTTTAACATTGAGTTGTCATAGGAGAGGAGTACTCCGACTTTAATATATTTTCAGTACTTTTTGAACGAGTGCAAAGGAAGCTCTTTTTCACCAATTAAAAGTTAAAAAAAAAATTCTTCACAAAAAAAAATTATATTTTTTTTATTTTACAAATGTTTTTTTATTGCCGCCACGGGGTATCGAACTTGCGACCTCATCACGATTGCTAGTCGCTGAGCTCTACTGCTGAGCTATTCTTTGATATGAAAGTTGACAGGCATAAAAACACCACTTTGTTAATGCGATATATTGTTCCTTATTCTCTTCAATAAAACTACTTATTAAACAAGTGTAAAAGGTGCACTCCAATTCAATATTGGTTTCAGTACTATTTTTACAGGTACATAAAAACCAATTTATCACCATTTTTTTATATATACATATTTTTAAAAATTTTAAAATTAAAAAAATATTGAATTTAAACAAACTAATTACAAATATTAAAAAAAAAATTAATAGAATAAAAAAAATAAAAAAATATTGGTCCGGCCAGGAAATGATACCAGCATCACTTTTTACGATCACTTTTAGAGTAATTACTCTTTAGAAGCAATACTTAAGTGATTTCTTGGATGTGGTTCAGAAGTAATTCTAAAAAAGCTGTAAAAATGTAATAACGGATACTTGGGAAGCAATGAAAGAAGTGATTTTTTTGAAGTTGTTCAGTATAACTTCTAAGAAAGCAGTAAAAATACACTCACGGATACTTGTGAAGCATTAAAAGAAGTAGTTTGTAAAGCACTACTTGCAATTTTTTTTGCTGGGGTATTTATTTCGATCGTTATCTAACTTTAACTTTTTTTATCAAAAAATAAGTTTTATTTTTGCTCAAAAGATAAAAGTCAGAAAACAACTTTTATTTTTCACAAAAAAAAAATCATAAAATAACAAAAGTCATAAATAAATAACAAAAGTCATAAGTAACATTTATTGTTGCTCAGAAAAATAAAAGTCAAAACTAAATTTTATTTTTGCTCGAAAAAAATAAAAGTCAAAATATAACTTTTATATTTCGTGAAAAAAATAAAAGTTAGAAAAAAACTTAATTTTGCCTAAAAAGTAAAAGCCAGAAAATAAAAAAAATAAAGCACAGTTATTTCTCTGACATTTGCATTTATATGCTTTTTTTTATTTAAAAATTAAAAAATAACTAATATTTTCGCTGCCTGAGAAAAACAATCTTTTAGTTATTATTTTTTATGCATTGGGATACAACAAAATTTTCTAAGTTAAAAATATATCAATAACAGTAAATATAAACTAAAAAGTATTTAAAACAACTCAGCGACATTTTTCAGATTTTTAAATAACTAAGAAAAATAACGGTTTACTGGGCGCTGTGGTGTAATGGTTAGCGCGTTGGACTGTTACACATAAGGTTGCGGGTTCGATCGCCATCCAAGACAACATTAATCTATGAAAAATAATATGTATGAGTTTTTTCTATCCTTCATACATATCGCAGAGTCCTCCTTCGGTGTTCCCATAGCACTTAACCCCACCGAAGAAAAACAATATAACAGGGCTATGAACTAAAAAAAAATGAACTCTCGTAAAAAACAAAGTTCAGGGACCTGTCCTGGGATTTGTCTTGTGACATGTCACAAGGGGTCAATTTCCCCCTCCTATGACAACGCCATGTAAAAGTGACCAGTCTATTTCATATAAAGGGGCCAGTTCGGTGACAGTTTGTTAAAATTTCCCGTAGGGTAGTTTTTCATCACAAACGTGCAGTTAAAAACTTTACCTGGCATTCTTCAGACTAACTGATATGTGTATATATGTGAACAGTGGTCCTTAGTGATGTTTTGATTTTCATAAAATGTCACAAGAAGGGAGTGTGTAATTTAAATTATATGCGATTATGGATTACAAAACTGAAAATATTAAATCATGATAGCTTTACTTTTCGAGAAATCTCAAAATTTGGTCAAACTTAGTTGAAAGCAATTACGCAAAATCATTTTTTTCTCCTAACATTTTTCGATATTAATAAAATTGTTCATATATATATATATATATATATATATATATACATATATATATACAAATTTTGAACTATACTCAAATAAATAAGTTACTAGAAAAATTAGTAAACCGGCTTGTATATGAAGTGTACTAGTTTTCAGAATTTTTTTTTTTTTTTTGCTGCAATTCCGTTTTCAGCAAAAGTTTTAGTTATACTTTTTTAGCACTAACCTAGTTTTGAATTTTGCTACAAAAATTGAGCTGATAACCGCATTTATAGCGAGGACGTCAACCAGATAGGCAAGATGTAGATGTCGCAGATTGTGTGGATATAGTACAGGCAACGTAAATGATAATTAAAAAAAAAAAACAACAACATACAATTTCAATATTTAAATTTTTAGCAAATAATCTAACTAAAGTAAAATTTCTCTACAAATTTTTTGAGTTTTTTCAGACTACTAATATTCAGCAAAAATTTTTATTTATTTGCAATCGACTAAGTTTTAGCAAAACTCTTGCTAAGATTACGAATTTTTTTGGTGAAAATTAGCTCGCTGATTTTCAGCAAACACCTTTTGCTGAAATTACCAACTTTTTTTGCAAGAACGCTGCTGACTGAAAATTTGCTGACACAGCAACATTTTTTGCTGACTTTACTGATTTTTTTTCTGAGTGTACTTGCTCCTCTTTTCCAGATCTGTTGTTTAAAAGAGATAAATTTTCTAATTTTTTCATGATTTTCAACCAAATTTCAGTACACAGAAAAAATTATTGCCAATAAAATTTCAATTAAAATTTTCTTTGATTTCAAATTAATTTTTAATTAAAAGTTTAATCATATCAATTAAAATTTTAATTGAAAATGAGTATGGTGCCGAAAAAATGTTTATTTTACCATAAGTACTATTGACAACATATTAAAAAAAACTCTTAGGTCCGATTACTGAATGTCCAGTTAGCTACTAACTAGGACTTTAACTGCCGGGTAAATTGTAACTGGACATTCAGTAATCGGGCGTTACTATGCGTTGGGTAAATTGATATTATTTTGTATTATTAATATTTTTTCTTCTCTTCCTGATATAAAAGTTACAAAAGTGTATCTCAAATCAGTCAAAAAAATAAGAAAACTAATAAATATTTATTAATTATATTGTTGTTTATTAATTATATTTATTAATTATTATTAAATCACACATTTTAATAAAAGCGCCATAATTAATTGAAAATTTTAACGATTTGTGTTTAAAGTTTTAATTGATATGATTAAGACTTTAATTGAAAATTTTTCAAAACTTTACAAAAAAATTTAATTGATATAACGATTTCCTTCATTTTCAATTAAATTTTTAATACTTTAATTGGAACTTGATTTGAATTTTTTCTGTGTATGTGTCATTGTATTTGGTAAGACAATAAATAATTAATTTAATTTGGAGAAGATTGGAAAAAAATTTTGATATTTTATAGTTTTTTGAATCTATATTTTACCCATTTTTAAGGCTTCTCGACAAGGGTACGATCTACAACTTTTATTTTTTTTTAATCTCCAATCACATACATTTTAAACTGCATATTTCGTTTTTTTTTTGTGACGTTTTAGTAAACCGTTAAGGAGCACTGTGTGTTGAACACCATGTAAGTCATTAAAACTATGTGCGTGTAGTTTAGTGTGAATTATACGCATTTTGTGGCCACCAATACTAAATTTACATTGATAAATATTAGTAACATGTGTGTGAGTGTGTATCCAAGCGTATAATAACGGTACTAAACTAAAATTACTTCCAAAAATGACCACTAGCACTATACTAAAAATATTCTAATTATTTACAACACCATAAAAAACACATGTACATATCAAAATAACTACTCGGTACTATTTAACCACTGAGAGTATGTGTGTGTTTTTACATTTAGTTTCACAGTGTATATGGGTGGAATCAACGAGCATAGAAACTCAAGAGGATGCATGTGTCTCTTTCAATGTTAACTGGCTCTGGCCGACATTTGAAGAAATTTTATTAGAAGGTGATAGGTTAAGTTTTATTGTCAAATTTTAATAAATATTAAAAATTGTTTTAATAAATATGCATAACATGAAAAAATGTAATAAAAAAACTAAACCCGTTAGCTGCAATTTAACTTCTTGAAATCTCAGCCAGAGCCAGTGAGAGAGCGATTAACAGTACGTGAGCATCTTGCATAGAGCCTGGTGGAATATATAAAGTTTCATTGTGTTTAACATAATATTTTAATTGTTATTTGTGGTTAAATTTTTAAGCCATTTGTTGTTCATCTACATAAATAGACATAACATATACATATATAATTTATGTGCAGTATCCCAACGAGCAATAACCATTGAAAAAAATTTAATACTGATTTGTGATACCAAGTTTTATTTTCAAACCTTGCCTTTGAGAAAATGTTGAAAAAATCCTATTTCACGATAGCAGAACAAAAGCATTCTCAATAATAACAGCTTGTTAGTTCTCAAGTATTTTTTGCCAACTGTTGTAGACTACAAAAATAAATTTGAGATTTCCTTGAGAATAAAGTGCTTTTGTATAATAATTTGAAAACCTTATAACACGTTTATAAAATGAATTTTGTATAAAAAATTTGTTAATTTTAAAAGTGATTATACATATGTCCCTAAATGTAATTCTCAAGTTGAGAAATAGTCTACTTATGAAATTAGTTTTAAGTGCAGTTTTTGAACCATTTTCAAAGCCTATTTAAAAAAAATTTCTATTTAAACTTAAAAAAATGGATTGATTTCAGAATTTAAAGTAAAGATTATATTAAAATAAACACATTAAAAGAAATTAAATTAGAAGATGTTGAATATCAAAATAATTCTACTTGTGGTATTTTGCCAATTATCATTATGTAAAGGGCCGGATTTTAAATTATTATTTTATGTGACATACATACACTCAGAAAATAAATACAGTCACTTTTTTTTAGTTGTTTCTGAAGTTTTTCCGTTGAGTTATTTTTAAAGTAATAACAGTTGTTCGTAGAAGAAAAATAATTTTTAACTTTTTTCACAAGTTATTTAAAAATTTAACTAAATGAAAATACAGATATTTCGTAACAGTCAAATTTTCTAGTCAATTTTTATTGTTTTAAAATAAAACTAAAAAATGAACCAAAAAAAGGTATTTTGCAGTAAAAGTTGTTTGAAAAAACACCAATACAATTATTTGAAATGTTTTTATTTTATATTTTTTAGTAAAATCAAATATAAATTTAGTTCTTCGCACCGTTTTGTTTGTTATTTTTATAGTAAAAATAAATAAACTTTATGTTGATTGTAAGGTTTCTTATAGTCAATTATTGATAGTCAAAAACAAATAAAGAAATTGTTAAATTAAATGAAAATGTGAGTAGACCGGTTTTTAACTGAAATTTTATTAAATTTTTTAAATTGTATTTTAGTTAATTTTACCTTTATAATTTTTTGTGTGTATATATTCCTACCGTATGAATACATAATTTTACCTTAGTGGGTATTTCGAGCTGGAGCAATTATTGCATTAAGCCGGATTCACAATATTGGAGTACTACAATGTGTAAAGTGGATTCGGTTACTTTCTTTATCCCAATTACATATTTTTTGTATCATGCCATCTCTATTTTAGTAAACACAGTTTGTTTAAGTGAAAAAATTAAACACATGATGTGTAAGTTAATTACACACAAAAGTTGTGAATTTACATTGCAAAATAGATGTGTAATTGTATCTCCTTTATGTGTAAATTTACCAAATATATATAATAAAAAAGCACACACATGATGTGTAAGTTAATTACACATAAAAGTTGTAAATTTACATTGCAAAATAGATGTGTAATTTTACCTCCTTTATGTGTAAATTTACAAAATAAAATATATAATGCGGCCAGAAATAAAATAATTTTTTAAATGTTTTATTTACTATACACTCATAGAAATAAATCTTTAAAAATAGCACAAAAAGTTACTACGAATTAGTTAAAAATGATGCTGCAGAAAAACTGTTAAAATTAGCTGATTATTTTTGCTATATATTAGTAATATTGGAACAGCAAAAATAAAACTATTAAATGTACAGAATTTTAGTTATATTTGAGTTACATTTTTGTTAATTGAAAATAGCAAATTAACCTGCTAAAATCAGCAAAAAATTTTGAAAAATAATTAGTAGATTAAAAAATCACCAAAATAATTAAAAATTTCCAAGGTTTCTTTTAGATTTTTTTTTCAAATGCAAATAAAAGTCGAGCCTTCTAAAAAAATAGCAGTTAAAATTTTTTTAGCAAATATTTCTGCTGATTTTAGCAGAATGTACTATTTAATGAATTTGCATTTAACTAAATTTAGCTTAAAACGGGTAAAAAGGTTAAAGTCGGGCATGCCGACTATACAATACCCTACACCAGTCTGGTTAAAAGCCAACTAATGTTTGGATCCGAAATTCGAATGGGTTAAAATTGGGCTTGTGTCTAAATTTTCTATAATGTGAGTCAGCGCACCAAATTTAATTAAAATATCTTAATATTTGCGACATGCAGCGTATAAACAGTATAATTTTGGTAGGACCCTTATATGGGCACTAGGTTTAAACATGGACCGATGTTCACCAAAATCAATAGGCTGCGTGATTGGGCTAACATAGGTCTGTGTACCAAATTTCATCAAAATATCTTAATATTTACGACCTGCAGCGTATAAACAATATAATTTTGGTAGGACCCTTATATGGGCACTAGGTCTAAACATGGACCGATTTTAACCAAAATCAATAGTCCTTGGGCCGACATAAGTCGGTGTACCAAGTTTCATCAAAACATCTTAATATTTGCGACCTGTAGAGTACGCACAAGAATGCATGGACAGACAGACAGACGGACGGACGGACGGAGGGACGGACGGACAGACGGACATCGTTAAATCGAAATAAAAAAAATTCTGAGCCGATACTATATATACTATAAGGTGGGTCTAGGACCAATATTTTTTGGTGTTGCAAACATCAGCACAAACTTATAATACCCTGACCACATAGTGGTGTAGGGTATAAATAGCAAAAGTTTTGTAGATATAACAGTTTATTTTTGCTATTTTTTTTTAATCTACTAATATTTAGCAAAATTTTCTGCGGATTTTACAGTACAATTTGTTATTTTTAATTAACTAAAAGTTAACTTAAGTATAACTAAAATTTTGTAAATTTAACTGTTTTAATTTTGCTTTTCTTATTTTACTAGTACTTAGCAAAGAACTCTGCTAATTTCAGCAGTTTTTTCTGCATTATAATTTTTAACTAGTTTTTAGTAACTTTTTCTGCTATTTTTATAGATTTATTTCTATGAGTGTAGCTGTTATATTATTATTTAAGCCTAATACAAGATTCAGGTAGATTTTTTTCTGGACATACATTCGATTCTGAGTACTTCTTTCCCTTGAAAAACCACAGATTCTGCGTACTTTTGCTAAAGGAAAACTTTAGATCCTGGAAACTTTAAAAAACAAAATTTTTGTAATTTCGGAATATGTCCAAATTTTTTTTTTATTCAATTATTATTTTTTCGAATAGCATATTTTTGTTGTTGGTTTTGGCTTAAATTCGCATATTGTAGTGCCCATTTAATTTAATCGAGAGTGTCTGAACTTTTTTCCATATACGCTATCTTTTGGCTTTGGTACGACTTTCCCAAAGCGCCTTTTTCACCAATATTTCAAATAAGTAGCAACCCTGGGTCCACGATATTGGCAATATGAGTATCAAAAGTTTTATTTTTTAAAAAACCTTTTAACTCAGTTAGAATAATATCGATATAATAGTTTTTATATACTGCCCAGGAAAATTTTTTGCAATGGGTTTCCAACCTCACCATTTCTGCAACTGGTTACACCGAACCGATTCTAGTTGCGCATATCTTATACGGAAGCTATGACTGACTGAGGATCAGTTCTAGAACTAATTTCAGAACTGTTTCTAAGGCAACCGTTTGCACATCTAAGGCAACCGTTTGCACTTCGGAGATATAGAAGCGGTTGCTTTTAGGACAATTTTAAACAAAATTCATCGTTGTTGGAAGGGGTTATAAAGGCAAAGTATATGTTCTACAACCGATTCTTTGGAACAGCAAATTTTTCTGGGTGTTTTAGATGTTGAAATAGGAATTTTACTTGGGAAATTAACATTAAGATAGAATAAAAAATATTTATTTTATTTATAAAAATTAAGCCAAATATTTTATCCAAAATCCAATACAATAACATTTATTCATTTAAGCGTTCTAAATATTTGTAGTTTGGATTACAGCGTACATGTAGATTCTTTATTTACAAACATACACACAGCAAATACAACTAATATGAAATATTTTCAGTTTATGAATATCGAAAAACAATAAAAATAAAAAAATTAAATTCTAAACAAAATGAAATAAATAGAAAATATCAAAAAAATAAATGGAAAACGATAAATTTAATAAATGAATTTTAGTAAATTTTCTAAAGGACACACACAACTACATGCTACTAATACACTCTCACACAAGCATAACCAAACTTTTTTAATAAACATACTAATACAGACACAAAACATGCATATATACTAACTCTCTATAACTGTTTTTCTGTTTTGTTTTTGTTGTTTTTGTTTGGTGTGTCCTTGTCACATGGAAATTTATTATCCTTTGTATTTACAACACGAGCTTTTATCGGATTAAACTAGGCTAGAGTGGGAACAAAGGTATAAATGTGACAACAACAAATAAACAAACAAACAACACAGTATTACACCAACACTACTATAGTAGAAAAATATAAATACAAACAACTGTTAAAAATAACAATGGGTAAAAACAACAACAACAACAACACAAGAAATAAGAAGATGAACAAAACGGAAAAATCCCATATAGAAAGAGATACATTGTTACTCATAACCAGCATAACATTATAACAACACATTCTGTATACGAGTATAATCCATTATATGCACTGGGAACAAATATTCTCTATGGCGACTTTAAAATAAGTCGGTACTTTATTTATTCTTGGAATATCTTACCTGAACGCTAAAGTAGAATTTTATTGGGATTATAATTAATGTAAGTTATATAATCTACTTCAAAGGGATACAGCTTAATTAGGAGGTATTAAACCAAAGTATACAGAATTATCAGTATGTTACAAATGAAGTGTTAATCTTGTTTGTAAAATCAATCATAATTAACTATAATTTAATAGTTGAATACTACCTTAATGGCATTTTTGATTTTAGGTATACAAATTTCATGGTCTTCTTTTTTATACATACAATAAATAGCAAATAGCAAAATTGTGATTATTTTAACGTGTTGAAAAAAAGCAAAAAAAAAAATATATATAAATTATCAATTATACATTTATTGTCGCCAAAATTAATATTATTGCGAGAATACCACTTTAAATATTTTAACAAACATTTTTGAATGTTACACTTTTTGTAAAAAAACGCGTGTTTTCACAAGCATATGAAGCAAAACCAAGATTTTTCCTATAACTGTTCAAAAAGTCGAAGCTAAACTATAAGGGTACTTTGTACAGAAGGGGCCCCATGCCCAAAAAATGCAGTTTTGTGCATAAAGAGAGTTTTATTATTAAAAACTGGTATGTTGCCAATTGGCTACACCATGCATTTAGAGGTTAAAAAAGAAAAAAAAACTTACAAAATTTAAAATTATTTTTTGTGAATTTTTAGCCTACTAATTATTTAGGAAATTTTTTACTGATTTTAGCATGATTTTTTTAAGTTGTTTTCTATTAACAAAAATTTAACTCAAATATAACTATTGGGTGTAGTTACCCTACGGGGAATTGATGATTGAGATACGTCACTTTAACATGGCGTTGTCATTGGAAGGGACCAATTGCCACAGTTTAGACACCTTGTGACACGTGTGTGTGGTGTGTCTAAAAATAGCTTTTCAAATAAACTAATAAAATTAAGAATTAAAAAAAATCTACTTGGCGTCAAGTAGAGCTCGATAACACAACCTTCTGCTTGTAAGGCAACCGCTCTACCGTCGAAGCTAATGTTGCTTGTGCATGATGTCTCGCTGATGGTAAAGTTATATATTTTTCGTTTCTGTTCAAATAAAAAAGAAAAAAAACACTACAAGCATATAAAAAAAAAATGGAAAAGAAAAAAATTTAAAAGAAAACAACATTAACATACACAGAAATATAGTAGAAGTGCCTTGATATGCCCCCGATTGACCAGTCATGGGATAGGTCCTTTAATGGCAGTTGACTCGCTTTTTGCGTTGGCTATAATTAAACTAAAAAATCAATTAAAAATTAGAAAATTACCTTAAAAACTCTGATAATATAAATAAAAATTTTAAAAATTCCCCTTACGTAGAAAAGAAAAGTTAAATGAAATACCAATTGTTAAAATTAAACGAGTAAAAAGGTTAAAGTCGGCCATGCCGACTATACAATACCCTACACCAGTCTGGTTAAAAGCCAACTAATATTTGGATACGAAATTCGAATGGGTTAAAATGGGCCTTGTGTCAAAATTTTCTATAAAATAATAAAAGAAGAGAAAATTGTAAATATAGCCCATATGGGCGAGAGGTCCAAATATGGACCGATTCTATCTAGAATCTATCGGCTTTGTTCTCGCGACCATGTGAGTCAGCGAACCAAATTTCATAAAATTGTCTTAATATTTGCCACCTGCAGCGTGTAACCAAGCCAATTTTGGGGGGACCCTTATATGGGCACTAGATCTAAACATGGACCGGTGTTAACCAAAATCAATAGGCTTCGTCCCTGGGCCAACATACGTCTGTGTACCAAATTTCATCAAAATAGTTTAATATTTGCGACCTGCAGCGTATAAACAATATAATTTTGGGGGGACTCTTATATGGGCACTAGGTCTAAACATGGACCGATCGCCCTTGGGTCGACGTAAGTCGGTGTACCAAATTTCATCAAAATATCTTAATATTTGCGACCTGTAGCGGACGGACAGACGGACATCGTTAAATCGAAATTCTGAGCCAATCAGTATACTATAAGGTGGGTCTAGGACCAATATTTTTGGTGTTACAAACATCAGCACAAACTTATAATACCCTCTCCACCTAGTGGTGTAGGGTATAAAAATCGTTGAAAATACAAAACCTAAAATTTCGTAGCAAAAAATTATAGAACTTTAAAATAAGAGCTAAAATAAGCAAATCGTAAAAAAAATAAAGTTAAAAATAAATAAAAAATTAAAATAAATAAAAAAATGTTTTTAAAAATATGCCGTGAATTTTGTTTTTTTTTATTTCGGTATCGGACAAGTTTTTTAAAAGCAACACTGAAAATAACGGATCAGAAAATACTTAGAAAATGAATTCATTCTCTTTTGTTCATATTTGTACTAATTTTGTAATTTGCCTTCGGTTGACCGGTCACGGGATAGGTCCTTGGAGCGCAATTGACTCCTCATTCCCCGTAGGGTATATTTGAGTTAAAAATGCTGAATTCACAACAATCTTTTACACATTGTTTGTGTCTTTAATATTTTATATGACATTTTGGAGGGTAAATATCTGTCACTTATTGTCACTAGTCATTGAACGAAATAGTATAAGCAACAAAGTTTTTTTTTTGCTTCGATAATGCCGGATTTTGTGCCGACAGAATTATTTTCGTGAAGTTTTGCTTTACTTCTTCAATTTGTAAAAAAATGCAGCTAAGCTCATCGATTACATACCGAGGCTTACTCTTAATATGTTCCATCGACTTCAACGTATGTTGTCACTGTCAAATTAGTCCTGTCTAAATTGGTTTTCTCTTGTCCCAACTAAAAACTCGGCTACCACAACCGAACCATTCAATTAGCTACAAATAAGGTTGTCAGCACCGAATCTGTTTTCTGGGTGTAGAGGGTTAAGCAACTGCAAAAGTATTTAAGTAACAAAATTCAAGTTTATATTAAATTTTGTGGACTATAAGTTCGGCGTCAATGATGAATAGCCCGAAAAGCTTTCCCATAGCAATTATGTTAATTAAAAACTCTGCTGGGTTGTCCAAGGTGGTTCATATTTTTTAAGTCTTTGTTTGCCTGCATATGTAAATAAAAGAAAAATATATAGTTTTTTAAGTAAATGACCATTTGTGGATAAATGTTAAGCGAAAACGATTTTTTTTTTAAATTCAATTTTCTATGTGAATGTTAAGTAAAACCAACAAAACTAAGGATAATCCGAAAAAAAAACTTGGCAATTTTTTTTTTATTAAATCTTAGCCAAAGGTAAAAAAAAAAAATTCAATTACTTTAAGTTAGGTTAAGCAAATTGTTGTCCTATGTGGCATTTGAGTTGTTTAACACTTTTGGTGCCGAATGTTTGTTTCTGAATGTATTATTATTTTCACTTCATTTTCTTGTTAAGGTTCTTGCCCACCAAAAATTGTGTTCTGTAGAAAATCAAGATTTTGAAACTTCTCAGCCTTTTATTGCCCATAAAACATTCGAGTAACCAAAAGTCCATCGGTTGGTTTTCTTCTTTATAGCTTCATTCGCTGAGGAGAAAACAACCTTTACTCCGAGATTATGGCAGATTAAAAAATGTATAATTCTTAACATATATCGCGACTATATTGCCATGTTAAACCTCTAAGGCATAAAATGATTTTTATTTGATGCCCAAGAGCGTAGTAAACTTATTTTCAAAATATATGAAGTTTTTTGAATTATTAAGCCTAAACCACATAAACGCAGTGTCGACCACAGTGCGACGTTTTGTCGATAAAGCAGTTTTTTGTATCTTCTCTATTTGCCTCTGCCGAGAAATTAGAAAAGTTTCTAAATAAACAAGAGCTGTTACTAAACAAAACGAACAAGAATTTGTTTAAAAATATTAAATCGTTTCTACTAAATTCAAGAACAAAATTTAATAGCACTGCCACTGTCCACTGGCACTTTCACCATGTGGTTTGGGCTTTAGAATTTATATACATTTATTTTAAAGATGTATACATTTTAGTGTACTAAGGTAGTGAAAGGGTTAAATATTTGTTTAACTCAAGTAAGGTATAGCATTCAAAATGGATTTCTTTAACCAATAAATACACTACACAGTTTTGGTATTAAGTGTGTTTTTGTAATATAACAAAACTAGACATTTAGCTGTCAGAATAAGTAGCCCTTGAAACCTTGATTAAAAAAGAAATCGCTTTCAAATGCACAGATGCCGACAAATACACGTGTACTTCATAATGTTTAGCCAACTTTAGTAGAGAAGTTACCTGTCTAGCCAAAGTGCAGGACTACTTTGACAAAGGCATATACAACTCTCAAGTGTATTTACTTGGGATTTTGCACAACGCAAACAGTTGACATCTTATGGTGAAGTAGCAGTAGTTGTAGTTACACTTAATACTCTTAATAAATGTAGACATATGCCTAGACTTACAAGCGCCAACTATGTAAGTTCATTGCTGTGTTAAAATAACTGACAGCACCATAATTACTGTATGTGTAACCAAGTGTTGAAAAACGCATTAATAATTTAAAAACTGTCACTTTTAATTTTATCGTTTGGTGTTAGTTTGTCTACTATTTCTACGAAAATTAAGAGAATTTTTAATTTATTCTATTACAAAAGCTCAAAAATTAAATCCTTGAAAAATCGAACCTTTTCCTAATTATTTGCTTTTGTGTTTTTTAACTAACTTCTTGAACTGTCACCGCGAAAAATTCCGACAGACGACAAAATAAATAGTAAACCTTTACTATACTAAACCAACCACCCAACTATACGAATGTAGTCAAAAAACAACCAACCAAGTCAACCAACCAAACCAACTAAATAAACATTTAAACTAACAACAAAACCGAAAATGTTAACAAATATTTGAACCTTTTTCACAGCGTTCTTTGTGAATACGAGTATGTATGTATTTTGTCGGTTACTGGTCGATGTTGGCTGCATGAAAGTAAATTAGGGCGGACTTAATTGGTACATTACGGAGCTACAAACATTTCATCAGATACAAGAGATGGTATTTGCTTATAGCTTGTTACTATGGAGTTTTTGGGAAGATGAATACTTATACATACCCAGTCAGAAAAATACAAACGGGAAAGCGGTGGCAAAGCACTTTAACAGGTGGTACAACTACTGGTAAAAAGTTCGCAAAATGATAACATCATTAGACTAAAGGACCGGCTGTTCAAAAAGCGCCGGCAAAGCACTGGAGGAACAAAATTTTTGAACGTTGGCAAAACGCTGGCAAAACCAATAAATAGGTGGTCTGGAAATATATTTTCCAAAATAAAATTTAAAAAAAGTTCATATGAATTTTTTTTTTTTTTTGTCCTGCCGTGATTTGAACCCAGGCCGTCAGATTGGCAGACGAGCTAAAGAGACATATAATATTTGATGGCTATACACATAAATGAGTGATAATAGCTGACAACTACTGGCTGTGCCAAAATGCTAGTACTGGCAAACAATTTTTTGTAACTATTATGCCAGCGTTGGGAGGGCAAAGAAAAAGTTGGTCTTGAAGGAGCTTTCTCACAAACAAAAAAAAAATGATTTTATAAAACAAAAAAAAATTTAAAATTTAAAAAAATCAAAAAAATTTTTTTTGCTTTCAACCGGATTTGAACTCGGAACCTTCTGACTACAAAGATTGTTTAACGAAGCGTCAGAATTTTCAAAAAATCATTGGTCTACCAGTGAATTGATTTTTGTACCCCTGGTAGCATTCGCTAGGTAGCACTGGATAAGCACTGGTTGCAAACCTTGGCATATCATTCTAAGCCAATTCTTTGCCAGTGGTTTTTTTATAAACCACCGAAACAAATACTGGCAAAACGCTTTTTGCAAACGCTGGCAAAGCGTCCCAAATGAGTGTTCTGTCATTTCTTTTTAACACCGTGGTTACCCAGTGGTATGCCAGTGCTTGATTTTTTGTACCACTGGCGATTTCTGACTGGGTATGTATGTATATTAGATAATATCCAGGTGAAAATGGGATCGTATATGACCATATATGATATGATCATATATGACTATAGCTGCTCATATATACACATAGATTATAATACAATATATGATAATATATGGTCTCATATATGACCATATATGTATGTTCGAACTATATAGGGGCATGTATGATAAGATATATCCATATAAGATCATATACCAGTCCACATATGATCATATATATTCATAAACGACCCCATTTCCACCTGGGTATGAGGATATTGTAAAATTTTAAAGATTTTGAATAAAAAAAAATTTTGCACCCGCTTAATTTTTGATAATTTTCTTAAAAATGTTAAATATATACTTAAAAATTATTTTAATTTTAGCTTTAAAAAATATAAAAATA
The DNA here is from genome assembly GCA_949987735.1 of Leucophora obtusa. NCBI lineage: Eukaryota > Metazoa > Arthropoda > Insecta > Diptera > Anthomyiidae > Leucophora > Leucophora obtusa. Next base: position 359,970,997 of record OX465295.1, read on the forward strand.
GTTTTTTCGAACTTTCTATAAATTCGGATATTTAGTTAGACTATTGCTCTACCTCAAAACCAAATTCTAATATGATATTGTCATATTAGATTTTATTTGTTGTTTCAATTGTTTCGTGAATAGGGTGATTCCCACGAAACAATTGTATTGTCTATAATGACAATTGTATTGTCTAATATGCACCTAGCACCAGGTCTAAATAGACTCAATCATATCTTATTATATCTAAACAGATTTGATCAGATCTAATTTTTTTATACTACTAGTTCTGCAGAAATATTTCGGCACTTTCGACATTTATAATGCCGTCGTTCTCCTTGTTTATCATATGACATATGCTATCGGTGCCACCTTGGTACTTCAAACTGGCAAAGTTTCAACTGTCAAAAAATGTATATACCAACGATATAGTTAAAAAAGTGTATTAACTGTAAACAAGTTAAATCTACTTTCGCTGTCTAAACGTGCTATAAGTGTTACCATTATATAAAACGATTTTTCTATACTCATTCTTGCATATATTCATGCAACCATAAATCTTAATAAGCCACAAACAAGTTCACATTAATTTTTTGTTATCAAGCAAAACGCAACACTGACTTACTTCTCTTACTTACGTCAGTCATTGTGTAATTGTGTGTGTTAAAGTAAAAAGTAACAAACAACTAAAACGACGTCGACGACAGGGACTGCGATGGGAAAAAGTGAATAAAACTGACAAATATTTTTAACTGAACTTACTTAACCTTACTCATGACTGTGAAGGTACTCGTATACGCATTTTGGAATAAATAGATTTTAGATGTTATTGTTGTATTTAACAATTATAATGGTTGAGAGAGAACAGTTTTTCTTTTTTGAAGAACGTGTTATATGTTTACCGTTATACATTTCTTATAATGTCGAGGCAGGACTTTGAAGAAATTTTGAGTGCGGCGAGGATGTCTGACTTAAACTTTTTTTGAAAATCTGAAATTTTCGAACAAAGTGAAAAGTTTGTTGAAATCTGATCTTTATCACGAAAAATATTTATTAATTTCTTCTATTAACAAAAAAGAAAAAAAAAAAACAGGAAATCCGCGGTCTATAGAGCGAATTTTTCGAAAAAGAAGAAAATTTTTAGCATATTTATACCCTACACCACTATGTGGTCATTATACCCTACACTACTATGTGGTCATTATACCCTACACCACTATGTGGTCAGGGTATTATAAGTTTGTGCTGATGTTTGTAACACCAAAAAATATTGGTCGTAGACCCACCTTATAGCATACCGATCGGTTCAGAATTTTTTTTTATTTCGATTTAACGATGTCCGTCTGTCCGTCCATCCCTCCGTCCGTCTGTCTGTCTGTCTGTCCATGCAATCTTGTGCGCACTCTACAGTTCGCAACTATTAAGATATTTTGATGAAATTTGGTATGCAGACCTATGTTGGCCCAAGGACGAACAAGTTTGACTTCGGTGAACATCGGTCCATGTTTAGACCTAGTGCCCATATAAGGGTCCTACCAAAATTATATTGTTTATACGCTGCAGGTCGCAAATATTTAGATATTTTGATGAAATTTGGTACATAGACCTATGTTGGCCCAAGGACGAAGCCTATTGATTTTGGTGAACATCGGTCTATGTTTAGACCTAGTGCCCATATAAGGGTCCTACCAAAATTATAATGTTTATACGCTTCAGGTCGCAAATATTAAGATATTTTGATGAAATTTGGTACATAGACCTATGTTGGCCCAATAACGCAGCCTATTGATTTTGGTGAACATCGGTCCATATTTAGACCTAGTGCCCATATAAGGGTCCTACCAAAATCATACTGTTTATACGCTGCAGGTCGTAAATATTAAGATATTTTGATGAAATTTGGTATACAGACCTACATTAGCCCAATAACGCAGCCTATTGATTTTGGTGAACATCGGTCTATGTTTAGACCTAGTGCCCATATAAGGGTCCTACCAAAATTATAATGTTTATACGCTTCAGGTCGCAAATATTAAGATATTTTGATGAAATTTGGTACACAGACCTATGTTGGCCCAATAACGCAGCCTATTGATTTTGGTGAACATCGGTCTATGTTTAGACCTAGTGCCCATATAAGGGTCCTACCAAAATTATACTGTTTATACGCTGCAGGTCGCAAATATTTAGATATTTTGATGAAATTTGGTACATAGACCTATGTTGGCCCAAGGACGAAGCCTATTGATTTTGGTGAACATCGGTCCATGTTTAGAACTAGTGCCCATATAAGGGTCCCCCCAAAATTGGCTTGGGTACAAACTGCAGGTCGCAAATATTAAGATATTTTAATTAAATTTGGTGCGCTGACTCACATTATAGAAAATTTTGACACAAGCCCCATTTTAACCCATTCGAATTTCGGATCGAAACAATACACCAGAGTGGTGTAGAGTATTGTATAGTCGGCATGCCCGACTTTAACCTTTTTACTCGTTTTAATCTTAGATTTGTTATGAAGAACAAAATTTCTGTTTGTTCCTCGTTAGTAAGAGACAATAAATAAATATTTATCGTGAAGAAATTTCGATTTTTGAAAAAAAATTGATTTTCCACCTAGTTCGGCAGTTCAAGATTTTGAGAAAATAATTATTTTAATTTTTGTATTAAAAAATACAAAAATTATATTTTTGGAGTTTCTATATTTACATACATATATTTAGCTAGAATATTGTTCTATCTTGACAATTTTCATGATAGACATTACAATTGTTTTGTGGGCATCACCCCAATTAATCAGTTCTCTGCAATAAGAAAATGATGATTGGAACATAAAAATCGAGACATTATATAATGAACAAAAATTCAACGGGACAAGGATATTTTACTTATGTATATTAACTCTCTGATTTGGTAAAACCAGTCATAAATCAACACTTTTTAAAAAGCAACTTATATGTAAAATATTGCTTTTCAAAAAATGTTGATATATTATACAAAAAGATATACAAGCTAGTTCCTTATTAAGATTTTTTTGCATTATAGTGCCCTCTAGTAAAAACATTGGCAACTTAAGTTGAAAAATTTATAGGATATTAGTCCTAAACAGTTGAAGATATATTAAAAATTTTAGTTTTAAATTCTTTTTTGCGCCAATTTTAAGTAAAATTTGTGTCAAAATTTTCATTAAAATGGTAAAAGAAAAGAAAATCGTAAATATAGCCCATATTGGCGATAGGTCCAAATATGGACCGATCCTATCTAGAATGAATAGGCTTTGTCCTAGGGACTATGTGAGTCAGCGAACTAAATTTCATTGAAATATCTTCGTATTTGCGACCTGCAGCGTGTAAAAAAGCCAATTTTGAGGGGACCCTTTTATGGGCACTAGGTCTAAACATGGGCCGATTTTAACCAAATAGGCTTTGTCCTTGGGTCGACATATATCAGTGTACAAAATTTCATCAAAATATCTTAATATTTGCGACCTGTAGAGTGTAGAGACAGACGGACGGACGGGCAGACATCGTTAAATCGAAATAAAACGTGATTCTGAGTCGATTGGTATACTATAAGGTGGGTCTAGGTCCAACATGTTTTGGTGTTACAAACAAATCAGCACAAACTTATTATACCCTGACCACGGTTGTAGGGTACAATAAAATAAAATTTCTCTTAGTTAAGTGTTTGTAACCGTCGCATAGGACAACCGTAATTAATACTAGGATTAATTACTAAAGAATTCATTTTCCAAAGTGATTTATGGGACGAAGAAGAAGAAAATATTTGTATTGAATAATTTAACAGACAGAAAGGAATCACCAGACAGCCGCAGTTTCCTCTCACCCAAAGACTCGTCAGTGGTTAATTAATGTGTTAATTGATCAAAGTAATTTTTTAATTGTTAATTGTGTCTGATTCCCTTGTGTCTGTTAAATTTTTGAATAAGAATGTTTTCTTATTCTTCTTCTATAAATCAAAAAAAAATTTATTTTTTTTTTTAATAAAAATTTAAAATTTTTTCTAAAAAGTATGGGTGTTTTTGACAAGATTTTAAATTAACATATGGCAACCCTGTCATTGTAGTTTCTATAAATGTAGTAGTATTTTAATAAATTATTGTTGTTGTTTTAATTATTATTTGTATTTTAGGTGAAAATTAATGAGATTTAATTTTCCTTTCATGTTATACATTTTCGAAAATTCATAATCCGATCGGTCAGATTTTCACATATTATATCTGCAATTGACGAATTAATATTTAGTCCAGTAATCAAGTTTCGTTTTTTCGCATCAATATATTGTTACGAAATTAGATTAGTCTAGTATAGAAAACACTGAAATTTTCTATAAGAAAATATCTCGAGATACTAAAATCGTCAATCTAGCAGCACTAAATTTAAGTATAATGTTAGACTCGTACTCTACGTGTTTCCGGAATTCTCTACCACCACGGAAGTAAAACTATATAAGGCTGCCATATGTTATTTATAGAAAAGAACCCAGTTTATTTGAAAAATAAACCAACGTTTTTAAAAGGTAAAGGTTGAAACTTAAAAATATCAATCAAAGTTATAAAAGTTTGGTCTTTCTTTTATTTTTAAAAAACTCATTCCAAAAATGGTACAAAATCCATTTTTTTAAATAAATATATGGCAACTTTAAATAAAATTTTTGCGCAATTTTTTTATTTCCAATTACAGTCAAGATATCAATGTATTTATCGCTTTAAATAGCTGAATAACCTTGATTAAGTAAAAAAAATATAGCCGTTTAAAAATAATGGGTTTAAAATAGAATGGTGTCCAAATTGAGTTTATATCCAGTGTCGAATAAAATTTGTTGAAATGAGCAAAATTTTACTTAAAAATAATATTTTTTTTGCAATTTCGGCTAAGACTAATACTTTTACAATAACTTCTTGTTAACACTGTCAAACTTTGTGAAAACCATATAATTCCCTTTACGAATTCTACTTCTATTCTTATCCAATAATTACATATATATTGCTTTTTGAACTTTAAAATCACACTTACAAGTTATTATACATAAATATATGTACTAACAAAATTTTTGTTAGCCATATTATATGAGAACATAAACTCGTTGGTATAATTTTTTAAAGTTAAGACCAAATGAAATATGGCTAAAATAACCATATTAAATATACGCCTCATGAAATTTCGCATAAACTACCAGAAAAACAACCAATACCAAAAAGAACCCAGCAGCATTTAACATGACAAGGACAACGATGAATCTTTGGGACTAGAATATATTTTCGTAATAGTATTTACTTACAAGCAGCACAACTATAGCAGCAACAAACAACCGATGAATGAAAATTGGTTGTGGACGCAATTTCACACACAACTGGATTTAAAAAGGAGAAGGTTTTTTTCACCAGTTTTTGTTCTGTTTTTGAAACTCTAAACGAAAATGCAAATTTCCCCGAGTTATATAATAAAATATAGAAAAATAGAAAGTTTTTCTAACATTTATATAAATGGTTAAAATATGGCATATCATATTGCTAACATTTTTATACTATGAGACATACATTGGTACCCAAAAAAAAAACAAAAAAAGGAAAAATTAAATTTTCGTACAATTTACATTAGGGTTATGATTTTTTGACATTTTTTGTAAACATCAAATTTAACATGCCCTAGCCAAAAAGATTTTAAAAAAATATTAAGAACTCAATCTTACTTTTTCGCTGCTGTCAAAAAAGTTCCCGCACCAAAAGGGTTGTTTTAGTTTAATTAAAATATTTCTCCGAAGTTTTAAACAAATGAGACTCAAACGATGCTAATTAAAATCTATTTACGCTAAAAATTAGGAAACCTTTTTGGAGGGACTTTTGGATACATTTTTTGTCATTTACAATAATTTTTGTAATAATTCGTTATGTAATTAAACAAATTCCCCGAACAAAAATTATTTTTAGAAATTTCATTTGGTGCGGAAGGTTTTTTTGCCGAAATGAGTCATAACCCTAATGTACATACAACACTACACTGATAGAAAAAAAAAATATATAAACATTTTAGCTAAAACTATTAAAAATTAGTTACAAATCACCTTGCAGGGAAAACTTGTGATATTAGCAAATAATTTTTGCTAACTATTAGTAAGAGAGGAACAGCAAAAATAAAACTGCTAAATATACAAAATTTTAATTATATTTGAGTTAAATTTCAGTTAATAGAAAATAACAAATTAACCTGCTGAAATCAGCAAAAAATTTTGCAAACTAATTAGAAGACTAAACAAGGGAAAAAAAATGTTTGCTATTTTTTTAATGCAAATAAAATCTAGCCTTCTCGAATTAGCAGTTTACTATTTTTTTAAAATATTTTTGTTAATTTTAGCAGAATATACTACTATTTGCATTCAACTAAAGTTAATTTAAAAAGGAGTAAAAAAGCTAAAGTCGAGCATGCCGACTATATAATACCCTACACCAGTCTGATTAAAAGCCACCTAATGTTTAGATCTGGAATTCAAATGGGTTAAAATGGACTTGTGTCAAAATTTTCTATAAAATGATAAAAGAAGAGAAAATCGAAAATATAGCCCATATGGGCGATAGATCGAAATATGGACCGATCCTATCTAGAATCAATAATCTTTTTCTCTGCTGCCATGTGAGTCACCGAACCAAATTTCATTGAAATATCTCCTTACTTGCGGCCTGCAGCGTTTAAATAAGCCAATTTTGGGGGGCACTAGGTCTAAACATGGTCTAAACATGGACCGATTTCAACCGATTTTTCATCAAAATATCTTAATATTTGCGACTTGTAGAGTGCGCACAAGAATACATGGACAGACGGACGGACGGACAGACGTACATCGTTAAATCGAAATAAAAAGTGATTCTGAGCCGATTGGTGAACTATAGGGTGTGTCTTGGTCCAATATATTTTTTATTTTTTTTATTTTCCACGTAGTGGTGTAGGGTATAATTACAAATGTTTTGCAGATACAACAGTTTGTTTTTGCTCTTTTTAGTTTGCTAATATTTAGCAAGTTTTCTACAGATTTTACAGTATACTTTGTCATTTTCACTTAAATAAAATTAATGCAAATATAACTAAAATTCTGTAAATTAAACACTCTTATTTTTGCTGTTCTTATTTTACTAGTATTTAGAAAAAAAAAAAAAATCTGCTAATTTGAGCATTTTTTTCTGCAATGTTATTTTTAACTTATTTTTAGTAGCTTTTTCTAATATTTTAACAGGTTTATTTCTGTAAGTGTATCTATATTTGTACATACTACATACATACTTTTGGGCTTGGGTCGGACATCCTTTCATAATAAAAACTAAAATATTTATACACATGCACACACTAATACAAACTATCATCACCGCCATTATATATAAAGACTCTTCCAGTCACTATGTTTTCCGTTATCAAGTTGGTTTAATAAAAATTAATAAATATATTATACATGAGGGATAACTTCAGAAGTAAATGGAATGGGAACAAAAGCAATATTTTTTTTATCTAAAATTAGATTTAAATTTTGTTATCGAATTCGCTTCCTAGTGTTTATAAATGCTAAAGTCATAAAGTTAACTTCGCAGTGGGTCCATCTTTACACTCTAACTACGTACTTTACTCTAACTGCGCTACTTTAACTATGTCTTATATTCTATCTACATCTTATACTATGCTTTGTCTTATACTTAGGGTATTCAATTAATCGGCTTTTTATTTTAATCGATTAATCATGCAAATAATAATTCGGGTTTTTTTCTTAACCGATTAATCGAACAAAATTTTAAAATTATTCGATTAATCGAAAAGAATTTTATGTAAAATAATATACATAAATTTTTTGTATTTTTAATAACTTTATTTAAAAAAAAGAACAAAATAATTTCAGTAACTCTTCTCAAATTCCTAAAAACAAAAAGTGTAATAATTGAGATCATATTTTGTCAAAATGTTTACTTTTCTGTCCCCTCCGTCACATATTCAAATTTTTATCCAATTCGGAAGGAACCGCACCGCAGACCTTTCTGGTAAATTAGTAGGTTTAATGAGTTAAAGGAGAGTAGAACAATTCGTATATTAATTTGTATCTCTTTCGTATGCATTGAAAATGTTAACAACGTAAATGCAGCGAAAATTTCTCTCGAGAATTAATTTTTTTTTTCTACATGTACGTCCCTTTATCCATTTATTTTATTTTCTAAACGATATTATGAATGCAGAGTACTCACTAAACAAGCTTTATTACATTGAACATTAATTATAAATAAAAATAATAATGCTTATTAATTATAATAATTATTAAGGCTATCGTTTAGTATAAATACACTGTGAGAAAAATGGTAGGGGTCAGTGATCGGGAAGGGTTCAAACTACCGGAGAAAGTTATATCGGTAAAAAAAGAAGTTATACGTGTCCCGGCGTTTCGCTGGGTCACCCTAGGAATCGAGATATATCGATTTGACCTTTGGTGGTCTTTGTTTTGACATAACTCGAGAACCACTTGTCCGATTTTGCTCAAACAATTTTAAAAAAATTAAAAATTACAATTCCTTTAATCTGTTCATATAACGTTTTTCTATATACTCAACAGTTTTGCCGGTAAAAATAAATGTATGAAGAGAAAAATATTTTTTGCCTAAAATATTAATAAAAAGTAATAAACAAAAGGTTATTGATTTTTATGGTAGCGGTAACAAACATTTATTTTTACCGGCAAAACTGTTGAGTATATAGAAAAACGTTATATGAACAGATTAAAGGAAATGTAATTTTTAATTTTTTTAAAATTGTTTGAGCAAAATCGGACTAGTGGTTCTCGAGTTATGTCAAAAAAAGATATATCTCGATTCCTAGGGTGACCCAGCGAAACGCCGGGACACGTATAACTTGTTTTTGACCGATATAACATTTCCCGTTGGTTTCATCCATCGCGATTTTGACTGTCGCATAGTGATATTTAAAAAATTGTAAAAAAAATAATTAAAGCTTTGATTATACTTAAATAGATCCACTACATTGCTAGACCTTTCAAAATAGCAGAGTTATATTTTGGAAGATTACAAAGCAAACTGTAACAATTCTTTGTTATTTTTGTTTTTGTTCCATATTTAAGATTTTTCTTAACGGTCCCAGAGAAAAGAATTAAGTTAATAAATTTGTAATATTTGATCTTAAAACCGAACAAAAATGACACTCATTAAGCTAATAAATACTTCTAGAAACTCTAGAAAGTTCCCGTGTAAAAAAGATCAGATCTGGCCAGATCTCAGCACATCTTACCAGATCTAATTAGATCTCAAAATTGGGGACAAATTTGAGATCTAATTAGATCTGATCAGATCTAGGCATATCTGGCCAGATCTTCGTAGATCTTACCAGATCTAATCAGATCTCAAAATTGGGGACAAATTTGAGATCTAACTAGATCTGATCAGATCTAGGCATATCTTGCGCATTTGTCCAGATCACTTTAGATTTGAACAAATTTGGCACTAGATCTTATCAGATCTTGCCATAAGGTATGATCACATATGCCATATCTGATCATATTTGATGTGATCTGGTACAGGATCTTATTAGATTGAATCATATCTATTGAGAACCAAAAAGATCTGGTCAGATCAAAACTTTTTTACACGGGTTGTCTCCTGATGATTTTCTTAGGCCAAAATGAGATCCGGGTTGGCACAAGCCTACACATATTTTGGGATTTTAGAATATTAACTTTAATAAAATTATATACATTTTTTAAACATTTTTGTAATTTTTTGCCAATTTCGATTAATCGATTAATCGTATTAAATTATTCGAATTATTCGTTATTTGAAATTTGGTCATTTTAAATTATTCGAACAATTTTTTAGCAAAATTGTTCGATTAATCGAATAACGATTAATCGATTGAATACCCTACTTATATTACACCCAGAAAACAGATTCAGTTCTGATAACCGCATTTGTAGCCAATCGCATGGTTCGGTTATGGTAGCCGAATTTTTCAGTTGTGGCAATAGAAAACCAATTGGGATAGGACTAATTTCACTGTGGCAATGGAATTTTATTTGTATCAAAAATAATTCGGTAGCCGCAACCGAAAAATTCATTTGATGAAATTGAACCTTTCGATTGGCAACAAATGGGGTTGTCAGCACCGAATCTGTTTTCTGGGTGTATGAATACACTCAAATAAAGAAAGACTGTAAAGGTTATAGAAAAATATGTAAATATATACATAAAGTAAATTAATTTTGACCGACTTTATTTACATATTTTTAAAATTAAATATAATTGAATGAAGGGTATGTATAGTTGATCTTTTATTTGGTAAATTAATGTTTTTCGTTCAATTTTAGATCATACATATTAATATCACGTTCTGTTTAAATTATTTTTCAAATTAAAGAAAGATGATACAATTTTCGCAAGTAAATTACAAAGATTAAAAATTTTTAAAAGAATTCGATACGGCCAGCAAGAATTCGAATTCTTTCAAAATTTTTTAATCTTTATAATTTACTTGCGAAAATTGTATCATCTTTCTTTAATTTGAAAAATAATTTAAACAGAAAGTGATATTAATTTATGATCTTTAATATAATTATAAATATACACATAAATTTTTCAGCCAACTATTTAACATTAAATATGACATCGTGCTCTGAAAAAGGTTAATTTTGATATTCTTTTCTAGAAAATATTTAATTAAATTTTTTTGTATCGATTTTTATGTCAAATGGCTTTTTTTTACATTTTAAAAATTTTGGGTCATTTCGCGCCTGGTGCCTAAGGGTTAATTACTAACTTTTTATTTCTATGTATAAAATTTGATGTTAACAGAGTTATTTGGACAACTTTTACCAAATTCCGTTAGAAACAACACATTATTTTGATATACTTTCAGGAAAAATCGAAAAATTTCAAAAATTTCACTTTTCACTTTGGTAAAGAAAGAGTTAACATTGTTGGAGTTTTACAAAATTTTCGGAAAACAATCTATCATACCAGAATTAAAAGAAATCGGAAGTGAGTTTGTTACAGCTAGCTAAAAACACAAAAATTAATACTATTATCTAAATTATTGGCCAAAATCACACTTTTCTCTAAAATTTTCAAATTTAAAACTCCGTCACTGTTAAGTTAAAAGAGGGATATGTGTAATTTTCAGCAGAATTATTTTCTAAGGTGTGTTTAGTAAACCCCTATGCGTTGACCACTTTTTTTATATTTTGTTGAACAAAATTTTAAAAACTTAAAACTAAAGTTTTGCAAATTTATAAAAAATGAGTAAAAAGGTTAAAGTCGGGCATGCCGACTATACAATACCCTACACCAGTCTGGTTAAAAGCCAACTAATGATTGGATCCGAAATTCGAATGGGTTAAAATGGGGCTTGTGTCAAAATTTTCTACAATTTGAGTCAGCGCACCAAATTTCATTAAAATATCTTAATATTTGCGACCTGCAGTTTATAACCAAGCCAATTTTGGGGGGGACCCTATACAGTATAATTTTGGTAGGACCCTTATATGGGCACTAGGTCTAAACATGGACCGATGTTCCCCAAAATCAATAGGCTGCGTTATTGGGCTAACATAGCTCTGTGTACCAAATGTCATTAAAATATCTTAATATCTACGACCTGCAGCGTATAAACAATATAATTTTGGTAGGATCCTTATATGGGCACTAGGTGTAAACATGGACCGATTTTAACCAAAATCAATAGGCGTCGTCCTTGGGCCGACATAAGTCGGTTTACCAAGTTTCATCAAAGTATCTTAATATTTGCGACCTGTAGAGTGCGCACAAGAATGCATGGACAGACAGACAGACAGACGGACGGACAGACGGACATCGTTAAATCGAAATAAAAAAAAATTCTGAGCCGATCGGTATACTATAAGGTGGGCCTAGGACTAATATTTTTTGGTGTTACAAACATCAGCACAAACTTATAATACCCTGGCCACATAGTGGTGTAGGGTATAAAAAACAAATCCCATCTTTGGCCATACCTGTGACTAGGTTGTCAAAAAGAGACAAAAATTTATATCTGAATATTAATGGATCTTAGAAATGGAACTAGAGTAGAAAATTGTAAACTTTTGAAAAAAATATTTTATTTTTTACGATTTTCATAATTTATCTCACGCTACAATGGTCTGAGGAAATTGCAATTTCCAACTGATTTTGGATTTTTTTACACTACCAGAAAGGTATTTAGTCTAAATTATGATTCTATTTACATATTGAAGAGAGTTATTTAAAAGCCATTATTTAAAAAAAAAATCCACAAAGTGTGTTTTTGCCTTGTAAATCGTATTTAAAAGTTCAGGGCTGATGCGGCACGTGTTCCCGTTATACGATTACCTTAATTTTTTGCATGGTGTATTTTTATACCCTAAAGGCACATTTCTAGGGGGGGGGGATGTAACGGGTCACAGGTTGGCTTTTTTCGACCATATAACGAAGGTCTACCCTAATGTACAATGTACATTTCTCTAGTTTTCTCTAGAAGCAACACTCAGGAAATTCTTCCTATTAATTAACGTGTTGCTTCCTTTGGAAAAGGGATAGAGGAGAAGTGAAAAGTAGTGAAAGATGAATGGCTTCAAATATGGCAACACTGTAATTGCGCGAGATGTTGAATCTTAGAACAGTTGTTGCGCGCCATCTGATGAAGAGTTGGCGAACTTTGTTGAAGCTTTTTAGTTCATAGCCCTGTTATATTATTTTACTTCGGTGGGGTTAAGTGCTATAGGAACACCAAAAGAGGACGCTGCGAAATGTATGAGGGATAGAAAAAAAATCATGCATATTAATATTTTTCATAAATTGATGTTGCCTTGGTTGGGGCTCGAACCCGCAACCTTACGTGTAGCAGTCCAACGCGCTAACCATTACACCACAGTGTTTGTTTAAAACAAATGTATTTTGTCGTTTATTTTGAATTGTTAAATAATAAACTAGCAAAGTCGGTAAAAATAATCGATTTCTCGTCTATTTAACAGGACAAAAAAATTAGGGTTAAACTTTGGCTCAGCTCCCATCGGTTTTCGCTTGAAAGGTGAAAATATTTGAAAAATTACCAAAACTTTATTCCATTTTCGTGGCTTTTTTATGCAAATTGTTGAATAGATTCTACAAATTCGGGAAGACGAACTCAAGGCCTATCAAAAAGACCATTTTTTTCTAAAAAGCCAAAACTAAGGCGAGTAAGTTTTGAAAGCCACAAAAAAACTGAAAAAAACCTCAAAAATTCATGATTTTTTATTTTAAATCTATTTCTTTAACTCTCTAGCCAATTTATACGCAACGTTGTGTACACTGTGGTGTAATGTTTAGCACATTGGACTGTTACAAACACGGTTACAGGTTCGATTCCCAGCGACAGCAACTTCAAACAACAATATGTATAATTTTTCTATCACTCGTACATATCGTATCCTTCATACACATAACAGGACTGTGACCTAAACGGCTTCAACAGAGTTCGCCAACTATTACAGTATAATTAAATATTTAAAGCCCTTCATCTTACACCACTTTCTTCTCTTCTCTACCCCCTTTCCAAAGAAAGAAACACGGTAATTAATAGAAAGAATATCGTGAATATTGCTACTTTTCTTAAAAAAAAAAAAAAACAAAACATACCAGTTCAGTGTATAGCCCGAAATCCCGATCCCGTATCGGAGAAATAGGCATTTTAACTTTTAAATCCTATTTTGTGGAATTAAGTCATAATTGGTATGGTAGAAAATATAATAAGTTTGTGCTGATATTTGTTGCCACCAAAAATTCTTGAACGATAATTACTTTTACACGGTTATTTTCCGGGAGTTTAATCCGCTTCCGGAATATGACCTAAGTCGTACTGTGGTGTTGTGTAGTCGGCATAACCGACTTAAATTCTTTTGTTCATATTATTAGCCGTATTTTCGACTTAACTGTATCCGTTAACTCATAAAAAACTCAAACTGCATAAAAACGCTTTTAAGACGAAAACTAACATATTACTTTTCGTATGCACGTTAACATTCAACGCGGATAATTATCAACGTTGAAATCTCAACGTTTATACATTTTCACATCTAACGTAACTTATTTGCGTTACTTCCTAAAAACTTTTGCTGACGTACGTTCGATTATAACGGAACAATTATAAACATAATCTTTTTAAAATTTTTTTATCCTACAATTGGTTTAACGTAGACTTGCTTTAAATACTTAACGTTGATAGGCATGAGACAAAATACAGCTATTAACAAAATTAGAGTTTATAATGCACTAGTCGCTGCTATATCATGTTCCCATTTTCCCATAAGTTCTTAAAAATTCAATGATGCCTTTCGGGAATAGTGGGATTGAAAGCACCAAGCATTTTTCCAAATTTGAAAATCTTTCTCTGCATTATCAATTATATCTCGTAAATGTATGATATATGCTAAAAAAAAAAATACATTTTTTTAGGAGTTAGTCTATGAAAAATATAAAATTTCCATATGCATGTCTAGATATGCATAAAATGTTTTTAAACTAAAAAAATTTACAAAAAAAAAAATGTACTACAAAACTCTACTTTTATGAACATATTCGGACATCTATAAATCATTTGGGGATTTTAGATATTCACAAGAGAGTATAAAACAAAGCGGGGAGTTTAACTGAAATTAATAAAATAAAGTGTTTTTATGACCCAAATTATATGGTAACAAAAACAAATATGATGTGCTTGAGTGTATGTATAACATTCACACTCATCACATGTGTGATGTCATTAGGACAGTTATTAAATAACTATGAAGTGAGATTACAAATAGATTATAAATCTAAAATTAATTTAAAGTTTTACTTTTAGTTTGTCTTTTCAACGAAGATGTAGTAGATATTGTTTTAGTGCTCAAAATGATTTATAGTCACGACATTTTGGTGTGGCTTAACGCATTGTATGTAATTTTTAACCTTAATTAATCATGAATCGAAGAACTCAAAGTTGTCGAAGTGAGTTGTCATTATGTGATACAATACCTATGTTAAAGTGACAGGAAATATTAACATATTTTATTTAGGAATGCAAATATTATATAGAAACCTAAAGCCAGAAAGATTTTATATATGATTTTTGGCTACTTCCTATACAAACTATTAAATTTTAAAATATCCTGACTCAATTATTGTCTTTTGAAAAATTAAACTATAAAAGTATTCCAAATCTTTTCAAACACCTATCCAACCCCAAAAAATTTTGGCCCTTTAGAGAATAAATACATATGAGAATTTTTCCCATTTACTCTTTTTACTGCTATTCTAAACTAAAGTGATTCAAACAAAATTTCAATAAAACTTTGTACTTTATATATGATTTAAAAGTTTTTTTTTATTGCACAATGTTTAATGGCTGAGAAAATATTCACTTTAAAATATTTTTACTTTTCCAAATTTGCTAATAATTCCCCATTCAATATACGAAAAGAAAGTTTTGACCCCAAATATATTGATGATGCCATGCTCAATGCATTTTTAACACTGGCTGTAATCAATTTTTTTTTTCATAGAATTCCCAAAAATTCTATAGACTATATTGTTGATGTACTGGATGAAGTGTTAAGGGAACAACAAGTAAATACTAAATAAAATATAAACTATAAATAAAAACAAATTCAATATTGCAACGTAACGTAAATTAACCCTTCAACAAAAAGGTAAAATAAAAGTGACCAACTAGGCCACGCACCAATTTTAACAGAAATAAAATTTTTTCTTTACTACGAACGTGTATTTTATAAAACAATAATAGGTTTGTTTTTTTTGAAACACTTTATTAGGGACACCCTAATGTAATTTCTCAATATGGGCCAAAACGGGCCATAAAGAGAACCACAAATAATAGTTTTGTATATAAGTTGACAGCAGCGCCACCTAGCGGGAAAAACTTTCACAAATATATCAGAACATAAGGTGTGAATATGGGTTCTATAAATCCGGTGGTATTTCACACATGAGGTCATATACATACACAAAATCATTATATATATTAAGATAATATTGTTGAATTCGAGGGTTAAGAAAAGTCTGCGTAAAATCGTCATGCATTTATGAAATTTTTCAGTTATTGTACATGTGGTTTGGTGGTATACTAAAGTTTGTCCATGTAGTAGTTTTTACTCAGCTCCAAATAGAGTTATTAAAAAGTTTATTTACAGTACGCCACTATGTGAACTGGGTAAATTGTTCTGATGACCCAACTCTTAGTTTAGCAATCGGCTTAGAATCGCTTTCTTATTCGATTTAATGATGTCGTTCTGTCCGTCCGTATCGCAATCTACCTGTGTATTCTGCATAGTTTACAGGCCGCAAATATTATGGTATTTTAATAAAATTTAATACATCGAATTACTTTTATCGACAAAAGAACGAAGGGTATTGGCTGTGGTGAAAATTGGTTAATTTTTAGACCTAGTGCCAATATAAAGATATACCGAAAATTTTCTCTTATGTTTTAATGAAATTTGGCTTAAGGACAAAAACTGTTGATTTTCAAAAGAATAAGTTCATGTTTAGAATAAGTGCCCGTAAAAGAGTATTTAAAAAATTGCCTTTTATGCTTGTTTGCACGCTACAGGTTGAAAATATAAAGATATATATTTTAATAAAATTTGATTTTAGGTGAAATCGATCCATATATGGACATAGCGCCCATGTATTTCCGATTTTCTACTAAATACATCTAACATAAAGCAAAATCTAAACTTATTACTGTTTTGCCCAGCATTGTGATTTTATAGACAAATTTTTGTACAAGTTCATTTCAACCCATTTAAATTGCGACTTCCAAGATTAATTAATTTTCAACCAGACTGGTGTCGGTTATCAAAGAGTTGATTCTAAATTTTTCACTATTTTTTAATTAAAATATAGTAAAAACCAAAAGTTATATGTTCGCTCTTATTCTGTAAATAAATTAGTTATTAAATCCTAATTTAATTTTTAGAATATTGCGCATAAATTGAGCTTCAATTATAAATCGCAATATTTCTAATATCAATCTCATACTCAGTCTTTTTTCTGAACTTAAACTTTTTTGCAATAAATTGGAAGTTGTATTCATACTATTGTCAGTGGTATATTTTTGTAAGCTAAACTAAAAAAAATGTAAAGTTTTCAACAAAATAAAATAAAACAATATTCTCAGCTCGATGGTTTTATTAAACAACAAAATGTTATTTTTATTTTTGTTGCAAAGAAAAAAAGTCAATATTGTTGTACAGTTTAAAACAAGTTATAACTCGTTATAGTTATTGATTGGTGTTTGGTGGTGGTATTCAATGCATATTGGCTTGGCTGAAAAATAGTTTTTAGTAAATTTTTTATATAATGTTTTTGTTTGAATATAAAGTTAAATTTTTCTAAAGTGCTGGTAATAATGAAAAAAAACATTTATTTCAGTCGCAAGGAAATTCATAAAATAATAAAACAAATTTTACACAATAATGAATTTTTTGCACAAATACTTTAAAATCACCAAAATACTGTAGAAAGGATTTGTTTCTCTTTGTGAAAAATGTACTAATATTTGAAAGGAATTTCATGGTTACGATGTAGCTGCATCCTTTCTCTGCTGTAAAAGAGTCCAATTAGCAAAATAGTATCCGCATAGTACTGCTAGAACATTGGCTAGAGTGGGGTTTGTATTAAAATGATGTGGAATTTTTAATATCGAAAGATGGTGTTGTAAAATAGTGGAAGTATTAAAATTATTTTAAAGCATTTTTGCATCCTCAATAATTTTTTAAAAATTTTTAAATGCAGTTCACACATATAAAGTGGTATTAAATTTCATGGCGTGACTGAAAAATACAAAAGTATATAAATTCGTGGTCAAGAATAAATTGGAATCATCTAGTGGAATTTCAGTTACAAAATCGACGTAAGTCACGTTTTCTTTAAGTCTGGAGTCATTCAAATTATTTCGTGCGGGAACTCAATACTTGTATTTATGATTAACAATGTAGCGCTTAAGTGATTTCTTTAAAATTACAAGGCAAACAAAAAAAAAAAAAGAGATGCCAAAACATAAGAAAAAGCACTAAAATTAATGATTTAGATGTACTTCTTTTTTAACACTATTGATTTTAACATTCAGTTATCACAGGAGAGGAGTACTCCCACTTCTTCATTTTTTCAGTACTGTTTGAACGAGTGCAAAGGAAACCCATTTTTCAATACCCTAGTAAAAATGATTTCTATATAATCAGATATGATTTTTATATAATCATTTATAATTTTATACAATTATAACTTGTCGAGTATTGTGAAACATATATTTTTATATGATTATATCAAAAGATATTTAATTATATAAAATTATATGAACCAGATCCACCATTTTCTGGATCAAATCATGTATGGTTAAATATAATTATATAAAAAATATAATATCTGATGAAAATCAACCAATCAGCACAAATTATTTAAAAATAGAATGTTCTAATTACTTGATTTTTGAAAATTTGATCAGTAACATTGCACGTGTATTCTGGCCTTAAGTGGAAAGGGACCGGTCCCAGATTTCATGCGGGACAGGTCTTAATTGGGCACAGACCGGCCATTGAGCGGTTTTTTATTTGAAAAAGACATCAATTTACCATGGCGTTGTCATTGGAGGTCACCAATTACCACGGATTAGATACATTTTCATATATCACAGGACTAACCCAAACGAACATGCAACCTAAAGTGACATGTCACCTAACGAACTCAAAAGGAACCACCACAGAACGATTCACATTTGGTACATTTTGTGACATATCAGACACAGAACCAGTCCCGTTATATAATAAAATGTAAAATAATATTGATAGCAGGACACAAACATATAATCATTTGGAAATAATTGTGGTTTAACTTAGATGAAAAATTAGTAAAATTAAGTAAAACAATTTACTAAAAATTAGCACGCAAAGTTGATTTACAAATTTACAAAAAATATTAGTTCAATCCTTAATTTTAAGACAAAAGAACAGAAAAATTAGTTCAATTGAATCAGAAAGTATTTAACTGACTTTTGTACTAACTTTTTGTTATAAGTGTGCCATTTGTGCAGGTTTATTTCTTTCAGTGAATGAAACGCCCTTTATTTTTAGTATAAATTAATTCCATAATACAGTGTAATGCAAAAGTTAATGACAACAAATGCAACATTTTCTAAAGTTAGTTTTTAACATCGCAAATATGACAAATATTAAATGCCAACCAAAAAATAAACAAAAGAGGGCTTTTCATAAAATTCCGCATTTACATTTTTAATTTAAAATATTTGATAAAAATATTCATGTTTTTATAATACCGCACTAGCTCTACTCTAAAATTTATATTCAATTTAAACCGTAAAATAAATTCAAATAGTTTTTTATAATTGATTTTTATTTGTTTTTTTTTCTTTTAATTTTTGCTATTTTATGCTGTTAAAATTCTTATATTAAACCATTTCGCGCCAAAGTATTAATGGCTGCTAACTTATAGAGAAAACTTGAAAAAAGGCTTTAAGCATTCATTGTGCACCCTAGCGGAAAGTTGAACATGATGCTGCTTCTAGACGTAATAAGATTTCTTCAAAATTCTAAACTTTTTGTAATTAAGAACTCAAGAACTCATACGGTTTTTGAGACTAATAAAAAAGTGAAACATATTTTCTGTAAGCTGTACCATTTTTAAACTATTACACACAGAAAAATATTACAACAGAAGAAAAAACCACCAACATTTCTGTAAATTCTGAATTTTTTGAATAATTTTTAAGAACTGATGGGTCAGATTTTATCACTTCTTTAAAAAAAAATTTCTTAATGAGACCAGCTCGAAAACCGTATTATGTCCCTATGTTTTAATGACTAACAAAATAGCAAACCTAATTTTTTTTAAGTAAAAGATTTCTTGAACATTGAGCTATAAAACCATTTTTACGAAAGTTATTTATTTTTAAAAATTTTCTTGAGAATAACCAATGAAGTTTTTCGAAATATCGAAATTAGTCAACAAATAAATAAAAATTATAAATCAAATGAAAATAATTTTAAAAAAATATTTTTTTTCATACCCAAGTAAGGAAGGTTTGGATATAGTCTTATATTATCATATAAAATTTTGTGTAATTATATATTGGAACAATTATATAAAATTATATGAAATTGTATCATAAATATATAATTATTTATTATATTATATGGCAGTATAAATACTGCAACATGTTACAATATCCAATTACATATTGACCTATATATAGTGAATTTTATACCATTATATCTAGTGGGATATGATTATATTACATTTGATGCAATTGGATGAGGAAAAAATGGGGATAAAATTGCATCGAACCATAACTCATTCCATCAACTTAGATCTAATTGTATAATCAAATTTGATACAATTAGATTTTCTCATTCATAATAATCAAATTATAATTATATATAATATCAAAGTACTTTTTTTTTATTAGAGTAGAAAAAATTTGCAATAGTGGTACTGAAAGGGTTAACTATATTAAATGTAAATATTGATTCTTTTGCCATTGAACAAACTATAAATTCCTTTTACCGAAAAATGTGTATGTTTATAAATTTTGTATGTGTATATTTAAAAATAATAAAAATAAAAAAAAAAAAATAAAATTAAAAAAAAACAACAACAACAGAAAACCTATGCACAAAAACCATAAATTGCTTAAATTGGTAAATATTCATTTGTTTGTGTGTGTGTGATTGTGAATGTGGATGGAATATATGGCCAAAGGGGTCAGCAATTAGAGTGGCCAAATGTACAATATTGAGAAAAGGAAATATGCACCCAGAAAACAGTTTCGGTGCTGACAACCCCATTTGTTGCCAATCGAATGGTTCAGTTGCTTCAAATGAATTTTTCGGTTGCGGCTACCGAATTATTCTTGATACAATTGAAATTCCATTGCCACAGTCAAATTAGTTCTGTCTCAATTGGCTTTCTGTTGCCACAACCGAAAAATTCGGATACCACAACCGAACCATGCGATTGGCTACAAATGCGGTTATCAGAACTGAATCTGTTTTCTGGGTGTGTAAACATATATTTTTCTAGATTCGTAATATTCGTTTAGTTTTAAACATACACGATATTTCATTAAAAAATACCGAGCAAAATTTATTTGAAATGGTTATCTCTGTTCTAGAACAGGTCTTTTTACCGCCGGTTCCATGGAAGAGTTTCTGGAACTGATTCCTGGAAGTCCAAATGTAAGGTTTCACTGTCACAGAACCAGTTCTATAACTGGTTCTAGAACCGGTTCCAAAGCAACCTGTTCCAGTTAGAAGGAAAAGAACCCGTTGCTTTTGGGACAAACTCAAATAAAAATCACCGATGATAGAACGTAAAGTAGAACAGTACAAGTTGTTCTAGAACCTGTTCTTTGCATCCGACAATTTCGCTGGGTAAGCAAAATAGCATAAAATCGACCAAGTGTTCGCAAAGCTCGGTACAGAACATGCTCTTATTATACAAATGTAGTAGGTCCGAAAAGGGTCCACAGGAATTCATAGCCAAAGGGTGATTTATTTTTTGTGTATACGCATATTTTATTGTAATAATACAAATTGACACACACCGAAAATGCAAATTTCGTTATCGGTTCCATTTAGTTTCGTTTCTTTTTTTAAGTATTCCAATTCCACTCATGCTCCGTTCCGCTCCATTCCATATCGTTCCAGTTTTGGGCAATGTTCTATTTCAATCAGGAGGGATTCATTTTTATGAATCAGCCAAAAAAATTATCACTAACAAGGGAGGTCTGCCGTCGAGAATTCTCAGATTTTAATGAGTTTTAGAGACAAGAATAAGAGATCCGTATTTGCCAGCAACCCCGTTAAGCGTTAAGAACTTTTTAAAAGAACAACCCAATTTTTGTATAAAACGAGTAAAAATGTTAAAGTCGGGCATGCCGACTATACAATACCCTACACCAGTCTGGTTAAAAGCGAGCTAATGTTTGAATCCGAAATTCGAATGGGTTAAAATGGGACTTGCGTTCAAATTTTCTATAATGTGAGTCAGCGAACCAAATTTCATTAAAATATCTTAATATTTGAGACCTGCAGTTTGTAACCAAGCCAATTTTGGGGGGACCCTTATATGGGCACTAGGTCTAAACATGGACCGATGTTCACCAAAATCAATAGGCTTCGTCGTTGGGCCAACATAGGTCTGTGTAGCAATTTTCATCAAAATATCTTAATATTTGCGACCTGCAGCGTATAAACAATATAATTTTTGGGGACCCTTATATGGGCACTAGGTCTAAACATGCACAGATGTTCACCAAAATCAATAAACTTCGTCCTTGGGCCAACACAGGTCTGTATACCAAATTTCATCATATCTTAGTATTTGCGACCTGCAGCGTATAAACAATATAATTTTGGGGGGACCCTTATATGGGCACTAGGTCTAAACACGGACCGCTGTTAACCAAAATCAATAGGATTCGTCCTTGCGCCGACGTTAGTCGGTCTACCTAGTTTCATCAAAATATCTTAATATTTGCGACCTGTAGAGTGCGCACAAGAATGCATGGACAGACAGACGGACGGACGGACGGACAGACGGACATCGTTAAATCGAAATAGAAAAAATTCTGAGCCGATCGGTATACTATAAGGTGGGTCTAGGACCAATATTTGTTGGTGTTACAAACATCAGCACAAACTTATAATACCCTGACCACCTAGTGGTGTAGGGTATAATGATCCCAGCAGAAATTAGTGCTTGCTTTGAAGCAGTTTTGTCAGGGAAATCGCTGTGAAGCGATTGCATTATTGATGATATCATGCCTGATTTTTGTTCGAGATAGCTCGCGTGAAAGCACTTGTTTCGAACGCCGAAAAGGCATGAATTCACCGCTTTTAACTAGTGCTCCTGTTTTTCTTTTAAAATGTCGATAATTCATACCTTCTAGGAAGTGCATATTATAAAGTTCTTCAACTATTTAAAATCATGCCTTCTCAAAAGCACAATATTCCTGCATATTTTTCGGTGAAGAGAAAATGCATCTTTTTTTTAGCAATTTACAATTTTTTTAGTAAATATTTCAGCTGATTTTAGCAGTATAGACTGCTATTTGCATTCAACTAAATTTAGCTTAAAAATAGCAAAAATTTGGTAGATATAACAGTTTATTTGTGCTATTTTTAGTCTACTAATATTTAGCAAAATTTCTGCAGATTTTACTAAAAGTTAGCTTAAATATAACCAAAATTCTGTAAATTTAACAGTTTTAATTTTGCTGTTCTTGTTTTACTAGTATTTAGCAAAAAAATATGCTAATTTTAGCAGTCTTTTCTGCAGCATCATTTTTAACTAATTTATAGTAACTTTTTCTGCTATTTTTACACATTTGCTTCTATGAGTGTAGCATTCAAAAAAGACACTTCCTATTTGAGGCATTTATCGATTGAAGATTTTAAAAACAACAATTTGCTCATCTATTGCATAATTTTATCACCCAGTATCAGGCAAAAATTTCAATAAAAAAACTCTTATTTCCAGAGTTTTCAAAACTTTTTTTTTTTTTTTTTTTTGCTACTTGTGCGTATTGGCAAATCAGTCATTGATTAAATTTTTTATGTTACCGTTATTATTTTATGTAAGTTTAAGGACTAATCAATAATTTCGTTATCAATGATTAAAGTAAATTTGTCATTGGAGATAAAATAGCAACCCTAAATCAAAAAAAAAAATTTATTCAATTCTGCAAATTTTCTAATAATTGCAAGTTTAGTTTATTTTTTAATTCACCTGACTTCATTTCTATGTTTTTCACGATAGCGTTTGAAATTTGCACACTATTCCAATCAATGTAATAGTTAATTTTCAAACTTAGTACACCTACAAAAAAATTTTGTTGTCCCAACCGAATTTGGTTCCAACCGAATCGTTCGGTTGCTTCAACCGATAATTCGGTTGTCACAACCCTATTTCTGTTGTTGCAATTGAAATAGGGTTGTGGCAACCGAAATAGGGTTGTGACAACCGAAATAGGGTTGGAACAACAGAATTTTCGGTTGCAGCAACCGAACGATTCGGTTGGAACCAAATTCGGTTGGGACAACAAATTTTTTTTGTAGGTGTATATTTGTTCATCACCTCATTAGATAGAATGTAACATACGATGGCATCTCTATTTTCAAGTCATCCAGTATAGAAGCAAACATTTTAACATACAAATTTGTCAAAATTGTATTAATATTTGAATTTGGTATACGTATGTATGAATAGTTTATTCCTTTTTTCGTTTTTGCTTCCCCATCAATATGTATTTATAGTCCTTAGGGTAGCATATATTTTTATCGTGTAATTCATAAACTTTTAAAATTCTCTTATTGTAGGGTTTTAAGCTAATTTGTCAAAAATAGTATTCAAATTTGCTTAATAATGATAATAAAGGTTTATAGTTGGATCTCACTAACTTTAAAATTTAATAAAGTTTGGAGTAATTTAGTTGTTAATTATTGCATTTTCAGGCATTAAATGATTTCTTAAAGACATTTATTTTAAAATGAAAAAAGCCACAACTATTGCATGGCTAACGATTTTTATTTGAATTTTCCAGAAAGATGTAGAAATAATATTAAAGAGACCAGAAAGTAGTAATGTACATACGATCATTCATTATTCGAATATTTTTTTATGCTTCGAAAAATATGTTATAAAGCAGTGTTTTTACACATTTCTATTTATTTCCTTTAAAAATAAAAAAATGCTTTTAAATGCCTTTTAATTTATCATAGCACATCACTAGTTACCTAAATAGAAAAAAAATAAATACTCATTTTCAATTACCGAGTAAATTGTTTGCCGGGGTAAAGTAAGACACCTTGTTTAGTATGTTTGAGGTTAAGAAGAAGAATAAACCTTCCTCAAAAGTTATAAACACATTAAATTTGCAAATCAGACTAGATCTAGTTTCTGCCTTTTTATGGACAGGCTTCATCAGTGATCTTCCATTAAATTGTATTATTGTTTATATTTTTATTGTCAGATTGTCTCTATATGAATAATTTCAGAAGTGATCAAACAGACATATACAAACATTTTACTTCAGATTTTCTCTGTTTATCTTCTTATTTCCTCCGTGTCACCTTTTCACACATATTGCCACATTGACGTATGGTTTGTACGTACAAGTGCAGGCAATTTGTGTATATTGGAGACGGACAGCCAACAGGGCATTTTTATTTTTTTATAGTAAAATGTTGTTTTTTCAAACGCGTCGTATAGACCAAATACCTTGTATTCAGGGTTTGTAAGTACTAGGGGATACATGTGTGTACTTACAAAAATACCCGAGTACTTTCAATGTAAGCATAACTCATTATTTTGGGTGACATCGCCATACAAAAGTAATAAGAAATGTAACAATAAAAGTAACTAGTTACCATTACCAGGGATATAGTTACATAACCAAATACATGGTAATAATTTTCTACACATTGAAAATTTTAATTTTTGTCAATATTTTTACCGAATACAAAGAATATGGCCTGGGGAATTCGCAATAACTTGAATATTTTCCAACCGATTTCTATGCTTTTTTTATTTTTTTCGAAAGATAATTAAGCAGGGATAACGATTCTGTAATCATCTTGAGTAAAAAACATAATCAATAACGAAGTGTAAAAAGACATAAAGAATTTTTTGCCTCCTGAATACCGATAAAATTTTCATTCTATTTCCGACGCGACTTTTCTTTATCTGATTGCAACCATATTTCATATGAACTGTTTTTATTTACAAACGCAAAAAAATTCACCAAATCGGAACTCCTTTCGTATTTCTTTACACTAAAAAAATCGTAAGGTGTTTATAAATGAAGGTAAATCTTTAAAATTGTTTCCAAATCAAAGAAACTGTCGTCATGAATATTCACAATTTTAAAAATAAATGTCACCTTTATGTTTAAGTATGTATATTAGGCTGTCCCTGAAAATACGATTTGTCGACTTGCACTCACTACACTCACCAGCTTTGTTCGAGTTGGTTCAAACTGGAAGAATTCTGTTTTTATTTCTTTTTATTTTGCTGCCGAAAATTTGTCCAAATATTAGCAATTTTATAAAAATTTCCAAAATACGAAATTTTGAAAGAATTATTTTTTTTTTATTTCACATATTAGGGGTTTTCATATAAACTTGTATTCTTTCCGTAAATCGTGTAAACCTGGTATGTTTATGAGGTTAATGTCAAACTCAATACATAAAAAATATGATTTGTAAAGGGTGATCCAACCAAAATGCACGATGTTAATTCTAAATAAACAAAAAGTTTTAATATTTTTTATTATGATAGAAGGATCTATGACAATTATGCGTGAAATAAAATATCGGCGAAATGCTCGCCATGGCTTCGGTGGCATACCTCTATCCGATGGACCATATTTTCAATGACTCTGAGACATAATTGAGGTTCAATGTCGTTAATGTGCCGAATTATTTCATCCTTTAGCCTTTAGAAGGCGCAATGGAAAAATTCATTTGAAAAATTTGCAACTGCACCATTATTTATTTTTTATTTTATGTACCGAATCTGTTTTCTAGGCTGGCAAAGACATATTTTTTAATTATTTTAATTTTTGCATTAAAAATACTGTTTTTCGGACTTTCTATATTTTCGTATATTTAGTTAGAATATTGTTCTACCTTAAATCTAAATTCTAATTTGACATTGTAATATTAGGTTTAATTTGTTGTTTCAAAAAGTCTGACCATTTTAATGATAGACAATACAATTGTTTTGTGGGCATCAACCCAACTCTTCAGTTGCCCGCAATAAGAAAATGATGATTGGACGACACAAACCGAGACATTACATAAGGTGCAAAAATTCAACGGGATGAGAACGTTTTTGTAATTCTATTAAAGACGTGTTTGCATTCCTATTAAAGTTATGGGTTTATTTGTGTTAATGATATCCGATGAAACAAAAGTTTCGACGAAAGAAAAACTACCTAATTAATTTTAAGTTATTTAATGAATAAATGAAAATATAAAGAACAAACCCTAGGGGAATTTTATGAATGAAAATTGGAAAATCATATTTTAAGGGTCAGCCTAATATACATATGTGCATATATTTTTATTAACAAATTTTGCACTCTTCAAAATTCACAACATTCAAATGCAAATATTTTGAATTTGATGAAACATTTTTACAGTTGTGATGTTTTTTTCTTTTATTTTTCCAATACATATTTGAGGTTTTTTCTACCGACATTCATGCAAACGTACATAGAAACCAACGATTTTCAAATAAAATGTTCGTATCAATTAATTACAATTTTATTTGGTTTTTAAATTTTATTATGGTTTTTTGGCAGATTTAAAGCATTCAGCGTTTTTGTTGTTGTTGTTGTTGTTGTAATATCTGTCGTCTTTTTTCTGGGTTGTTTGTTTATTTATAAAATTTTAACAACTGTCCCCTTAGGGCATTTTTAAACTAAATACATATATACGCCGAGATATTGACGAATGTTTGGTATAATTTGTAAAAGTAGTAGGCAGTGGGAGTGCTCTGTGATGGGATGTTCTATTTTGTGCTTTTGTTTAAATTTCCACTTCAATAATTATATAGTAGCCTTCTCTCTAATAAATATTGAAATAATTTGATATAATACCCTGAAGTGTAAATACGAATATACAAAACAGTTGAATTGAAAACGAACAAACAAACAGAAAAAAATATATAAATGAAATCTAGAACCTAAAAACAAATTTAATGTAGATTTTTATTATTATTGAATTTCCTTTAAAAGAGACAAAATAGAAAAAATGAACAAAGACTAGGGGCAAAATAAAATATATAAAATGAAATGAAGTTTTATAATACTTGTCTTGTATCAATTCTGACAAATCAAAAAGTCCATTTTGTCCATTGAATTTTTTTAGTTCATTTTTTTCGTTTTTTTTTATAAATAAACGGTTTCAACAGAAATCTGAAACTATAGAATTAGAGCTGTTGGTGGTTGAGATGATAAAAAGGAACATCATGTAACTTTTCATATACAGTTTCATTTTCTACCAGTAGATATTTTACGACATGTTACAGTTTTTAACTTTAACTACGTGATTCAGTTGTTTATTGTGTATAGATTTGAAATCGAACTCAAACATATTGGAACATTTTTTTGTGTATGTATTAGAGCTCTTTTAGTATGTGTATGTATGCGTGAATTATAAAATCTATAAAAATTCAGTGGCTGAACGTGCTTGAAATTGGGTTTTCTTTTCTATTTGAAATTCACGCATACTACCATGCTACTGGGTATTACACGACTGTGATCATGATTGGAATATTCACTTTCAGTTTTTGTACAATTTTTTATGATTTTTCTATTTGTTTAATTATGTATTTACAAATGTAAACAGCAAAGCCCCATGCAACAAAGAAAATATATAGCGTTTTTGCATACTAAGATGTAATACATTTGTATGTTGTTGCCTGTGATCTTTCTTTTTATAAGTAGAAACAATTCAAGGCCACATTGGTTTTTGTGTATGATAAGAATTGGACCCGAAATTGGTAAACCTTATTTAAATAGCACTCAAAGGATTTATATGAAGAAGGTGGTTATGGGAACAGTATAAAAAACAATTTCAAGGCTACCCGCATTTGAAGTTGACCTTGGATATTGTATTTTATAAAAAAAAGGCAAAATAGTATTAAGGGTAAAATATTTATAAAAATTCCGTAGAGTAATTTTGGTCCCCCAAAGCATAATTTTTTTTGAAATAAAGAAATTTACCCTATGGCAACCCTTCTCAATATACAGTGCACAAAGAAAAATGTTGGACACATTATATATTAAAACGAGTAAAAAGGTTAAAGTCGGGCATGCCGACTATACAATACCCTACACCAGTCTGGGTACCCTAGTAAAAATGATTTTTATATATTTATATATGATTTTTATACAATCAATACTGATTTTATACAATTATAACTTGTCGAGTATTGTGAAACATATATTTTTATATGATTACATCAAAAGATATTTAATTATATAAAATTATATTAACCAGATCCGCCATTTTTCGGATCAGATAATATATTTTTTATATAATTATGTTAACCCATACATGATTTGATCCGGAAAATGGTGGATCTGGTTAATATAATTTTATATAATTAAATATCTTTTGATATAATCATATAAAAATATATGTTTCACAATACTCCACAAGTTATAATTGTATAAAATCATAAATGATTATATAAAAATCATATCTGATTATATAAAAGTCATTTTTACTAGGGTAAAAGCCAACTAATGTTTTGATCCGAAATTCGAAGGGGTTAAAATGGGGCTTGTGTCAAAATTTTCTATAATGTGAGTCAGCGCACCAAATTTCATTAAAATATCGTAATATTTGCGACCTGCAGTTTGTAACCAAACCAATTTTGGGCAGACCCTTAATGGGCACTAGGTGGACCGATGTCCACCAAAATCAATAGGCTTCGTCCCTGGGCCAAAATAGGTCTGTGTACCAAATTTCATCAAAATATCTAATATTTGCGACCTGCAGCGTATAAACAATATAATTTTGGAGGGACCCTTATATGGGCACTAGGTCTAAACATGGATCGGTGTTAACCAAAATCAATAGGCTTCGTCCTTGGGCTGCCATAGGTCGGTGTACCAAATTTCATCAAAATATCATAATATTTGCGACCTGCAGCGTATAAACCATATAATTTTGGTAGGACCCTTATATGGGCACTAGATCTAAACATGGACCGATGTTCACCAAAATCAATAGGCTTCGTCCTTGAACCGACGTAAGTCGGTGTACCAAATTTCATCAAAATATCTTAATATTTGCGACCTGCAGCGTATAAACCATATAATTTTGGTAGGACCCTTATATGGGCACTAGATCTAAACATAGACCGATGTTCACCAAAATCAATAGGCTTTGTCCTTGGGCTGCCATAGGTCGGTGTACCAAATTTCATCAAAATATCTTAATATTTGCGACCTGCAGCGTATAAACAATATAATTTTGGTAGGACCCTTATATGGGCACTAGGTCTAAACATGGACCGATGTTCACCAAAATCAATAGACGTCGTTCTTGGGCCGATATACGTCGGTGTACCAAGTTTCATCAAAATATCTTAATATTTGCGACCTGTAGAGTGCGCAAAAGAATGCATGGACAGACAGACGGACGGACGGACATCGTTAAATCGAAATAAAAAAAAAATTCTGAGCCGATCGGTATACTATAAGGTGGGTCTAGGACCAATATTTTTTGGTGTTACAAACATCAGCACAAACTTATAATACCCTGACCACATAGTGGTGTACGGTATAATGACATAGTAGTGTAGGGTATAACAAACAAAAAAGCAAAGCAACAAATGGATATCTGAAATTTTATATTTGAATGTGTTGCGCGTTGTTTTTTTCCTTATTTTGATCAGTTTTCAGCAGTTTTTGAGATTTTAAATATAGGCTCAACTGATACTAATTTTAGCGCCCTCTACCGGTGAGAAAATTCTATGTGTCCACTGCCTACTCTGGAACATATAAACCACACGTCAATTTGGCAGATTGAAAGATAAACAAAAATCTAAAAATAGAATATTTGTATGTGTCTGTGTTGATCACTTCTGAGTTAAAAACAACTACAATAGGAAGCTGAATAGGACAGAAAACTACGAATTACTCGTACTTGCATTGCATTCAAGGGCTTACTGGGGTGAGATCGTTAAGTGGTCTAACATTGGTATAATTACGTTCGCAATATGGGAATAGTCGCATGTATGGACATAACGGCTGGTTGTTTGAAATTTTTAATATAGAGACAACTGACAATCATAATATACAAATAATTAATACAACCCAGTGTAGAATTGGTAATGACATAAATTGCCAGTAATGATACCGACTTACTTTCTGCATTATTGTAAAATATATAATAATGAGTTACTAATAATGACTTATTTTTATCACTATTTCATATAGAAAGTAATTTTCTAGTTTTCTTTGAAATTTTTTTAAATCTATTTTTAGATTTGGTTACATATTCAAATATTTTTACTTCCTGTTGGCCAAATGCATGTATTAGAAACCTGGTATTAGAAAAATCTTCCTTACATTTGTCAAAATTTTTTTAAATAAATATATTTGTTTCTTCTCTCTATAAACTTACTTGAAATATTAGCTGTGTTTTCGACTTAACTAACTCCGTTAACTCATAAAAAACTCAAAGTGCATAAAAATGCATTTAAGATGAAAACTAATACAGTACTTTTCATATGCACGTTAACTTTCAACACGGATAATTATCAACGTTGAAAACTCAACGTTTATACATTTTCACATCTAGCGTAGCTTATTCGCGTTACATACTAAAAACGCGATTACGCCTTACCTCAATTATATACATATCCTGCTTAAAATTTTTTATACTACAATTGGTTTAACGTAGATTTGCTTTAAATACTTAACGTTGATAGGCATGAGACAAAATACAGCTATTGTTTCTCTTTTGGTTTTAAAATTATTTAATAATTCAATTTCTTTATTGAAAAATTATTAATTTTAAGAATACAATGCCTCGAAAAATACCTTAAGGTATCTTGCTGTATTAGAGGGTAAATGTAGCATATAATACGTTAGGTGTTTACCAACTATAATTTTATTCTCATTATATATTGAAAACTTCAAACACTTGCTCATTCCCATCCTTAGTAAATTTGATACGAATTCGTAGTTTTGTGAAGAACTGTAATATAAACTTATGTTTATATAGACACACACATATTTGAAATAAAGGTCAACATTATTAATGGTAACAACATGAATATTTACGTTGCGTATTTTGTTAAGGGGCGATTATGTGCGAAAAATATATTTTTTAGATTTTTTACAATTTCATATATTTTGTTATATTTTTTTTTTAACAAATGACTGTGGGTCATAAAAAATTGACATAGGCATGTGAAAGAAAAATATGTATGTAGAAGTAGATGTGGGTGTATGAAAACATATATACGTGTGTGTTAAAATATTTATGTGCATTTGTATTAGTAGGTGTAACTGTTATAGCAGAGACTGAAGAGTGTTTTGTTTTAGAGATTATGTTAGTATCCGTTATAAAGGTTATGTTGACCGTGCTAAGTGTTCAAAGTGATGCTAAGACCTGTCATTATTCGTTTTAACTATTTAATGATCACAAAAATATATGTGTATGTTAACTATATTATATAAATTATTTGTTGATTTTGCAATAGTATTAAACCACTATTAAGCGGTTTGGTATACCAAAGAGGTGTTGGTAATAAAATTTAAATATCTACTCTTCATTTAACTAGTAGCACGGTGGCTCCGAAGTAAGTAATAAAATAATTTTCGAGAATATATATAATTATTGTTATAATATTTCATTAATATTTTTTTTTATACCCAGCAAAAAAAAATTATGGAAATAGTTTATTATAAATAGGGAATGCAAAATCCCGCACTTTTTGATTTTCCGGGAAAGCGGAAAATTTATTTTGAATTCCCGGGATCCCGCAAGAGAAGAAATTAGAAAATAATTTACAATAATTAAAAAATTTGTATAAAGAAAATCAAATTTTCATGATCGTGAAATTTGAAATTTAAAATTAACGGTTCGTTATCGCTCAATAAAAATCGGTGATTCAGAGTTGAATAGAACCAGCTGCAATACTTTAGGAATTAAAGTTCAAAGCAAAAATAATAATAACAGAGCATAAAAATAGCATTGTACAAATTTCGTTGATGTTAGTCTAATTGAGTTGTGTTTACCTTTGTTTCGAATTCAATATAAGTAGACCATTATCAATTATTAACCCACAAATGCATGGATATTGAGGATGGGTCTGTAGCGGGACCCAAAAATACGTATTCTATCCTGGTGGCCTTATCGAATTTTTTTAAATTTTTATTCTCTGTAGTTTACTTGTATGATCTCAAATCTAACAGAAAACCTTAATTTATAATTAATTTGTTTAAATTCAAAATTTAGCTTTTTAAAATTTTTAAAATAAATAAAATAAAAATTATGAAAATTAGCTTTTTATGAACCTGTGAATAAAGTACTGAGGAAGTACTACATTGAAAATTGTAAGACACAAAATCTCGCAAAGACAAAGTGGGGTTTGATGCCAGTCTAAATTCATATCTAAAATATGATGTTGTTTTAACACATTTTTGTTTTTTTTTGAAATAGAGTTTCCTTTGCACTTGTTCAAAAAGTATTGGAAACATTTTAAAGTGGAATTAAGTACTCCTCCTACGACGACACAATGCTAAATTCATTAGGGGTTCTATTAAAAAGAAATACATCTAAGGTGGTGTTTCCAGATGACGTTTACATGCAATACAAAAACAAAATACACGCAGTCACTCATTCGTGTGACAGCGAACGTCTTCTAGTAAATGTTGTGTTGCTTTTTCAACTGCTTTTGCATTTCTTATTTTATTGAGAAGTTACAGACAAATACTTGAAAATATGATTTACACGAGTATTAGCTCTGAAATTATAGTAAATATTAATTGATAGTTATTTCTTTAAAAAGCAAACTAAGACCGTAAAATAGTTTTCAAATTTCAGTCTAATATTTGTTTTCCTCGTAACTCATTTGATTTTACAAAATATTTCATGTTTCTTATGATTTCTTGTTCAAGCTATATAACTTTAATTAATTAAATTCCTCGAAATTATTTCCTTTTCAAAAACAATTTTTGTTTGTTCTACTGTAGCATAAGCATATGTATATGAGGCTTTCCATAATAACCGTCCAACTGCAAAAAATTATGTCGTTTAAATGTCAAACTTATAAATATAATAGTAATTATTAGGGCAAGGAATTCCTTGCAAATGCATATTATTCCTCGATAGTCCAAAACTAATATGGACTTAACATTTATACGACTCATCAAATTTAGAACAAACTGGCATCGATTTGTAGTTGCATATTTTGACATAAATGCATGTTTTTGGTGGCTTTTTAATGCATATTTGTGCATATTTTTCATTTTTAGTAGCATTTTTTATTGTTAAAAAAATATAAAAAATTGATACACAGAACGAATTTACAAAATTCTAATTAAATTCTTAAACACCTTTCTTATACCAAATTTGTAAATACAAAAAAAAAAAGTTTTTGAAAAGGCAACAACAAAGAAATTTTTAAATCCAAAAAAAATTCCTTTATATTTTGTAACTTTGAATTTTTATTTTTACACAATTTTTATATGAAAGATAACAATTTACAGACGAGTTACAAATATTTCAAACAAAAATATTGTTGTGAATAAAATTTCAACTTAAAAGAAAATGTGATTGCTTTTACAAATTCCCATTTTTGGTGCCTACTGTTTTTTCTGTGTACGTTTTCATATTTTGATTCAATCAAAATAAACATTTTTAAAACTTTATTGACCTATGGGAAATCTTCGAGTTCTGTGTCTGTTTGCAAAATAACTAACTTAAATATATTTTTAAGTTTTAAAGTGCATTATTTTTGCAAAAATTATAGTTTTTAGTGCATATTTCTTATATTGTTAGTGCATATTTTTCTTTTTTAACCGCATATTTTAGGCGCATATTTTTCATTTTTAAGTGCATGAAATTCCTTGCCCTAGTAATTATACTACTTTGAAGGAACTCTCTTTATGTTATTAATTAGTCTTTGCCTAAAAGTAATAAAGTTGCAATGGAAATCGTTCACTAGAACTTTGAATTAAGTTAATTAATATTATTAAAAATATTATGAAAAATATCATTTAATGAGTGTTATTTTTGTTCGGTTTTAGGATAAAATATGACAAATTCCAAATAGAATTCACAATTTATTTTACAACAAACAGAGAAAAACCTTATAAAAAAAAGAGTTCCTAAAAACAATGGTTTACAATTAATGCATTTTCAAGTGCTACCAAGCACTCTAATCAGATTGTCTTTATGGGGTCCTCTCTAGGTTATAATGTAGATTTTAGTTTTTTCTATTTACTCAAAGTAAAGAATATTATGAGAACTAAACTCAAACATTTCACTTAGTTAGTTATTTCTCTGTTTTTTCTCTGTTTGTTGTAAAATAAATTGTGAATTCTATTTGGAATTTGTCATATATGGTCTTAAAACCGAACAAAAATAACACTCATTGTAATAATATGTAGATCAACTAAAATCTACGGCAAAATATCATTTAATTTTTTTAAAGTTTTATTTTATAAGGGACAGTTTACTAGTGTAGGTACTAAAAGTTATCATTGTTTTTCGGTCAAGAAAATTCTTTTTGTTTACAGAATGAAATATTGAGCAATTTAGCATTTTTTTTAATATATTATATTTTAAAATTCAATAATTTTTCATACACTGTTAGATTAAGGCCTGCTAACTTTTCTCAAAATAACCAAAGTTTAATGCTTAACGATAGTTATGAATGTCAAATTCATCTGTGGTTAAAGTTTATATCTAGTTATTGATGAAATAAGTTACCTACCCTAAGTTATGTATACTAGACTGTCCCTTAAAATAGCGATTTGTCGATTTTCGTTCATTACACCCCCCAAATGAAAGAAATCGATTTTTTTTCTTCGTTTTGGAAAACGTTAACCCGTGCTGAAAGTTTTGGACAAAAAATATATTACTATAAAAAATTCCCAAAATTATAAATTTCGAAAAAATTAACTTTTTATTTCACTTATTCATTTAATATACTTAGTCAAAATTATTCAATTATTCAAATTATAAAATCTTTAAAATTAATTTAAAAAAAACACGTTTTTGCATTTTTATCAAATTCGTGGGTAATTTTGGATTCCAGGCTAAAGTGGGTTAAGGATATCCGATGAAGTCAAAATGCAATGCCTGAATCATTTTGACTATATTCAATGAACAAATGAAATAAAAAATATTTTTTTTTTCGAAATTTCTAATTTTGGGAATTTTGAATAGTAATACAATTTTTTTTCCAAAATGAGCCATTTGCGTCCAACTTTCGGCACGGGTTAACGTTTTATAAAAAAAAAATCGATTTCTTCCATTTGAGACCATTTCCAATAAAACTGGGGGGGTGTAATGACAAATCTATTTTTAAGGGACACTCTAATGTATATATAAGTTAGAGCTACACTCAGGGAATTATGTAGGTAAAATCAACTGCAAATGACAGTTAAAATAACTGCATTTGCACTTAAAAAGGTGTAGACTACATTTGCAGTTAAATTAACTGCAATATGAAGTTATTTTTAACTGTTAAAAATCAACTGACAAATGTAGTAAAAACAACTACAAATGCAATTGAAACAACGTACATGCAAATTATTGTAAAACTGCACAAACAACTGCAAATGTAGTTAAAAAACATAAATAAAAATTATTTTAAAAATTAATAATTTATTAAAACACAAATTTATGTAAACACTCCTAACTTAATTTTATTCTATTTAAAATTGAGAAATCAAAATTTACACTGTCACTTTTATTTTTCACTAGTAAGCTATTGTTGTAGATGTCCGTCTGTGAGGGATGAAATATGGCGTTGTTTGGCTTCCTTTTTTTTTCCAGGTAGAAGGAGATGAGAATATAAAAGAACTGAAAGAAAATAAATACAATAATTTTTAATAATCCCGTAAATAAATTTATATTATAAAACTTACCTTATTATTTTAATAACTTAATAAAAAATATATAAACTTTTCCGTATTACGCGTCCTCACTCTTTGGCGTTGTTTTATGACTAAGACAAGAGAAAACATGTTATACTCATATTCTTTCACTAGAAATTTCGAAACAAGCGCGTCATACACATGCTCCTGATTGCTTCGTGTGTGTGCACACACACTTGAAAATATAAGTATTTGTAAAAAAAATTCAAAATAACTGCACAAAATAAATGTTACTACAATGTGGTAGTTTTTGTAGTTAGTTTGAAAAAATAACTGTCAAAA
This sequence comes from Leucophora obtusa, assembly GCA_949987735.1. Classification (NCBI taxonomy): domain Eukaryota; kingdom Metazoa; phylum Arthropoda; class Insecta; order Diptera; family Anthomyiidae; genus Leucophora; species Leucophora obtusa. The sequence continues at coordinate 360,007,992 of OX465295.1, forward strand.
ACATTGAAATATTTTGCTCTAAGTAAATTAACTACAATTGTAGTTAAAATAACTACAACCGCATTACTACACAAATAACTGTCATGTAGTAACTGCAGAACTTTTCTGAGTGTAGTTCGGAATTTTTAGTTCAAACATTTTAACTTATACCCTTATTCTAAACTTAATAACGATAACAAAATTGTGACAAAACTGAGGTGAATGTCATGTCATTGTCATGGTTTTGGTATTCTAAGAAAAATTGTGACAGCAAAACCTTGACAAAATTGTCGTGTAATCAAAAGCACATAACAAACAAATGTTTTTATTTGTCAACAAATTAAAATATAAAAAATTTGAATTTTTTTTGAAGAATTTTGTAATGTTTCTTCACAGAAGTACCTATTCCTTTTTTAAGATGCTCTTTAACCTACCTTTTGCCGATTCTAAAAATCCTGCAAAATCCTCCAAAAGATTACGTATTAATACGGAATTTTTGGGGCTGAAGTTTTCATCAATAAGTTCAGGGTGCTTGATGCTAAAATTTAAAGAAAACTCCAAGTACTTAGAACTAGTTTTCTCGTGTTCTGCGCTTCCTGAGAATATTTTTAAGTTTTCTTTTCATTTCATAAAATTATCAAAAAATCAAAATTGTTCACAAATTACGATTTTTTGATAATTTTATTTTTGGCAGAAAAAGCTTTCATGGTGAAATTTCTAAAACTTTTTCTTGTCATAAAAAAACTAGAATACCATAAAAAATGTTTGAAAAATTCCCATAACAATTCCCATGACAATTTTAATAACAAAACAAATTGTCACATTTTCCTAGAATAAGGATATTAGTTTAATTAAATTTATATTTAAATTATATTTTTTTTTTTATTTTTGTTACTTACAAATAATTCTGAGGTTTTTCTCTCAATTCAGAAAGTTTCTGCTTATTATTAAGCTTCGTTTTGGAGAAAATATTCGTTGAGTATGGTCTAGCTCAAATAATAAATTAATTCAAATATTTCTTCAATAATCAGTTTGCGCATCTGCGCGTATAATCAACATTGTATATAAAAAAACTAATAATTTTTACTGAATATTTACGATGTACATTATGAAATGAATATTATTTCTAAAACTCACAAACTTAAAGTTTCTGAATCTCTAGGATAATTTGATTTTTACTGAAGCTTTGCGATTTATAATAATAATGGAATATTTTCTCGAAAATTAATACACTTACAATCTCTGAATCTATAGAAAAATATGTATTTTTTTTTAAATAAAAATTTTGATAAATTGTATTATTTCTATAAGTATTCATAGTGAGTTCCGAATTTTTTAGACTGAACTTTTTACACTATTGATAACGTCAAATTTACATTAGCTCTCAAATTCCCTTATAATAAACAATACATATAAAAGAGTAACTATGCTCAGGTAATGACTAAGCCAATACTGCACGAGCTAATTAATTTATTGTAGTCATATCGGTTCCTTTTCAGACTAGATTTCATGAAATTAAAAAAAAATGCGTCATATGATAGCTGGGTTTATATCTCGGTGTTTCGTTGCTAAAACCCAGGCATATAAATTGTTTCATATACAGCTGCCATTATGGCTTTAATTGACACCAGTTAACTGCAATTCGAACAAGTATAACTTATGGGCTAAATGAACAAGAGCATAAAACAAACCAGCTACAGCTATAACAACATACACATACATTGACAAAAACAAAAACAAAAACAAACACCAAGCAACATCAATATCAATGAAATGCCACGAAAATCAGCAATAATGTCAAATATGTTACACAAGTTGAAAAGACAACATTAAGCTCGTTTGTGTGTGTGTGTGTGTATTAAGCATGAAAATATAAATTATTATGAACGTATGGCCACAGAAAAGTAAAGAACAACCAACATACAAACTTATATTGCACTAAAGTGGCATACAATTTTATAGGGAAGTTTTTCGTAAAAGATGGATTTTTAATAACATCACATTTAAGAATATAAAGTAGACTCATAATGACGAAGGACTGCACAAAAAGGGGATAAGTTTTGTTTAACTTTTCTTTTTAACATTACACGGATTTAGATAATTGAATAACAGCAAAAAGGGTTTTAATTAGCGATTATCTATTCTTTAACGAAAGCTGATTTTAAGATAATTATATACTATTTTTAAGTATTTTAAGATTGGCAAAAATATTTTATAAAAAGCATTTTTTTTTTATAATTATTTTTAATAGTCTCGAAACACTTTCATTGGTATCGCCTAGTTTTTATACTAAAATTATGTTATGTTGTTATCAACAAAAAGAGTCTTAATTAAGAATTAACAAAATTATTAAATTTATCAACAGGTAAGGTCTGCTGTGTGTTTCACTAAAATTTCGGTGAAATTTTGAAATGTTGTAGCTGAGAAAAAATGTATCGGCAATTATTTTTTAGCGGCACAATCTCATATTTAATAGGTAAAAAGGCGTTGGAAAAAGTGAAATATATAATAATTTGTGTACAAAAAGGTAGGTCTACACTGAAGAAAAATAGTCAATAGAATTAGGAAAAATTTGTAGGCTCAGAAAATTTAAGTCAGTCGGATTCTATCAGAAAAACTGCTAATGTCAACAAAATCGTTTCGCTGAAAATCAGCGAGCTGAGTTCTGGCAAAAAAAAAACTCTGTGAATTCATCAAAAGTTTTATTGACACTTAGTAATCAATTTTTGCAGAAGAATGATCAATGGTCATTCATATTACTTTGTTAACTCATCAGGAATTAAACAAAGACATTCATCGCTCTAATTTCAATACAAAAATATCAAATTCTTTTAATATTTAACAAATAATATTTCTTTGTGTAAGTATTATACAACAGAGTTGTTTGTGTTTACAGAGAAACACAATTCGTGTCTGTAACATCAGTGTTACAAACATTTACATTGTATTTAAATATTTTTTTAAAAATGTAAAGTTTTTTTTCGATCTTCTCTCATAAATGATTCCTTCCTCAAATATTTTTTAATGACGCTTCTGTGCGAACAGAAACATGCAAAAACTTACTGGTAGAAAATTTTCATATGGATACCGCATTTTTTGAAAATAACATTTGAACTGATTTTTGTTATAATAAATAAGAAGATGTGCAGATAAATAAACTTGAATAATCTTTCTCGTATCATTTGTGATAGAACAACGAAAAATAAACTTTTGGGTTTAAAATTTTTTTGAACCCATTTCATACCAAGCATGGATTCCGTGGGAATTTTTTGACAAAATATCGTAGAAGGATACCCGATGAAAAAATGTATATATAGTTATATATAGTAATATATTGTTTTATTTTATGATATGTGAGTACACTGAGAGAATTACCCTTCATGATATTAATGATATAATTTCATAGAATTGTTTTTCGTAGAACCAATGAATAATTTCATTATGTATACAATATTTAATTAATATTATGAAAATTTTCATAGCTTTTCTTTCATAAAATTTCATAATTTCATTAAAAAAAATTCATTGAATTTCATAATTTAGATCTTCATAAATTTAATGAAATCGTTCTTTATTTACATATATGTATATGAAAGTGTTCAATAGTATTTACTTTTTTTTAAATTTTTTTATAAAATATCGTCATTTCCTGAGAGAATAAGCTTTTATAATATTTATTTATTCTTTGTAATTTACTTGTGAAAATTGTATCATCTTTATTTAATTTGAAAATAATTTAAATAGAAAGTATTATTAATTTATGATCTATAGTCAAACTAAAGAACATTCATTTTTATTTTTTTTAATTAATTTTTTTTACTAATTTTGGACTCCCTAGTAAAAATGATTTTTATATAATCAGATATGATTTTTATACAATCATTTATGATTTTATACAATTATAACTTGTCGAGTATTGTGAAATATATATTTTTATATGATTATATCAAAAGATATTTAATTATATAAAATTATATTAACCAGATCCACCATTTTTTAGATCAGATAATATATTTTTTATATAATTATATTAACCCATACATGATTTGATCCGGAAAATGGTGGATCTGGTTAATATAATTTTATATACTTAAATATCTTTTGATATAATCATATAAAAATATATGTTTCACAATACTCGACAAGTTATAATTGTATAAAATCATAAATGATTATATAAAAATCATATCTGATTATATAAAAATCATTTTTACTAGGGCTATGAAATTTTTTTATAAATCATATTAATTTTTTCGAAACCTTTTTTTTATGAAACTTTTTAATTTAATGAATTCTTTCCTTAGATATATTTTGTACCTCCGTAAAATATGCTACGATTTTATTACGCCTTTTGCATTTGCTAAGTATTTAGTATTTATCCACTCCAGCCTAGCAACGACAACAACCAACTATAATAAATAATAGTAAGTGAAATTGCTTCATAGATTTTATGAAGCTCTTCATTGGCTGAATGATTTATTCATTGCACGAGTGGCCAATTAATTTTATGAAGAGTTTCATTAATTTTATGAACTTTTCATAAACATTGACTTGAATGAAACCTGTTACATAGATTCTATGAAAAGTTTCAATGGACGAGTTCCAGTGACAATTTTCATTGAGACTATCAAGAAATTCAGTACTGAAGTGATAAAAATTCTCTCAGTGTATATATGTTGTCGTGAATAGAAATACATAATTATATGTTTCTTATGTTGGACCTTATATGACCATATATTTTTATATATTATCTTTTATAAGATTAGTTATCAACCATATATGCTGCACATAAGCAGATATGGCAGATCTATTGTCACATATAATTTTAAATTATCATATATAACATAATTTATGATCACATATGGTGACATATAATCCACATATTTTGAGATGTCATAATATATGCCCTATTAAAAAAATTTGTTGGTTGTATGATGTAAGATATTTTTATATATGATTGTATATTATATTAAATACTATAGGACATAATTATATATGATTCCATATATGGTGTAAGATTAACCATATAATTTGAGATATGATTATATATGGTCGCACGTCAGTAATATTTTCTATGTGTTTAATATATAATTATATATAGTCATATATTACCTGAGAGACCCCACTATCGAATCCTTATAAATACTTATATATAGTTTTTATACCCTTCACCACTATGTAGTCAGGGTATTAAAAGTTTGTGCTGATGTTTGTAACACCAAAAAATATTGGTCTTAGACCCACCTTATAGTATACCGATCGGCCCAGATTTTTTTTTATTTCGATTTAACGATGTCCGTCTGTTCGTCCGTCCGTCCGTCCGTCCGTCTGTCTGTCCATGTATTCTTGTGCGCACTCTACAGGTCGCAAATATTAAGATATTTTGATGAAACTTGGTACACCGACTTATGTCGGCCCAAGGACGAAGCCCATTGATTTTAGTTAAAATCGGTTCATGTTTAGACCTAGTGCCTATATAAGGGTCCTACCAAAATTATATTGTTTATACGCTGAAGGTCGTAAATATTAAGATATTTTGATGAAATTTGGTACACAGACCTACGTTGGCCCAATAACGTAGCCTATTGATTTTGGTGAACATCGGTACATGTTTAGACGTAGTACCCATATAAGGGTCCCCCCAAAATTATATTGTTTATACGCTGCAGGTCGCAAATATTAAGATATTTTAATAAAATTTGGTACACCGACCTATGTCAGCCCAAGGACGAAGCCTATTGAGTTTGGTGAACATCAGTCCATGTTTAGACCTAGTGCCCATATAAGGTTACTCCCAGAATTATATTGTTTATACGCTGCAGGTCGCAAATATTAAGATATTTTGATGAAATTTGGTACACAGACCTATGTTGGCCCAAGGACGAAGCCTATTGATTTTGGTGAACAGCGGTCCATGTTTAGACCTAGTGCCCATATAAGGGTCCCCCCAAAATTGGCTTGGTTACAAATATTAAGATATTTTAATGAAATTCGGTGCACTGACTCACATTATAGAAAATTTTGACACAAGCCCCATTTTAACCCATTCGAATTTCGGATCCAAACATTAGTTGGCTTTTAACCAGACTGGTGTAGGGTATTGTATAGTCGGCATGCCCGAATTTACCTTTTTACTCATTTTTACAGATTTTAAAAAGATTAAACCATTTTCTGTGAACAGCATCTGCAAATTATGTTTTCAATTAATAATATTTTAAATATATAATTAGATAACGTAATATATAATAATTACGTCAAAGTTCTGAATTGGAGTTCTTCCATAGCAAAAATGATTTTTTTGTGATATTTCTACACCCAATTTTGGCAATATTCTTATTTTTTTACTCCTACTTTTAATACCAACAAAAAAACTTTTGAAAAAGTGTTGGATAACAGTATTTTTCCAAAGGATTGCTAAGTTTATATATGTCATAACTTATTTAAAAGACATTTATATTACCTTTTCGACAAAATGAATATTGTTCTTATCCCATTATTAATTTCGCAAATACAGACGGTTGATATTTAGACTTTTGAGCCATATAAATCAGACTTCTTCACCAAAAAGATACCGTCAGTGGAAAATATTTAAGATTTTTAATTTTTGTTTTGCTTTTTTGAAATAATGGGTCATATGAATAAAACTTAGCAATTACTTCGAAGTAATTACTTTGGGCTTAGGAATGGCTTTTAACTCCAAATTTTTCAATTGGCTGGTAGAATAGCATGAAATATAAACAAAAATTAAAAAATTAAATTTCTAGTCTACTCCCAAGCAGACTAGATTTGTGAAGTAATTGCTTAAAAATCCCTGTATTTCCCCCTATTAGTAATATCTATTTTTTATTCATATGAGCCAATGTTATTAATTTATTTTTCCTAAGTCATCTATATATATGAATTTATATAATTATATATAACTCAGTAACACGAACAATGTTGACCCATATAGTCAGTCATTTTGTATAGCAGTGTGTGGCTGAGTGAGTTATGTGACCGACTACAACGTCAGTAATCTGGGTTCGAATCCTGCCAACGGCGTTTTTTTTATGAAATAAATATTTTTTAAATAATAAATATTTTTTGTGTTGCTTTTTTAAATTTTATTAAAAAATAACACAAATATATCGTAGTATAAATTTTGATCTCAAATTAACCAATACGATCTGCCAAACTTAGCTTATCCGTTTGTATCTAATTGGATCTTAATTAATACCATGGGATATTTTGGGATCTATCACGATCTCAATTTGATATTATTGGGTCTCCCAATTTTGAGATCTAATTTAATCCTGTAATATATTTGAGGAATCTGATTGGATATTACTGGATACCCCAATTTTGCGATAAACTTGGATTAGATCAAATGTCGATCTATATCAAATGAGATATGACTACATATGATAGATATAATGTTTTTTGGTCGGGTAGGCCGGTTTGGTATTAAGTATTTTTTCTAATTTTTATGGCTAAACTGTGCCCTCTGGTAGTGATACAAGTAATTTAAATTGGTTAATATTTTTTCAGAAATTAAATTTTTTATTTTGATAATAATTTCTGTAGAAAAATTGCGAAAAATTTAAATTATTCCTTTTGCAATATTTTTAAGAACTTTTTCAAAAAATTTATATTTTTAGAGGTTTTTTAAAATTTACTATTTTGCAACACTAATTGCTCAGATTTTTATGCTTCTTTGGAAGTTGAGATAAAATAGCGCATTTTTAATATAACAAATAAAAACGGATTAATTTTCTACATACTTACAATTTTACAAATACGAATAACCCTTGATAAGATCAGTCAATTTATTTTTTAAAGTGCTAACTGAACTCAGAAATTTTCTTTCCTTAAAATATTTTTTCATATGTTTTTATTGAAATGAAGATATCACTTTTGTTATTCAACTCTTCCTTATATTTTTAAATATTTTTTAAAGAAGTGCTTTCCCGAGTATAAACAGTTACATATAGTTGTATAAAATGCGATGAAGTTATATCTGTATAAATATACTCTTTCATCCGAAAAATGGCCCGATGTAATTGTATCAGTTGTTTATCAGTTTTTATCCAATTGTATTAGTTTAGATCTTAACTAATGAAATTATACATTATTCAGATGAAATTATATCCAATTTTTGACCTCCCATGTGAAAATCGAAATATATATGAACATACATGATCATACATTGACTAGTATATGATCATGCATAGTCATACATTATCATATACGTCATTGCATAGGTCAATGTATGACCATACATGATCTCATATATTTCCATATATCTTCGGATCCGAAATTTGAGGGTATATGACCGTACATGTTCATATATGGCCATATATGCTCACATATGATTCATGTATGCTCATATATGATCATATATGGCCATATATATCCATATACCCTCAAATTTCGGATCCGAAGATATATGGAAATATATGAGATCATGTATGGTCATACATTGACCTATGCAATGACGTATATGATAATGTATGACTATACATGATCATATACTAGTCAATGTATGATCATGTATGTTCATATATATTTCGATTTTCACATGGGCTGATACAATTTTACCGGTTTATATCTAATGGTATATATTTAGATCGTAGTTGGTACAATTTTATGTAAATAAAATATATTTGTATCCGACATTTGCCTTATATAATTGCATCAAAGTTTTAAAGGAGATATAATTGCATCAGGTCAAAATTCAGATATAACTATATAAGTTTGTATAGTAATGTATCTATATGGATCTAAACTAATACCATGCGACATAAACCCATAAAATTGTATCAGGTCAAAAATCAGATAAAAATTCATCTGCTCAATATATAATCTAATGAGTTAAGATCTAAACTGATCCAACTAGATAAAATGTGGTAACCAACTGACACAATTATTTCGGGCCATTTTTCGGATGAAATGATATATGGATAACATTATTTTTTTAATAGGGTTGACAATAATTTTTTTCAAATCATTACATGGCAAATATGCAAGTTAAATTTTTGTAATTTTTTAAAATATCTTTTATAGTAAAGGCCTCAAAGTATCACATTCTTTATACGCCATTGTAATATTCTTCATATCAGAAGTTAAAGGTTCTTAAGGGTGGACATGACTTTAAAGTCACATGGGTAAGAAATGGGTTAAATAAAAAGTATTTAAAAATTTTCAATATTTTGATTCTACTTCACATTCTACTGCATATCAAGGGGTCCAGTTTCGTTTTTTAATACATTGTTTGCATTTTGTTGCACTTATTTTTTTTAAAGAGGAACCAATAATATTTAGACTCTAAAGCAATCAGTTTAGAAATATTTAGGCAAAACAAGGACAAAAGAAAACATCAAAAACTTAACATAAACAATTTGAATTTTGTAATATCAGTCATGCAACACAATATAAACACTGTTGGGCTAAAGTTTGTATATCCTATTAACTGACATTTTAAACCATATTATTATCCATGTGGGGAGCAAACAGGATTTAGTCTTCATTTTATTCTCTCCACACAAAAATATTTCCAATGGCATTTTGCCATGACATTTTAATATGAACACAAAATTGGAATTTTTTCGAAGAAAAAGGTAAGAAAAACTCTTTTGGCTCTCTTTGTTAAACTCAACCAAAAGCTTTTTGTGATAGGTCCTTTTTGTTATAATGGAAAGTGCTTACTCTTGTTGGAAGCCAAAAAAAAATGAAGCGTACTAAAGAGATTGAGGGTTTAAAAATAATAAAGCTTAAATGAAAGCTTTAGCTAAACAGCCTGTTGTTAATAGCTCTTAAACAAATAAATTTCAACTCTTATTTTTTTAAATATTTTAAAGTTTTATTTTTTTGCCTAGTATTGTTTTTGCTTTATATTTGAATGGATTTTTTCATACGTCTTGTTCTTCTGCGACGTCTAACCCTTCCACTTTGGCATTTTCCATAACTCTGGGTCAACATTATACTATATGGAAGTATATATGTATGTATGTGTATATAATTTACATATATTTGTACATAGATGAAATATATGTATGTGTGTATGCTTATTGTTTTTGTAGTTTTTGTGCCAGTTTAAGTAACTTTTTTTTATATGTGTTTGTTTATAAAATATTAAAGAAGTTTTTTTCTTCTAATATCTACTTAACAGTAAATTTATTTATGTACGCTAATGTTTATATGTGCTTATAAATGTTGTACTCATGAACGAAACAAACAACATACATTTATACAGTATAGGAATCGAGTTACTACAATACACGTATGTAACAATGTTAAAATTAATTTTGAAACATTTAAAATGTTTTACATATTTGCTTTAATAAACTTGAAGAATGTTCATAATAATCTTTTTAGATTCTTTCGTACGAAAACTTAATTCAATAATGGCATCAAAATTTAAAAGGTTTCCAACGACAATGGCAAGCTTGTAGTAATTTTTTAATATTTTGTGCTAATACCAAGAAAAAAATTTTAATTTTTTGCTTTTGTTTGAATCCGACACTTAATTAAGATTATTTTAATATTGTTAAGAACCCAACATTAGTTCCTAAATTTTTTATAAATCAAGATTTTGATTGGCTTTACTATTTTACTAGTAATTTTTAATAGCAGCAATTAATACAATAATGTCTGGTTTTTTATACCCTACACCACTACGTAGAGAGGGTATAATAAGTTCGTGCTGATGTTTGTAACACCAAAAAATATTGGACCTAGACCCAACTTATAGTATACCGATGGACTCAGAAGCCCTTTCTATTTCAATTTAACGATATCCGTCTGTCCGTCCGTCTATCTGTCTTGTGCGCACTCTAATGGTCGCAAATATTAAGATATTTTAATGAAATTTTATAAACCGACCTACGTCAACCCGAAGACGAAGTTTCTTGATTTTGGTTAAAATCGGTCCATATTTAGACCTAGTGTCCATATAATGGTCCCCCGAAATTGGCTTTTTTACACGCTGCAGGTCGCAAATATTAAGATATTTTGATGAAATTTAGTACAACGACCTATGTCGGCCCAAGGGCGAAGTCCATTGAACTGGATATTTTCAAAAAACATTTGTAGGAAAAAATGTTTTTAAAATAAATCGAAATTGTCATTTATAGACCCTACAACATAATTTAAAATTGTTTAATTAAAATCCGGAAGTAAATACTTAGGACCGGTTATTTAGCCAAGTGGGGCTTAATAGGGAGTTACTGTTTTGTATAATAGAGATGCTGCAGTAATTACAGGTAATTGCAACTTCAACAAAGCTGTTTTTTATATCCACATTGCATTCAAATCGAAGTGAATCACACCATAGGGCTTTAAAAAAACCACCCATTCATAAATAGTCAGTTTTTTCAATACAAAAACATTTTAAATACTAAGCGCCATAAGTCCTAAAAAGTATTTTGAACCTAGTTTTTTAAAATGTCTATTTAAAATGTCTCCTTCCTTTTCTTTAAGCTTTGAAGTGGATTAGCTTGGTGATTAGTATTTCTGTATTACTCATATTTACCACTTCTTTTTCCTAATAATTATTTATATTAGCACGAGCATTGCTGCAATCTAATGGGCAATGACTTTATTAGTTTTAAATTTTCCTCTTCTTCATACATCAAAATTATTTTAGAATTTTATATACAGTAGGAAGCAAAAATGAAAACACATTATTGCTTTTAGAATTTTGGAAGCAGTATATTTTTTCGCTAAGTCCGCATGGGACTTTTTAAAATATACCAGAGCAAACTTGTTACTAATATCTGAATTAAAAGCAGAGTCTACTACATATAATGCATAAGAATAATGCATGTAGCCAAGGGTGCTTCTTGCAAGACGTTAGAATTTTCTAGTTTCTCAATGCCCCATCAATGTTAAAAGTTGGAGAAGTTTTCATTTTTATGCACCGTAAGTTGTTTTTCATGTGAAAAAATTTCACTCTAACTTTAAATGCCTCAATTTAAGTTATAAAAATTAAAAATTTTTAAATTTTATAACAAAGCCACATTCACAATGAATACAAAATGTCACTTTTTCACCAGAAAAGTAATAGACTTGTATATTAAGTTTGCGTGAAAACAAAGTCTGTATAATTTTCACGTGAGACTCATGTGTAGTGAAAAAGAATTTTTTTTATATGGTGAACAAAAATGTAAAATTTTCAAATATAAAAAAAAAATCAAATTTAATACCATACCTTACCATACCATACGTGATACATCAAGCCTAAATATTTTGGCGATACCCGAGTGAAAATATTTATATAATATTATATATGAATGGATATATTCGCAATATGTAACTGGATATAGTTTCATCCGAAAAATGGTTATATTAAATTATATCAAATCGGCATAAAATTGTATTTACAGTGATACAAAATTATATCAAATGATCCACTTATATCCGAGTTTTGTCCCGATCAAATTGGATATAAGTTAATACAATAGGATATGATTAAATTTAAATGATAAAAAAAACTTTGTATTGGAGTGCACCAGGAATTGAACATACAACGTTCTGATTTCTTCAATAGAAACAAAATATATGTCGCTGGAAAGGTTCTTGAAACACCTTACCAATGGTATGCAACTCGCCTGAACTTATTAACCCATTATGATAATGATTTTAAATGTTATTTTTTTCAAACTGGATTTTTAAAATCTTTTAAAAATAAGAAAAGCTCAGAAAATATTAATTTAATTGAAAAAATTTAGTGAAACATGCAAAATAATAGTGTTTGCCTTAATAGGATAAGCTGAGCTTCGAACTTGGTTCCGAGATTAACTAATATATAAAATTAAATCGAAAATGTTTTTCGTATCTCTTTATATATTAAATTTTTAGCTATTTTCTCAATTTTATGTTCCCATATAAACAATTTACGATTAGGCTAATATTGATATATGATTTAATATGATTACATATTAGAAAAATTCTAAATATTTTTCTAATATATCATCATATAAAAACATATAAGAGCGCTTACGTTAGTTTATATTAACATATATTTTTATATTAAAAAATATATGTTATATATATGTACTCTTTTTTACTCGGGTAATTACGAGTATGAATTCCAAATTTCAAATAGAGGAACGGTTTTCGCGATATCACTGATTAAAAATTTCCCAATGCAAAAATTTTTTTTTCAAAATTCCATATTATTGTTTTTTTAATAGGGAAATAAAATGATAATAAATGGTCTTCATGATCATATACTTCCATGCGTTGTTCAATATATGACCATACATGGTCTCATATATTACGATATATATTCGGATCCGAAATTTTAGGGTATATGGCCGCATATTTTCATATATGATTAGGTATGAAGATTTATGATCATGCATAAGGGTATATGGCCGCATATCTTCATACAGGATAATGTATGAGCATACATATGTGGTTACATATGATCATTAGAACGCAACTTTTTTCAAAACTTTCGATTTTTAGCAATTATTGTTTGGATTATTGTACATGTTGGGCGCCAACTGATATTTTCACTAGAAAGTTTAACAGTTTTGATCATAACTTACAACTTTTTGTCGTTTGAGCATTATTTGTGTTGTTTACAAAAAACTGAAAGTTGTGTGTCAGCAAAAAAATGGAATTAACACTTGAACATTTTCGGGCAATGATTTATTATGATTTTTGATGTGGATTATTTAGACAAGAGTGCATAGACAAATTAAATTCAACTTTTGCTGATGAAGCTCCATCCTTTACAACGGTGAATCTCTGGTATAACCAATTTAATTGGGGACGTCCTTCGCTCCAGGATGAATTTTGAGAAGGTCGCTCAAAATCAGTTGTTATGTCAGAAAACATTCATGTTCTGGGATTGGGGCTAGCTTCCACCTGCATAGATAAAACATTTCGTCAAAATTTAGCCTTAAAAAAGATTCGTTCTCGTTGGATTCCTCATAACTCAACAACAGCTCAAAAAAATGTTCGGGTGGATTGGTGCAAAAAATGCTCAAAAAATACAATAGCTGTGCTTCAAAAGTAGAGTATTTAAGATTTGAAAACTTATTGTTATTTTCTTTAAGAGAAAGATTCAATAAATACAAATATATTTCAAAAAAAAAAAGTAGAGTATCAGATCGTTATAAGCGACTAATCATAGATATATGCATATTAGCCTGAAACTAAATAGCAGCCGACTTTATGGGTGTTCCACTATGAACGAAATCCTGCAAAAGTGCACAGATCATAAAGGAGAATATTTTGAAAAATAATAAAAACATTTTCAATAACAAATTTCTGTTTTTTCGTTGTTGAGCACCGTAAAAAACTGTTATACTCCATAGATAAAAAATGATTTTTCACGGCAATCAGTTTCACGTGAAAATTGTGTAGAGTTTGTTTTCACGCAAATTTAATGTACAAGACTATTATTTTTCTTGGGAAAAGATGACATTTTGTGTTTATATTGATTGTGTCTTTGTTTTAAAAATAAAAAATTTTTCGTTTGTTTAAAATAAATTGCAATTTGTGGCATTTAAAGCACTTACGGTGCTTTAGGCTCAAAATATTAATACACTCAGATAAAAAGTTTGTAAAACATTTGTAAACAGTTTCCAATCGCACTATACTATTTTTATACTGACACTTTTTTTATTTTTTAGTACAATTTTTTGCTAATTTCAGCAGATCGATTTTAAATTACAGTTTACAGCAATTTGCTGAAATTTAGTAGCTGCAACTAATTATTTATACTAATTTCATTGTACTAAAATTATGATATTTAGTAAGTTTTTATACACTACACCACTATGTGGTCAGGGTATTATAAGTTTGTGCTGATGTTTGTAACACCAAAAAATATTGGTCCTAGACCCACCTTACCGATTGGCTCAGAATTTTTTTTATTTCGATTTAACGATGTCCGTTAGTCCGTCCGTCCGTCCGTCCGTCTGTCTGTCTGTCTGTCTGTCTGTCTGTCTGTCCGTCTGTCTGTCCATGCATTCTTGTGCGCACTCTACTGGTCGCAAATATTAAGATATTTTGATGAAACTTGGTACACCGACTTATGTCGGCCCAAGGACGACGCCTATTGATTTTGGTGAACATCGGTCTATGTTTAGACCTAGTGCCCATATAAGGGTCCTGCCAAAATTATATTGTTTATACGCTGCAGGTCGCAAATATTAAGATTTTTTGATGAAATTTGGTACACCGACCTATGTCGGCCCAAGGACGAAGCCTATTGATTTTGGTGAACATCGGTCCATGTTTATACCTAGTGCCCATTAAGGGTCTGCCCAAAATTGGTTTGGTTACAAACTGCAGGTCGCAAATATTACGATATTTTAATGAAATTTGGTGCGCTGACTCACATTATAGAAAATTTTGACACAAGCCCCATTTTAACCCATTCGAATTTCGGATCAAAACATTAGTTGGCTTTTAACCAGACTGGTGTAGGGTATTGTATAGTCGGCATGCCCGACTTTAACCTTTTTACTCCCGTAACTGATTTTAGCAAATCGATTTTGAATTGCATTTTACATAAATTTTACTAAAATTTAATAGCGGCTACTTATTTTTTCTACTAATTTTATTGTACTACAGATCAGCAGGCATGTGTTGCTAAAATTAGCAAAAAATACCGCTGGCCTCAAAACAGTTAAATTTCCCGTAATAACAGTAAAATTTTCAGTAGCCATTACAGACTTTTTTGGTTGAATGTAGTTACCCTTGTATGTTCAAACCTTAAGTTTCAGATTAAAATTTTTTTTTTCAAATTTGGAAAACACAAATTGTGACAAATCATTTATATCTTTTTGACGGGTTCAACAGAAATATTTTAAAAATTTCAAAATTTTCGCAAAATTTATAAAATTAGTAGTTTTTTGAGATATCTTTTAACTTTTACATACATTATTATGACAATATCATATTAGAATTTGGACTTCAGGTAGAACAATATACTAACGAGGTATATGAAAATATAGAAAGTCCGAAAAAAACAAAAATTTTGTATTTTTTAATGCAAAAATTAAAATAAATGTTATTTAAATTATTATATTTAAATCAAAGGTCGTTTTGTTCTGAATATTGTCTAGAATAGAGGAAAACAGTTAGTCCTCAATAATCACAACAATAGATGGAAATTTTAAAAACTAAATTTTCGTCTTAAAAAAAAGCCGCTCTAATGCCCATGCATAACTAGTGGGGTTCTGCAGATTTCAAAATTTCGAATTTTGCAGCTCTTAAGAGGCCTATCAATAAATAAATAAAAAGTGTTTTAATAATATATTGTACAATTTAATATAGTTCTTTCTAATCAGGTGTGATAAATGTAGTATCACATAAAATTGCATATAATCTCTTCAATATAAATAGAATTATACAAATTAGATGTAATAGTGTTGGGTTAATGTCCCTAACAATTTGTATATAAGTATATATATAAATATATTTTTCAGATTACTAATGCCTATTCTCAGTATAGTTTGGTGCCAAAGTATGTTATTTTTCGGCCAAAGTTTTTTAGTGCAAATAGTACATGTTTTTGTTCCACACTGTTTACTAGTATGTATGTTGTTGTTAACCTTTTCAGGACCATACAATAATAATTGTGATATAATAAAAGTGATGTAAATAATGGATTTATAGAATCTTTCTTTGGCCCTTCTTTCAAAAATTACTTTAATGTAGCGACAACACACTGCGGAAAAAATGCCATTTAGGTCATTCAACTATTTTCCGGTAATATAAAGGGAGGTCCAACCATAACAAAAAGTTTTCAGTAAATTATCTCAATATTTTTTATTATAATATAAGGATTTATGGCAAATATGTGTGAAAAAAAATATCGGCCAAATTCTCGCCATGGCTTCGGTGGCATACCTCTATCCGTAGTACATTTCGTCCAGGTGCATTTCTCGCCACAAGAAGTCATTTATCATCTCGCGATACACAATTTTCAGACAAGGCTTAGTGGCTTTGTGGGATTACTAAAATGTACAAAATAATGAATATTGAATTAAAAAAAAAAACTTCTATTGAAACTTTTCATAGAATCTATGAAACAGGTTTCATTAAAGTCAATGTTTACACTGACAATAATCCATGCATAAAATTATCAAAATAACAAAATAACAAAAAATTTCGTAAAATATATGAAAAATGGTTTATTTTACGAAAGTTTTTGTTGTTTTGACATGAATTTCGTATTTTTATGCATGGATTATTATGTGTGTATGAAAAGTTCATAAAATAAATGAAACTCTTCATAAAATGTATAGACCACTCGTCCAATGAATACATCATTAAGCCTATGAAGAGCTTCATAAAATCTATGAAGCAATTCCATTTACTATTATTTATTATAGTTCGTTGTTATCGTTGCTAAGCTGGAGTGGATAAATAAAAAGAACTTAGCAAATGCAAAAGGCGTAATAAAATCGTAGCATATTTTACGGATGTACAAAATATATCTAAAGAAATAATTCATTAAAATAAAAAGTTTCACAAAAAAAAAAGGTTTCGAAAAAATTAATATTATTTATAAAAAGATTTCATAGTCCAAAATTAATAATAAAATATTACTTAAAAAAAATAAAAATTATAAAAATTATTCTCTCAGGAAATGACATGATTTTATAAAAAAATTAAAAAAAACTAAATACTATTGAACAATTTCATATATATAAAGAACATTTTTATTAAATTCATGGAGATCTAATTTATGAAATTCAATGAATTTTCTTTAATGAAATTATGAAATTTTATGAAAGAAAAGTTATGAAAAATTTCATAATATTAATTAAATATTTTATATATAATGAAATTCTTTATTGAGTTCGTATATGATCGTATATGCTCATATATGATCATATATGTCCATATATGGAACAATATATCACCATACATGGTCTATGTCTCAAATTTCGAATCCGAACATATATGGTCATGAGACATAAGAGGACATACATATATTGTTCCATATATGATCATATATGTTCATATACGATCCCATTTTTACTTGGGTTATTTTAGCTAAATAACATAGACTCCTTTATAAGAAAAATCTGATACTTATAAAAAATATTCATAAATAAAAAAAAAACATAGAGATTGTCATAAGTTGACAACTCATACCTAAAATTAGTTAAGAGCATGCCAAGCGGCTTCCCTACCATATATAAGTTATTTGACTTCTTTTATCACATAACGTATATCAAATTCTGAATATATCGTCTGCAAAACTTAGCTACATAATACCATCGGCATGATCTTTTATAGGTTTAAACATTTTTAGAGTAATATTCGGCTTAATTTTCTAAGAAAATAAATTTATTATCGCCAACATTATTTACCACATACATATATATTACTCATACGCATCCATGCACAAATTTTCCAAATACGGTACAATTAAATTTGTACCATATTCAATGTAAATTTTCTCGAAAACGAAGCCGAACACATCTCCAATTTTTTTCTTAAGCCCCGTTTACATTATCACACAAGTGCTTATACTTTTCTTCACACAAGTATGACAAAAAGTATGCTGAAATTGTGTGGTTGTCAAAAAAGTATAAAAGAAAATCTTTTCAGTGTTCAGACTGTTATCGACACACACAACAAATAAATTAAAACAGTTATTTTTTCTTCTATTATTACTGTTTTCACCACTAGTTGTTTTTAATCTTTGTTTAACATTTATTTGTGAATAACACAACACTTGTGTTGAGACAAGTGGTAACTTTATGAAATATTTCCAAAAATAAATCTTGTCAAAAAAGTGTGACCGTATTTTAAAATGTGTACACGCATTTTGACATGTGTGTAACGAGCAGTGTTCACACTATTATACATTTTCGTTATACAACACATTTCTCACATGTATAACACACTTGTGTGATAATCTAAACGGGGCTTTACCAATAGAAAATTATCTAGAGATTTTTTTAAAAATATTTAAAAAATAAAAAAACGTAGAGTGTTTTTTGATAAATTGAGTATTTCATAAAAACACAAAAAATCCAAATTCAGAACTTGTTCTGAAAATTTTAATTTTGTTTTTTCATTCAGAAAATAGCACGTGAGAAACCCTATAGATTATATTTTATTTAAGGCTCTTGAGATTTTTCAAACAATTTTAACAAATTGTTAACTAAAAACGCTTTTAAATTTTTTCAATATTTGACCACGCCTACCTAGTCCACTTTATAGAAAAGTGAAAAAACAAGTACGGATTCTGTTTCCCGCTATACAGACGTATATATACCGAAAATTTGACATTTATACGACATATGTTTTACAAGCTGAACATTTGGTGTGGAATGCCTCATATGTATATTACCAAACATATATGTATGTATATGTTTCCAGCGGGCTGATTTTCTTCAGAATGCAATATCTTTTTGGTGCGTGTACATTTTTAGCAAAAGGGATTTTAATTTTTATCTGCAATTGAATAATGTTTATGTCACAAAAAATTTTCGCTATCGAACTCCTCCTAAGTTTCAATATTTCCTGTCAAAAATTGTCCATTTCGTTTCTTAAATAAATAATTCTTTTTTTCCTAGGGGGAAATTGGTATTACATTTATTTAACCAAAACGCTCCCATAAAAATCACCTTTGGCAATATTTATTATATATTTCACATAGACACATTTCTTGTACAAGCATACTTGCCTATGGTCGTCAAAGGGTTAAAGTATAAGTCATGTTAAATGTTGCATTTTATAAGGTTCGCCAACTTGTTCACTCGTTCGTTTTTTGTTTATTTGTTGGTGCGCGCATTTTCTGTGGCAACGTTTACATTACGCTCATTAGAACCACATTCACGAACGCCATCATAACTTGTGATGTTGAAGCTAGTAATCAAACAACAAACCCTACAAACGAACACATATAAATGAATAACTTGTTGTACAACACGACATAATACACAAACAACATACAAACAGAAATTGTGTATACTACTTACATTTTGTCGAGTTATTTCCTTTTTATGATTAGATTGCATTGAAAATATACCACAAATACATATGTGTGAATAAGGGCTATAACTTTTAGCATTTTTTTTTTTCAAATAAAGAAAACTACATGGTATTATTATTATTATTGAAATTACTCCCGTTTTAATTTTGGGTGTTATGACTGAAATTATTTCGGCATAATCTCCAATAGAAAGTGGGGCATATAAGCGCTTGTAAAATGGTCATTGCCCCCATGGGGCAAGTCGAATGGACATACCACAGAGAAAAACCGCCTATTCAAGGCCGCAAGCCTTTAACGTAAGAAGACTTTACTGAGATTACGTATTAGGAAATATTTTTAATATTCCTATTCAATCTACTTTTTTTTATTCCTATTCAATCTACTTTTTGGAAAAACTCCTCATAAAATACGAAGCGACTAACAAACGTTCGCTTAGAAGGCGGATTTTCATAAATATTCAACAAAACAAAAATTTAAATTAAATTTGTCTTCCTTTCACGATAAACCATTTAAATTTTGCAGAAGAAAAATTCGGTTTGCAATTCTTTATGAATTTTGACGTAATCTAAAGCCTCTAAAAATGTTCAATGAGTGTCAATTTCTTGTGAGTATTGCAAGGTTATACATATGTTATTGGAGATTTCAGATTATTCTGTAGAGGATAAACCTCGCAACAACCGCCCATAATCTTTGACAGATAATGTAAGAGTAGCTCAGGTGAAGTACAAAATTGGCGAAGATAAAAGAGAGATTTGTTACATTATGGTGAATATTTGGATTTTTATTAAATTCGCACAGAGAAAACAGATTCATTGTGACAACCGAATTATTTGCCAACTGAATGGTTTGGTTGGAGCCTCCGATATATTTGTTTGTGCCAACAGAAATTCGGTAAAGACAACAGAATTTCGGTTAGAACAGTATATTGAAATTGTGTCGGGAATACAATTGATTGTGACAACCAAATAATTCGGCTGTTGCAATAAAACTATTCAGTTTTGTACAAAGTACAATTGCATTTAAGTGTAATTATAATTGTAACTGTTCAAGTGTATTCCATGAATATTTTGTAATATTTTAAAAATTTTTCTTAGTGTTAAAATTTTTCCTCCAAAATGACCCAGAAAAACACTATATTATCGACTTTAATGTAGTATTATGTAATATCTGTACATAAAAGAACTTATAACCCTAGTGTGCCTGTACTCTAACTAACTCCCTTGATTTCTACAAAATGAAATGTTTGTAGTGGTTTAACAAGTGGGATGATGTTAACACCCGCAGAATGTTGGGGAAACGTTTGATTTGTTGTGGGGTTTTGTTGTTTGGATTGTGTTATTTAGTTCTCATAACGAAAATATTATGGAAACAGACTTTAACCAGCCTTTTCATGTGTAATTATGTAGCATTCATCACAATAAGGCTCATATTTAGGTTCTCATTTTATATTTGACTGATTTTAGGTATGAGGGTGTATGTCCACCTTGTTGTACCTTCACAGTTTAACCCTTTGTGCAATACTACTAGGATACGTTTTAAATAATCGACTTCATATTTTAATCAATTAATCGTTCAAATAATTATTAGTGCTTTTTTCGTAACCGATTAATCGAATAGAATTTAAAAATTAATCGATTAATTGAAGAAAATTTTGTGTAAAATAATATAAAAATTTTGTTGTATTTTTAAAAATTTTAATAATTATTATTTTAATTTTTGCATTAAAAACATAAAAATTGTTTTTACGGACTTCCTATATTTTCATATATTTAGTTAGAATATTGTTCTACCTCAAGTCCAAATTCTAATATGATTTTTTGTGTTTCTTTACTTTTTGGATAAAGTTCGGTAGAATGAGATTAAGCACAAAATCCTCTCAAAATTTCCTAGTGGGTCTTTTTTGGTGAAAATGTGAATCAAGTTATATAAAATAATAATTTTTATCAAGTGAAAAAAAAAATTTTTTTTTAATCCATTTGAAATGATATTTTTCCGAAAATTATGAAAGGTGTTATTCTGTAAATTTCCCAGTGGGTCGTTTTTTGCTAAAAGTATAAAAATTAACCATATATGGATCGTGTTATATAAAATAATTATTTTTATCAAGTTGAGATCATTTTTATATCAATTTAAAATCTTGTAGTCATAATTATTATTAAGTTTCATGGGTCGTTTTTGTCCCCAGGCCACTAAGGCTTAAATATTTTTTTTAAACGAAAGTAAAGATAATTATAGTCTAATCAAATTTAAGGTATATTTTTCGGAAAACTATGTAAACTTTGATGAAAACAATCCAATTTTCTTAAATTTTTGACAAAATAAGCAATTTTTGTAAAATGTCGCTCCAAACCCAAACTCGAATTAACATTTTTCCAATTTATTTATTTTTTCTTTAATATCAACCATTATGTGATACAAATAGAAATCGACATCTCCAAAGTAGGCACTCTAAAAAATCTTTAAAATTAATTTAATAAAAAATACGTTTTTTAATTTTTATCAAATTCGTGGGTCATTTTGGATTCCAGGCTAAAGTGGGTTAATGATATGCGATGAAGTCTAAATTCCATATCTGAATCATTTTGACTATATTAAATGAATAAATGAAATAAAAAATTATTTTTTTTTTAATTTAGAATTTTGGAAATTTTTAATATTAATACACTTTTTTCCAAAATGTGCCATTTTCAGCCAACTTTCGACACTGATTAATGTTTTCAACAAAAAAAATTGATTTCTTCCATTTGGAACAATTTCCAATAAATCTCGGGGGTGTAACAAATCTGTTTTTAAAGGACAACTTAATGAATATATTAATAATAAATTTTTTATTTAAACCTTAGCTAAAATTTTGGTAAAAAATTAAATGAGAAATCATCAGTCTTGGTTCTTGAGTTATAGCTGAAAAAGTAAGCACACCAACATCAAGATAAGGAAAAAATATTAAGGGTCATAAAAAAGATGACCCTCAATAAACGTGTTTGCTGAAACTCAACAAGTTCTATGCGGATTCGGTTATTATCATCAATT
Source organism: Leucophora obtusa (assembly GCA_949987735.1). Lineage (NCBI taxonomy): Eukaryota > Metazoa > Arthropoda > Insecta > Diptera > Anthomyiidae > Leucophora > Leucophora obtusa. The sequence continues at coordinate 360,030,958 of OX465295.1, forward strand.
TGAATCAGCGGAATATTTTCACAACTTTTTTACACACTATTCAACTTTTCATATGTTTTTTAATGTAGTTGGTCTACAAGATGAATGCATGAGAAAAGCTACAACTTAAGTAAAAATAAAGAAATTGGATTTGGAGAAAAATTGTGTTTTTCTTATTATGAAGAAAGCCACAACAAGTTTCACTTCTTAAAAGAAAATATTGATATCATTTTATATATTTCGTTTGATATCATTTTATATATTTCGTATTTTAATTTACACAGTATACATGATAATATACACAAATTTACCCAATTGTATTAAATACGAAAACATTGTGTGGGTTGTATGCAATATATGATTGGTTCATCTAGTTTATGAACATTTTTGACACCTTAATGGGTTAATACTTGTGATGTTGGCAATTTCAAAACCACTTATTTTTGTGCGAAAACTGGGTTAGCGTTGAATTGTTTTGAATTCAAATTATGAGAGAAAAAAAACTAATATTTTCACAACATTTACTCCATAAATACTTATAACCGAAAGGCAACAGCCACAATAACAACATCAAAAAAAAAAAACGACATCAACAAATGGCAATTAAATACAGTTACTTACCCGTTTCAGTTTCCAAGTTGCTTTTTGTTTAGTATTAAAACCAAAGTTGAACTTAATTTCAAAGAAAAACGGCTTTTGATGACAAGTATTAAGGAGTAGTTGGGTACTTTTTGGAAGGCACTAATACAGTATAAAATGTACGTGGTAATGTGGTGAATTATATTGTAAATATGGCAAATACTAGTATCACGAGTAGGTATAACAATCTGTATTTACGTTGTTATATAAATATGTATAAATGAGTTGTTTCACTTGACTTGTTATTTTAGCTGAATAACAAACCAACGAAGCATTGGCAAAAGTTTAATGATGATTTTGTTAACATTTTGGGAGTGCTAAATGAGAAGAAAACTAAATTGCAAAATCATTTTAAATTTCAACAATAATACTTTAGCAGTGATTTAAATTTTTGTAAATAAATATATGTACATACATAGATATTTAAATGCTCACAACCTATGGTTACGTGGTTACGTATGACGTATGAGTTATATTAATTACATAAGTTGACAACTGAGCGTATGATTAATATTTAATCTTGTTTGCAATAAATGACTTTTAATACTTGTTTGGAAAATTTAAATTTAGTTGACAGTAAAATTAAAATATTTAATTAGAATATTGTTCTACCTCAAGTCCAAATTCTAATATGATATTTTCATATTAGATTTTATTTATTGTTTCAAAAAGGTTGACCATTTTCATGATAGGGACAATACAATTGTTTAGTGGGCATCATCCCAACTCATCAGTTGTCCGTAATAAGGAAATGATGATTGAAATACATAACCTGAGTTATTAAATAAGGTAAAAGATTCAACGGTACGAGAATTTTTTACTTTTCTATATGGGTGATATCAAAAAATGTGATAAAAACCATGTAACCACCGAATTTCTAATGCATGGATTATATTTAAGTTACATTCTTCGATATATATCAGCGCATTGTCACCTGTTTCACAAAATTTATAACAATCTGACCAATTTTTGGTTAATACATAAAATTTGTGACCAATTTGATAGGCCAAATGTAAACTCCGTAACAAGTAACTCATAAGGTTTTTTAATTTTAATAGCTTATATTTTAATAACCAATAAAGCTAAACACTAACTGTAAGAATTTTTATGAAGAGAAAAAGTGCCGTTTTTAATAAAAATTAATACATTTTACAAACTTTTTCGTATATCTTAGCTATCACGACTTCAACTCTGTAACGATTTTTCGTCATAATTTTTAATAAAAATGCATATACCAAAATTTTGGAGTTATCTATTATTTATATTGCGAAAAGTATAATGTTATTTATACTCAAATGATCGTTGGACTGTAAGTAATCATCCACTGTAACAGACTTGAAGCTTTTCTGCAGCATGTAACATTCTCGAGATGAAAAAGGATGTCTTTAATAAAATTTGAAAAAAATGTTGTAAACTCCGTTCCTAATTTTTATACCAAACTATTTAACGAGTAAGAAAAACAATATCATATTTGGATTCACCTTGTAGGCATCATGCGATTTTGTTTCGGAAAAAAAAATTTGGCAAAGCGTTTCTGAAAGAAAACGAAAAGTAATGTAAACTCCGTAACTGTAAATTCCGTAACCACAATTGTTTGCATCAGATTTCATTCAAATAAATGTAGATAAATGTTTAAAATATTTTAAAATAACCATAAACAGGGGTGATTCAACTAATATTTATGCGTCAAAAGACGATTCAACTAATAATTTTGCGTCAAATCAAAAAAAGTTATCAGTTTTTTACCCTAAGCTGCTGGAGCGAAAAACGATTGATTTTGCATTTCTTTGGTTTTGAATCTATATTTCGAGTCATTACTGACATTAGTTTGACAAATTAAATTTGTTTCACACAATTTAAGAATTGTTTGATCGCGAAATGTTATGTTTTTAATATATTATTTGGTAACTGCGCAACCGCTGTTTGGATTTTAAAAAATTTTATATTTTTGAAAAGCATTTAAAAGGATCAAAAATACAAAATTAAAAAAAAATAAAAAATTTTTCGCGGAATGAATTGTATTTTTATTCGCGAAACCGCCAATTTGATAAACACAAATTATATATCATTGGAAAGCAAGTTGAAAACACAAATACGAAAAACTAATAAATTGAAGAAAATTCGTACGCAATTTTTTTTTGTTATATCTTTTGCTTGCAGAAATGTGAACTCCGTTACCACAAAAAAAAATTAAAATTGTGCAAAAAAAGTTATTGCGACAACTTGTAGAAGAGATTTTTTGCAATTAGGTTTATAATGACTAAACTTACTGATTCCATTAAGAAAAAACCGAAATATTAACACTTTTTGCTTCTCACAAATTTGGCCCAAAAATTTATCACATTTTTTGATTACAACCATATGAACTCTTTGATTTGGTAAAACTAGTCATAAATCAACACTTTTTGAAAAGCAACATTTTACACAGAAGAAGTAATGCTTTAAAAACTACTTTTTTCACTACTTAAAAAGTATCCGCTAATGTAATTTTACCGCTTTTTTAGAAGTAATTCTGAACAACTTCAAAAAATCACTTCTTTCATTGCTTCCAAAGTATCCGTCAGTATATTTTACAGCATTTTTAGAATTACTTCTGAACAACTTCCAAAAAATCACTTAAGTATTACTTCTAGTGCACATTTGCTCTAAAGGTGATCCCCAAAAAGTGATTTTGGTATCGTTTGGTATTTCCCAACAGGTGATCGCAGGTTTGATTCCCGGCATGACCAGTTTTTGTTTTATTTTTTTTTTGCTTTATTATTTTTTTTTTTTTAATATTTATAATTAATTTGTTTAAATTTATTTTTTTTTTTAATTTTTCAATTCTTAAAAATACATATGTGTAAAAAAATTATGAGATATTGCTTTTTAAGTACCTGTGAAAATAGTGCTGAAAACAATATTGAATTGGAGTGGACCTTTTAAACTTTTTTAGTAAATACTTTTATTGAAGAGGATAAAGCACAATATCTCGCAAAGACAAAGTGGTGTTTTTATGCCAGTCAACTTTCATAATAAAGAATAAATCAGCGGTAGAGAGCTATACTAGCAATCATAAGTTCGCAAGTTGGATACCCGGTGGCGGCAATAAAAACTTTTGTAAAAAAAAAAATTAAAATTTGTTGTTCCAAAAAAAATTTTTTTTTAATTTTTAATTCGTGAAAAAGAGCTTCCTTGCACTCGTTGAAAAAGTACTGAAAAAATGTTGAAGTTGGGTACTCCTCTCCTATGACAGCTCAATGTTAAAATCATTAGTTTTTCTGTTAAAAAAAGAAGTACATCTAGATCATCAATTGTAGTGCTTTTTCTACTGCTTCGGCATCTCTTTTTTTACTGTGTATATGTATGTTTGTGTGTCCGTTATCAATAACATTTGTAAACGCAACGAGATAATGCCAAACAAAATAAATACTTTAACTTAGACTTAGCCGTGGTATGCTTTGTTCAACAATTATTTTAATTTTTGCATTAAAAAATACAAAAAAAAATTTTACGATTGCAATACCACATTTTTCCGATTACGATACCACAATTGCAAAATACTGTTTAAAGTAGAACTTTGCATAGGACTGGTATAATTTACCATCCGACTAAGCATTATACTTATTGAACTGGTCCCGTGACTGGCGCGAAGGGGTCAAATCACTTAACTGGTATAAATAATCCTGAACTAGAAAAACTTAAATAAGTTTTTGTGATATTGGTGACAATATCACAAAATAAATAAATAAATAAAAGGTGGCTAGTTCTATGTCAGTTCCTTTTAGGTTCGTTCGGCTGTATGTTATAAACTGTAATATATAACTCACTTTGTGTCAGTTATTTTTAGGTTAAATCAGTATCATGTTCCTTTAGGTTGGTTTGTTGACATATTCGTTTCGGTAAGTCCTGTGTCATTTTCGGGACTCTTACAATAAATTTTAAACACATTCCGTAAACTTGTTGAGATGAATTGTTGCTATTTATTGATATATTTGTCACCGTCAGTCCCTTATTGCGATGAACAAAATATTATTAACTTATGAACAGGGCAAGGAAATTAATGTTAGTTGACGTTAGCTTGAGAAAAGCACTGACTATATATTTTTGCAGCAACGTGTTATCGATTTGTTACAGCATATTTTTCTATAAATTCGTATTTTTGCATATTTTGATACAAATGCGTATTTTACGTCATAATTTGGCATATTTTGGCACTTAATGCATATTTATTGAACATTTTACTAAAAATGCATATATTTGGATATTTCACTTTTTTGCACAATTTAGATTAAAAAAAATTTCTTCGTATTTTTTTAATATTTTTTTGATTTGTGTTTATCATAAAGATGATAATCTTAGAAAAGTACAATTACTAGCATTCCGGTGATGATAAATATTCATTTTCGAATTTTTAAAACAAAAATACTACTAAACTTAAATTGATGTTATTCTTATTATTATTTCCAGTTCTCAACTGGAAAGAATTTAATCAAAAATGCATATTTTCATATATTTCGCTAGATGTATATTTTTCGAATTTTCCTTGCCCTTTCATTATAATATGCAGTAATTCAGCAATATTGAGTTTCAAAAATATTCCTTTATCATTTTTTTTTTGTTTTAAACTTCAATGAATATAATTCCATTTTTACCACCTTTGAGTATAAGCAGGACTCCTGCACTCCAAGGTCTTTTTGTATTTTTATTTGACTTATTTTACAATACGGTTGGCTGCTTGCTGCATTGATAGATTATATTGTTGCGACAATATAAACACGAAAGGGTATTAAAAGAAAAACAAAAAACAAATAAAAAAAATATTTTTATCGTTGTTTGTATATGAGTGCCAGTATACAGTTGCAAAAAAAAAAATAAAACTAAACTAAGAAAATTGTGAAAAAGTAGTATCCTTCAACTCTGGTTTACTAAAAGGAACAAGACGTGGTAAACAACATAATCAATGAAGCTTTTACGCTACTATTGAGTAAATATTGGTAGTATTGTTTATAGTTTCTTTAATTTCTATACAATTTGATTGAAATTCGTTTTTATTTTTATATCTCTATCTCTGCTTCTCTTTGTTGTGTCAATAATTCATTGTTTTGTACAAGGATTTCACAAATAATGCAATTGAGGTGACACCTAGATAAGGTAGAACAAAGTTTATTTAGTACACAAATAATGCAAATAAAGTGACAGCAGCTTCTATTTCAGTGTCATTAAAAACCAGCAATTAAATTAGGAAATTTAAACATCATATTTTATTGTAACTAAACAGAAATTGTCCAGTTTTCTTTAGTTGTTAAAATTTATGGTTAAAAATAACTAAATCTACCAAAAATATGTGCTAAAATAAATGAAAATTTACTTATAAATATTTAAAGGCTTAGAAATGTTTTGCTAAAAACTTGTTAGTTTTATAACATATAAGTATTTCTTATAAAATGAAGTTTTAATTTAGGTGAAAACTCCTCATTCCCAAAATAGTTGTCACCCTAATATAAATGATTATCCGCAAAACTTACATTTGTAGGTTACATCAGTATATGATGTTTTTTGGTTGCTCTTACTGCTGTTGTTTTTATTATTGTTGCTGATGCTGCTACTAGTTAAGGGTCGGTCATCTTTGCTTTGACAATAAAAGCAACAAAGACAACAACGAAACAGCATGAACAACATAATGTTGTTATCTGATGTGTTGAAATTTCCAAATTCAGATGTCAAAGTCATTTTGATAACCGCAGACCAAAGAGACCAAACCATAATGCACATACATACATATTTAGGCTGCATACATTCATGTTACCATTAGAAGTATTCAGTGATGTATGGAAAATTTTGAGCATGAGTTAAAATCACCCGAAAAACAAATTTGTACTGACAACCGAATTTGTTCTTAATCAAATAAATCAGTTGCAGCGTCATTATTTTTCGGTTGTGACTACCGAACTGTTATTGATGCAATCGGACTTCTGTTATCAGAATTAAATTGCTACTTTGTTAATATGTATTCTGTTGTCACAACCGAAAAATTCGGTTATCACAATCAATCCATTCAATGGGTTAAAAATTCGGTTGTCAATACGATTCTATGATTGATTGAGGTAATTTTCGTTTGCATATAACAATAACTGATACGAAATTTGTTGCCGATTGAATTAACAAAATCCAGATCATAAGGATATTTATTCTGAAACCTTTACCAAAATCGGCCAATGGTCCTCGTTTTGCTGTATATTCTAATATTTTTTATATATTTTAAGGCCTTTAAATATTAGTCACTTTTTCTAATCACTTGGATTTATTAAATCCAAAAATTTGTTCACCCAGAAAACAGATTCGGTGCTGACAACCCCATTTGTTGCTAATCGAATGGTTCAGTTGCATCAAATGAATTTGCGGTTGCGGCTACGGAATTGTTCTTGATACAACTGAAATTCCGTTGCCACAGTCAAATTAGTCCTGTCTCAATTGGTTTTCTGTTGCCACAACTGAAAAATTCGGCTACCATAACCGAACCATGCGATTGGCTACAAATGCGGTTATCAGAACTGAATCTGTTTTCTGGGTGTTCTCAAAGTGCTCAATAGATGGAGTTAGTTTTCACCTATTTTAACAGAATTTTTCTATCCGACCTTCTTTCACCCTAATTTTTAATAATATATGCAATGATGCAGGATTTTATTGTAACTGTAAATTCTTTATTATATTTTATACACTCATAGAAAAAAGTTTGTAGAAAATTTAGTAAAACTGTTAATACTTCAACTTAACGAATTTTTAACTAATTTTTAGTTAAAATTTAATTTTTAGTTAATTTTTTTGCTACCTCCACATTACTAACTTACAAATTTTTTTGCTATTTTTTTTTGCTGAATTTAGTTACTAATTTTTAACAATAAATTTGCTAACTGTACAGTATTTTGCTGAATTTTAGTTACTAATTTTTAACAGAAGATTTGCTAATTTTACAAATTTTTTGTAAACTAAACCACCAATTTTGGAGCGCTTATAAACAGAATGTTAAATGACTCATAAAAATTACTGCATATTTTTAACTCGCCAAAAATAATGCAAAAAGTTTTTAAATAAAGCTAAATTGACATGGTTAAAATTTGTCCTACTCATAAAATATCTAAATTATTAAAATTTATGAGAAAAGTTTCTATTTATCGTAATACATTAATTTTCAAAGATCAAGGTTTATTTTGGACGAATCATTTTAATATGAAAATTGTGATTATAAGTATCTATGGGGAGCAAGTAGAGTTTACGGGGATGACCCTAATTTGTTTCCCCCAATATTGTAGTTTTTAAGCTAATTTAAAGAATACGATATTTTTAATCGGCCACACCTTCTTTCCTGTGGGTGGAGCTTTAGAGGTGAAAATGGAAACTCAAATAAATTCGGAAGTACATATCCGATCAGCAAACAATGCAAATCAAAAGAAGGGTCTCTGAAATACATTTTGTTATAGTTAACATATTATTGTCTATAAATATTACCACTTTTATAAAAAATCATTCTTGGGAAATTTTCATTGGCATTGAAATAAAATTGGCATTACTTTATCTCAATGTCAATGCCAACAAATTTCATCACCATTCAATGCCAATGAATTTTTTTTCAATTTGCATTAATGAAAACAATGGTAATGAAATGTACACATAATTGAAGAAAAATCACTGTAATTTAAAAAAATATAAGAAATACGCGAATTTTTAATTTTTTTTCTTAATTTATTCTTTTATTAAAACATGAAAACAAATACTTCTTTCATCAATTATAAATGGGCATTTAGGCATTGAACAATGCTAGTTGAAAAATTTCAATTAATTGACACATTCAATAAACTGGTCCCAAGTATGTTTTTAAATACACATTTATTTTTTATTTATTAATTTTCATTTCATTTGCTCCTTTTTTACCTCTTTCCAGTCCACTGGTAATCTGCAAAAGTTTTGTTGGTTTCAGAAAATTTTAGCAAAAATTTTGTAGATTTAACAGTTTTTTTTTGCTATTTTCATTTTGATATTATTTAGCAATTTTTTTTGCTGATTTCAGCAAGTTAAATTGTTATTTGCAATTAACAAAAATTTAGCTCAAATATAACTAAAATTCTGTAAATTTAACAGTTTTTTTTTTTGCTGTTTTCATTTTATTAATATTTAGCAAACTGATTCTGCTAATATTAGCAGTTTTTTCTGCAGCATCATTTTTAACTAATTTTTAGTAACTTTTTCTGCTATTTTTACGGACTTATTTGTATGAGTGTATAAAACAGCAAGAAACAGTTTTCTTTTGAGTTTCATCACTTCAATTTACATTTCTATACAATTAAAATATTCCACTGCAATGTTTAATATTCACCAATTGGATTTAATTAAATTACTAACAGTAGCGTGAAAAATTTCTATTTTGATTTCAGCTATTCATTCATGTCCAAGATGGAAAATAAGTATCTAGAGAAGTGCAGTTTTTTTTCTAAACATATTTAATAAAAAAAACTTAAAGAAAATGCTTTTGTTTTTTTTGTTTCTCTTTTAATTTTCTTTCGTACGACATTAAATTAACAGAATGATTCATATATTTCTGTAAACCCGGATAAATAAATCCAACTTTTTTTTGGATTTAATAAATCCACTTATTTGTACGAAAAAAGCTAAATCCAGGTGATTAAAATATGCGCTGATAAAGGAATGTAAAAATCTTAGTTAAAACTACTAAAAATTAGTTTAAAATTAGCCTGCTGAAAAAACCCGCTGAAATTAGCAGATTACTTTTGCTAAATATTCGTAAAATAGCAACATCGAAAAACAAAAGTGTTGTATTGTGAGGACCCAAATCTTTGAGTGAAAATTTGTGCCCAGAAATGAGTAAGATAACATAATTAAGTTGAAAAGCAAATGGATTATCCAGGAGAAGACGGCTTTTCATCCATCACACTTGGCGACGGAATTCCATCCATCACATTTGGGACGGATTTTCATCCATCAGATTGAGGATAGATATTCATTCGGTTCGCCCCTCTCCACAGAAAAGGTTGTGTTGCCGGTCTACAATCCTTAATTTGTAGAGTCCAATAAAAATCCGAAAAAAATCACACTTGGGGACGGATTTCAGTTCATCACACTTGTGAGCGGATTTTTATCCATTACATCGGGAACGGATTGTCATCTATCACTATACAAGGATGTAGCATGGAAAATCTATTTATCCAAATTTGGATGAATAACCGTTAAATGTTTAATCGAGTAACCGAATTATCTTAAAATACAACCCTGTTGTTAAATAGTTAGTTCAAGTGTCGATCTTGATCATAAAGGAAAAGAAGTATGTAATTAGTATTATCACCCTTTGTCCTTTGCACAGATTTTCTTAGAAGATTACTTGTCGAGTCAGCGAAGAAAACGTGTTTTTTTCTGAAAAGGCAATTGAGGTGAGAAGGTCGTGAAACATTTTTAAATTACCGATAAAATATTTTCGATTAAGTTTCGTGATAATTATAAATTAATTTTATAAGAAGATTCCGTCGGTTAACACTAACCCGTAGAACGACAATTGAACGTCAAATTACAAATAGTCGTGCAGATATTAAGTTCGCAAATTACCAACAAATACAAATTAAATTTAGTATTATTTCTTGCGTTTTTACGTTAAAGTACTTGGTAAGTTTAAATTTGTTAAAACGGGTGACAACGTAATCCTAAAGCCCAGTTTGATTTATTTAAGGGATTTCCACGTTGGGATAATCACTGGCCTTCTCACGTGAGTTTTATTAATTATCACGTTACACAACTGGATTACATAATCACATAACGGTTCGGCACACATAGGCCTTATACGATAGACGCATGCGGGAAACATACATAAGCCTTATGTACAGTTGATTGTCATCCCAAGTAACAAGTTGATTGTACCACGTGGAGATTGTGCTTAGTTGTGGTCGCCTAAATAAAAGAATTATTGCATCAACAATTTGTGCCTTGTATGGAGAAAAATTTTCAACTTTAATTTCAACGAGTTCCCACTCATGCACCCCCCGTTCATCAAAGTCAAGTCATCATTTATACGTCATCCACATTTCGTCATTGACTGTTGTTTTTACTTTCAAACAGTAATTATGCATTCATTTTAAGAATCATTAGCTTGTCCGTCCGTCTGTGTCGCATTTTTTTTCCTGCCGAGTACCTTAAATTATACAATAATAATTTTCTCCATAATATCTGTCCGTCCGTCTCTTTAGTCAAAACTAACATTTATTATTCAATTATTCTTTCATTTTACATCGTAGTCCATTTGTATGTCGTCCATTTCATTGCAAAGTTATTTGTAAATGTTATAAAGCTCTTTAAATATTTGTTGTTTTGATATTCAAAACAAAAGTCACAAAATCTATTTTGCCAAGAAAATTTCTAAAGCTTTTATTGAGAGAACTTTGGTCGTCTCACTTAAATTTCAATTCGCCCCAGATCTAGGATAAAGAAATATCAAATTTATTTAAAAAAAATTGCAGCGAAGTTGAAATAGAAGTTGCTAGCTCAATATATTATAGTTTTTTTTTTATATACACCCTTATAGCCTTGGTACCAGCATCCTGACGTCATGAAGCTGCAGCAACCCAGGTAATGAATGCATTTTAATTTTTATAAAACACGTTTAAATTTATTCATTATTGAGCCCGTTTCATTGAACGTCTAAATAATTGAAATAAAAGCTATACACATTTGAATAATTTGCGACAAAGGAGCTCTTGAGATTTGGTAAATTTGCCTTAATTCGCCTGAACACGATTCATGCACTTATTCTCTTAGATTTACTCTCTTAATGGTTAGATAGATTTTTGCCCAGAAATTTGAATAATAGAAGAGTACTGCTTTAATGTCTCTTAATTATTATTTTTTTTGTAGCTTTATGGAGTTGCATAACTCTTACATAGTGTTAATGATTTCATTTAAGATCTAAGTTTAGTATTAATAAAATGTTCATGAATTAAACTAACATAAAACTCCTCGCTCTTTTCAATTATGTGCAAGTTTTAACAAAAGGTTTCTTTTGATTACCATCTGCTAGTGGGTACCTTTGTCTAGTACAAAAGTACATTATGGTCAAATGAATGTTTGTGTTTTTTTATCACCCTTCTCGTCCCTCCCCACGACCAGGCTGAGCTAGACTGTGCACAATATAAGGGAGCACTGGGACGTAGGTATTGTTAGCTCTCTTTAAATTGTATCGTAGGGTGTTTGTCGGCACTATGCACCTTCAAACATGCTACAAGGAGCGAAACTGCAGGGATAGAACCCACAAAGAAAAACCACAAAGAGAGAAACTACAAAGAGAGAAACTACCAAGAGAGAAACTACAAAGGTAGAATCCACAGAGGGGGAAACTGCAAAGAGTGAATCCACAGAAGGAGAAACTGCAAAGAGAGAACTACCAAGAAAGAAACTACAAAGAGCGAATCCACAGAAAGAGAAACTAGAAGAAGAGAAACTACAAAGAGGGAATCCATACAACTGGCAGGAACAACCGTTACACTCAACACAGGTTTAATCAGACTATTGACGATTTCATCAACACTGGTTTTGACAACAACCACAGTAGCATTAGTATGGCACCGTACGCAGTACGGCTGGACAGTCAACATTTGAGAAAATGTGGTAACCACAAACCAACAACTGTAACCGGATGGCAGTATATACCCAGGTGTTTTTAAGGAAGAGCTCTCTTGGTTCGACAGCCGGCAAGTAGACAACACCTGAAGTGGTAAGAAATTGCACATTTAAAATCGTGAAAAAATTTCCTTTCAATTGAGTACCATTTTCGTTCATATTCATTTTTTACTTTTTTCGACCTCCCCTATTGGCCGAAAAATGGCTCTATTTAGGGCCAAAATTACTTTCGGTTTTTTTGTTTTTTAATTCCAGAGCGGGTGATATATATATTTTTATTTTTTTACTAAACCTCATAAACTGCAATTTTCACTTTTTACTTTATTTCCATTTAGCAAAAGCATTTGCTAATTTCATCAGTTTTTTTTGCAAGGTAATTTTTAACTAATTTTTAGTAATCTTCTTTTTGAAAATTATTGGATAATACATTATTTATAAATGAGTGTTATTTTTGTTCGGTTGAAGATCATATATTACAAATTCTAAATAGAATTTACAATTTTTATTTTACAACCAATAGAGAAAAACATATGAAAAAAACTTTCCTAGAACCAATGGTTGACAATTAATGCATTTTCAAGTTTGTAATATTTGATCGTAAACCGAACAAAAATAACACTCATTGTAAAACATCTTCAGATCAACTAAAAATCTACAATAAAATATTTATAAATTTTAAAAACTTTAAATCCCGTAATGAAAAATTTTTTGTAAAATATGTCGAATTTGTTCCTTACGGCTGGTGTGAAAATTCTCCAAAGTTTGTTAGTTGGTATTCATCAATACTAAACAAATGTGACCATATAGACTAAATTGTGCAAAATAATCGCATTTCTATGCAATCTCGATGAAATTAGATAGCTGCTATCGAGAAAATAAAAATTAAATAATTGAAAAATTTGTAATTTTTATTCCCAATGATGTTTTAATAAACCAATGCAATGCTTAGCTTTTTTAACAAAATTTACGAATGAAAAAAAATGCTATATTTTATTGTATTAAAATTCACTTTCATATTTTTGGACCCTACTATTGCAAACATTCATCTGAATATTGTATATTTATATATGGGAGAATGTATGAACATATGAAGAAACCACTGACCCACTGCAGTTTTGTTTTGTCATTGCATTTTCTTTTCGTTTTTTTTTTTTTTTTTTTTGCTGTCCATCTCTGGTTAAAACCCACAACAATGGTTTTTATATGTCTGTTGTAGATGATGACGATCCCGTATATAACTATATATTCCAATAGTCGTCTAGCAAGTCTTTTTGCCAATTCCTCAAAAAAAAAAACATTTTTGAATTTACCGTATGTACTGTCAATGAATGAGAAATTGTGAAATTCAGAAGTAAAACCATGTTGAGGTGAATGATGGACAACCCAAAAGAAAAAAATATTATTTATAAAAATATAAACAAACTTAAATCATACAAAAAGTAGGTAAAATGTTCCCTAAAAATATACACATTAAATATTATATTTTCGACACATTAATCTAAATTTCGTCATCAGCTATTGAGGAATAAGGGACTGTGTCGAATGTTGCTTTTTAAAGCCTGCTAACTTAAATCCAATTAAACAGACGATTGTGTTTAACAACAGTTATTAATACACAGAGAAAACACATTCATTGCGACTACCGAATTTCTTGCCAACTGAATAGTTTTATTGCAGTAACCGAATTATTTGGTTGTCACAACCAAATGTATTCCAGACACAAAGTAAATATATTGTTCCGACCGAAATTTTGTTGTCTTTACCGAATTTCTGTTAGCACACACAAATATATCGGTGGTTCCAACCAAATAATTCGGTTGGCAAAGAATTCGGTTGTCCCAATGAATCTGTTTTCTCTGTGTAGCAAACTTGTAGGGTATACTCTATGTTAGTGTAATTTACTCTGGTTATTTCTAAATAAGTAATCCTTTCTTAAAGTTTAAATTAAAAAATTTAGCTCCAGTTTTATGATCAGAACTTAGCACGATTCTTTTGCTTAATATTTTTTAAGTAAGAACTTTTCAAACAAAATAAACTAACCACTGGCGAATCTTTGGGTGAGACGAAACTGCGACAGTCTGGTGATTCCCTTGTGTCTGTTAAATTTTTCAATAAAAATATTTTCTTCTCTGTAAGTCAGCTTTAAAAAAATTTTTTACTTTTACTTTTTGTTTTTATTTAGGCAGTAACCGATCTTTGTACTAACTATAAAACTGACCCTTCATTTATTGTGATTCTTTCTAAATATTTATTATACTTTATGATCATAATTTATGTAAGCTGATCAATAACAACTGCATTGACAACAACGACTACTGACTATTTACTACTCACAATACCATCACTAACAGCATAAATAACAAAAAGAAAATTCAAAAATGAACATCGAAAGCAAACCAATGGACGTCAGCCATTGTGTTCAAATTCAGAAGAAAAAAGCAACAAAATAAATATGAAAGAAAGAAGTCATTTTGTATGCTGTTTATTACATACTCTACTTACTCCGGTTTCATTTTGTTATAATGAAACATTTAATATTGACAAGTGTCAAGTGCTTGTGGTATTTCATTCCAATATTTTTCCTATATGAGTAACATACTTAACTCATATAGAAACTTTTCATTATTAAGTATTTGCTTTTTTCATAAAACTAAATTAGAAATGGCTTATAAAAAAATTTTTTAATAAAAAATGCCTTTTATACTGAGCAAAAACCTGGTGGTTTTTGTACAAAACTAAATCACAAAACCAATTCATTTACACTGAATTTTTAGTTTTTCTTAGTCACATCACTTTTTTATTAAACACTTTTCTTTATGTTTTTATGGTTAAATTAATTAAGAAAAATTATTAACACATTTAAAAATGTATAACAACACACAATTTTAAACTAAAACTGAAATATTAAAAAAAAATTAAAAAATATATTTTTGACACTTGCTTTAATTCTATATTCTTTGTAACAGGGTGTATCGAAAATTAGTTATAAAAGAAATCGGGTGTATCAAAAATACAAATTTCAGATATTTTTACTTGGTTTTTGGCAAAAACCAGGTAGAATCTGGTTTTCAGTTTGTATGAAAATTGTATGGAAAAACTAAATTAATTTTGTAGTTTTCGGCTCAAAACCTAAAAATTACCAAAAATTACTAGTTTTTGCCCAGTCTAAATATACTATTAGAAACGTGTGAAAAGGTTTCCAAATCATTACGCATAAGGACTTTAATGTCTAACAAAAATTTCAACTACTTTTAGTTGATTTATATTAATTAAAGTGTAACGAAAAGTTAGGTATATGTAAAAATGAAATTATTCTTTCTTTTTCATATATAAAATTTTTACACTGAGAGAATTATCTGCATGATATTAACGGGTTTTTGCATAACACCTACGAACCCAGCAAAATCTTTCATTACCAAATAAGTGGTTATATAATAGAAATTCGTAGCTCCGCACAACTTATTTTTTGGTGTCTAAACTCATTATTTTTGTTTGGTAGTCAGTTTACCCGCTCGCTTATGAGATTCTGAATAATAAGTGGTTACAAACACGCTTACAAAAAGTTGAATTATAAGTGGTTATCCGACTGCTTACTTGATTCTTAAAAATAAGGAGTTAAACAAATACTATTAGCTACAGGAAATACATTCAGAGAAATTAGAGTGTGTAATTTTAGAACTCGTCATAAAAATTTAACACAAAACATATTTACATGTAATAAATATAAATGTATAAAATTTAACTTTGTAAAAAGTACTATTTTAAACTATTGCGAGTAAGTCATTATTTTATATTTAAAAGCAATGACTACAATAGGCCGTTATTAGGAAGTCATTATTTTACATTACAAAATAATGCAAAAGATAAGGATATATCATTATTGGTAATGCAGACAGCAATGAGGTATCATCACCAATATTTTGCTGGGAAGTTCATGTTAAGGTGTCACACTTAAGGGTCGATTGCAAGCTACTGCTCCGATCGATATAAAATAAATTAATAATTGCAGAGCCGAAGGAATGATGGTAAGCATAACCACAGGGCACCAATGTGGGATAAATTAAGAGCATGATATTTTTACTAATGTAGACCTATTCGAAAAATTTTGACCTTGTAATAATCTTTGATTACACTACGCAACAAATTTTGGGTCACTGCTTACGGCCTCAACAGAAAGATATGCAAATTAATATGTGACGCGCAAAATAGAAAGGGACCTAAGGATAGAAAGGGACCTAAGGTCAGGAGAGCATGGGATCGGTCTCATTCGAGGCTCAGATGTTGTCCACAAAAAAAAATTGATTTTTTTACCCTTAGGTCCCTTTCTCTATGCGCTGTCACATATACTGATATTAAGTAGTATAACCACTGCTTGGATTTGCTGTCCCTCATCAGAATAATTTTTTAATTACCTCAAACATATACCAACTCTGAATTAGACCTTTATCATTATTTTTGAATTTACATTTCCACAGCCACTTAAAATTTAAATACACATTTTAATAACACACAACTGTACTGAAAATCCGCTTAAAAATCGCCACTTAAATTGCGAAAATTTATGAAATCTCGAAATAGATGGGATGCTTTTAGTCCCATTTGTATTTTGTGGGACTAAATGGGTCCCATAGTTATAAATGGTAAATTTATATGGAAATATATGTGGCTAGATAGATTTGAAAAGACTTAATTTCATTCAAAATCACAGTTTTGGAAGTTGTGAAAAAGACCAGTTTTAGAAGCGGAAAATCAGGACTTAATGATACTTTGGAATCAATGAAAAATTGATTCTTTGAGTTCACTTCCACTTTTTTTGCTGGGTGGTTAAAAACTATTTAGTAAATAGTGGTTGCGAAGTTTTGCCTCACTCGCCTTATAGTCCAGACCATGCCGCGTTCGACTACCATTTGTTTCGATCGATGCAGAACGCTCGCTTCACTCCAGAACAGGGTATCCGAAATTGGCTTGATTCGTTCTTCGCCTCAAAAAATGAGCAGTGATTTTGGCGTGAAATCCATATGTTGCCAGAAAGATAAAAAAGGGCCAATACTTTGAATGAATTAATGTTTTACCAATGTTTCACAATAAATTCTCAAAATTTGCAAAAAAAAAAAAATCCAGCAGTTTTTAGTTATACATCCAATAATAAATCTTGTTTATACACCCGCAAAACAGATTCGTTGCTGACAACCACATTTGTAGCCAATTGAATGCTATGGTAGCCGAGTTTTTCAGTTGTGACAACAGAAAACCAATTGAGGCAGGACTAATTTGACTGTGGCAACCGAAAAGTTAATTTGATGCAACTGAAACATTCGATTGGCAACAAAGCACCGAATCTGTTTTCTAGGTGTAGCACAATAAAGCATTTCGAAATATGAGAACAAACATTTATAAATAAAAAAAAAAAATATATGAACATAGAAATAGAAAGAAACAAACTGTGTTTTATCTTAATTTTTGTGCAAAGTATGAATTCGAAAGTTTTATAATTTTTTTTACAATAAATTTTTTGATTGTGAAAGTATCTATGAAATTATATGTAATATCACTGTGAAATCTGTTAATCTCGGACAGATATGCACAGTAGCTCGTCATATATCAGCCCGAATTCTAAAAATATATTCATTTTTAACAGTCGCTGTATTTTCGACTTCATTGTAACCGTTTAACTCATAAAAAAAAACTCAAAGTATACAAAATTATGTTTTAGGCGAAAACGAGCACATTGCTTTTCTTATGCACTTTAACTTTTAACGTGGATATTTTTATTAACATCAAGATAACATTTTTCACTCCTACACTAAATTTTCAAATCAAATTTTCAGTAATTTATTCACAAGTGCATTAAACAAAAATAAAATAAAAAATTGAAAAATATTGCAATTAAACAAATTAAATATAAATATAAAAAAAAATATAAAAAGAAAAAAAAATATTAGTCCAAAACACTCCTTATTATCACTTCTAGAGCAATAATGCTTTAGAATCAATACTTAACTGAGTTTTTAGATGTTGTTCCGTATTATCTACTTCTAAAAAAGCTATCAAAATATACTAAATGATACTTTGGAAGCAATAAGGGAAGTGATTTTTTGGAGGTTGCTTCGAATTATTTTTTAAATGTCAGTGATTCTATTAAAGCAATGAAAGAAGTGATCTGTAAAATATGAATTCCACTTTTTTCTTAAGTATAAATTTCTCTTTAATATATAACATTATATAATTGTTATTAAATATTTTCAGTGCTTGTTCATTTGCAGAGAATTGCTGTTTTCCATGACAGCTATGAAGAATAAGAAGTGTCTGTCTTTGCTAGCTTTCACTGTTGTTTTTTACGGCAATTTTCTTAAGATATGTGCTTGCTTGTGGTTTATATTTGGCCTACGTGTTAAGAAATGCTAAAGAGCAAAAGTTGCAAAGTATTTTAAAACTATGATGTGTTGATTTTCGACATGATAATTTTATCCATAAATACTTAAGAGATTTGGACATAATCCACTATGATTCTTTATCTAATCAAGGTTAAAAACATACATTAACTAAAACACATACATGTAGAACCTAAGATATAACGTTCACTAAATATCTGTACATTCACACACTTGTATATTAATTTATTGGAAAAATAATACACCAATAAAATAAAATATATGAAAAAAGTTTATAGAAAAAAAGAGAAAAAAATACCAAAAAATAATACATCCAAACATACCTTTGAGTCAAACTTTTGTCCAAATGTTAAGCAACAAAAATAACCAAAAACATTTTTTAATAAAACTATTCAATTATGTGCTCAAGTTTTATTACGGAATAAATAGGTTTCACTATGGGAAGGGATCCAAAATATTTAGCGTATTTTTTAATCACCTGGATTTAGAATTTTTCATACAAAAAGTGGATTTATTAAATCCAAAGAAAAGCTGGATTTAATAAATCCACAATAAAAGCAAAAATATATGATAATGTCAGAAAAAAAATAGGAATTAAAATTAAAAGAGAAACAAAAAAAATTAAAAAACTAACAAATAAAAGATTTTTATAAAATTTTTTTTATGAAATATGTTTAGAAAAAAAAAACTACATCTCACCAAATACATATTTTCCACCTGGACATGAAGAAGTAGCTGAAATAAAAATGGCAATTTTTCACTCTACTGTAAGTAATTTAATTAAATCCAATTAGTGAATATTAAATATTGCAATGGAATTTTTCAATTGTGTAAAAATATAAATTGAAATGATAAAACTGAAAAGACAGACTGTTTATCGGTGTTTTATATAAACTATAATTAAAACTTAAAAGTTAAAGTAAAATCCTTCATCATTGAATTCGGTATTAAAAATTAGGGGAAAGAAGTGTCGGACAGAAAATTCCTTTAAAATAGGGAGAATCTAACCACATCTGTTGAGCACTTTTAGAACTACTTTTTGGATTTATTAAATACAAGTGATTAGAAAAAGCGGCTATTACATATTTTGGTTATGTAGAATTTCCATTCGTAATTGAGAAAAACTTTAACTAAAATTCAGATTTTCCATTCACAAAATTTACTTTTTAATTAAAAATATATAATTTGAAATTCATAAAATATCAATTGATATTCAGAAACAGATCAATTTTAATTCAGAAAATATAAATTTAAATTTTTATATATTTTGTAAATTTATTTATAAAGTAATATTTCAATAAATAAATAAATTGAAATTTAGATGCTACACCAATTACATTTAACGACAAAATGTTAACACGTGAAATAGTAATTGAAGTTGGATATGCATTAACCGAAATTCTAATAATTCTATATGGTAAAAAATACAAAAAAAAAAACAAATCGAAGGCATTGAGGATTTCTCAATGAACTTTTTGAAAATTGTACAAAATAGGACTAAAGATTTTTGAAATGATGAATGACTTCTAAAGGATGATCGAGAACTACACGAATTGTCACGTAAATTGAGAAATTATTTGGCTCTGAAAAATGTTTTCATTATTTTTTCATAATCAATATTGTCAATAGTTTTAAGCTACAAAATTTTTCTTTTAACTTAAAAACCCAATTGTGGACCAATGTCGATTTTTTTTTTAATTTTATAAATATTTTTCTTTAACTCTGCTTAATATCTTCAATGATTCTCATGAGCCAAACTGTTTTTTAATAAAATTTTTATACAAAAAAAAAAAAATTATTATTGGGGTAAGGACACCTTCCCTATGACCGTATGAATATAAATGAATAAATGTTTTTTTTTTTGTTGTTTTATTAATGTATGTAGAATAAGAAAATAGCAATAAACAACAGTAAAGAAAAGTATTTAGTATGTACGAAAAATGCTTTTGAGTAGATCACGTACATGAGCAAGCAAAACACTGACCACAAAAATGTAAATTTAATTTTAGTCTTACAAGGAAACCACATGGTGCTGTAACCCGCAAAATTTATATGTTTAAAGGATAAATAATTAGAAGTCACGTATGTCTTGGACATTTTCGCGATTAGGGGTTAAAGACTGCTGTCAAAAAACACCTAATTCCTCATTCTTTTTAAATTGATATCTCATTAAATTTCATTTTTGCCGAACGTAGGGGTAGCCTTTTTAATTTGTCGTTATATCTTCTGGTGTGTAAATACTAGAACGGGATACTTGAGGTCAATGGCCCTTAGAGCAGAACATTGGTCCTCTCGAGGGTATAACATCGATATATTATACTTTAAGATCCGACTGTGAATACCAAAGATAAAACAAAAAATGTGAAATGGTGACTCCTACGCTCGAAAAAAAAAATAAAAATTTTTTTTCAAACGTCCTTACAGAAATAATTTAGATTGGACGGTGTACGCCGAACTTTTTTTTTTGAGGTACGGTCTACTGTACAATAATTAAATTTTTATAAAGATTTGCAGTTAACACTTTATAGTAGTTTCCTTGTGAGCTAAGCTTTCCTTTTATATACAAATAAAAAAATAAATATATGTATGCAATATTAATCAAAATTAAACACACTCAGAATAGTTTTATATTTAAAACAATAACTAGAACTTCTCTTTATTTTGGAAACTTTTTTAAATAATCATTTAGTTTTATTTTTCATTTGGTTTTATACACTTAGTTTGAGATTGAAAAGTTTCAACTAAATTGTAATCAATATAATAAATTTTAAATATTTTCCAAAAGTTTTAAAATGTTTTGTTTTTTCTTTTTTTTATATAAGCAGACTATTTTAAATTCTAAATTGTTTGGTAAGGTAAAAGAAGGTTACAGTAATAGAAAAAAGTCTGTAAAAATGTTAGTTCAAACTACTAAAAATTAGTTGAAACCCAGCAGAAAGAAAATGCCAAAAATTACAGATTATTTTTGCCAGATATAAGTATGATAGGAACAGCAAAAATTAAAGTGTTAAAATTAAAAATTTTAGTTTTGTTTGAGTTAAATTTAAGTTAATAGAAAATAAAAATTTGACCTGCTAAACTAATTAAAAAAATTTTGCTAAATAATTGGTAGAATAAAAGATCACAATAAAAATACATTTTTAAAAATTTTATGGACTTTTTTCTTAATGCAAATAAAAATCTAGCTTTCTGAAATCAGCAGTTTACTATTTCTTTAAGCAAATTTTTTCATTGATTTTAGCAGATTAGATTAGGCTATTTGCAATCAACCAAATTTAAAAATAACATAAATTTCGTAGAATTAACTGTTGGTTTTTGCTATTTTTAGTCTACTAATATTTAGTAAAATTTTCTGCAGATTTTTCATTGTAATTTGCCATATTGAATTAACTAAAAGTTAACTTAAATATAACTAAAATTTTGTAAATTTAATATTTTCAATATTGTAGTTCTTGTTTTAGTATTTAATAAAAAAAATTTGCTTATTTTAGCAGTTTTTTCTACAAGATAATTTTTAACATATTTTTAAATAGTAACGTTTTCTGCAATTCTTAAATGTTTATTTCTATAAGTGTAAATATGAATAATTCGAAATAAATTTAAGTCTATAGGACCTGGCAACTTATATTAAAATAATCAAAATTTAATGTAACCATATTCAAAAATATCAAATTTATATGAAATAGCTGTGAATATTAGAGTGAAATATCTGTAAATATTTTTGGTAAATTTTAGTTACCCATGTGAAAATATGAACATACATGATCATACAATGACTTGTATATGATCATGTATGGCCATACATAGTCATATATGTTCATATATAGTTCAATGTATGAACATACATCATCTCATATATTTCCATATATCTTTGGATCCGAAATTTGAGGGTATATGGAGGTATATGGCCATATATGATCATATATGAGCATACATGAATCATATGTGAGCATATTTGGCCATATATGAACATGTACGATCATAAACCCTCAAATTTCGGATCCGAGAGTATATGACCATACATATTCATATATGACCATATATGCTCACATATGATTCATGTATGCTCATATATGATCATATATGGCAATATACTTCCATATACCCCCAAATTTCGGATCCAAAGATATATGGAAATATATGAGATAATGTATGGTCATACATTGAACTATGCATGGACGTATATAATCATGTATGCCTATGCATGATCATATACTAGTCAATGTATGATCATGTACGTTCATATATATTTCGATTTTTACATGGGATGGGTAATTAAAAAAAAAACATCACAAAATATAATAATATTTCCAAAATTTAATGTATGTATTTTTATATATTGAATTTTAAACAATTATATACGATCTTCGTGTTACGAATTTGCATTAAAGCCGTCAATATGGTAGCACTACATTTAAGTACAATATTAAGTGGTTTAAGTATCACTAAAATTTTCTAACACATTCTACCACCACGGAAGTTAAATTATAAAAAGGCTGCCACCTGACGAGTAGAGTTTGTTGCTTATTGTCAGTCGCGCATTAGCGTTTGTGTAGTCAATTGCATATTAGCCTTATATAAGTAGTAATTTGCGTATAAAATTGTATGATTCAGTTGGACATTATAAATTGTATGATTCAGTTGGACATTAGTAAATCGTTGTATTAAAATCGTTGGTAAACTTGTGTGTGTTATACTGTTGTATGTAATGTAATAAAGTGTTTAAAAAATAAACAAGCCCAATATCCAACAAAGAGTGCGTAGTTATTTTGATTGCAATAGAAAAGTACACGGTTTATGTAAAGGAAATAGACCAACGTTTTTAAAAGTGAAAAATGTAACAATATTAATTTAAATATTAAAAGATTTACTATAATTTTTTATATAGAAAGGACAAAATTGCGGTTTTTTTTTAAATTATAATTTAAAAATAAAATGCACTCAAAATACTGATTTTTAAACGATTAGTTTAAAAACAATTTAAAAAAAAAATAAGTTATAAAATACCGGTTAACCGAAAAATAATAACCGGTTTTGGATTTATTCGAATTTGAAATTAAATCGAAACCGGTCATATTTGTAAAATTTTATTGTAAAAAAATTGTTTAACCGGTTTCTGGTTACAGTTTTGGACACTGTAGCGAACATTTAACTTCACCCTCAATTAATTTAAAAAAAACATATTTGTTAGTAGGTTGAAACAATTTATGTATTTAAATTTGGTCTTTCAAAAATTATTTCTTAATTTTACTTAAGACAATCAATATAATTCTGTATCTTAGGTATATAAAAGACATAAAACCATCTTTCTAAAATTTAATTTTTTTAAGTGCATCCACAGCATCAAACAAATGCATATAAAGCAACACATTTTCAAAAAAAAAAAAAAAAAAAAAATCCTTGGAAAATTTCTCTCTGAAATTAAATAAAACGAAATGAAATTAAACACTTTTGGCAAGTTTTACTAAATATACGAGTGAGTTGAGAGTAGATAAGCTTTAAAATATACATATTATCAGTTTTTAGGATTAGAAAATAGAAAAGATAGGAAAAAGTTTTTTTATTTTGCAAAATTTTATATGCAAGAAGGATAAAATGAAATCATGAATATGAATTTTAAACCGACAAAATATGTTTGAAATGTAACATAATCATTTTTATACACTCATTAAAGAAAGTTTTTGAAATAATATTTACCTTTTGACCCAAACATTTAAAGAAAGAAGAAGAAAGTGGAGGTGATATAGATTGTCTTATGCACTAACGTATATGAACTAAAGGCCGGCATGAATGCTAGGGTGGGCCGATTTGTAAGGACAAAAATTTTTCGATATTGTGCCATCGACTTTTCGATAGCTTTTAGCATGAGGAAAAAAAGTTCTACTACGACATATTAAAAAAATCATTTTCGAGGTGCCCAAATTTCGACAAAAATTGGTGTGAAAACCCAACAAAATAATTTTTGTTCCAAAATATGATATCGCCATCGTTTTAAGCATACAATTTTACCTTGGATATAATATATTTAAAAAATTTGAAATCGGCGAATTTTTTTAACTTACCTACTAAAAAAAACCTTAAAAATTAACGCATAAAAAATGATTGATTTTTCGAAAAAAAACTCGTCCAAAACCTCAAGAAAAAAATTTTTTTGGAAAAACTGCTAACGCCATCGTTTTAAGCCTTAGAAAGGTAATATTTAATAAAAAAAAATTAAATTAGCCGAGTTTTTTTTTATTACCTACTAAAAAAACCTTAAAAATAAAATATGAGAAAAAGTCAAAAAATTTGGGCGCCTGAAAATGATGTTTTTGATATATCGTAGTGGAACTTTTTTTCCTCATGCCAAAAGCTATCGAAAAATCGATGACACAATATCGATTGCTAAATCGAACCACCCTAATGAATGCATTTAAAACAGGCTGTGAAGCATTCCCTATACTTTTTGCAATTCAGAAATCATCAACTGAAATTCAGAAAATATCAACTAAAATTCAGAAAACGTAATATATATATATCTTAGTTCATGATTTATATATTTCAACTGATATTCTCTGAATTTCAATTAAAGATTTCTGAGTTGCAAAAAGTGTAGTGAAACTTCACATAATGTATTAAATGCAAATTTGGAATCAGAAATAAACAAAAAATAAAAAAAATTATTTTATAGTAGGAGATCAAACGAGAATGGACCAATAAATCCGTTACTTTGATGTTGTTTGATTGCCATATGGTATTTTTGCGGATTTTTTTTCAGAGCACTAGCAATTCACTTTTTCAATTTTTACAAAAATACATCTGGCTGTATGCTTTAAATCAGGATTATGGCACCCATAGATTATTAATTATATCGACAAGACTTCAGAACTTACATTACTCACCGGCAGTGGGGGCTAAAACTTAATATTACCTGACTATATATTTATGTCGCATAAATCACAAGTTTATATTTAATTAAAATTGGAAAACAACAAAGCAAAGCCGGAAAGTTCTCAAAATAATTGTCAAAAAACTGTTACATAAGCAACTTTGTAAACATACATATATAGTTAAGTTAGTTTATCTATGTATTTGCTTATATTCCTTATTTCCGCAAAAGTTATTTTGTTTTTGTTTTACTTATTTTTTTAATTAATGGCTTTATAGTTAACTAACTTTCTGTTATATATTTGTGTATAGCAGTAATAATCAAATTTATATATATGTACTATACAAGTTCTTCTTAAAAAATATAAAAACAAATAACAATATTAAAGGTAAAGTTTGAGATTTGCCCAATCATTTTTTTTTATTATACTTAATAGAAAAATATTGCATTTGTATAAAATAATATTGTATTTCCTGTTTCCGGTTAAAATTTAAAGCATCGTTTAATACATTTGCATTACAATTACTGTAATTGTTTATGTATTCATAATGGTATGCAAAAAAACATATTATTATAAAAAGAGAGCAGTTAAAAACAAAAAAGACAAATGCGAAAATAACAACAATAAAATTGACAATCAGATTCATTATACATAGTAAAATTTCGTTTTTTTTTCATAATAATATGACACTTTTGACACGTTAAAATAATAATTAATATTACAATCGGATTCGGTTTGACAGCATGAGTATTTATTTACTTGTTTCAACATGAAATTTCAACATAAAATATTACATTTGCATTTTAATTAAATTTCAATGATTTCCTTAATAAAAGTATGCTTGGTTAACGACAAAATTAAATTAGCAATAAGGGTTATAATTAATAATAATTAGTAAATAACAATTTATTACTTATAAATAATCGAAAATATTTCTTATTAATTATTTCTAAAGAGTAAAGAACTTGGAAGTAATCAACAGTTATAGAATTGATTACGATCATCGGTGGAATTTCAATTTGATTATTAATTTAGTTAATAGCCAAACTAATTTGATATATGTATTATTCAGCTTGAAAACTGACAGAAACATTGTAAAGGGCGTGAGAATTGGAACTTTAATACCGATCTGCTGCGCAAACAGGCGAGAACTGTGAACGAAAACGAGAAAGGTTTCTGCAAAAACAGCGTCTACTTTCTACATTTCTTGGTGCTCCTTGGGGCAGTAATAACGTTTGGTCATTCATTAAAATACCAACTCCCAACTCTTATAAAGGTTGACCAACTATTCACTGACCCGCCTGACAAGACCAACCTTCTGCCTAGTACAATTTTTCTAATAAACTAGTTTTTACTGAATCCGAGTCTGGAAGAAATTAATTTTTCAATGGCCCGTTTGCTAATTTCAACAAATTATAATTTAAGTCAAAACTTAGAGATAGTTCTGTCAAATTACAAACGTATTATTTTGAGGGTACCTAATATTCAGGCAGTTAAGTAGTTTTTTCTTTCACATAAACCAGACATAAAAATGAATTATTTCTTATATGATATTATGAAATTTAGGATTATATATTCTCCTACAATTAGAGGTCGAAAAAACTATTTTCCTTGTAGGAAACTCCGAAATCCTAAATTTCAAAATATCATAAAAGAAATTATTAATTTTTATGACTGGTTTATGTGAAAGAAAAAACTACTTGGCTGTCTGAATATAAGGTACATCCAAAATAATACGTTTTAATTAACATGGACCAACATATATATACTTACGCTAATAGAAAAAATATGTACAAAATTTAGTTAAAATGACTAAAATTTAGTTAAATTGATGCTGTAGAAAAAAACTGCTAAATTAGCAGATTATTTTTGCTATATAGGTATTTGAGTTATTTTTTTGTTAATAGAAAACAACAAATTAACCTGCTAAAATCATAAAAAACACAAAAAATTTAAAATTTTAAAAGATTTTTTTTTGATTTTTTTTAATGCAAATAAAAATCGAGCATTCTGAAAACAATACCCAATAAGCACACAGGTTTCAAAAATTCAAGTGCTTTAAATTTTGCTTGAATTAAATTTGATTTCAAATTCTAGCACTTGTTTATTTAACAAAAATATTTCAAACTTGAATTTTTGTTCCTCTTTTGCTGGAGTATGCTATTGAAATAAAATGTAATGAAAGTTGTATTCGAGCCTTGAAACTGGAAAACAGGGCTGGAATTGAACATTATTTCAACTTGAATTCCAGTAAAATTGTTTATAGGGGTAGTTTACAATTTTTTACGAAATTTTTCTATTACTTTTTCTATTACTTTATTATCCTTCATTCAAGTAAATTTTGCTTAAAAATAACAAAAATTTTGTAGATAGCAGTTTCTTTTTGCTATTTATACCCTACACCACTATGTGGTCAGGGTATTATAAGTTTGTGCTGATGTTTGTAACACCAAAAAATATTGGTCCTAGACCCACCTTATAGTATACCGATCGGCTTAGAATTTTTTCTTATTTCGATTTAACGATGTCCGTCTGTCCGTCCGTCCGTCCGTCTGTCTGTCCATGCATTCTTGTGCGCACTCTACAGGTCGCAAATATTAAGATATTTTGAAGAAATTTGGTACACAGACCTATGTTGGCCCAATAACGCAGCCTATTGATTTTGGTGAACATCGGTCCATGTTTAGACCTAGTGCCCATATAAGGGTCCTACTAAAATTATACTCTTTATACGCTGCAGGTCGCAAATATTAATATATTTTGATGAAACTTGGTACACAGACCTACATTGACCCAGTAACGTAGCCTGTTGATTTTGGTGAACATCGGTCCATGTTTAGACCTAGTGCCCATATAAGGGTCCTACCAAAATTATACTCTTTATACGCTGCAGGTCGCAAATATCAAGATATTTTGATGAAGTTTGGTACACAGACCTATATTGACCCAATACCGTAGCCTATTAATTTTGGTTAACACCGGTCCATGTTTGGACCTAGTGCCCATATAAGGGTCCCCCCAAAATTGGCTTGGTTACAAACTGCAGGTCGCAAATATTAAGATATTTTGATGAAATTTGGTACACAGACCTATGTTGGCCCAAGGACGAAGCCTATTGATTTTGGTGAACAGCGGTCCATGTTTACACCTAGTGCCCATATAAGGGTCCCCCTAAAATTGGCTTGGTTACAAACTGCAGGTCGCGGATATTAAGATATTTTAATAAAATTTGGTTCGCTGACTCACATTATAGAAAATTTTGATACGAGTCCCATTTTAACCCATGCGAATTTCGGATCCAAACATTAGTTGGCTTTTAACCAGACTGGTGTAGGGTATTGTATAGTCGGCATGCCCGACTTTAACCTTTTTACTCGTTTTAGTCTACGAATATTTAGCAAAATTTTCTGCAGATTGAACAGTAAAATTTGTCATTTTCAATTAACTAAAAGTTAATTTAAATATGTACAACTGAAATTCTGTAAATTTAACAGTTTTATTTTTGTTGTTCTTATTTTACTAGTATGTAGCAAAAAAAAAATCTGCTAATTTAACAAGTTTTTCAGCATCGTCGTTTTTAACTAATTTTTAGTTGCGTTTTCTGCTATTTTTACAGATTTATTTCTATGAGTGTATATATAATTATATATTTTATCATAAATGCAAATATTGTACTATATACACCCAGGCAGAAAAATACCATCGGCACAATGTTGGCATACCATTGTCGATGGTCGGTTATGCGTTAACTGAATGTAGGATTAACAATCTTGACCGTACCGCAAAAAAAAAGTTCGGCGTACACCCTCCAATATGAAGTATTTTTGCAAGGCAATTTCAAACGTTTTTTTTTTATTTTTGCCGAACTTAGGGGCCTCTTTTTTAATTTTTCGCTATAGCTTCGGCATTTAAAGTCAGATTTTAAAGTGTGATATATCAATTTTTTGCATTGAGGAGAATTAATTGTGTTTTGCTATAAAGGTAAAATCCAGTAAAAAAAATTTAAAAGTCGACCCCTAAGTTCGGCAACCAAAATATAAAAAACATTTCTACTGGGTTTATCGAAAAACTTCCTTAGCAAAAGTTTAATAATTTTTTTTAATTTTAATTTTCTAACATTAGGGTTGTACATTAGGGCGGTAGCAACTGAGATCTTGTGGGTAATTACTAGAATGGGATACTTGAAATCAATGGCCCTTAGAGCAAAACACTGGTCTCCTCGAGAGAAAAACATCGATGTATCATACTTTAAGATGTGACTGTAAATGCCAAAGATATAATGAAAACTGTAAAATGATGACCCCTACGTTCGACAAAAAAAAAAACAAAAAAAATTTTTTGAAACCTCCTTGCAAAAATTCTTGATATTGGAAGGCGTACGGCGCACTTTTTAATATCCAAATATAATCCAAAAATAAAAATTGTTTTTAGTACCTATTCTTTTCAAAAACATGGTACTGATGGGAATCGAACCTAGGCCGCCAGATTCTCAGTCGTGACCTCTAGAAATTAAGCTGACGAGGCATTGAATGCAAGATACTTATTTCCCAACGTTGGCATAATGTCAGGAAAACCAAAATATAAATGGGCAAAAAAGATTAAAAAAAATGAAAAAAATTTTTTTTAAAACTATTAAAAAAAAATATGTATGTGTGTAGTCGGAGACCTTCTGATTTTAAACCTTATTTTAACAAAGCGTAGTAATTTTTGTAAAATCAGTGCTCTCCCAATGTATTATTTTTAATACAGTTTGTTATTTCTCTGTGGGTAGTTATATCTTATATAATCCTATAACATATTAAAAAAATTTTTGATAAGCATATGATTATATCTCAAATTATATACGTAATGTGATAGCATATATATAAATATTAGAGTTCGTCACAAAAATTTGATTTTCGGATATCATCACTTTTTTAAAAGTTTTTGCATAGAAAAAAAGAATGGCGTTTTTTTTCTTTTTTATTTCAACTCCTTCCAGTGGCGCAAGTCGGCCAAAAACACAAAAAAAAACTTTTTTTTTGCATTTTCAAAATACACCAGATAGCCATTAGAGTGGTTCGAAAATCCGATTTTTTCAAAAACTTCTAAAAAGTAAATTTTTTATTACGTACAATGAAAATGTATTTTCGGCGGAGTACATGGGTACAAAAATTTTGGATATACCGCGAACCGTTAAAAAGTTATTAGCTAATCAAATTTGGATTTTTTTTAATTCAATGAAAAAGTATTTGAGCTAATTAAAATGCAGCTTCCAATTCTCGCTGCCGCATTATAAATTTATTTTTTAGTAATGAAAAAATAATTTGTAAGTTTTGTAATGTTTATTACAAAGATTTTTTTTTACTAAACATATTTGATTACTAAATAACTTTTTAACGGGTCGCGGTATTTCAAAAATGTTTGTACCAATGTTCTCAGCAGGGAATATAATTTCATTGTGTGTAATAAAAAAAGTAACTTTTTTTAAATTTTTGAAAAAAGTGGATATTTGGACCACTCTAATGACTAACTGCTGATTTCAGAAAAGGCAAAAAAAATGTTTTTAATATTAATTTTTGCTGTCGCATCGAATGGTAAAGTCAGATTTCCCAGAAATGCAGCCGTGTTTGCTCTGCAGAAAATGGGTCTCCAAATCAGCGTTTTTGGCCGACTTGCACCAGTGGAAGGAGTTGAAATAAAAAAGAAAAAAAACGCCATTCTTTTTTTCTATGCAAAAACTTTAAAAAAAGTGATGATATCCGAAAATCAAAGAATTTTTTTTTTTGACGAACCCTAATAAATATACAGAACCATATGTATAGTGCTATATATGTGGGAGAGATGACGATGTGGTTATATATGACATCATATAAGATCATTTTAAGAAAACTACTATAAAATCTGATCATATATGATAATACATACCGACACATATAATTATATATAACAATATGCTACTACATGAAGCCACATATGATTATATATTAACTTTTTTACTCGGGTAAATAACTACCGATTTCCACTGTTGCTATTTTAGGCTATATCTTTAATATAATCGCTAATTTTATAAAACCCAACGCCCTGTGTTGCGTTATTTTCCGTACAAATTGCTTTTGTAACAGCAACAATTTACACACAAACCCACATAATTTTTTAAAATAACTCATACGCCTCAGCATACTGATTCTTAGATAAATATGTATGTATTAGTCATACGCTTGAGGTATGTATTACTCAATTACTGAATATCCGCTTAAAATTAAATTCGAATTTTACATGTGCCACAACAACAAATGTGCCACTTAAAGTGCCAATTAGTAGCTAACTGAATATTCAGTAATCGGCCCTTATACATATATATTGCACATATCTGACATTTGAAAATCTTAAACCCAAATCAAAAAGACGTCATTCGAAAAACAATATATGTATGTAGTTGTGGGCATACACAGGACTAGTTTTGTAAGTGACAGAAATTTTTTAAATAATTCCAGATCGGGAATGTAGGATTACGCCCATCTTTGATACAAAAATGCTAAATAATAGTTTTATTTTATTCTCTTGTTAACTTTAATGTGTCTATCATTTTTCTTTTCTTTAAATAAACAATCTAAAATGATTTTATTTGATGTGGGTTGTACTAAAACGAAAATGTGTTACTTTCAATATCTTGCGATATCAATATTTTATAAGTTAACAAGACAAATATATAAACCGGAATATCTTTATACATATCGTCGGCTTGCCTGCAAGTAGTGCTATGTATTTTTTAACAGATTTTAAGGAGAGAGTAAAAACTGATTTATATTATCCCGTTAAGATATTTAATTGACATCATATGCCTTAATGATGATTTTTGTAAATTAGGTATTGAATCATTAAGGTATATGATATCAATAAAATATCTTAAAAGGATAATATAAATCAGTTTTTTCGCTCTCATGGAAAGCTGTTAAAAACACATAGCACTATTTACAGGCAAGCCCACGATATTTTTATAAGAAAAAAAAAAACACTTAGAAAAACTAAGAACATTGTTTAAATAAAAAAAATATTAAAAATTTTAATAAAAGTAAATAAATTTGTCCTCTGCTAAATTTTTTATTATGTATAATTTCGAAAAAGCAAGATCCGATAGAATCCAAACTTTTTATAATCTTTTTTTCATATAGTGAAAACTTTATTTTAATTGATTTTTTTTTTGTATAATGTTGACTTTCCTAAAAAATTAAGCTTGAAGTATGAGTTGTTTCTATCAGCTTTTAGTTATATAAAACTGTCATACAAGATGTTTTTACTTCAATATACTTAAGTAAATTGAGTAAAGTAAATATGAGTAAGGTATAGATTATTTAAGTAAATTTATGTTTTTCGTATGTTACTCTTCTTTATATCCCCGGATGATGAATAGTGACGCTCTCCGAAACATTGGCAAATAAGAAAATTTTATATAAATAGATAAAAAAAGAAAAAAACAATTTTTACATAAATTTCTTCCAGTGTATATGTATAGCATTATTATGAGGCTTTACATACCAACTAAACCCCTACAGGAAAATATATATTGTAGCACTAGTATTTATGGTCGTATAAGAAAAAAAATTGAACAACTTCTGAAATTTTTTAAAAAAGTGGGCATGGTGAAGAATCAATCCTGGGTGTTTTTCAATTACATTTCAATTATAATTGTAACTGAATATAATTTGTGGATGAAAAATTCGAATAATTCCTGATTTCTTATAAAATGAAAACCCGTGTAAAAATGATCAGATCTGGTCAGATCTCAGCACATCTTACCAGATCTAATTAGATCTCAAAATTGGGGACAAATTTGAGATCTAATTAGATATGATCAGATCTAGGCACATCTGGCCAGATCTTCGTAGATCTTACCAGATCTAATTAGATCTCAAAATTGGGGACAAATTTGAGATCTAATTAGATCTGTTCAGATCTGGCGAATTTGTCCAGATCTCATTAGATTTGAACAAATTTGGCACTAGATCTGATCAGATCTTGCCATAAGATATTATCACATATGCCATATCTGATCATATTTGATGTGATCTGGTACAGGATCTAATTAGATTCAATCATATCTATTGAGAACCAAAAAGATCTGGTCAGATCTAAACTTTTTTACACGGGAACCGGTTATTATTTCTAGTTTAAACAGTTCCTTCAAAACATGATTTTATCGAAATTAATTTTAAACTAATCGTGCATATTAGTTTTAAAATATTATTGTAATAAACGAAACTGCGGTTTTATTCCCTTTATATAAAACATAATATATTTTCACATCTAGTCTTTATTTTCCCAATTAGATTGATCAAAAATATTTTTCAAAAGAACATATTTTTATCACAATTTGTCATTTTGCCATTTTTAGGGTCTTATAAAATTAGTTTCACGGCATTTGATGATGTAAAAATAAATATGTTTGCGTAAAGCTTTATTTGGCAATCATATCGTAACATATTATAGGAACTTTTGTTTGATTTATCAGATGTAAAATCAAATAATTTAACTCCCACGTTTGAAAACAGTCAGCTGATTTCAGTAGTTATTTCTGCAGGGCCCTATTTAACTAATTTTAATTAAATTTTTCTGCTAATTTTACAGATTTATTTCCATGAGTGTAATATCTTAATATTAATAATAATAAACGAGTAAAAAAGTTAAAATTGGGCATGTCGGGCATATATAATACCCTACACCAGTCTAGTTAAAAGCCAACTAATGTTTGGATCCGACATTTGAATGGGTTAAAACGGACTTGTGTCAAAATTTTCTATAAAATGATAAAAGAAGAGAAAATCGAAAATATAACCCATATGGGCGATAGGTCCAAATATGGACCGATCATATCTAGAATCACTCGGCTTTGTCCTTGAGACCATGTGAGTCACCGAACCAAATTTCATTGAAATATCTTCGTATTTGCGACCTGCAACGTGTAAAAAAACAAATTTTGGGGGCCCTTATATGGGTACTATGGACCGGTTTTAACCAAAATCAATAGGCTTCGTTCTTGGGCCGACGTAAGTCGGTGCACGAAATTTCATCGAAATATTTGCGACCTGTAGAGTGCGCAAAAAAATGCATGGACAGACGGACGGACAGACTGATATCGTTAAATCGAAACAGAAAGTGATTCTGAGGCGACTGGTATACTATAAGGTAGGTCTATGTCCAATATTTTTTGATGTTATAAACATCAGTACAAACTGATTATACCCTCTCCTCGTAGTTGTGTAGGGTATAAAAATATAGTGAAGGAGTTCACAGTTAAAGTGCTGACGTTAGCATATTTTGAAATAGCATGTTTTTTTAAGTTTAACCAAGAGAAAGTTGATAAATTTTCCATAAGTGATAATAAAAAGTGATATAAAAAGTTTGTGCTGATGTTTGTAACACCAAAAATATTGACAGCCTATTTAGATCCACCTTTTAGTAAAGCGATTGATTCAGAATCACTCTTTGGTGAGATTTAACAATGTCCGTCTGTCCATCCATATATTCTATTTAATGAACAAAATCGGCCCAAAATCGGTCTATGTTTAGAACTAGTGCCTATATAAAGGTCCCCCTGAAAATTAGCTTTTTCGTACACTACAGGGCGAAAATAGAAAGATATTTCGATAAAAAAAAATTTTGGGAAAATACTAAAAGTTATTTGAAGTTTTATTCGCATCATGTTAGACAATAAACATCTAAAGAATTACATTGATACAATGTATTCGTTTTTGACCTGGACATTTGGTATGGAAAGCCTCATATATGTTTGTGCTGTTATTTAAATATACATATGTGCAAGTCTATCTCTCTGAACATAACACATTAAGTTATTTCTGTTTCTTTATGTGTAAAGATACGCGATTTTTGAGTAAAAATTAATGTCAGCATCATTTTGTATATAAAATGAAAAATATTTATTCGCTTCCTTAATCTTTCCAACTTCTTCAACTTAACCACATATTTACACCCACCAAACTGCCAGCTAAAACACGACCTTCATAACAAGCCAAGCAATCATAAAGAAACATTCACCAGATTGCAAACTTAAATTGGAGGACGTTGTAAATTTTGTATAAATTCTAAATAAAAAATAATCCAATATGGCAAAGACATAGAAAAAAAAATATTTGGGTGAAAATAAAAATTGAAACGACAATCAAACAAAAGGGATTTTTGCTTTTACATGAAAAAATAAGCAGAAAAAATTACAATTTTAACGACTGTATGTATGAGAAAAATGAAGGTACTTAATATTATTTTACACACTAATAGAGATTTAAAATTGAGCATGTTTTATTTCTCACACTCAGTATCAAATTTTAATTTTACAAATATGAACAATTGAGTGGGATTTTTTTTTTATTTCAGAATGTATAACCCTTGACGACTAACGGCTAACAAATTCTTCGATTTAAAAAAATATAAATAAATAGCTAAAATAAAAATGTATTATTCTTTTTTAATAAATAAAAAATAATTTAAATATTATTTTGACAATATTGCTAAGCATATAGTTAACCCCACTATTTTGTTCCAAATCCCCAAAAGTAGAAGTTATAAGAAAATTACCTAGTACTTAACCTTTATCAATACGGGTTAAATAACACATTAATTTTTATACACTGGGTAATTTTAGAATACTTAGGATCGACTTTTAATAAAAATAACGTATTCTTCATTTATTCAAGAAATTAAAAAAAAAAATATTCTGGAATGCTTTATTTTTACTTTGCAGGGAAAAAATTATCCTTCATTTGAGTATAATTTCATCTATAATGGTTATACCAGACTGTAGATATTCCTAAAACCCAAAACTTTCACAACTTACTTTAAAGATTGTCGGTATTATGTTCACATGAGTTTAACTTTAAATTTTTTGAAAACAGTTAAGTAGAATACCAAGTTATATGCTGTAAATTTCAGACGAATCGGATAATACTAACCCGAACTGCGACCAAATTTCTTAATTTTAAAATATTTTTCAAACGTAAATTTTTGAGTTATACACTAGAGTGCCTCGTTGTGTAACTTATCATTCATAGGGAAATGGACTAGGGGAAAAAATTATTGACTTCCATAGACATTTGAGATCTACATTTTATTTTTAAATTATTGACATCGTCTGTTAGATTGTTTGCCCCGAAGTTAAAATCTATTAAAATAAAACAAAAAAATTAGTAAAAAGTTAAAATCCTCCTGTGCATTTTGCAGGGTTGCCAACCGTCATTGGGCAATTCGATTATGACGGGTGTGACAATGTTACTCACATTATTGGTTAAAATTCAAAAATATAAAATTTATAATTGAAAAGTAGGCTGCGGTTAATCTTTAAAACGTTTCACAACGGGTAGATACTGAAAGAATATGATTTCTGCTCAGAATGCGCATAAAAAACTGTGACGGGTGTGTCCTTACAAATTTCAGTTTTTGAAGAATTGTGATTGTCAGGTTATTTTCTGTTAAATTTTCGGTAGAACGCGCACAATTATTTGAATGTAGTTAATTGCTTAAAATATTTTTAATTTTTTTCTTAAAAAGAAAAAACTTCTTACATGACGGATGTCAGCTAGTATGAGAAACTCGAATAAAATTGAATAATTTTAATTGCAATTACTTAAAATTCATCAATGGGCTGACAAACGGAAGATCGCCGGCGCTATTCCAGTTCGCGACATATTTTTTTTTTCTTTTTTTATCATTTTTTAATGATTAGAATTAAAAGACCCAATTAATTCTCTTCTATTGATATAATTTTATTGATAAACAAAATATTCAAATTTCCAACCAGAAGTAACTTGAAATTAAATTGACAAATCTTGCTGCAATGTCTATTTTTGACCATTGACAGGAATTGACAGGAATTTTACTTCAACCAGATGTAAAATTAATTTGTAATTTAGAAAATGTTGTTCGATCACTGGTGTATAATGAAGCTGCTCTTTTGTTGTATATGGTCCTTTTGATATGTGCAATATCGAATTTATAAATTTATTAATTAAAGAGATACCGAAGCAGTAGAAAAAGCACTACAATTGATGATCTAGATGTACTTCTTTTGTAACATAAACACTAATGATTTTAACATTGAGTTGTCATAGGAGAGGAGTACTTCCACTTCAACATTTTTTCAGTACTTTTTGAACGAGTGCAGAGGCAGCTCTTTTTCACCAATTAAAATTAAAAAAAAATTATATTTTTTTATTTTACAAAAGTTTTTTTCAGTGTTGTTAACTTTCTTTTAAAATCGCTAAAAACAAAGAAAAATTTGGTCATGTTTAGAGTGCTGCAATTTTAAGTCTGGTGACTATTTATTGATAAAAATAATGCAAGACTTAGTGAAATTTTATAGGATTTCCAAAAATATACAGTCCTGACTAAATTTTACTATATATTTTGATAAAAGGTTGATATCACTAATTTTTCGTTAAAAGCCACGCCCATTTAAAACAAGTGACAAAAAAAACCAAACGTTACGTTAAAATTTTGCACAATTTTCTGAACCATCTCCTTGCCTTTTGTGGGGAATTTAGCCACTATTTTGATCTTTAAAAATAAAGGCAACAACAATAAAATTAGGAAACACTTGAATTGTCTTAAATACGTGGCCACAACTGTACTTATTAAACAGGTGTAAAAGGTGCACTCCAATTCAATTTTTTTTTTCAATACTATTTTTACAGGTGCATATATATCAATTTCTCACCATTTTTTTATACATACATATTTTTAAAAATTTTAAAAAATATTGAATTTAAACAAATTAATTATAAACCCAGCAAAATATTGGTAATGACACCTCATTACTATCTGCATTACCAAAAATGATATATCATTACCTTTTGCTTTATTTTATAATATAAAATAATGACTTCCTAATAACGACCTATTGTATTCATTGTTTATAAATATAAAATAATGACTTACTCGTAATAGTTTAAATAAGTTCTTTTTACACAGTTAAAAATTTTATACATTTTTATTTATTATATGTAAATATGTTTTATGTTTAAATTTTTATGACGAGTCCTAAAATTACACACTAGAGAAAACTTAAATTTTTCTGAATGTATTTCCTTAAGCTAATAGTATTTGCTTAACTCCTTATTTTTAAGAATCAAGTAAGCAATCGGATAACCACTTATAATTCAACTTTTTGTAAGCATGTGTGTAACCACTTATTATTCAAAATCTCATAACTACTTATTTCTCATTTTTTCGTAAGCGAGCGGGTAAGCGTGACTACTTATAAAAACGACCACGCCAAACAAAAATAATGAGTTTAGACGCCAAAAAATAAGTTGTGCGGAGCTATGAATTTCTATTATATAACCACTTATTTGGTAATGAAAGATTTTGCTGGGAAT
Organism: Leucophora obtusa; assembly: GCA_949987735.1. Classification (NCBI taxonomy): domain Eukaryota; kingdom Metazoa; phylum Arthropoda; class Insecta; order Diptera; family Anthomyiidae; genus Leucophora; species Leucophora obtusa. The sequence goes on from OX465295.1 coordinate 360,069,859, forward strand.
ACTTAAAAAAAAATAATAGAATAAAAATAATTAAAAAAAAAAAATTATTTGTCCCGGAGGGAATCGAACCCGGGACCCTCTGTTTGGAAATGCTAAATGATACCAAAATCACTTTTGACGATCACTCTTTTTGCAATCTTCAGGAATCACTCATAAAGGAGAGTTTTTTCCAAAATTTCTTTTAAGAAATTTCCCACTTATAAAAATGTCCTACTTAATTTTGAGTCCTTTTTGAGTCTTTAATGAATGTTTAATTATACGTCGTAAAAATAAATAAGGTTGTTCACAAGGGGGTATGCTATTTGTTGTATCGTCCTAACAAAAAACAACGTTATTATTTTTTCTAAATTTATTTTTATCGGGATTTACATTAATTTCATTAAAGGAATTAAATATGCTAAAATCCCAAACGTATTTAACAAATTCTGAAAATAATCTGTTGAGGCATGTCCCTAGCCGGGTTTCATTCTTGCCTAAGGAAATCGTCAAGAGACGACGTTTTTAGAATTTCTGGAAATATTTGCTTAGTTAAATTACAAGCTCAATGAGAATTTCTTGTTTTCGTCTAGGAGCGTTATTAAACATTTAAGATATCAATGAAAAAACAGAAACAACAACAAAAAGTTTTTTTTAACACAATTTTCTTTGCCGTGTTTCAATAGAAAACAATGTTTTCTATAGGGTCAATAACATTTAAATTTGCACAAGCACTTGCATATTAGTTTTTTCAAAATTTATTTTTATCGGGATATACATTAATCGCATTAAAGGAATTAAATATTAATTACATTAGAGGAATTATTATTTGTTGTTATTGTTATTTCTGTTTTTATTTCCTTTTATTTACGCACGTTCTATTAATAATTTAAATGAAAAATATGTGACAATATTTCGACTTTCAAGGCAAACTTTAAAAAATGTAATTTATTCATACTAATGAGGCTTTTCCGAGTGTTCTAAAAATGTACTATTTTAAACACAATTTAAACTATTTTCTTACAAAATACAAAAAAGTACTATTTTTTAACATGATATTTTTTCTTTTCCCAGCCATCAATTTCGGAGCGCTCATAAATAAAATTCTTAAATGGTTCATAGAAACGATTATTATTTTTTTAAACATTCGTTTTTGGTAGAAAATAAGAACCCTCAGAAAACAATCCAAAAAGTTGTCTCTACAATCCAAAAAGCTGTTTTAAAATGATGGTTCATTTTTCGGACTCAAAGAAGATTCCAAAATTATTTAAATTTATGAATAAAATTTCGAATTTATAAGTTTTTTTTTGAATCATTTCTGAGTACACAGGGGGCTCTTTTGAACGGACCACTTTCATAGGAAAAAGTAAAAAAATGTTTATGTTTTTGGAGCTCATTTCTTAGTCGTTAATGATCATCTTTCTTTGAGGGCTTTGAAAAAAATTTCCGTCTTATTTCGGATTAATTTTTAAACCTTTTATGAATGCTCAAAAAAGAGCCAGAAATAAGTGTAATTTCGGAGCATATATTTTGAAAGGTTCATAAAAATTAATCAAATCTGAATCATTTCGTACTCCTATTTATTTTCGTTCAGCACCTAATCATATTTTAGATTCAATTAAGAGCCATAATTTATGAGCACTTAGAAATATGTTGGCTGGGTGTCTTTTAATTGCCCAGCAAACAAAGAAGATCATTAATGACTTAGAAATGAGCTCCAAAAACATAATGATTTTTTCACTTTTTCCTATGAAAGTGGTCCCTCCAAAAGAGCCCCACTGTGTATTTAGAAATGACTCAGAAAGAAGAACGTATAAAATCGTAATTTTCCTAATAAATTTAAATAATTTTGGAACCTTTTTTGAGTCTGAAGAATTAACCTCATTTTGAGATAACTTTTTGGATTGTAGAGACAAGTTTTTGGATTGTTTTCTGAGGGTTCATATTTTCTACCAAAAAAAAGTGTTTTTCAAAAACCAATAATCATTTTTATGAGTCATTTTAAAATCTTATTTATGAGCGCTCCAAAATTGCTGGCTGGATGTATTTTTGTTTTTAATTTATATTTTTAGCTTTTTTTGGAATCACCAATTTTGATAATTTTCTTGTTACAAAAGGGGCAATAATATTTCAAAATTTGCTGGTATTTTGAAAAGACGATCTATTAGATATTAAAATAGAGATGCTGTTTTACTGTATTTAATAAAAAAAAACATACCTTGGATAATTATATTAGCCGCTGTATGCAGTCAAACTACTTGTTACATTTATATAACGCCATGCAGTAAAGGGTTAAGTATAGCCTGCCAAAATTCTAAAAGTATTCGAACCATTGTTGTCCACTATTAAATTCTCTCAATGGTTTTTATATTTTTTTTACTTAACAAAGATTTGCATTTGATAATTTTTTTATTTCTAAACCGTGCATAGTAGAAGTTTAAAATATTCATGTCTAGTGAAAATAGTTATTTCTCTTAATATTTCTTTGATTTCACCAAAAATTTCAATAGTATACAGCTTTTTGGGTAAATTCAGTATGTTCGAGTATCGGAATTTTTGGCTTATAAACACCTATGAAATAACAGTACCTTTTTAGACGGTTATTTATTATCGTTTTTGTCTCTTTAGTAACAGAACAACAACAAAGTACAAAGAAAAATAATAAATCAATTGTTTGGCAGCAAAAAGTATCTATCAGTCTCAAACAACTAAATCATCAAACAAATAAAAAAGAAACGAAAAATTGACAGTTGCTTTATTACAATGTTCCATTGAAAAACATAAAACATTATAACGATTGATTATTATTTAAAATGACAATACATACAAAGTGGTAAACCAAGGGATGAGCTATATGGGTGGGTTTGGTGGTAGAACTAAAGCTAAAGGGCGCACTCTGACATCTGCCTGCGTCGTTTGGGCTTTTGTGTTGAAAAATTTCAATAAACATTGTAATAAAAATACAAAATATGTTAAAAAGCAACACAAGCTGTTGTATGCATGATATATACATATTTTCGATTGTAACACCAAAGTTAAACAAAATTAATTAAAATTGAATATATTTATGAACACCTAAGCCTCAAATGTCATGGGAAATATTAAAAAAAAAAATTTCAAAGGAATGTCGATTTATTATGGAAAACAAAATAGATTAGAAAATAAAGAAGACTTGACTTGAGTCATAAATAAGTAAAATGGAATGATATTTAGGTAAAATATGAATAGCTTCGCTTCGTTGTGTAGGCTTAAGTGTTAACATGGATTATATATATGTATATCGATGGCTTACTATAAAAAGGCCTTAATTCAGTTGTTTGTTTCTTCAGAGGAGAAGAAAAAACTTAATAAAATTTTAATAATTTTATATATAACTAATTAATGTCTGCTAACTTATTTTAAAATAAACATAGTTTCACAATAATATGAATAACAAATTTTTATGGAGTTGACAATTGTTAGCGCTTAGAACTGGTAATTTCTTTGAAAAGTGTCTTATTCTGAATTATAAAGTTTTTCAGATCTAATTTGTGGTACTCCCTCTGAGAAATAAAATAACTTGTTAGGTCTTTTCCATATTAAGCCATCAATATATTCTCTATATACTTTTCTATTTAATAATTTTAACATTTAAAAGCAAACATAAAATTGTTTTCGGCTTATTTAGTTTTTTCCACATAACCTTATATTGAGGTTAAACACGAAATTAATATGGATTATGATGTGAAATATTTTCAAAATGTTTTATTATTGATTGTATTTGGTTTTGGCGAGAAAAAAAACGTGTAAAATCTATATTGCTTCCATTTAGAAATTAGGTTAAATATTTTTAACCCATTCACTGCTCTTGCAAATATTTAAAAAAATATTTGAAATATGATATAATACTTAAAATTTAGATTTTATTTCGAACTTTAAATAAAAATACTTAATATAAACGAAGTGGTTAATATTTATTTATTTAAAGTCGAATATGCCGACTATATAATACCTTACACCAGTATGGTTGAAAGTCAGCAAATATTTATATAGTAAATTTTAGTGTGTTTAAATGTCTATAAATGTCTAAAAATTAGATATAACTAAGAAATTTTGATTTTACCCAATGTCAGTTGCATTTAAGACAAAGTCGGAAATAAGGTCGTAGAAAGAGTAAGAGCAAATTTTTTCTTTAACTGACTTAAAGCTTATACACAAATCAAGTACCGGTTAAAAAAGGATTAATTCAAATCAACACTAAAAGAGCAACAAAAGAAATCAAAGAAACAGAACTTGTGAAACACTTTATTTTTCTTTATGGCAGATTGTTGGCAATTAACTTTACTCTTCATTGTTTTGTTAATACCACCTTCATAATTGCGGAAAAATAAAAAACTAATCAATCATAAAAAAGTAAATTGAATAAATTATAATGTTAATAACACTATATGAGTCATCGCAGTTATGTGTACCGAACAATTTTAATTAAAGGGAGTAGAAGTTTCTGTCAGCTGAAGGTTCAGAATAATTAACTATTGTCGCCGTATTGATTGAATGAGTTATGTGTCTTTGAGGAATTCTATACACAGAAAACTTAACGGCCAATAATATTGTTAGCTGTATTTTGGATGTCGCTAACAACAAATTGGGATGGTTGCCAACATTAAAATTTTACACTCACAGAAATACACCTCTAAATATAGCAGAGAAAGCTACTAAAAATTAGCTAAAAATTACTTTACACAAAAAACTGCTGAAATTAGCAGCTTTTTTTGCTTAATACTAGTAAGATAAGAACTACAAAAACAAAACTGTTAAACTTACATAATTTTAGTTATGTTTCAATTACACAGAACGAATTTACAAAATTCTAATTAATTTTTTAAACACATTTCTCATACCAAATTTGTAAATACAAAAAAAAAACTTTTTAAAAAGGCACCAATAAAGAATTTTGTAAATCCACAAAAAAAATTTGTTTTTTTTTGTAACTTTGAATTTTTATTTTTAAAAAATTTTTATATGAAAGACAACAATTTAAAAACGAGTTACAAATATTTCAAACAAAAAAATTGTTGAAAATAAAATTTCAATTTCAAAGAAAATGTGATTGGCTTTACAAATTCCCATTGTTGGTGCATACTGTTTTTTCTGTGTAGCTTTTAGTTAATTGAAAATGACAAATTATACTGTAAAATCTGCAGAAAATTTAGCTACTAATTAGTAGACCAAAAGGCAAAACAAACTCTTAAATCTAAAAACAATTTTGTTATTTTAAAATTAAATTTTGTGGAATGCAAACAGCAGTATATCCTGCTAAAATTCACAGAAGAATTTGCTAAAGAAAAATGGTAAACTGTTGACTTCAGGACCTCCGCTATATTTAGGATTGAAGTATTTAATCTTGTGTTGTTATATTCCGGCAAAAATCATGTGAATTTAAAACAATAAAACAAGAACTTGCTAAATAAATGCCAAAAATCGCTGTTTTCTCGAAATCCGCTCAAAGAAAATCTCTGCCGCAGCCAAATGAAAAAAGGAATTCCTACAATTTTTTTAGTTTTTAATCTCTAATATGTTCTTAACAAAACCTTAAAGTCCAATCGTTGATATTTTAAAATTTCTTTAAAAAAAATTTTAAAATTGTCGATTTGAAAACAGTGTTTAAGAATTCCAACTTTTTGGCACTAATTTAAAACGAGTTAGCAAAACGCAAAATAAAAAATAATTCTTATCTGAGTTCTTGGAACTTATAGAATAAAAAAACGAGTAAAAAGGTTAAAGTCGGGCATGCCGACTATACAATACCCTACACCAGTCTGGTTAAAAGCCAACTAATGTTTGGATCTGAAATTCGAATAGGTTAAAATGGGACTTGTGTCAAAATTTTCTATAATGTGAGTCAGCGAACCAAATTTCATTAAAATATCTTAATATTTGCGACCTGCAGTTTGTAACCAATCCAATTTTGGGGGGACCTTATATGGGCGCTAGGTCTAAACACGGACCGGTGTTAACCAAAATCAATAGGCTTCGTCTTTGTGCAGATATAGGTCGGTGTACCAAATTTCATCAAAATATCTTAATATTTGCGACCTGCAGCGTATAAACAATACAATTTTGAGGGGACCCTTATATGGGCACTAGGTCTAAACATGGACCCATGTTCACCAAAATCAACATGCTTCTTCCTTGGGCCAACATAGGTCTGTGTACCAAATTTCATGAAAATATCTTAATATTTGCGACCTGCTGCGTATAAACATTATAATTTTGGTAGGACCCTTATATGAACACTAGGTCTAAACATGGACCGATGTTCACCAAAATCAATAGACTTCGTCCGTGGGCCAATGTAGGTCTGTGTACCATATTTCATCAAAATATCTTAATATTTGCGACCTGCAGCTTATAAACAATATAATTTTAGTAGGACCCTTATATGGGCACTAGGTCTAAACATGGACCGATGTTCACCAAAATCAATAGGCTTCGTCCTTGGGCCGACATAAGTCGGTGTACCAAATTTCATCAAAATATCTTAATATTTGCGACCTGTAGAGGGCGCACAAGAATGCATGGACAGACAGACGGACGGACAGACGGACATCGTTAAAACGAAATAAAAAAAAAATTCTGAGCCGATCGGTATACTATAAGGTGGGTCTAGGATCAATATTTTTTGGTGTTACAAACATCAGCACAAACTTATAATACCCTGACCACATAGTGGTGTAGGGTATAAAAAATATGTCTGTAGTACATTATTTCAATAAATTTTAAAATTTGGACCGGAATTTCTTGATTAGTGGCCTGCCACACATCAGTTGCCTGGCGAAATTGTTACAACTCGGATGATTTTTAACCGATTTAAATTTTTATTGCTTTATTACATTGAGAATTCAATCAAAATCACGATTCTTTAGTGTTTATACCCTACACCACTATGGGGTCAGGGTATTATAAGTTTGTGCTGATGTTTGTAACACCAAAAAATATTGGTCCTAGACCCACCTTATAGTATACCGATAGGCTCAGAATTTTTTTTTATTTCGATTTAACGATGTCCGTCTGTCTGTCCGTCCGTCCGTCCGTCCGTCTGTATGTCTGTCTGTCTGTCTGTCTGTCTGTCTGTCTGTCTGTCTGTCTGTCTGTCTGTCTGTCTGTCTGTCTGTCTGTCTGTCTGTCTGTCTGTCTGTCTGTCTGTCTGTCTGTCTGTCTGTCTGTCTGTCTGTCCATGCATTCTTGTGCGCACTCTACAGGTCGCAAATATTATTGATGAAACTTGGTACACCGACTTATGTCGGCCCAACAACGAAGCCTGTTGATTTTGGTGAACATCGGTCCATGTTTAGACCTAGTGCCCATATAAGGGTCCTACCAAAATTATATTGTTTATACGATCCAGGTCGCAAATATTAAGATATTTTGATGAAATTTGGTACACAGACCTATGTTGCCCCAAGGACGAAGCCTATTGATTTTGGTTAACACCGGTCCATGTTTAGACCTAGTGCCCATATAAGGGTCCCCCCAAAATTATATTGTTTATACGCTGCTGGTCGCAAATATTACGATATTTTGATGAAATTTGGTGCACAGACCTATATCAGCCCAAGGACGAAGCCTATTGATTTTGGTGAACATCGGTCCATGTTTAGACCTAGTGCCCATATAAGGGTCCCCCCAAAATTGGCTTGGTTACAAACTGCAGATCGCAAATATTAAGATATTTTAATGAAATTTGGTGTGCTGGATCACATTATAAAAAATTTTGACACAAGCCCCATTTTAACCCATTCGAATTTCGGATCCAAATATTAGATGGCTTTTATCCAGACTGGTGTAGGGTATTGTATAGTCGGCATGCCCGACTTTAACCTTTTTACTCGTCTTAATTTGAGTTCGTTTTAAAATATCAATTTTTAACTCCACAAACTTGTTTATAATTTGTTAATTTCTTATTTCCTGGAGTAGCGAAATACCGAAAATAAAAAAATTTTTATATATAAAAAACAAACCTTGCGCTCAAGAAAATTGTGGAGTTAAAAATTAGAAGAGAAGGTTAAATAAACGACAAGAATTTAAAATATTAATGTTTTCGAGAAAATACACAAAAAGTCATATTTTCCCCTTGTAATCCGTGTTCCAAACTTCAGCGCCGATGCGGCACGTCTTTCCGATGTCCGATTATCCTAATTTTTTGGGAGACGTAGTTTTACATCCAAATAAATATTTCCAGGGGGTAGCACGGTCAAAAACTCAAAATCTATTTTCCTCCATACCAGCTTGGAGCACTCTAATGTACATATATGATGCATGTATGGAGATTTATGTATACATGTATAGTCATGAATGAATGTTCATGAGCATTCACGAACATACATTCAACCTGTATGGATCCATGTATGTAGATCTTTAGCTGGGAAGTCTAAATTTTTATTTGCATTAAAAAAAATTTTTTGTGATTTCTTGGTCCATTAATTATTTAGGAATATATTTTGCTGATTTTAGCAGGTTAATTTGTTATTTTCTATTAGATAAAATATAACTCAAATATGTATAAGTAAAATTCAGTATATTAAAAGTTTACTTTTGGCCCAGTTACATATTCAATGGTTAAAAAGTTGTTTGAAAACTGAAGAGATTTTATTTAAATTTCATATCAAATAAAAGGTAGTTGGAAGATATATTAAATGGCTTGGGTACTAAAAATATTAAAAAGTTTTCAAATAAAAAATGTTCATACAATTTTGAAACTTATTTTTAACCACTAAATATCAATTTGGGCCGATATGTTAAGAAACCAAAGCTACTTACTTTAGCCCCTTTTTACTTTAGCCCCTTTTATCACATATCGAAATTTCATCAAAATTTCCATTAACCCAGAAACATACCCTCATTATTAGTTGGATTTTTGACTTAAACTTTACTTAAGTTAAAAAAATTTTAGGAAAATTTTAGTAAAAATTCCTACTAAATTTTGACTTTAATTGTAACTGTAAATATTTAGGTGACACTGCTAAGCTAAACTTAGTTTTTTTTTTAATTTTGTAAAAACAGAATTCGTTTCAACCATCAGACACTGTAACCGAAGATGGTCTGTACGCATAATATTTATTAAAAGCGGGAGAAGGACACAGATTGAAAGTTCGATGAATGTTGTCTACCAAAATATTCAGAATAAATTAACATATTTTTCTAAACAGAAACAATTTAAAAAATCTAATTAAATTTTTAAACATCTTTCTCATGCCGCTTTGGTAAATAAATGAAAAAAAAAACCTTTAAAAAGGCACAATTTGTAAATCCAAAAAAAATTTATTATTTTTCTGTTATACTACTAAATCTACACTTAACAAAAAACTAGTTGGGTTAGAAAACTATTTATTTTTATCTGTCAAATTCCATACAATTTTTGAATCAAAAACCAAAAGTTTCTAAAAACTACTAGTTTTTCGCTGTAGTTTCGTTTTTGTATAAATTGGGGTTGACTTTGAATTTTTATTTTTAAACAGTTTTCATATAAAAAATAAGAATTTACAAATAAAATCAAAAATATAAACAAAATAAAATTGTTGAAAATAAAATTTCATTTTAAAAATGTGTTCGTTTTTACAAAAAATGTGATTGTTTTTATAACAAATAGTTGGTGAATACTGGCTTTTCTGTGTATATTCAATTAGGGCATCAGTGCGTATAATCAATGTGATAAATACAATACAATATTGATTATACGTACTGGTGCCCTGCGTTTGACACAAATTTAGTGTTATGGTCTTGGGATAGATAACTGCAATGCTTAACGAAAGTAATACAAGTTAATGAAAAATCACTGATGAAGCCTGTCCATATAAAAAGGCAGAAACTAGATCTAGTTTGATTTGAAAATTAATATGTTTATAATTTATTTTTCTTCTTAACCTCAATCCTCAAGTAAGAAAGTTTAGTGTATTAAAATCTACAAAGCGTTGGCTTAGGAAACGTTAAGTTGTCGCTAAATGATGGTTCTATTTTTATCGGTTTTGAAAAACTGTTAAAATTGACTTTTTTTTACTTTTCTCTACCCAAAATAGATACTTTTTCGTAACAGGCTCAAGCTTTTCAAACTAATGTAGGTAGGTACTCGGTTATTTTATTTTAACGATATTCTAAATTTTATCCCAATATATTTTTATTTGCTCGTTATAGTTTGACTAGGATTTTGAGTCGAACGGTAATATCTAAATTTAATTCAAATTTTAAAGAATTCCTCAATGCTGGCAACCAAAAAAGTTTTGGCGGCCAATTTTTTATTCGGTATCTATATAAGCGAAAGTACTAACAAAATAGACATATTTAGATATTTTCGATAAATAAGTTAAATGCCTATAAAATTTTTATCGCGATACCTGCGCGAAGTTAATTTATGACCTCAAAAAATACTATAATCTTTTTTAATCATTTTTAATTTTAATATTCTAGCACTTTTTTAATAACATTGGGTGGCTGAAAAACGTTGGTATCATCTATCATATGTACAAATTTAATTCGGAAAGGTTTTCCATTAAAGTCATTTCAATTCTGTTCTTAAAAAGCAATTCATTTATTTTTAAGATATTATATTTTCGATATATTTTTAGTTCAAATTTTTGGTGGTAGTAAACTTTGACTTGATTTGTGTATTAAGTAACATGTATCCTTTATTATAAAATCGCTTTTCTAAGGAATTATGAATAACAACGTTTTCGCTATCAAAATTCCCTGCAATAACGATAGCAGAATCGCCAAAATCTGGTCCAGCATCGAAAAACTATCGTTATTCCCGCCGATTTCAATATCGAAAATGATATCATATATTAAATGGTGGCAAAACCGGAATTCTTTTAAAATGAGCAGAAAAGAAGCCACAATGAAAAATTGATAAAGAAATCGTTATATCAAAAAGAAATCATTCAGATTTTGCAACAAATTTACTAATAAAAAAAAGAGTATGAATATGTTAGCCAAACGATAAAAAATTCGTTTTTATAAATTTTATTTATTTCTGAAAATGTTTGAATTTTTGTAAATAATGAATATATACTTTATTACTAAACCTTATCTAAAACGTTATTATAAACTTATTGGAATATGGTATCGGCGTATGGATATTAAGGTGATAGCAATTTCGCTATCGTATCGTTCTTTGGTGAAATGGGGTGTATTTAAAACTCCAATATATACTTATAAAAACAATTGGTAAAGTCAAAATTAATATCTTTTGAATCGCTAATCAAAAAATCACACCTTGAAAAATTTAACGTAATCTTGTTTATCGTCGCAGTTACCATTAAAACCATTTTATATAAAACAAAACAAAAGTAATTATCATGAAATAATTCTCTTAAAAATTCTTTTAATCTCATATCTTTAAAAAACATCAAATAAATATTCTTAAAATTAGTTACATTTCCTAGCCAACAGGCTAATTGTATGTTATAGCTTAAGGCAAGTTACTTACAGATATATTAGGGTGGCAAATAAAATTAAACTTTGGGTTTTTGCTGACACCCGGGTGGAATTGTAAACCAATTGGTCAAAAATTGATGTGGTGAAATTTTAAGCCTAATTCGATAGCTCTAAGCTGTGTCCTTTTGAGGTCAAAGTTGGAACAAATTTAAGAAAAACATATTTTACTTATGTCCTGTAATCAGAGCTGGGAAGATTTAATTCATTAAATTAATTTCTGAATTCTGAATTGAGATTTAAAATTTAAATCCCAAATGATCAGTCACTGATTTTATTTAAATCGCATTTTGCTGTATTCGATTTTTTTTAAAGGAATTAATTCAATTGCAACCATTTACTTTTCAATTCAAATTAATTAATTCACTGAAGAATGATTTTTTTTATAAATCGAAAAGAAATTATTCGTTCAATTTAAAAACCATTCAGTGTGCATGGAAAATTTCACTAAATCGAAAACAGTCCTTCATTTTCAAAAAGAATTTTAAACTAATGTAAAGAGCGATAAAAATTAAACAACTTCATATCAATTATTCAAATTCAAGAAAAATGTACTTATGTGGTTAATGCTGCCATACCACATGTATATTATTGCCACCCTCATAAACCTATTCTGCATACAAATAAAAATTCATACATGGTTAACAATTTGATTTTCTATATGTTGACTGTAAATACACATCTATTTTCTATATAAAACTCCATTAAAAATAGAACGGAAGATACGCGAATAAGACATTTTTGGTAGATTTATTGAGACTGATGTTTGCGTTCTATAGCTTAATTATGTTATTTGCCTAAATCACTGTTCCCGATTACAGTTGGTTTTCTTCTTCCTTTTCTTTTTATTTTTTTTTTGTTACTTTTAAGGCAATAAACTGACTTGCTTCAATGGTAAATACACATATGTCAGAAAAAACAAGAAAACAAGTAAAAACATTAAGTTGGGATTTAACGAATTTTTACTTTACCCTCCAGTGTATTTGTTATAAATAATATATTATTAAATGGAGAATCAATATAGAGGTGAAAAAGAATTTTGTGGTGAAAAAAGAATTTCGTGGTGAAAAACAATTTTTTGATGTGAAAACAAATTTTGTGGTGAACAAACTTTTTTGAGGTGAAAAAAAAAATATTGTGGTGAAAAAAATAATTTGTAGAGAACTATTTTTGAAGGTGAATATAAAATGTTATTCGTCTAGTGAAAAATATGAGCACATATTTTATTCACCAGAGCCTACTGTGAAATTGTGATAAAATACAGCAATTTGATTAAAAAATATAGAGGCTGTTTCAGATTTTCATTCACAATTTTTACTCATTTTTAATACCAAGTAAAGTAAAGGTTTTCGGCTAGATGGCCTTCGGCCAGGCTTGGGATTTTTTCTTTGTGATTTTAAGAGGGTTTTTGCATAGCGAACTTTGATTGAGCTTAGGGATTTTCTTTTTTCGTAGAAAAAGCAAAGCATTTTTCATAGTGTCCTTCGGCGGAAAAGTGGGAATAAAGACTGTATAATTTTTGTTTATAATATCAACAACATATATACGTCACACCTCCCATGGTGATTATACCCGTTTTGTAAACAGTGTTCGTCTAAAATTTATAGATTAAAAGGAGAAGCCATTTACGATCCGTGATCTACATTTCCACAGACAGACACATAGACCAACATCACTAGATCGGCTTTAAATTTCATAAGTATACGGAATATATACTCTCTATAGGGTCTTAGACTAATATTTGGACATATTACAAACGAAATGACAAACTGATACATCCTATCATATATATGGAGGGTGTAAGAACGGAAAATATATATAAAGTTGTTGGCTTATTACTACTTTGTGTATTTTTTCTTTTTTCATTTTGTTGGTACTGATCATATATGCGTAAACACGTTATTTGCTTTAGATAAAAGTATGAGTCTGTAGATATAAGATGTTAGTTAACCCTTTAGGGAGCTCTTTTTCAATTTTATTTTTTTTTTTTTTAATTTGAGTAACCCCTAGTGAAACTTTGACATAAGCTTATTCGCAAAACATTACAACTCCGAAAATCCCGTTTTGTTTCTTCAAAAAAGTAGATACAATAGCTGTATTTTGTCTCATGCCTATCAACGTTAAGTCTTTAAAGCAAATCTACGTTAAAACGGTTGTAGTATTAAAATTTTTTAAACAGGTTATGTTTATAATTTTTCCGTTATAATCGAACGTACGTCAGCAAAAGTTCCTAGGAAGTAACGCGAATAAGTTACGTAAGATGTGAAAATGTATAAACGTTGAGTTTTCAACGTTGCTAATTATCCGTGTTGAAAGTTAACGTGCATACGAAAAGAAATGTGCTAGTTTTTGTCTTGAAAGCGCATTTATGCACTTTGAAGTTTTTTATGAGTTAACAGATATAGTTAAGTTGAAAACACAGCTAATATTAAATTATTCTACAAAAAAAAAAGTTATTATAAAATTTTATTGTGGACACAGAACTGTCATTTTATTTCATACAAAGTTGACGGCCATATAAATTAATAACTATTCCCTGTATAAGATTTATCCATGCCCTAAAGCATAACCTTAGTTTTGTAGCATAGTATATTTAGCAAAGGAAAAAATGTGCTAATTTCAGAATTTTTCGGGAAGATAGTATTTTAAGATTTTTTGCTACCTTTAGCAGAAATTTTTAAAGACTTTTTTTGTCTTAGTGTAGAAAAGGCTATTTAAGATGCATATCAAGTTATTCCTTAAAATCTCTATGAAATTGTCTTAGAGTACTTTAGTAGGTTAAATGTAATGGGATTTTCGTAGGAGCACATGCTTGTTTACTTCAAAGTTTCTTGTTTTCATTATTTGGCTGACATTCAATTTAAGATGTTATATGTTTGCATAAATAAAGCAGCTAAACTCCTGTCATTGCTTTTTTACTCCTCAAAAAATAAGAAAGAAAAAAAATTTACAACAAAAAAATCAAAGTTGGCAAAATTAGCCTTTTATAAAAAAAAAAAACGTGTCTAACAATTACACGATAGGGATGCCAAAATGCGATATTACCCAATCTTGAGATTGGTTTTGAATATCAGGGGATTTCTTGTTTGTTAATTTTATATATATTTAAAACAATACGTCAGTAAAAAATCTGTCAAATGAGTTACAAACCAATTTGAACAATTTCTTAACAAATTTGTAGTTGAAAAATTAATTTTTTTTTATTAAATCTTCATTTACATAACCGAGCCCTTAGGGCCTTATATGATTAATTAATGCCACTACTTAAACAAGGATTTTAGTTTTTATCACTTAACAAATTATAAAAAATAAAAATTGTTAAATTTTTAAAAATTTATTGTTAAAATACAAAAAGTCTAGTATTTCTATTACTACCCACTAGTAGCGCCACTATCCAAAAATGACGCAGTCCCCTCCCCTCAAGATTATTTAAAATGTTCCATATTTCGAAAGCCTAAAGTGATAGAGCAAAATGGATGAAAACTTCGACTACCCTAATTATACAAAATACCGTGAAAAGGTTTTCGCTAACTAAAAATGGACCAGCCCTTTGAAATATCATTTTATAAAATGGCTCATGCCTCGTTAAAGAGACGCATGAGGAAATATTTTAATCCCAATATCCCAAAAAATGCCGGAATAAAAAATCGCGTGATACCAAAAATCTCGGGACCTCCGGGATCGCGATTTCAGAAATTCGAAGTACCTGGATTTTTAAATCTAAATCCCGCTTGGCATCCCTAGTATACAATAATGTTTTTCTTCTTTGCCACAACAAAAATACATATGAGACTATACAAATCAAACGACCGCTTAAAAAAAGTGTAACGGATAATTGTCAAACTTGCATTATTTATTGTACTATATGATACGAATAATAACTTAAAGAACTTTTTAAGTTTATCTCCAAAGTGAACAAGGTAGGCGTGGTTAAATAACAGCCAATTAAGCGCGTAGTTTTAGTATATTATTTATAATAATTTAATCGAATACGAAAAATTCCAGATATTTATAACAGAGTTCTTTAAATGTAAATTGAAAAAAATTATTTTTTTATTTCAGAACTATGTCTGATTTTTAAATGTAGTATATAACTCAATTTATCTAAAAATATGCTAAATTTTTATTACAAACAAAGTTCAGATATCTTTCAATCGACTCAGAAAGTTTCAGTATAATACTCGGTTTCTTTTTAAAGAAAATATTCTCAATTTTTATAAAAGATGTATTTTTTTCAAACTGCCCATAAAATACTCTGTTGATATAGCCAAATTTGTAGCATTTTGCAAATTCCTTTAAATTATTACAAACATAGTCCATATACAACAATGCCTACTTCTCGCAATTTTTGGAAAATTTTTAGAGATATATTTTTATCATTCATCGTATACGTAGATACTTTTTCTTATAGCAGTACAATTAACGTGGAAAGCCTCATATAAATAAGCACATACTTGTACAGTAGAGGTATTCAACGTTATATAAAGAATATCACTTGTGAATGTTAGGTATTGCGATTGATCTAATTTCTTTCGTTTGCATATAAAACTGACTGATATGAAATTTACGCTGAAATCTATTCAAAATTTAACTAAATGTACAGACCATAATGGGAAGCCATTATTTTTTGAACTACCAGTAATGATACATACTTACTTTCTACATTACTTCCCAGTGTAGAAATGGTAACGACATATCAATATTTTTTAAACTACCAGTAATTATACCGACTTACTTTCTGCATTATTTTAAAACATATAATAACGTGTTACTAATAATGACTTATTTTCATCATTATTTCATATAGAAAGTTTTTTTTGTTTATTACAAAAACAATTTACACTGAAAATTCCTTTCACTTCACCCAAGTGTTTTACGAAATTAGGTACTAAATTAAAATTTTACAATAAAAAAATCATTTTTTTATAAAACTTATTTTTTTCATAATCTATTTTTAGAATTATTATTTTTGTCAACTAATGGTAAGCACAAAGGTAAAGACATATTTTTTGATTTTTTGTATGCTGGTGTGTAACCATAACTCATTAATTTTCGCGACATCGTCATACAAATGTAATACTAAAAGTAACTAATTACCATTACCAGGTATGTAGTTACATAACCACATATCTAGTATTGATTTTCTACACTGGGTTACTTAATTTTTCCATTATTTCATAAAAAAACAATTGAAAAAATTAAAGTCGTGCACATCGTATATATGATAACCCACGCCAAAGTAGGACTCTGGCCATATTTCGGTTAGTGGATCAAATTCCGAGAATCAAATTTCAATTAACCCTGCAATAAATATAGTGAAATATAATATAAGTGCGGGTCTGGATCCATATTTTTTGGTTACCAAAAATCAGCACAAGGTCATTATAAGCCATGCCACGGTATATTAAATACGGTATATTAAATCGCATTTAAAATCTCGATTTCTACAATATCGGGATACTTTTTAAAAGAAATTCAAATGGCGATCCTGAAATTTTCATTCTTTCGATTTTTTTTGTTGTCTTTTAATTTTATATGTCAAAATTTGTGTTTCTAGCCGAGTTAAGTGCCATAAAATTAATTTATCAGTTTGGTTTTGAGTTCTATTTTCTGAGTTGGTGCGATTCATTCAACAAAGAATCAGTATATCGTAAAAGAGCACCTATCAAAAAAAAATGCAAGAAAATTGCTTTTTTAGACGTAATTATGAACCTCTTCAGAAAACCAATTCTTTTACTGCTTCCAAAGTATCCGTTAGTATATTTTTGGGCTGCTTTTTTAGAAGTAATTCTGACTAACATCAAAAAAATTACTTAGTTATTGCTTGTAAAGTACTACCAGGCGGTTTTCATCGCCTTTTTCGAACACTAACAGTTTGTATCGAAAATTGTTAGGCTTTGCAGACGTATGTAATTCTTATGGCTGAATTTTTCGAAACAAATTAAGAAGAGAGTGATGTAACAGAAGTAGGAAGAGTTGGTAAGTCTTTTAATTATATAGTCGTTGGTATTACTGCTCTAGAAGTGATCCTAAAAAGAGATTTTGATATAGTTTATTTCTAAACAGATGATCACGGATTCGATTCCCGGCGGGACCAATATTTATAAATGATTTTTTTGTTTTATCGTACAATTTTAGTTGATCTAAAGATTGTTAAAATTTTCTGTTCCAAAGAATCGGTTGTAGGATAGCTACTTTTCATTCACAACCCCTTCTACTGTCGATTCTAACACACAGAGAAAACAGATTCGTACTTACAACCGAATTTGTTGCCAATCGAATGGTTCGATTGCCGTGACCGAATTTTTCAATTGTGGCAACTGAATATCAATACAGTAAATAATCATTTGATAATGGCAACAGAATTTCTATTGCCTCCACAATATTTAGGTAGTCACAACTGAAAAATTCTGTAGTCTCAACCGAAGCATTCGATTGGAACTGGAATCGGTTGCAGTGGAACCAGTTGTAGAATGGGTGTGGTTGGCTACCGATTGTAAAAAATTTTCTTGGGAAGTATTATTTTTGTTTGGGTTTACGATGAAATATTACAAATTCCAAATAGAATTTTCAATTTGTTTTACAACAAATAGAGAAAAAAATTTCCTAGAAACAATAGTTGAAAATTAATATATTTTCAAGTACTACCAAGCACTATCATCAGAGTGTCTTTATTTGGTTATCTTTACACTAAAAAAAAGTCAGTAAAGTCAGCAAAAAAATGTTGCTGTGTCAGCAAATTTTTTAGTCAGGGGCATGCTTGCAAAAAAGTTGGTAATTTCAGCAAACGAGTTTGTTGAAAATCAGCGAGCTGATTTTTACCAAAAAAAAAAATAGTAACCTCAGCAAAAGCTTTGCTAACACTTAGTCGATTGGAAATGAAAAAAATCCTTGCTAAAATCACAAACGTTTTCGCTCAATATTAGTAGACTGAAAAACACTCAAAAAATTTGTAGAGAAATTTTACTTTAGTTAATTTATTTGCTGAAGAGTTGTTTTTTTTATTAATTATCATTTACATTGTCTGTACTACATCCAGACAAGCTGCGACATCTACATTTTGTCTGTTGTAGTACATGCTATAAATGTGGTTATCAGCACAATTTTTCTAGCAAAATATATTAGTAAAACATTAGTTAAAAATTAGTTTAGTGCTAAAAAAATATAACTAAAGCTTTGGCTGAAAAAGGAACATCAGCAAAAAAATATACAAGACGTTTTACTAATTTTTCTACTATCTTATTTTTTTGAGTGTAGTTATAATATTAATTTAAATTTTTGTATTTATATAAACTCTCAAGCAAACAATGAAATGAGAAATCAAGTCAAAACATTTTTGTTAGTGGTTATTTTTCGTATTACAACGAAAATCACATGTTTCTTACAAAGTTATTATTTTTCTTAATGTTATATTTGTTGCTTTAACCAAAGTTCCTTTAGTAGTAAAGCAAGTGTTTGTACGTTGTAAATAAAATTCAAGCTTTTTAATTCTATTTATAGTAATTACAACGAAATCAAAAACTTTTACAACGATTACTTATTATTTTTGTATTATACCCTAACCCACCATGCCATATTAAGGAAAAATTTATTTTTATGCACCTGTGAAAATAGCAATACCGCTAAAATACCGATATCGATTCAAAAACCTTTCAACTGACTACCGTTACTTCTAAAATACCGTTACCGAAAAAAACCGTTATCCTTAAAATACCGTTATCGAAATAAATGAAATACCGTTAATCCTAAAATACCGTTACCGTTATTTCTAATATTCTGCTTTTGGTAATTGCACGTGGTTATTGAGTATTTTTCGTACATTAAGTTGATAAATTGGTTTTGTTTTAATTCTCGTTTACTTTTTGTAAAAAAGTTTGCGGTATACACGGAAATAATTGACTACCGTTAACCTTAAAATACCGTTAACGAAATAAATGAAATAGAGTTTCCCTTAAAATACCGTTACCGAAATAATCTAAAATAGCGTTACCCTTGCCGATAACCGCATCGTTTCGGTTACCATCCACGGAAAATAGTATTGAAAACCATACTGAATTATAAAGCACTTTTTACACTTGTCTAATAAGTCCTTTTATTCAAGTGAATAAAGCACAATATCTCGCAATGACAAAGTGGTGTTTTTATACAAGTCAACTTTCATATCAAAGAATAGCTTAGCGGTAGAGACCCCACGGGAAATTTTAACAAACTGTCACCGAACTGGCCCCTTTAAATGAAATAGAGTGGTCACTTTTAAATGACGTTGTCATAGGAGTGGGAAATTGACCCCTTGTGACATGTCACAAGACAAATCCCAGGACAGGTCCCTGAACTTTGTTTTTTATGAGAGTTCAGTAACCTGTACTAGGATTTGTCTTGTGACATGTCACAAGGGGTCAATTTCCCCCTCCTATGACAACGACATGTAAAATTAACCACTCTATTTCATATAAAGGGGCCAGTTCGGTGACAGTTTGTTAAATTTTCCCGTAGGGGAGCTAGACTAAACTCAACCAAAAAAGTCAGTAATGGCCACTGAGAATTTTGCTGTTATTACGGGAAATTTAACTGTTTTGAGGCCAGCGGTATTTTTTACTAATTTTAGCAACACATGTCTGCTGATCTGTAGTACAATAAAATTAGTATAAAAAATTAGTAGCCGCTACTAAATTTTAGTAAAATTTGTGTAAAATGCAATTCAAAATCGATTTGCTAAAATCAGTTAACCCTCTAACCGGCCTAAGCTTTTTTGCAATAAAATTTATACCATGTGTTCCTCACGAAAAATAAACATTAAATTCTTCTACAACATTTTTTTTCGTTGTCTATTTTAGGCGATATGGGCTAAAATAGGTTAAGAGGGAATCTCGAAAACTAGCTCATAAAAATTACTAGGTTTCAGCATAAATTATTTCCCTTACCAAGATGTAGTTACAATAAAAAAATTACATTTTTTGTGCTGTTATTTAAGAGGATGTAGCGAATTTCGTTTTTCGAAAAATGCGAAATTGAGCGAAAACGCACCACAACTTCAATATATTTTATTCAAAATTATAAGCTTTGCTACTTGTGCCAAATATATTATTTCTACGAAATTTCAGAAAAATGCATCCATTCGTTTTTAAGTTAAGGCAATGTCCTTTAAAGGTATCCTTATGGAATGCTGTGTGACCTTGGACCAAAGTAAGAAGTTTTGTGAGTACCCTAAGCTTCAATCTCTCTCTGTGGTAATTTTCTAATTGTTTTAGTCAATTTGAATATGTTTTAAGACTTTGGAAAATTCTGTTTGTTTTAAAATATTTATTTTTCGAAATTTTACGAAATTTTATTTTTGACACTTTTTCGCTTCCAAACCGTGCACTGTATACAAAAAAATTCTTCACGAAAAATTTAATAAATTTTGTTTTCTATTGAAAAGGCTTAATTTCTTATTATAAAATACTCATTTGGCACATTTGTGCTCAATTTAATATACCCCGCCTGGAGGCGGGCTTGCCGGTTAGAGGGTTAAAAAACTTACTAAATATCATCATTTTAGTACAATGAAATTAGTATAAATAATTAGTTGCAGCTACTAAAGTTCAGTAAATTGCTGTAAATCAATCTGCTGAAATTAGCAAAAAATTGTACTAAAAAATAAAAAAACTGTAAAATATAAAAAAAAAAAAATTCTTTCGATTGTAACAAGCGTTACTTCATCGTACTTGAAATCTGGAGTCAAAATTGCAAACGGTTCGCCAGTTATTGCCGTTTTATGCATTGGAGATGCAATAAAATTTTCTGATTGTTATTTCTAAACTAAGAATATGTCAATAGTAACAAATATAAACTAAACAAGAATTGTAAAAAATAAAAAAAAAAAATATTTTTAAATTAGTATATTTTTCTGCTAAATTTAGCACTCGCTTTTGAAAAATGAGTAAAATATTTTTCTGAAATCAGCAGCGAAAATTAGTAAAAAAATCCGTAATTTGTAATAAGAGAATAGCAAAAATGAATAATCAGTATAAAAATAGTATAGTGCGATTGGAAACTGTTTAGAAATTTTTTTACAAACTTTTTTATCTGATGGCAAATTTTGAAAATAAAAAAAAAAAAAACATTTCTTAATTTTTATTTGATGAAAAGGTTTCCTTTCCATTTGTTTGAAAAGTACTGAAAAAATATGAAATGCTCATTAAATCATTGGTGTTTCTGGTAAAAAAAAAAAAGTACACCTAGATTATTAATTGCAGTGTTTTTTCTACTGGCTTTCTGAAGTCCCAGATGATTTTTAAACAAAAGGTGATTTTTACACTTTATAAATAGTGATACAATTTTCTGTGGATTTCCCCTATAGCTTTTCTTTAGCCACTATTCACTAAATTCCGTATCATAATATATGCAAACGAAAAAGATTATCCCAACCGGAACTCTTAAAACTCGCTTACATTTTGCTGGGCACCTCTAGTAAGCATATATATTATTGTATAAACTACAAATTTGTGTTTATAGCAATATGTATTTTCATTAATATTTAGTACAATCGTACAATAACATTTTTTACTCCTTACTTTTTGAAGAAAATAAAACGAAAATAACAGCAAAATGGGGAAATTTTAGTTAATATGTCGACAAGGACTCCCTAGCTGCTTGGCTGTCAGGCAATTGTTGGTTTAAGTTTACCCATCGTGTTTGTCGCTAATACAATGGGATTTGTATAAAAGTCAGTTAGTTAGAACATATATTGTTAGGTTAATACGTATTGAAGGGTTTTTTGTTTGTTTACTGGTTTATTATTGTTTACTGATTTTTGGCTTTTTGTTTTCCCAGCTTGCAACAAATCGATTTGTCCTTATATTAACTGTACACTTGGCTACACTCACAAAATTATAAATGTTTAAGTTAAACAGATGCATATAAGAAAAACATTAGAAATAAATGATAAATAAAACTGAAATTTTCAATGCCGTAAAACATCAGCAAAACTAACTCTGTACATCAAAAATATTTTGGAGAGCTGGGGTCGCTGTTTAACAGGAATTGATTGCCCCTACATACACATTTGCATCGTTTTTGCATAATCGCTTAAGTTAACTTAAGCGAAGAACTGGTTAGTGGTTTAAGATTGATGCCTCCATTTAGACGTATTCATGCATCTAAACCTTAATGTCAAAATAATGAAAATCTTTTTAAGATTACCGAAATTTCGGTTGTTTGACAAATCTTCACGTTTATGAGTATTCATTCAGAGGAATTTCTATATGTGAAGTGGAGTTTAAATTTTTAATTAACCCTACGAATGTCCTACATTTTGCTTTGAGTCACTTTCACATATTAAAGTAATATTTATACACATACATTAGTGTCTACTGTTTCAGCCGCTTTAATTTTTGTAAGCCCACTGAAAACAATTTCCCTCTTTATTTTATTTCTTATGTTTATTTTCTTAGTGATGTTGTTTTTCTCATTTATTGTTTAATATTTCACTTAACTCAGCAGTTTTATTTTATATAAATAGAATTTCACATATAATTTTAGCCTTAAGATGCGTGATGTGTTATGCTTTACTCCAGTATATCCTGTCGTGTTATGGTTTTTGGGGTTTTCTGTTGATTTTGTATTGTTTAAACAATCATACAATATTTTGGCTTTAACCATGTTTTTATGTCATACTCGCATGTACACGATGGCGCCTTATAGTTTTATAAATAAATAAATCATTATGTCAATTATTTACTATTTTATGCGATAATAATTCGCCAAGTTTTCAAAAATCATATCAACACAAAAACTTGGTTGATACATATATTTAGTTAAAGAGCAAGTTTTATATTTTGCAGGGATTTTTCGTTTTGACTAACCACTGAGAACATGTGTTGAGAACAGGTTATAAATCACAGAATATATGCGTAATAAGGATTGTATATTATAATACTATTACATGCATACCTAGACTACCCAGCCAAAAAAAGAGATGCAAAATAAGTACAAAAAATACTACAATTAATTACCTAGATGTAGTTCTTTTTTTTAATTATAAACACTAAAAAATTGAATATAGAGTTGTCATAGGAGGAGAGTACGCCCCCTTCAGCATTTTGTCTGCAATTTTTGTACGAGTGAAAAGGAAACTCTATTTCAGCAATTCGAAGTAAAAAAAAACGAACAGCAAAAATAATTTTTTTGTTTAAAAAATAAAGTTATTGCCGTCAATGGGAATGGAACTTGCGACCTCAAGATTGCTTGTCTAGTTATCTACCGTTGAACCGTTTTTGATGTGAATGTTGACTGGCATAAAAACACCACTTTGTCATTGGGAGATATTGTATCTTATTCTCTTCAATTAAAGTACTTATTAAGGAAGTGCAAAAAGTGTACTATAATTCAATACTTCTCAGTACTATTTTCACAAGTGCATAAAAAGCAATTTTTCATAAATTCTATTGTATTTATTTTTAAAAATTGAAAAACTGAAAAAATATTGCAGTTAACCAAATTAAGAAAAAAAAAATTAGTCCAGCCAGGATTCGAACCCGCGATCTTCTGTTTGGGAATATACTGTATCCAAATTATTTCTGAGAATCGATTATAAAGCAATAATGCTTTAGAATGAATAATTAATTGGGTTTTTAGATGTTGTTCAGAATTACTTCTAAAAAGAGGTACAAATACAGATACTTTTGAAGCATGATTGTCAATTTTTCTGCTGGGTATATACTAGGGTATTCAATTAACCGGCTTTTTATTTTAATCGATTAATCGTGCAAATAATTATTCGGGTTATTTCCTTAACCGGTTAATCGAATAAAATTTTAAAATTAATCGATTAATCGAAAATATATTCTGTAAAATAATATACATACATTTGTTGTGTTTTTAATTATTTTAACCCTAGAACACACACCCGGGAAAGGAACAAAAATAAATTCAGTAACTCTTCTGAAATTCATAAAAATAAAAAAATGTAATAATTGAGATCAGATTTTGTCATTATTTTTATTTTTTTACCCCTCTTACACAAATTAAAATTTTATCCAAATCGGAGAGAAGCACACCGCAATGAGTTAAAGCGTTAAAGAAGAATATAAGACCCCGTACATTAATTTGTATCTCTTTCGTATGAATTGAATACATAAAAAACCTAAATGTAGAGAGTAATTCTGTTGAGAATTGATTTCCGCCCTACGTTTCCGTACCGCCATCCCTTTATTTTATTTTAGTAATTCAGAGTGCTAACCAAACAAGCTTTATTATATTGAGCATTAATTATAATTAATAATTCTATTAATCATTAATTACAATAATTGTTAATGCTTTTGTTTAATATCAATGTTTAAAAAGTCGTAAAAAATAATTAAAAATTTGTTATACGTAAATAGATACCACTACTTTTCTAGATAAGTGGTCGGCACAAAGAGAGAATGTGAATGTATTGTTTTTCTACACTGTGAGAAATTAGTTTATCATTTTTAAATTTATATTTGTATATTAAGTAAGAACATGAATTAATGAAGAAATGTAATAATGAATGAATGCATGAATGAATTAAAGAAATGAAAAAAAAATTTAAAGTAATTTAATTTTTTTAAATAATTCATAATAAATTATACACATTATTTAAAAAATATTTATTTTTTGTATATAAATTAATTATTCTTATATATTGTATATTAAATAAAGTATTCCATTAGTATAATAAATAAATTATAAATTTCCTGTTCTTGTAAAATTTTAAGAGTGTATTATTTTTCTAAAATTTCTTAAACAAAGCGACGTCAACCAGCTTTGTTTAAAGCTACCATGCTGCTGAATAAATTTTACGCTCTTAGTTGAGAGTTTTGTTGCCATTCGTGTTGTGTACGTGTGAAAAGCCGATTATGATCGACCACTGGTGGCTATGGGTGCCGACCACTGGTTTAAAGCAAAAAAATATTGTAAAAAAAGCAAGAAAAAAGCAAAACTAAAAAAACTTGGAAAAACAATATTTTTTAATTTTTTAATTCAAGGTTAAGAGACAAATATCTTTTTGTGAGCAAAAAAAGTATTTTTGGGAAAAAAAAGTCTTAAAAAAAAGCAATTAAAAGCTCAAAAATCTTAAGAAAAGGCTATTTTAAAGCTAAAAAACTGAAAATCCAAAAAAGAAAAATAAGCAAATATGAGTAAAACAAGCAATAAAAAGCATAAAAAGCAAAAACAACAATTTTGTCTTCCCTGGTCACAACAACAGAGTTGTAATTTAGAAGATGTAAAAGCAAACTGTGATGATTTTATGTTGTGTTTGTTTTTTCTGTGGGATTTAAGATGTTTATTAACGCTCCTACTTGAAAACATGAAATTTTCATTGAGCTGAAGCTAACACATATTTCTAGAAATTCTAAAAGGTCGTCCCTTAATTATTTCCTTAGGCCATAATGAAATCCGGATAGATACAAGCCTACAGCAAATTATTTATCATAATTTTTTAAAAAAGTTTTGAGATTTTAGCACATTTACTTTAATAAAAAATTTATATTTTTTAAACATTTTTGTAATTTTCTACCAATTTTGATTAATCGATTAATCGTATCAAATTATTCGAATTATTCGTTATTCGAAATTTGGACATTTTAAATTATTCGAATAATTTTTAAGAAAAATTGTTCGATTAATGGAATAACGATTAATCGATTGAATACCCTAGTCTATACATACATATATAACAAACTAATAAAACATGTTTTTGGTATATATACAGTAGTAGTAGCAACGAGCATAAAATCTCAAGAGAAAGCATGCACCTCAGTTTCCGTTTACTAGCTCTGTCCGAGAGTTTAATAAATTTAAAAATGTTATAGCTAAATTTTATTAAATACTAAAAATTGTTGGAATAAATATACAATACATAAAAAAATAATCATAATCACAAAATTGAATACATTACTAAATAAATACTACAGAGCCAGTGAGAGAGCATTTAACAATAGTTGAGCGACTTGCATAGAGTCTGGTAGTAGTTATGTTTAATATATAAAATATGTATGTTATTATTTACTTTTGATTTCATTTCAAATGACATATATCCCCCCCCCCTTATTTGTTTGGCATAAGTTTAGGATGGATATGTTGTTTGTAACTATTAGAGGAATATATATATATTCGTTCCTTTTACTCCTGCAAGGAGCATAGGGCCTATTAGAGGAAGAGCAAGCATTAAAGAAAAGGAAATACGCAAATTCTTTAACGTTATAAAAATTCATTTTTAATAACATTTTATACATACTATTTGAATGTTATTTAACCATTATTCAAACATAATATAAAAATTGTACGTACAATGTTTTTATATCGTATCTTGTGCAATCAGTGTTATCTGATATATTCTACTTGGCCAACGGCAATATTACGTAAAATAATTTACGTTTTTCCCCTGTTTTTTTATTCTGTTATTTTTATTCCAAATCATACCAAATTAAATCTTCTGTTTCTGTTCCGAGGTATTAATACATACAAAAATATGTTGGCAAAAGAAATGCTTTAAGCTTTAAAAACACAAAAATAAAGGAGCCATTCCAATAATTTTCGACAAGATTTTAGTTGCTTTTGAAATGCATTATTTTAGTTAATGGTTAAGTTAAAGTGAATCCTAGAGTATGAGACCCATCGTTAAAGTGGCGAAATTGTAAAAAATTAAGAAAATATTAAATAAAAAGTGTTTCGAGTGTTTAGATGAAAATAAAAAATCAACCCTGCAAGCATTTGGAAGATATCTTCCAAGAAGATAATAAAGCGATATCTTCTATTTTTTATTTGAATGAAAATAATCAAGTAGTATTTTAAAATTATCTTCCTTTTAACACTTGGAAGATAATTCAGTGATATTTGAAAAAAAAAAATAATTCAAAAATTTAATTTTTTTTGTCATAATTTTTTATGATAATATTGCGCCAATATAGCCTTTTTATCGTCCGGAAGATAAAGAAAATTTTCTTGAAATTCTTTGTCATTTTGGAAAAATTAAAACAAACTTTATACAAAAACAATCAACAGATACATAGGAAACAAATTCCTCGAAAAACTCAGGATTTAATGCGCGGAAAAAATCGGCTACGATGAAATCAAGATAATTAATGTCAATGGATTATGTATGCAGATGTTCTTAAATTTAATAATGAAAAAATAAATCCTTTATTTTGTACCGGGGCGTTTATTTGGCGAAATCACCTTTGGCTAAACTGCAGTTTATGGGGTCAAAAAAATATTAAAAAAATATTACACCCTCTGGAATTAAAAAAGAAAAAAACCGAAATAATTTTGAGGAGGCCCTCAAATGATGAAAAATGTCCCCGCACGACTTCAAAATCTTTTTTTTTTGTTTAATAATCGATAAACGCATTAAAAATTTAGACATTTACATAAAAAACAGCACTATAACAGTATATCACTTCTGAAATTGCATTTTCCATCAAAAAGTTTCATTTTTATATTATCTAAAAGTTTGGGTATACCTAACATTAAACAAAGAAAATACATTTTTTTTGGAAAAATCACGCGATTTTTACAAATGTCCCCCCATTTTTGCCCCCCACGGGCCTCCCGGGGCCGAGCCCCTCCCAAAATTAATTTCTGTTTTTTTCTTTTTGAATTCCAGAGGGGGTCATATATTTTTATTTTTTTTGCCGAAACCCCATAAACTGCAGTTTTGCCTCACCTTTTTATCTTCCAGGTGATAAATTAGCGATATCGCCGATTTATCTTTCTGAGGTATTGCTTTCGTGTTGCCTGGAAGTATTGCTTTCGGGTAACAGTTGTTCCAGACGGAGGAAACTTCCTCAATACGAAATTGATGTCGTATTGCCTGTAATAAATGTTTTTCTCCTAGCAATACGATCGAGGAATCTTTTTCGTATCGCCATGCTTGCTGGGAATTGATTTTATTTAAATAAAAATGTATGACTGAAATTTTGAAACCATTTTTTTGTTTTATTCAATGGTGGTTTTTTATTAAAAAATAAATAAAAACCAACAAATTCGATCGCCAAATTTCTCTTTGAATTTCAACAAACTCCTTTGTTAATTTTTTCAAACGCTTCATATGGACCAAATGCAATTACGAGATTAACACAACTGGGTCGACAACAAGAATTGCTTTTTCATATATTTTGTATGGGAAACAAAATGTCGCCGTGTCGTCCGGCGATTTGTCATCGTAATAAAATCTATTTTATTTTCATGACGACACACTAACACACACTCAAAATATCTGGCAAGTTGTTGCCATATTTTTAACTATTTAATTAATGGTTGGGATTAGAACAGAGTTGTAGAAATTCGTATTAGAGTTGCAAAAATTCGTCTTTTGTTTACAAAAAATTTATTTTTTTGACAGAAGAAATATAATTGAAAATAAAAATACATAATTTACCGCAAAAAATAAAATTTAAATACAATAAAATGTAAAACAACAAGAATTAATGCAAAACCAATTGAATTGATGAAGAATTGTGGCGAAACAAATACAACCATATCCTTGTTTTGCTTTGCTTTTTTTCTAAACGTCAAAAAATGTCGACGGTCGATTGTCGCTGAATTAATCGCCACGACCTTTGCAGTCGTCGGTCGACAATCGACCCAGTTGTGATTAAACTCTAATATTGTAATTAATATGCATTTTTATTAATTTTAATTAAGTAGGTTTGTGTAGTCACATTTTTTGAGAACAAAATTAGTCAAATTTAGTAAATTTTAGACACATTGCCACACTATCGAAACTAGTGTGTGAATGTGCCATATTTAAACACATATTTACCTCCAGGAAATGAGGTAGAACAGCTAAAAACATATTATGTAATTAATTTTCTCTATATCAGCGAAATTGTTTGGTGTTGGCGAAAACACCCTGTTTGTGTCTAGGAACAGTTGGTCTCATTAAACTCGAATACTGATATAAAAAGTAACAGAGTACCCCAGTTTGTGTAATGTTTCCTCTACTAATACAAAAATAAAATGATATCCTACCTTAAACGTGTTTTTATTGTCCTTGAGCGTATTCATTTTATTCTTCTTATTCCTCGTGTAGTTTTTTACGCGTAATAAACACGCAACTGGGACAAACACAAAAACTTCAGAACGGCAACAACAATAGTGTACTAGCAGCAACATAAAACAACAATACTTAATACAAAAATTGTGGCTGTTACTTTAGTCAAAAACAGAGAGAATAATGAAAACAGCATCAGCAACATACGGTGAACGACAAGTACCGTGTATAATCGAGCGAATGAGACTACAACACTTGGAATTTCAATTAAAATTTTGTTGTTACTTGTTTGTCAAAAGTTTGGTGTCATTGTTGATGTTTCTGTTGTTGTCGTTTTTTTTATGCTAAAAAATATTGTTGCTGTTTCTTTTTTTATGGTTGGAGATGTATTGTCTTTATTTTGTGTTAAAAGATCCATCCACAAACAGGCTCAGTCACAATGAAACGTATCGACTTCCTTTACACAGAGAACATTTTACTGGACGAGTTTTAATGAAATTTTTCTGTAAAGAAGTTTTTTTTAAAGTGAAAATTTTTTTTTAGTTCAGTGCACAGTTTTGTCGATAAAATAGGTTTTTTATTTTCTGTATTTCTCACTGTCGAGAAATTAGAAAAATTTCGAAATAAACAAGAGCTGCCTTCAAACAAAATTCAATAACAAATTTGCAAAAATAGTGAATGAATCTCTATCAGGTTAAAAATTAATTGTTTTAAAGCAATTAAATTTGCTAGAAAACCAAAACTTTCTTAGCAAATTCTGAAAAATAATTTGTTGCATTTATGTCGCTATCTGGATGCGATTACTGCCTAAGAAAATCGTCAAGAGATGGCGATTTTATAATTTATATAAAAAAAAAATTACATCTAATTTTGTGAAATGTATGCATTTGAAAAACAATTTAAAGAAAATATGATGATATGATATCAAATCGACCGAAAACTATTCAGTTACAGCATAATTTAATAAAAAGTAATTTTAACGAATTAAAGTAAAATTTTCATGATTCTCTACAAAACTTCCTTTATAATACATAAGTTATTCTCTCAGTGCAGCATGTAAAAACTGAAAAATTTATAATGAAAAATATATAATCAAAGACAGCATTTCAAAAACAATAACAAAATGAAATGCGGACATTAGTAGACTACGTTTTTAAACAGCAATTTAAAACAATGCTGCCCTCAGCTATGGTCATCCCTTTAAAGATTTTTTTTCAAATATTCCCTTGAATAAATATTGGGAATGTCCATAAATAAATTAATATTATATTAATGTTACGAATGACGAATGAATTCTAATCAGATGTTTCTTTGCTTTTTTATGGTCGTATACTAGAATATACAAATTTTTATATATAAGCAAGTTATTCTAAAAGTGGAACGAGTCCACTTGGTTTTAAAATAATACACAAAAGGTTTGTAGAAAAGTTTTTGTACACATCTCATTAGGAGAAATTAAGATTATCTATGCTTTTTACGACAATCTATGCTTCTTCCAGTATGAAATTGTAGCAAAATAAACATAGTTTTGTAAATTAGCGGCTTGTTGCATACACTCAAAAAAATAAGTTAGTAGAAAAATTAGAATAACGTCTTGTATCTCAAGTGTACTAGTTTTCAGCAATTTTTTTTTTGCTAAAATTCCGTTTTCAGCAAAAATTTTGGTTATATTTTTTTAGTACTAAACTAATTTTGAACTAATGTTTTACTAATTTATTTTGCTACAAAAATTGTGCTGATAACCGCATTCATAGCGTGGACGACAACCAGATAGGCAAGATGTAGATGTCGCAACTTGTCTAGAAACGGAAATGAAAAAAAAAAATAGAAAAACCACTCTACACATATTCTATATTTAAATTTTCAGCAAATAAATTAACTAAAGTAAAATTTCGCTACAAGTTTTTTGATTTTTTTCAGTCTACTAATATTCAGCAAAAAGTTTTATGATTTTAGCAAGGATTTTTTTTTTCATTTAGAGTCGACATAGTGTTAGCAAAATTTTGCTTAAGATTACTATTTTTTTTTGTAAAAATCAGCTCGTTGATTTTCAGCAAACCTTTTGCTGAAATTACCAACTTTTTTACAAGCACGCTCCTGACTAAAAATTTGCTGACACAGCAACATTTTTTGCTGATTTTACTGACTTTTTTTTTTGAGTGTATGATTAGTTCATACACATGTTAAGCTTTTAACTATTAGTTCAATTCCCAGCCAGCAAATTCGGAGCGCTCATATATAAGATTCTTAAATAGCTCATAGAAATGATTATTGTTTTTTTGAAAACACTCTTTTTTGGCACAAAATATGAACCCTCAAAAAACAATCCAAAAAGTTGTCTCTACAATCTAAAAAGCTGCTCAAAATGAGGGTTCATTTTTCAAACTCAAAAAAGATTCCAAAATTATTTAAATTTATGAGGAAAATATCGATTTTATACGTTCTTTTTTCTGAGTCATTTCTGATTACACAGGGGGCTCTTTTGGACGGACCACTTTCATAAGAAAAAGTGAAAAAATGTTTATGTTTTTGGAGCTCATTTCTGAGTCGTTAATGATCATCTTCGTTAATGATCGTTAATGATCATCTGGGTTGTTTAACCTTCAAAAAAAAACATGTGTAAACGGCGAAGCTTAAAAGAGTTTATTAACTTCAACCAAGTAGATTAACTTCGCCGTCTAAAGGGGTTATTTACCTCAATTGCAATATCTTCAATTTCTTTAAAACTTTTATGCTGTTGAGGCAACTTTATTGCAATAACCCGTTAACCTGGCAACAATTCAACAACTGCAAAAGACTGAAAAGCAAATAGTTGCTAACTTAAATATAAACTTTTACTTTTCTATTTCTTTCGTAATAAAAACATCAAATAGAACGTGTCGACAATCAACAAACAAAACAAACAACAACAAAAAAAGACGTTAAAATGTTTTTTAATTAGCCAGCATCAAAATGACTTTGAACATTTTGAAATTAACTACGACTATTGCTGCTTCAATTACAATTGTGATGTACGCATAAATGGGACTAAAGAATTAGTCAGATTTATTAAATGATGATTTCATTATCATTGCATTGGTATCAATTGTAATGCAATTAGTTTAGTTTTAAGAATTAAATTTTAGTTATTAATTAAAATGATTTAAAATTTTTTTAGCGCATCAATTTTTTTATACATCAATAAAAAAATATTGAAGCAGATATGCTTCAAAAAACGTAAAAATTGAGGAAATTTGCTAAAACTTGAGATGCAAATTGCTCACTCAGGCCCAAAAAAATATAATATATTAATTTCCATTCTGGTTTGTAATGACTAAACACAGGGATGGAAAGGAATAGAACAGGGTGCGAAATTTGTATAACCGAAATGTGGTAATTTACATTATCAAAAAATTGACTGTTGCACAAAGGTATTACTTCGAGTCGTAGCTCATTTGTCATTAATCGAAGTTTCAAATCAAATTTTATTCAATTTTGCAAAACTTTTGTACATTTAAATCTTAAATTTAAATCTTAGGTCAACAAGATTTTTAAGCACATTACTTTTTCAAAACAATCAAAAAGGTTTATAATTTGTTTCAATCAAAATATGAAAACGTACCTATTTTTTTTTTTTTTAGCAAATTAGAAAATGCTACTAAAAATTAAAATATGCATTCAAAATATGCATTAAAAATAGGCATCAAAAAGACAACAAATATGTATTTCAAGTCAAAATATGCAATTTTGTCAAAATTTGAAAAAATATGCAACTACAAATCAATGACATTTTGTTCTTAATCTGATGGTTCCATTTCAATTTCGGACTATCGGAAAAACATGAATTTGCTTGGAATTCTTTGCTTTAGTAATTCGTTTTGTTTTACATTAGGGTGACTTTATCACCATTAATAATGTTTATACCCAACACCACTACATGGTCAGGGTATTATAAGTTTGTGCTGATGTTTGTAACATCAAAAACTATTGGTACTAGTCCCACCGATCGGCTCAGAATTTTTTTTATTTCGATTTAACGATGTCCGTCTGTCCGTCCGTCCGTCCGTCTGTCTATCTGTCCATGCATTCTTGTGCGCACTCTACAAGTCGCAAATATTAAGATATTTTGATGAAACTTGGTACACCGACTTATGTCGGCCCAAGGACGAAGCCTATTGATGTTTAGACCATGTTTAGACCTAGTGCCCATATAAGGGTCCCCCCGAAATTATATTGTTTATACGCTGCAGGTCGCAAATACTAAGATATTTTGATGAAATTTGGTACACAGACTTATGTTGGCCCAAGGACGAAGCCCATTGATTTTGGTGAACATCGGTCCATGTTTAGACCTAGTACCCATACAAGGGTCCCCCCAAATGTTGGCCCAAGAACGAAGCGTATTGAGTTTGGTGAACATGGGTCCATGTTTAGACCTAGTGCCCATATAAGGGTCCCCCCAAAATTATATTGTTTATACGCTGCAGTTCGCAAATATTTAGATATTTTGATGAAATTTGGTACACAGGCCTATGTTGGCCCAAGGACGAAGCCTATTGATTTTGGTTAACACCGGTCCATGTTTAATGTTTAGACCTAGTGCCCATATAAGGGTCCCCCCAAAATTGGCTTGGTTACAAACTGCAGGTCGCAAATATTAAGATATTTTAATGAAATTTGGTACGCTGACTCACATTATAGAAATTTTTGACACAAGTCCATTTTAACCCATTCGAATTTCGGATCCAAACATTTGTTGGCTTTTAACCAGACTGGTGTAGGGTATTGTATAGTCGGCATGCCCGACTTTAACCTTTTTACTCGTTTTTCTAATGCAAAATGCATTACTGGCAAATAATGGTAATGAAATTTCAATGGTAATGAAAAATTCCCAAGCATGGATGTACGTTTAACAAAGCAACGAAATAACAACAAAAGGATTAAATTACAGTTATTGACTGTTACGAGTATTTGAAAGGAAATTGATGTTTTTGATATTAAAACGGGAGATTGTTTTCACAAAGAAAACACGTACACTTTGTAACAAAAGATCTGATAAGATTAAAAAGATTTATTTTTGTATTTGTGCAGCTCTTAAAGCGTAACTCTTCAAGGCAAATGGTTAGGTTCAAAAGATTTTTAAGAATTTTTTTAGATTTTTTGAAGGAGGATACCGGGTCGCGGAAATGGATTTTATTCGATGGTTGTTACTTCGATGGCGGCATTAAAAACATTTTAATTTTTCCTTCAACAAGTACTAAAAAATGTTGATGTGGGAGTACTTCCATCCTATGGTAACTAAATGTGAAAATCATTAATGTTTGTGGTAAAAAAATAAATACTAAAGATGCTGAATTTTAGTGCTTTTTCTACTACTTTTGCATCTTCTTTTTTGATGTAATGTTAGATAGAGAGAAAAAAGCAGACTATTATATAACATAGATGCAGAGCTATGGAATAAAGAGAGAGAGAGAGAGCGTATAACGACTATAACCAAGAAGCATATATGTATAACTAGGATCGCACATCGGACAAAAAATTATGACCTTGTTAGACAACGCTATAATAGCCGTTTTTTCTAATCACTTGGATTTAATAAATCCAAAAAGTATTTCTAAAAGTGCTCAACAGATGGCGTTAGATTCTCCCTATTTTAAAAAAAATTTTCTGTCCGACACTTCTTTTACCCTAATTTTTAATACGGAATTCGATGATGAAGGATTTTACTTTAGCTTTTAATTTTTAATTATATTTTATATAAAACAGCGATAAACAGTCCGCCTATTCAGTTTTATCACTTCAATTTATATTTTTACACAATTGAAAAATTCCATTGCAATATTTAATATTCACTAATTGGATTTAATTAAATTACTTACTGTAGAGTGAAAAATTGCCATTCCTATTTCAGCTATTTCTCCATATCCAAGATTAAAAATATGCATGTGGTGAGGTGTAGTTTTTTTTTCTAAACATATTTCATAAAAAAAAATTTAATAAAAACCTTTTATTTGTTAGTTTTTCAATTTTTTTGTTTCTCTTTTAATTTTTATTCTTATTTTTTTCTGACATTAAATTAATAGGCTGTTTCATATATTTGTGCTTTTATTATGGATTTATTAAATCCAGCTTTTCTTTTGGATTTAATAAATCCACTTTTTGTATGAAAAATTCTAAATCCAGGTGATTAAAAAACACTCTAAATGTTCTCTGACAACTCTGACAATGCCATAATTTTTTGTACGGTGACCGATGTCCGATGCGATAGCGATTGCATGTAGAAACAGTAATGACATATCATTATTTTTTGGACTACCAGTAATGACACCCACTTACCTTCTGCATTATTTGAAAACATATAATAATGATTTACTGATAATCACTTATTTTAATCATTATTTCAAATATAAAATAATTTTATAGATTTTTTTGAAAATTTTTTGAAATCTATTTTAAGACTCAACATTTTTTAAACACTGGTAAGGATATATCCCAGCAAAAAACCTGCTTCGCTGGATGCAGCTTTGTAAGGGAATAAATAAAATTAATCCCTTACAAACCTGCTTACGGAAGGCATGATTTTTCCATATAAAGGGCCCGCTTGGAAGCACGTTGTTTTGTGAGAAAAAGCGCATTATTCGCTGCTGAAAAATTGCAGTAGATTCATGTTTTTTGTGAGTGCATTTAACCGCAAATAAATTCATGCACTTTTTTTTTATAAAAAGCGCTTTTTTTGCTGCTGAAAAGATGCAGTAAATTCATGATTTTCATTGAGCGCATTTAAACGCGACTTCTTATGAAAATAAATGCATTCATTTGCCGACTTCAAAATGCAGGCTGACTCATGTTTATGTGGCGTCTATACATTAAACTCTACTAAAGAAGGGTAAAACACGATTGAGATGACTCAGATTTCGTGCGCATTAATCTTTGGATAACTTGCATTTTATTTTACTCCCTTACAACCTGCTTTGTTGTAAGGGAATAGCGTAGCACTAGAATTTTTTAAATAACTTGCTTACGATTTGCTTCGTTTAGGGCAGTTTTGCAGGGTATACAATCAAATTGCAAAATTTTTTGTGTATTGTATACGCATAAAGTGGCGCAACTCTGTAAAGCAGAATTTGTAGCGCATTTTTAGGCGCTTCGTATTTTTACTGCTTCCAAAATACTAAAAATTTTTTGCTGGGATGTAACCACATATTTTTTGTTTTTTTGTATGTTCGCGAGTAAACTTGTGTGCATCAGGTCAATTATGTTTTTATCTATTAAATATTACATGTCGATATAGCTCAGGTGGTAGAGCTATTGACTGGCAATCTGTAGACCCAGGTTCGATTCCCGCACCAGCAAATTTTATTTAAAAAAAATACAATAAAAAATATTTTTTTTTATATAATTTATTTTTTTTTAATCTATTTTTAGACACATTCTTTTTGTCAGTACTGGTAAGCATATAGGTAATGACATATTTTTAGATTTTTCTTATGCTGGTGTGTAAGCATAACTCATTATTTTTCGCGACATCGCCATATATAGGTAATAATAAAAGTAATAACAAAAGTAACTAGTTACCATTACCAAGTATGTAGTTACATAACCACATATCTGGTAATGATTTTCTACACTGGGTTCTTGCTATAACTTTTAATATACTTGACCTAGATATCTTTTTATTACGCCTTTTACTACAAACATATCTCACTACATTTATTGAGCCTTTAAGCTGGACTCACAGTGCTGGAATACATCACTCAGCACAGTGGAGTATACTAAAAGAATTATGAATCCAGAATTGTGAATCCAGCTCTCATTGAAATTCCCTTGTCGGAATTTGATATACTTTTTGGACTAAGAATCATTGCCTTTGTATTACTTTTTAAAATTCGTAAACATAATACTTTTCAATGATAGTGCATAACAAAAACAAACTCTATTTTTAGACAAGAAGATAACAATATTTTTTTGATTTTTTCCTCTTTGTGCTCCACAATTAAAGGATGTGGACAACCTTTTCTCTGAAGAGGGGCAAACCGCCAATATTAGTTGAATGTGTTAGAAATTAAACACGCATGTTTATAACTGCCAATAAAATTTACGAAAATTACTCAATCGTATAAAACCACAACAAAATTTTTAAACATCCATACATACACAAAAACAAATTGTTTAAGAAGATTATCAATCCAGGAGTCCCAAAAATTATCGTACAGGGCACAACAACGATACCGGTATCAACGGAGCTTTAACAAAATAGTACGACAACTCACCACCAGGGGTGACTATCAAGCTGCAGTTCTTATCAAATAATTGCAGCTTGATAATACATGTTGATATTTAATAGCATAGATGGGCATCAAGTACATGGGACTTGTACTTGAGAATTGTTAAGTGCCAGTACCAAGATTAAAATGTACTTTCTAATCAGTACCATTTATCGGGGAAGTAACTGATACTTAATTACCAATATCTTAAAATGTACTACATACTTGCTAAGTACTATGTGTACTTGCTATAGAACTCAGGTACTTGCTAAGTACTTATGCACTCAACCCAAGAAGTCTGTAATGGCTACTGAAAATTTTGCTGTTATTATGGGAAATTTAACTGTTTTGAGGCCAGCGGTATTTTCTGCTAATTTTACCAACACATGTCTGCTGATCTGTAGTACAATAAAATTAGTAGCCGCTACTAAATTTTAGTAAAATTTATGTAAAATGCAATTCAAAATCGATTTGCTAAAATCAGTTTAAAAATTTACTAAATATCATAATTTTAGTACAATAAAATTAGTATAAATAATTAGGTGCTGCTACTAAATTTCTGTAAATTGCTGTAAACTGTAATTTAAAATCAATCTGCTGAAATTAGCAAAAAATTGTACTAAAAAATAAAAAAACTGTAAAATCTAAAAAAAAATAATTTTAAATTAGTATATTTTTCTGCTAAATTTAGCACTCGGTTTTGAAAAATTAGTAAAATGTTTTGCTGAAATCAGCAGCGAAAATTAGTAAAAAAAATTCGTAATTTGTAATAAGAGAATAGCAAAAATGATTTCTAAAAATAAAAATTGTACTAATAATCAGTATAAAAATAGTATAGTGCGATTGGAAACTGTT
This sequence comes from Leucophora obtusa, assembly GCA_949987735.1. NCBI lineage: Eukaryota > Metazoa > Arthropoda > Insecta > Diptera > Anthomyiidae > Leucophora > Leucophora obtusa. The sequence goes on from OX465295.1 coordinate 360,108,397, forward strand.
TACAAATTTTTTTACAAACTTTTTTATCTGAGTGTGTAACTATTATGGTAAATTTGGAACGATGAATTTGAGTTAATGAGTTTTCAAATTAAGAAAATATTTTTAATTTTAAGTTTATCGTCGATTTATTACAGCCGAAAATTCTGATTTCTTATGGATTTCATAAATTATTAATTTTTTGAAATTATTTCTCTTGCCAAAATTTTTGTTAGTTTTCCCCAAATTTATGAAATATTTTCGCCACTTTATTTTTTTGCACACGAAATTCTAGTTTAATCGTGTGTGCCACCATATCTTCGTGTTGTCAATATCGCACTTCTTTTGTCTATTGTTGTGTCCGATGGGCGGTTCGATAAGGATTGCCTCTCCTCTGGAACTAATAGTCTCCTTCTTGTTACTTGGAGTAGTAGCAGCTGAAAGTGTAGGTGATATTGCTAATGTTAAGTAGCAATACTGTTGTTGATAATGGTAATAGCAATAAAATGTGGGATCTTTAGCTTTCTGTTTTATTATTATCCTTGGCCTGATGTCTGCACACTTTACACATTTTTTTTAGTTAAACAAAAACCATATTGCTGAGAATCTATACATGCAACTAATGACTTTTGTTGTTGCCGAGTTGTGTTTTTTATTTGGACAAATAGCCTTAACATAGTGAAAATATTTAAATGAGTTTTCATAAAAGTTTCAAAGTAAGAACAATTATTAAAAAAAAAATATATATATTTTATAGAACAGCACAAAGTGTTTATAAAAAAACAAATTACAGTGACGTCTTTAATACAGAGACAAATAATTTTAGACCATATTTTATTGTAGAATACTTAAAAGTATTGCGTTAAATGATTATTGCTTTAAAAGTGATCGTAAATAGTGATTTTGATTTAATATTAATAAATAAATTTAATAAATTTATTAAATAGTTTCTAATAAAGAATATATTTTATTATTTTGTACTCGTATATACCACCGACATTTCGTTATTCAATTAATGATATTCTCAGGTTTTGCGTAAACAACAACAAACAATTGAACACAATTAAAAATATTGCCACTGCACACCACGCAAATCCATATTACAGGGATCCATATCCATATATATTAGGCTGGGTCGATTTGTGGGGAGGCAAAAAAATCGCCCATGGCTCAGGGAAAATCGTATTCTAGGGATCAAAATAAGAAACTTTGCCGAAGGAACCATACCTCTAAAACGAATTCTACTACCCCTAACTGTTGACTTTTGTCCCGTAGGGTCAAGTTTTGAAAAATCCCACTTTGACCCATTTAGAGTGCCCCAATCGAGTCCAAATGTATGACCGACCCCCACTAACTTTGGAGGGCCGATCCACCCATGCCAGTGGTACACCCCCTGGAACTCCCCTGGGGGGTTCCCCATACAAACATTTTAAAAAATCACCATTTTTGGCACTTTATTTTATTATTTTTTATTTATTTTATTTATTTTTATTATTTTATTTATTTTTTCTCCTTAGAAATTTATTTAGTCAGAACATATGTAAATGAAAAAATTAATTTAACTTAGTAATAGAAAAGAAAAAATGCCCAGACTTGAAAGCAAAAAAGACTTCAAACAGTAATTTTTTTTATTTTCTTTTCTATTACTAAGTTAAATTAATTTTTTCATTTACATATGTTCTGACTAAATAAATTTCTAAAGAGAAAAAATAAATAAAATAATAAAAATAAATAAAATAAATAAAAAATAATAAAATAAAGTGCCAAAAATGGTGATTTTTTAAAATGTTTGTATGGGGAACCCCCCAGGGGAGTTCCAGGGGGTGTGCCACTGGCATGGGTGGATCGGCCCTCCAAAGTTAGTGGGGGTCGGTCATACATTTGGACTCGATTGGGGCACTCTAAATGGGTCAAAGTGGGATTTTTCAAAACTTGACCCTACGGGACAAAAGTCAACAGTTGGGGGTAGTAGAATTCGTTTTAGAGGTATGGTTCCTTCGGCAAAGTTTCTTATTTTGATCCCTAGAATACGATTTTCACTGAGCCATGGGCGATTATTAAATCGACCCGCCCTAATATATATATATATATATATTCCTCTAACTCCCATTGGAGCATAGGGCGCTATTCTGTAAATTTCCTAGTGGGGCGTTTTTGACCAAAAGTATAAAAATTAACCCCATATGGATCACGTTACACAAAATAATTATTTTTATCCAGTTGAGATTTTTTTTTATAAATTTAATGGCTTTACAATCTCATAGTCATAATTAATATTAAGTTCCATGGGTCTTTTCTGACCCCAGGCTACTAAGGGTTAAATTTTTTTAAAGAAATGAAAAGATAATTATAATCTAACCAGTTTTGAGTGCTCTTTTTCCGAAAACCGTGTAAAATTTGATGAAAACATTGAAATTTTTAAAATTTTTGACAAAATGAGCAATTTTTGTAAAATGTCCTTAAAAGCAGTCGCTCCAAACACAAACTCGAATTATCATTTTTCCAATTTATTTTTTTTTCTTTAATATCAACTATTATGTGGTACAAATAGCAATCGAGATCTCCAAATTAGGCATTTTGAAAAATCTTTAAAATTAATTTAAAAAAAAACACGTTTTTGCATTTTTATCAAATTTGAGGGTCATTTTGGATTCCAGGCTAAAGTGGGTTAATGATATCCGATGAAGTCAAAATTCCATTTATGAATCATTTTGACTATATTAAATGAATAAATGGATTAAAAATTAATTTTTTTTTGAAATTTCGAATTTTGGGAATTGTTAATAATACACTTTTTTTTCCAAAAGGGGCAATTTTCGTCCAATTTTCAGCACGGGTTAACGTTTTACAAAAAAAAAATCGATTTCTTCCATTTGGGACCATTTCCAATAAAAATGGGGGTGTAATGACAAATCTATTTTTAAGGGGCACTCTAATGTGCAGTGTACGCGTCTTTAGCTGCAATTGCAGTTAATTTTATCGACATAATTCTTGCAGTGTATTTTTATATATTTCACTATGGAATTTTTGCATTACTAAAAAATCCATAATTTGTAATAAGAGAATAGCAAAAATTATTACAAAAAACAAGTCTACTAAAAATCAGTATAAAAATAGTAAAGTGCGATTGGAAACTGTTTACAAAATTTTTTACTAACTTTTTTATCTGAGTGTAGAACACTAAACATAAACGAAAATATTATATCGTGCTACTCTCAAATTTTATATTTTTGCAATTTAAATTTTGTGTTTATAATTTTTGAGGAAGGTTTATTCTTCTTCTTAACCTCAAACCTACTAAATTAGAATTAATAAAAATACATATTAATGACAATATTAATTGTATTTGGTCTATACGACGCGTTTGAAAAAACAACACTTTACTATAGAAAATAAAAATGCCCTGTTGGCTGTCCGTCTCCAATATACACAAATTGCCTGCACTTGTACGTACAAACCATACGTCAATGTGGCAATATTTGTGAAAAGGTGACACGGAGGAAATAAGAAGATAAACAGAGAAAATCTGAAGTAGAATGTTTGTATATGTCTGTTTGATCACTTCTGAAATTATTCATATAGAGACAATCTGACAATGAAAATATAAACAATAATACAATTTATTGGAAGATCACTGATGAAGCCTGTCCATAAAAAGGCAGAAACTAGATCTAGTCTGATTTGCAAATTTAATGTGTTTATAACTTTTGAGGAAGGTTTATTCTTCTTCTTAACCTCAAACCTACTAAGTTTAACATTTCTGTTTTTTGTTAGGACGATACAATGATACAACTAATAGCGCACCCCTTGTGAACAACCTTAGTGTATAAATAATCTTTTAGGGCCATAATGAATAATCACTTTTTAAATTCATAAATGGCTTATAAAACAATTTTTTCATAAAAAAATGTATTTTATAAGCACGTTAAATTCAAATTATTTTTCAAAAGCACTTTAGTCTTTAGAAGAGTCTTTTACAACAGATTAATACATTTAATGAAAAATTCTAATGCAAAATATATCGCAGTGTTACTTTTTAAATCTAAGAAAAACTATGTGTGAAATCACAATATCTCAGATTTGGAGAACTCCTGTTAGCAAAGGAATCCTCCAGCTATAGACGACTTACATTAAAAGTTTTAAATTTTTAAAACCAAAGCCTTTGTTCTTCAAGTTTTTACTGTAGGTTTATGTGTTTAAAAAAATCACTGTCCGAAGCTGGAAAATTCTATATAAATTTTGTTTTGCTACAAAGCATTTTTCTGTTACATAAAATTTGGTTTTAATATATATATTTTTGTGCGCTCATTCTTCATTTGAGGATTTAAACTATTATAACTTGTGTTTGTACATAGTACTTTGCCTAAATGGCCAGAAAATTTAAAGCCAAAAGTTTGTGGGCCAAAACTTTTTTCCAATGGCTTTGACTGAGAAACAAAAAACAGAAACTCCCAAAACATATTAAAGCCGAATCAACCAATCTACCAGCAATTTCTATCATTTTAACAATATAAACCAAAACAACAACAAAAACAACATACCAACCAAACAATTCGAAAACAGGTCATAAAGGTCATTAAACAAAAACCAACTATAACTTCACGGAAAAAAAAATGACAAAAGGTTTGTTGTTCACAGGAACAAAAATATGAATGTTAAACTCAAAATGTTGTTTGGAGCCTAGCACTCGTATAGTGAAACATGCTGGTTACTATATCTTCTAACCACTCGTACCAAAAATTCACATATAAATACTGTGGTCAAAAAATATGCATATCAATTTGAAAAAAAAAGAAAAATGTAAATTAGGGTCATACCCATGAAAATTTTTTACAATATATTGCCGGTCATGCTAATTTCACTAGAACCAATTTCATGGAAAGAGTTTAGCAATATGTTTCATTGATCTTTAAAGTAAGATATAACTGATACAAAATTAAATCTGAAAACAATTCCTGAACTAATTTTATATAACTATAGATCGAAGCAGTTACTTTTGAGACAATTGACAGCAGAAGGGGTTACAAAGGAAAAGTAGCTAGTCTACCATCGACTCTTTAGAACAGAAAATATTTATGGATGACTTGCGAAGACTCTTCCTTATACATACAATAAAAAGTACGAAGAACTATAAAGAAAAATTATTTGACTATTTCACGGTCTTTAAAAAGTTTCCACAGAAAACTTGTTAAGAACCGGAATACGAATATCCGGTTTAATAAATAAAATTATAGTTGGCCCTGCCTACTACATGATACTTGACATTACAGTACGATTTCCGCTATACTTCGAGAAGCGTATCATACTGCGGGTTTCAATCATTTGTGCATAATATTTCAATTTTCTAAAAATATCGAACTTTGAGCCGCGATGCAAAATGAATTAAGCCTAATTAAAAAAAAAGAAACTAAATAAAACAAAGATAATATAATAACGTAGAATATCCATATGATAATTTTCAAATCCAAACATGATTAAAATTTCGAAAATTTTTACAATGGCTCAATGCAAGAAAATCCATTTTCAAATAATTTCGTTTTTTATATACTTTTTTGTTACAGTATGTTAACTTCTATTATAGAAGCTAGCGTTTATATTTGATGATAGTACTCATCTTTAGTAATGTGAAAAAATAGGCCCAAACTTGTAGTAACTTTTAAACACTTTGTGGCCTTTTGCGGAGAACAAATAACAAACAACCAAACAAAAGAAGCAGCGCCAGCAACACGAGCTTCGTATCGGTCCTACAAAAGAAAATGGAACAACTATTATAAACAGAAGTACTTGTAATGTAAATGTTAGTGATGGTAATTGTACTGTTGGTGCTGGAGTTGTTGTTGTTGTTGTAGTTGTTGATGATAGCACACGCAAAAAATATAAAAAGTTATAAAAATATATGAAAAATAGAAGTGCAAGTCTAAAGTATTTTCCACAAGTGCTGAAATGTAAAATATTTTTAAATATAAGTGTTTGTTGTGTGTTCTGTGTTGTTACTACTACATCTCTACTACAGCTCCTGGCCAAAACATTCTGAACTATAGCGTTTTTAGTAGTTTATGAGAGATTTTATTGATTTAGGATTTAAAAATATATTTTAATAAAAATAGTTTTATCGGGATTTTTATATTTTTATATATTTAGTTAGAATATTGTTCTACCTCAAGACCAAATTTAGAATTTCTTTAAAAATAACTGAGGAATTTAAACTAAAATTGACAGAATTTATTTTAGTAGTTTTGAGGTTAAGAATAAGAATAAACCTTCAAAAGCTGTTTTCTGCCGTTCAGTACAAAATATGTTTTCAAAATATTTTGGCAATAATTCATCTATTTCTTATTGGTTACTATTCTTTATATGCAAGTCGCAAATGAGGAGATATTTTGATAAAATTTGTTAGTTGCCTTCTTATAGTCCAGCTCCAAACCATTTCATATTTTAATTAGCTCCTGAAAATCAAGAAATTTAAGCTCATTTTTTTATATGTTTAGCGTATATTTTGCATTTTTAACTGCATATTTTAAGCTCATATTTTTTATTATGTTTTGTGATCAAAAGTCGCTGATATAATCTTAATGCTATAGCTAGGTACTGTACTACTATAACTACTACTTCCACATCTCGTTATTGTTTTCGTTACTGTTCTATAATAATCGCACCGGGTGTAAAATACAAAAATATTGAAACTTTGTTTCATACTTTCAGTTTTTGTTTTCATTTTATTATTTCGCCAGTAAAAAGTCCAAACCAACAACACAGCAACTGCATAAACAATTCAATGTGGTTATGGCAAACAATTAAAAATTTTGGTACTACATAAACGCCATTTGGGCACTAAAGCAAAACATTTTATGCTAAGAATTTTTAAGTAGTTTGTTTAAATATTTCAAGATGCTTATTATTTGCTAACAAATACTTTAAAAATTTTGGTTTTTGGTTTATATATTTTAGCACATTTAAAGTAACAGCTAGTGTCGGTATTACCCAATAAACACATAGATTTTAAAGATTCAACTGCTTTAAATTTGTCTTGCTGTAGTTTTGAATACGGATGAATTGAAAGAAGTTACTTTCAATTTTATTAGCATTACTTTTCGAGAAAAATGTTTAAACGTTTCCTAATATTCGCTTAAGAAATGAGACGATATCTCTTTGCTGGTAAAATAAGTTCTGTTTATTAAATTTAGTTGTTGCTCTATTTATAATATAAACACAGGTAGGTGATCGTTTATCGGTACCTGATGTTTCTTCCTAAACACAGAATAAGTTTTTATCTGTTTCATAGGAAAGGTACTAAAAGATTATATTTTTAATCATGGGTTTTTTCTTAATAAACATTTGGTTATTATTATTAATTATGGGGTTTTCCCTTATGTGATAAGACTTAAAAATACATTTGGTTATTTATAACTAGTACAGTTTGTCAAGATACTTAATATAATTATTCAAAAGGGAGTTTCCGCTCATTCGTAGAGTGAGTTGATATAACACTGTAAAGTAGATTTCAAATTCTACAATAGCACTTTTTTTAAACTATTTAATACTTTTGCTAGAGTATGCTATTGAAATAAAATTTAAGGAAAAGTGTATTCAAGTCTTCAAACTAGAAAACAATGCAGTAAATCCACTTAATTTTAACTTTAATTCCAGTGAAATTGTTTATAGTACTGCTTTTCAATTCGGTTACATTTCAATACTCGATACTACTAGATATTTTTAATTTGAATGCTCAATCACCCTTACTATTTAAATTTTTTCAAATGTATATTTTAGTTAAAGTCGACTTTAGTTAAAATATTGGGTGGCAGTATGCCTTGACTTTTTATTTATTTTTGGAGCATTCTGATTGGTTAATTTATTTTCAACCAATCAAAATGTTTGAAAATACGAAAATTTTCGTAGGGTTTTCATACACAAAAAGAAGAAAACCGCATGACTAAAAATAAAGTCGACTTTAAATTTAAAATACTATTTTATAGTAAGGGCCAATAACACTTTTAACGGTTATTATATTTAAAATTTTTTTAAGAAAATTCTATGAAAATTTTTACGATGATTCAATATTTAAAATTCTAACTATATTTTTAAACTTTTTAAGAACTATTCAATATATTTTTCATTATTTATAACTAATTTTTAACAACCCATTCGTTAAATTTTAGACAATTTGTTGGTAAAATGTAATATTTTCATATTTCTGTTATTACTCAGTAGTTGGTGCTTTCAGTATATCCAAAAACACGAATATACATATTTTCTTAAAGTAACAAATTTTTCTGTTCATCCAAGAGAGTTATGATTGTGAGGGTTGCCACTTAACTAAAATATTTGAAATATAGGTGAGGAAATTCTCAGATTTGTCCTGGATTAAATGTAATAAATATTAATATAGTATGCACATTGTATTTAACTTAAGCCCACCAATATTCCCTAACAAAAGGAAAATTCCACTCTCATTAGAAACATATGTTTTCGAATAACAGCAATGGTTAGCAGTTCTCGAACATGTTTCATGTAACAATGAATGTGTATCCAAAATCTTGTTACAGGATTTACAATTTGTTTCCAATAGTTTCTTTGAACTAAAGAACTAAAGAAGTCGAAAAACTAGGGCCATTTCTCGCCCCATTTTAACCCTTTAATACGCGATCGGGCAGTGTCCCCTAAACTTTTCCCCTCTATAATATTTGCAAATTCATGCAGACCTTCCTCCTCAGGGTTATTTAAAGTACAATCGATTTTTCCCTAACACCATGCACATTAAGTTCATTATTTATTCTTGCATATGAATCAATCAAATAAGTCGTTCATATAAATTGATTCTGTCATGTCTGATTATACGGCATGTATGCACTATTTGTTATGGACACTTGTTTTTTATGACCCAACAAACAAGAAAAACAAATATTTATATTGCTAAGAAAAACAAATTATAAAAATAACATTTGAAATGTTAATTGATAAAGTTGGAACAATAAAAAATGAAATTTCACTTTACTTAAATGTTGCCATTAAGACAGACATACATAGCTCAAATTGAATGCAATATTTATATTCCCAATAGAGTTTGGAATATTTCACAAATAATTTATGCACATTTAATGACAGTCATTAAATGGATAATTGATTTAATACAATTTGGCCTAAATTGCAACCAAACAGACAAACAACCAAAGCAGCCAACAGCAGGCAACAAACTGTTCTTTCATTTTGGTCACATCAATGTTATTATGATGATGGGTTAAAGCTCCCAAGTAGTTTGTTTTGTTCGTGATGTGACCATACAAAGGACAATCAATGAAATGAAGGTTGTTTGCTTAAACCAAAGACATGTTCGTTCAGTGGCATGAACGAGGAGTGGAGAGTATAAAAATGACAAGAAGAAGTGTAAGAAATAGTAAATTACAGCTTGGGGATTAGATATTTAGAGTGCGTTCCTGAACTGACAGCAGTACACAGTTAAAGCAATTTGTAAGCAGTTTAGTTATTATAATGAAATTGATTTTGTTAGAAATTTAAATTGAAATAAAATTTCAACTATAAAACTTGTAATGATATTAAGCCATTACGAGTTTTATAGCTAAAATAAGAAAAAAAAAACAGAATATTTAAATACAGTTGCAAGGAAGAACAAATAGTATACAGAAACCTCAACTCATGCCTCAGGAGAGTTTCGATTCGATACGATTCAACTGTTTATGCTGCTAAGAGGATACACGGTATAATGTCAGGCGGAAGACAAGAATTTCAAAGAAATAAAGTTCACTGCAAAGCGGAAGTAATTTCCAGGCTACGTGCAACAACACATCTGCTTTAGACACTTCAACGTTCGTTTGTGTTGCCATTTGCAAATGGAAGATGAAGAAATTTAATCAAACGGGAAAAACTATGACAAGGTAAATACACTTAGAAAATAAATTGAAACTGCCCGTGTAAAAAAGTTTAGATCTGTTCAGATCTTTTTGGATCTAAATAGATATGATTGAATCTAATTAGATCCTGTACCAGCCCGTGTAAAAAATATCACATCTGGCCAGATCTCAGTAGATCTTACCAGATCTAATTATATCTCATAATTGGGGACAAATTTGATATCTAATTAGATCTGATCAGATCTAGGCATATCTGGTCAGATATTAGTAGATCTTACCAGATCTAGGCATATCTGGCGCATTTGTCCAGATCACTTTAGATTTGAACAGATTTGGCACTAGATCTGATCAGATCTTGCCATAAGGTATTATCACATATGCAAAATCTGATCATATTTGATGAGATCTCCCGTGTAAAAAAGATCAGATCTGTCCAGATTTCAGCACATCTTACCAGATCTAATTAGATCTCAAAATTGGGGACAAATTTGAGATCTAATTAGATCTGATCAGATCTATGCATATCTGGCCAGATCTTCGTAGATCTTACCAGATCTAATCAGATCTCAAAATTGGGGACAAATTTGAGATCTAATTAGATCTGATCAGATCTAGGCATATCTTGCGCATTTGTCCAGATCACTTTAGATTTGAACAAATTTGGCACTAGATCTTATCAGATCTTGCCATAAGGTATTATTACCATATCTGATCATATTTGATGTGATCTGGTACAGGATCTAATTAGATTGAATCATATCTATTAAGAACCAAAAAGATCTGGTCAAATCTAAACTTTTTTACACGGGTGTGTGCTTTTTCTATAATAAAATTTTTTAAAAGAGTAAACTTCTTGTTTTAAGGCAAAAAGTCAAAAAGCGATTTGTAAACTGTTTCGGGAATAACCAAAAAAAAAATTTACCTATTTTAAATTCTCGCACGAGAAAAACTTAATTTTTTAGGCGATCGGGGTTCAACTCTATTAAGATATAAATTTTTCTTCAACATGTTGTAGCTTTTATAAAAAAGCTGCTTTTTAAAAAGTACCTTTTATTGAAAAGTCCTTTTTTAGAAAAGTCCCTTTTATGGAAAAATACCTTTCATAAAAACTACCTTTTTTTAAAAAAGTACTCTTTCAAAAAATTTACAAAAAATTATACTTTACGAAAAAGTACTGGTTATAAAATATACCTTTAAATATAAACTTAGGCAATTCATATCAAGTATTTTGTTCAGTGTTAAACATTTCAAAACCAGAAATATTCTGCATGATAGGATATAATTTATGCCAACCAACATAATGTTGCTGCTACTGTAGATGATGAAGACTAAAGTTTCTTACTTCTGTCATCTATTTTCCTGCAGTTTTATTATTTTTCCTAGGTTTCGCCATATAATGTGGACATTTGCCAATGTCTCATTATTTCTTCCTTTTTTCTGCTTTGAGCTCCTTGAAAGCTTTTCTGCAGAGTCTTATCAAAACTAAAAAACTAATTTGAATCTTTTGTCTTTATTACGTTGTTTTTATCATAAGTTGTATTTTATAGAAATTTACAGGTCTTTTAGTTTTTTTTTCTCTTTTATGTTGTTTTTATTCCACTTTGATTTTAATACTGTTTCAAAAACTTGCAATACTTGAAAAATTTGTTAAAACAAGGAAAAAGTATAATGTGTAGAAAAAAAAAACATATGCTTCATTTAAGCCCACCTGACCCAGTTTTGAAAATTTATTTTGGTTTTTCATCATAGTTAAATTGTATACTAAATAAAAAATATATCGTAGCATAAGTTTAGGAGAACATTGTAAAATAACAAGCATATAAAGGGTTTTCACAAGGGGTGTACTATTTGTTGTATCGTTGTATCGTCCTAACAAAAAACAGAGTTGTTAAAAATTAAATTGAAAAAATACAACATTTGAGAATAGCACGATACAACATTTTTACGTATGTTTACTGTCCAATGTTTGAGTGTGCTAACAGATAGAAAACTGAATAGAAAATCGTTGTTAAACACAAATAAAAATTTTAACAACTCTGTTTTTTGTTAGGACGATACAACGATACAACAGATAGCACACCCCTTATGAACAACCTAATAGTATCTATGAATGTATCAATGTACTATATGGTTACCTAAGTAGTATATGGTAGCATTTTCAATACTGCTCTACTAGAGTTTTCTGTTAGGTAACATTAGCAAAAACTTAATTCATAGCAACTAAAGTTTAAAGAATATTAAAGGAGTTAAACTTTTTTATGTTACCTGGTTACTATTCTCCCTAGCATACACTTTTAATATAATTCAAGTTTTACTTTTAAGTTTTCTGTTAGCCTTTTTGTCATATTTTGCATTTTCATATATTAAAGAAAATAAATATATATATACTAGGGTGTCCCGATGTAACTGAGGGTAATATTGAAAAAATTAGTAAAGTAATTTTGAAAGGGATTTTTTTCAATACAAAAACCTTCTCTAAATTTTTGTTTGACTGATTTTGGTTCACTAACGCTTTTTTCTGATAAAAAAATATGGATGAAAGACCAAAGACGTTTTTTAAGTTTCTTCTTTTAAGAAAGGACTAAGTCATTTCGTAGAGCATACAAGTCAAGTAAGCTCGTCCGCGCACAACTCTTAGGACCTCTTTTATCGAAAAGTTCAAGTTTTGCATTTTAAAAAAGCAGCGGTGAAACAAATTTACCAAGCTCATCGTTATGCAACTTTTAATACCAATTTGCGAATAAATTCGATTTTTTTTTGTACAATAAAAATCTAAATGCCCTTCCAGAATTTCCTGGCTTACTATTTCCGCAGCTATTACTTATGGGAATTTACATAGACTTATTTACCGGGCCACCCTAATGTATACGTTTTTTTTTTGTTTTTTATCACTCGTAAATGCTTATTATTTATTTGCTAAATTTCCACAAGCTACACTTTGAAATTTTGATAAAACAAAATAACTGGAATTTACTCTAATCTGATCTCAAAATACTAAGCAGAAATTATATTGTCTAGTTTACATTGTTTTGTATAGAGTAGAAGTGGGAGCTTGCACCACTGGGGCTCATTCGCCACCTGCTATTATCTTTGAATTTAATAAATTAGTTTAAATGACAATTTGTGCAGTTACCGATCATGTTTCATACCTCCAACCCCGAAAGTTTAACTGTAAATTTTCAGTTGATACTAATTCAAAATTTGAGCAAGTCAATAAATTTTAGAAACGTATAAAAAACTCTTATTTTTGTATGAGTGCTTGAACAAGGGGCACATACGCCATCGTGCAGTCATATCAATTTCTTAAGGTTTTATTCATGATTGTTAGTCGTTTTCCAAAGACAATAAATACTGTGAAATCTTCCAATTGTTGATACTCCTAATGAGAACAATTTTGTGTTATTGTAATCACCAAATCATACTTTGGTAGCAAAATTGCCTCTCGTTCCTGCCCAGTGATGCCAGAATATATTTTGAAAATTCCCTACTGGTGTTATAAAAAATTCCTTTTTTCCCTACAGCTGAAATTTTTCCCTAAACCATAAATGTATTGAATTAATAATTTTTTTTTTTTCTTATAAATATTTCAAGTTTTTGATTCGGATTTGAGTGAAATGAGACATATTTGCCGCATAACAGCTAACAATTATATTAAGGCGCAAACAATAGAATTCGTTCTAAAATTTGTATGAAAAGAAGCTACTAAATTAATAAACTACTAAACTAGCAAATTACCAAACCACTAAACAGCTATGCTACTAAACTACTAACTACTAAACCGCTAAACTATGAAACTGCTAAACTACTAAACCAATTAGCTACTAAACTCCAAAACTACTAAACTATTAAGCTACCAAACTACAATACTAAAATACTACATAATTTTTTAATTACTCCTAATTCAGTTGAACTTCTTTATACATAAAATTCATAACTTGTCGCTCAGCATTTAATCCTTAAGTGTCAAAATGGAGATTCGGATGCAGTCATCACTTCAGTAAGGATAAAGTATATTTATTATTCCCCAAAAGTCTTGATTCACTTTTAAAACTCTTTTTTTAGTTCTCTTTTTATGTCTACACTTTGTTGTATTTCATTTCTGTTTTTTTTTGTAGATAAATACCTATCAAGAAATATCATGTTGCATGATGATGGCACACGATACACAAAGAGGCAAATGATACAAATAACACAAACAACCCATTTTGCACCAGGCAAAGGATAAAAGGCTTTAATACAATTTCTGCGTTAAAGTGCACATTGAATTGCAACTACAACACAATATAACAATAGCTTAAAAAGAAAATTATAAACATTTAACCAAACACATAACATACTGGGAATATTTTCTATTTCATTTTAGAAATAGACAGAAATGAGCAAAGACGAGTACTTTGGTATGTTAATATGAAAATGGGCGCCAACAAAAAAAAAAACTATTTGAACTTTTTCGCTTAAGCAACATCTAAAATTTGTGTAAACCGTATTGTTAGACGTACAAAAACAGGGCTTGTTAACCGTTAAGCGGTGATAATCCATCCTTCTCATTAAAAAGGCATTATACAAGAACATCATTAGTGTTTATCATTCCGGTAACACAATAGAGCGAATTACCTTAGTAACAATAAGGCTGAAAATGAATATAGGAAAAATTTAGTTGCAATGTTTTTAATTTTCTTTTACTACTCGATTCAAAATGTTAAGTCATCATTTTCATCTATATATTTAGCTAATATGGACTTTAAATTTAAAGTTTTAGTAGTAGTTTATATTTTCAGCTGAAATCATAATGTTGACTGCCGGCGAAATATTTAACATTGCCGAAATTCAAGTATGCCAAATGATACAACAGCCTTTTATTGTTTTAATGAAGAACCGTTCTGGTCTGTAATTTGTGGAAATTTTTACAAAAACTACCAAATAGTATGCTTCTGAAAGTACTTTGAGTATAAAAAAAAAACTCCATATCTCCATTAAACATAAAAATGCAATTTATATTTTAAGCCTTATAGCTCCATCGATCATTATTTTGAGTTACAAATTTATGCGTATTGTGTATTCTTCTTAATACGTCTTTATTTTATTGACTGCAAGAATACATTAATTCATTAATCATTTATCGTAAAATAATTTAAATGAATCCCACGAAAGAATACAAGATTTTGCAATATATTATGTTCATGCCATGAAATTGTATACCATTGAAAAATATTTTGGTTGGATGGTATAAATTAAGATTAAAATGGATTGCAGGCACTTCTGTGGTCAAAGTTATATCCTGGCAAACAAATTGAGATGCAATGAAAGTTATCATTTCATATGTTAAAGATCATTTAAAAACATCGAAGACTAGATTTTAAGGGAGGACAATTTTAGTGAAACTCAATAGAAAAGAGATTTTGAAACCAACTATGAATACGATATCTGCGATTCGGTAGATTTAATGTTTTGCTAGGATGTTTTTTGAAATATTGTCTGTGAAGTCGATGCTTAGCGTAAAAAGATACGAGGGTCGTACGATAACTATATTAACTCGAATAAATTGTATGTTCAAAACAAAATTATGTTATCAGTGTTTTTAAAAAAATATGTTATTAATGTTTTACTTAATGAGTTGATAGATTCCTAGATAGCTATCATGGTACATTGGAGGAAATAATTATAAGATCAAAATTTTATTTCGAATTACTCGAAAAGTTTAAATACGATATTGATCATATAAAATGTTATAACATTTATTTAAATGAAAGAAAACAACCAAAAAACAAACTTATTTAATTGGCGTAAAGATAACAACACTTTAATATTGTGTTCAAAGGAAATATTTAAAAGACTTGAGCATTTTTCATAACTACACACAGAAAACAGATTCGTAGTTCCAGCCGAATTTTTGGCCAACCGAATTTTTGTAGTTCCAAATACAATAATTTTTATTAATTTTTATTACCCTTGTAATTACCGAAATTTATTTCCAATTCTGTTGTATAAATTGATTACTTTAATGTCAGTGAATTATAAATTCTATAAATAGAATAACACGTTCCACAAAATTTATTTAAAAATTAAAAGTTTTTTATGTCTTGAACTGGGATAGAACCGGCGACTTCCCGTTTGTCAGCCCATTGCTTTTCCTCTAAGCTAAACTCGATTTAATTTTTTTAGTCAAATTTCAAATTTCTTCAGGTTGAAAATTTTAATATTTTGTTTATGAATAAAATTATATCGACAACAGAAAATCAATTGTGCTTTTAATTTGGATCAATAAAAAAGTATTTAAAAAAAAAAAAAAACTATAACGCCAGGGCTGAGGTTTAAACTCAGACTGCCAAGACTATCAGGCTGTGTCGCCACGAACTGCACCAAAGACACCCACATTTAGTTCTTGTCTAATTTTTAATTCAAATACGCATAAGTATGTATGAAACGAAAAGATATGATACATTCCAAAATTGTATTATGCCAAATAAAATTTCTGTTCCAAGTCTCAATATATTTTTATACCCTACACCACTATGTGGTCAGGGTATTATAAGGTTGTGCTGATGTTTGTAACACCAAAAAATATTGGTCCTAGGCCCACCTTATAGTATACCGATCGGTTCAGAATTTTTTTTTTATTTCGATTTAACGATGTCCGTCTGTCCGTCCATCCGTCCGGCTGTCTGTCTGTCTGTCTGTCTGTCCATGCATTCTTGTGCGCACTCTACAGATCGCAAATATTAAGATATTTTGATGAAACTTGGTACGCGCACCTATGTTGGCCCAAGGACAACGCCCATTGATTTTAGTTAAAATCGGTCCATGTTTAGACCTAGTGCCCATATAAGGGTCCTACCAAAATTATATTCTTTATACGCTGCAGGTCGTAGATATTAAGATATTTTGATGAAATTTGGTACACAGACCTATGTTAGCCCAATAACGCAGCCTATTGATTTTGGTGAACATCGGTCCATGTTTAGACCTAGTGCCCATATAAGGGTCCTACGAAAATTATACTCTTTATACGGTGCAGGTCGCAAATATTAAGATATTTTGATGAAATTTGGTACACTGACCTATATTGGCCCAATAACGTAGCCAACTAGTTTTGGTGAACATCGGTCTATGTTTAGACCTAGTGCCCATATAAGCGTCCTACCAAAATTATACTGTTTATACGCTGCACGTCGCAGATATTAAGATATTTTTATGAAATTTGGTACACAGACCTATATTGGCCCAATAACGCAGCCTATTGATTTTGGTGAAAATCGGTCCATGTCTAGACCTAGTGCCCATATAAGGGTCCTACCAAAATTATACTGTTTATACGGTGCAGGTCGCAAATATTAAGATATTTTGATGAAATTTGGTACACAGACCTATGTTGGCCCAAGGACGAAGCCTATTGATTTTGGTGAACATTGGTCCATGTTTAGACCTAGTGCCCATATAAGGGTCCCCCCAAAATTGGCTTGGTTACAAACTGCATGTCGCAAATATTAAGATATTTTAATGAAATTTGGTGCGCTGACTCACATTATAGAAAATTTTGACATAAGCCCCATTTTAACCCATTCGAATTTCGGATCCAAACAATACACCAGACTGGTGTAGGGTATTGTATAGTCGGCATGCCCGACTTTAACCTTTTTACTCGTTTTTAAGGATAAAATATTGCGAGTGTAGATTTTATTGAAACACAACTGATACTAGATTTTTGCTGCCGGTATTTTATTCAAATGACTAAATCTTCGATAAATTGGTGGTTGTTGGTATTGAAGGTAATGCAGAAGTTAGTATTTTTTTCAATATTGATTGGAAAAGCAAATATTTTAGATAATGTAACTGTGTTTTCGTTAATCGTATATATTTTCTGTTCAGAATAAAATTTAACTTTTCTGATGATGATGAATTCTAAATAAATGCAATTAAAATTATTGAATAACGAAAAAATTTCGTTGGTTCCGATAGAATTCCAACCAATTTATTTTCTGTGTGTTTTTTTATTTATTATTTTTCGATGTCAATTATTTCCTTATTGTAAAATAACATAATAAGTACTTTTTTCCAAAAACTGCCATTTTTCTTCATCAGTGTATTCTCCTAACAAATACTTCACAGAGTCTTTGTTTTCAAAATAGTCCACACCTTCAGGAATAAAGTTGTAGACCACTTTCTAAAGAAAAGTCATGATAGGGAACTGGAAAATACAAAAATTATTCAAATTCTTTTTGTTAATTATTTCACAGGAATTTGGATTATCAAAATATAAAAATTAAATTTAAAAAACAAAAATAGTTACCTTTCCAGTAGTGCTGGTAAATTCGGTTACTTTCGAGTACTCGATATATATTTAATCCTTTAATTCTCAGTGGAACATAGGGCCGAGTACTCGATACTACTCGATATTTTTGATTTGGATAAATTTGGTTTTTAAATTTGAAATTTTTTAAAATTTTTTAGTAAAATTCTTTGAAAAGGTTTACGTTAATGCAATATTTAAATTTATAAACATATTTTTAAACTTTTTTTACCAACTATTCATTGCATTTTTCATAGTTTTTTTAACAAATTCTTTTAATTATTTTACTTCTGATTTTTTCTTTTAGCAGAGTTGTAGTTTTCTGATAAATATTTTAGCGGAGTCACATTTTTGTGGCAAATATTTTAGCTGAGTTACATTTTTATATATTTTGTCTGTCCAAAATGCAACTCTGAAAATATCGAGTAGTAGTTTTGAGTATCGAGTACCCAAAAAAAAGACAAACACTCGATACCCACTACACATATTTTTACCAGCACTACTTTCAAGTGCAATAAAAGCAACAAAATTTCAAATTGAATCACCACTAGAGGGCGTGATCAATCTATAAAAAAAACAAAATGCTTACTGCGAAACCTACCCATCCGTCTATCAAGTTTTGTCAAAAAAATCTCACGGAATCCATGCTTGTGAAAAAATGGGTTAATTTTTAGTAAATAATTTCATAAATCTTTTGCATTCCAAATAAAATCTTTTAAAATCTACCATCTTTACAAAGTTGATTGACCACAAAGAAATTAAATCTACCAAAAAACCATTCAATGAATTAAGTTTTTTTTTTTTTTACTATTTATTCATGTAATTCATAGAAGAGGAGCTGCACACAAAACGTATTTTTTCATTCCTTTATCCAGTATTTACTAGTTGAATAAACAAATAAGATTAAACGTTTGTTTTGGTTATACTCCAATAACAAATTTCATTCAATGATGACTAAACATAAAAAGTGGCTTTGGTTTTAAAGGTAAAAATGGAAATGAATATGAAAAGAAAAAAATATTTCTGAAAAACATAACAACGTAAATAATTCATTGTAATTCAATGACGAAGCCGAAAATATTTTTTACATTTGTTTTTTCGCACGAATTAACTGCAACCTTAAACATTTATTTACTTGTGATACTTGTAATAAATACATTATTGTGTTTTTGTTTTCAAATATTACTAAAATTTCAAAAAAAAAAAATTCTCTGCTAAATGATAAAATTCCACAAAAATTTTTGTATATATACATAAAATTAAACAAAATTTTTTATGTATAAAATTAAACAAAAATTTGTAATATTATACGAGAATACACAAAATTTTACAAATATCTAATGATGAATATTAACCAGTATGTATTATTTATAAAAATAAAATATTTAGAATTTTAAAGTACATTAAAAAATTGCGAAATATTTTTATGTTAAAATAAATGATGATGTTCTGTCGTTACTTCAGTGGGAAGTGTTCTGTATATCCTTATCCCGAGGCCTTGTATTTTTTTGTTCGTAACAAACGCCTGTCCAGTAAAACTTATCCGTTTGTGGTCGAATGTGCACATAGTTGCACAATGGATTACAAAGGAAATTCGTTCACATTTTAAATGTTAATTGAAATTTAACAGGCATTAAATTATTGGGCTTTAGAAGTTTGTTATATAAGTTACAATCTTATGGAAATGACCCCTAAAGAGTGTTGCCACATGACCAGAAATGGCCTTGATTGTCAAGTTATTTTAGGTCTTGTTAAATTTCAAGCTAAAATATAATTTGTCAGGTTAAAAATACTTCTTTTAATTTTAAGAAATTGCCATGTGAAAATTACTCACTATTTCGCCCAAAATCCCCATTATTAGTCCTATTTTCCTGGAAACTACAACAATCTACTTTAGAATTGCTTTTAGAAGCAGTCATGGAAGTGGGGGATAGTAAAACCCTATATTTTGACTGTCTGTAATTAATAGTATTCCATAGAAACGTCAGTAAAAGAACTTGCTCTGGAATTTAGAGGTAATGGGTTCTAAACAATTTTGCTATCATGTTATAAAAAAATATTTTTACAACCAAAATTATTAATTTAAAATTTTCAGAATTTATTGGTTAACAAATAATTTATTTTTTTAAATCAAACTAATTTTTTTATCTCTTGTCAAATTTTTTGACTCTTGCAATGTGGAAGCCCTACCCCTACTATATCTAAACAGAGCTTTGAAGAATTAATTCTTTAATTCAGTTTTTGAATTCTTAATTAAAAATTCAATGAATCAATTTACAAAAGACTATATGTGACCTTCTCCGAGAAAAGGACCTAGCGTGTCAAAAAACCGGTTTGGGCTTAAGAGTGGATTCTAGTACCTAAAAGGGTGGAGAATAAGATGAAATGAGTTAGATTTCTGATAAAAATTTATTTACCCCATAAAAACGTACAAAACAGACTAGGGAAAATCAATAAAAATGAGAAAAACATTAACTTTTAATGCGTTCTTCTCAAAACTTGTAACGACAAAAGTCGCGAGCTCGTTTTTGTCAACATATTTTTTCTTAATCAAAGAAATTTGAATTAACTTTGTTAAATTAAATTCAAAATTTAACGGCTTTATCGACAACAGTACACCCTCTAGTTGGTAGTCGTGTAAGTATTATTAAGTACTACCAGGAAAGACAACACTGTATATACGAAAAACTACTTAATGTTACGTCTTTGTGTTGAAGACAGCTGTGTGTTATGTTTGTTTATTTTATTTGTGTGTGCGATCAATCAGTATAAAAGCAGGCGTATTGTATGCATTTGGGGAGTCGGTCAACGGACAGCGTTGAGGTAAGACATACATTGATGGTTGGACTGCCAATATTTAAAAGTCTTAAATTAGTGCTGTCTTATATATAAAGCTGTCTTATATTGGTGGTTGGACTGCCAATATATTAAACAGTCTTTACTTTGGTGGTTGGACTGCCAATATTAAACTGATGGTTGGACTGTCAGATAAAATAGTCTTAGATTGGTGGTTGGACTGCCAATATTAAACTGATGGTTGGACTGTCAGATAAAATAGTCTTAGATTGGTGGTTGGACTGCCAATATTAAACTGATGGTTGGACTGTCAGATAAAATAGTCTTAAATAGGTGGTTGGACTGCCAACATTAAACTGATGGTTGGACTGTCAGTTAAAATAATCTTAAATTGATGGTTGGACTGCCTATATCGACTTGTCTAATTTAGTGGTCTGTTGTGAGAAATTGTGGTTGGACTGCATTATTCTCATTACACTTGACCCCAGAGACAGGCTGTGGTGTGGACGATAAATATTGTGGGTGGATGGTTTGACTGTCCGCACCCATTTATATAATTTAGAAGCCAGGAGATTGCGATTGCATTTCGGTCTCTTTCGGTTACTCCCCACAACCACGCACCCCTTAGCTGTCAAGCTTATTGTAACACGGGAGAACATTGGTCGTAGCATTGTTTTTTATTCTCCCTCAGACTGTCTTACTCTTCGCCAGCAACGTGGATAACCTCCGTGTCGTATATATATCGGTAATCGTGTCATTAGTGTTGTAAATAATATATAAAAAAAATTGTTGTAAATAAAGAATATTATAGCGTTTAACAAAAAAATTAACAAAGTTGTGTTCTCTTTCTCTCTTGGAAATAAATAAATAGTTTGTAATGGACCTTGGGCAACCGCGAGCTCTGCCCCAGCATAAAGTGGAAAACACGTCGTTACAAACTTCATTTTCACACATTAAGGGACCTATGAGAAAGTCACATATATTGAATGGAATTAATTCATATTTATTTTCTTTCGAATGTTTTTGTTGCAAATTAATTCAGTTGCTATAGTTCTTTTTATTAAATCAAATGAATTAATTTACAAGTGACCGCTTTCAATTTTATAAATCGAACGAATAAAAACTGAATTAATTACTTACTGAATTAATTCACCACTGAACTCATTCAATTTAATTTTTCGTTCAGTGAATTAAAAGAAAAAAAATACATTCACTGAATTAAAAAACAAAAAACTCGTTCACTGAATGTAAAAGCTGTTTTCTGACATTCAGTACACAGTTAAGTGTTTTCAAAATATTTGAAAATAATTCAGCTGTTATTGGTTGGTCGGTATGGGATGAAACTTCACACGCCCATGGCAAGACTCTTTTACCTCCAGATTAAAAGTTTTTTTGAGAACACATATAGTATTTCCTGAAAGAATACTTCTTTTAGATGGGCGTAATAGAAAAAATATTCTCCACTTGTAAATTTTTCTTCCCCAGACCATTCTGAGTTCGGGAAAAACATTCCATATTTGGAAAATTTTCAAAGTGTTTTGGGGTTGTGAAATTTTTTTCTATTTTTCTATAAAGAATAGTAACAAATAAGAAATGGCTGAATTATTGCCAAAATATTTTGTGAACACTACACTGTGTACTGAACGGCAGAAAACAGCTTTTGAACTCAGTGAACGTAATTTTTCGTTTTTCAATTCGGTCATCGTAATTTTTTTTCAATTCAGTGAACGTAAGCTTTTGGTTTTCAATTCAGCGAACTTTTTTTTTAATTCACTGAACGTATTTTTTTTTTACTTCACTGAACGAGAATGAAATTGATCAAATTCAGTTGTGAATTAATTCAGTATGGAATTAATTCACTTGATTTAATAAAAGGAACTATAGCAATCGAATTAAATCTTTGAATTTGTTTTTTGTTGAATGCGTTCAGTTGAACGAATTCAGTGAATTACTTGAGGAAAAGAATTCATTCAATTCTAAAAAAAAATTGAATTCGATGGGTAGTGAATTCATTCAAAAACGAATTAATTTTTAAAGCTCTGTAACCAAATCATAAGCCTAAAACAGATACTCTCAGCTCCAGTGGACAGTGGCAAAGTTCTTAAACTTTGTTGTTGAATTTCCCGTAAACTATTTAACTCTTCCACTACCCTTGTACGCTATATTGTACACATCTTTAAAAGAATATATAAAATTTTATAAAATATTATACTTTTTGCAAATGAGTTTATTAGGCTCTTGGTCTTCAAATAAAAATCATTATATGTATAAGCACTTCAACATGGCAATATAGTCGCGATATTTGTTAGTGAAGTGTATTTTTTTTAATATATCATAATCTCCGAGAAAATGGGGTTTTGGTGTTTCTCATAAACTAATGAAGATAGATAATTGATATTTGGCATATCGCTTCGTTTTATGACGAGAAGAAAACCAACCCAAGGAATTTTGACTATTCGAATATTTAAAGGATAAAATAGAGTTTCAATAAATCGATTTTCGAACGACATTTTTTGTAGATAGGAGGGGGGAAAATTTGTTAAATATTTTTTTCTAATTTGAGGACTCTTACCAATAATATTAAGTCAAAATAATAATACATCCTTAAACAAAAAGTCGGTAGTGAAAGGATTAATATTTTAAAAATTTTCCTATTTCACTTTATTTGAAGACAGCCCTCATTTATTTATAAAATTTTTTAATTTCTCGGCAGTAACAAATAAAGAAAATACAAAAACCTGCTTTAGCGACAAAACGTCGCACTGCGGTAAAACACTGTCGACACGGCTGGTATCTGTTTTGGGCTTTATTTGGTGAGTAAAATATTTGGCGATGATGAAATTTTTTGCTGTAATTATACAGATGGATAACTACAAAAAAATGTTACACCTCACCTCAAAGTTTCCAAATATTATGCTTTATTTACTCGTTTTTGCCAATACTTGTTACAACGAAAGTCCTTGAAAAAGTGTATGGTATTTGATAAAATGTATGTTTGCGAATAAATCAATCATAAGTATTCTCTGCTCATTCGTTAATGTGTATAATTCATATACTCACCCATTTATGATGATGATATTAAATTTCTATTTGTTTTTAGATTTTACTAGTTTCGGCTGCAGGAACGGAAAACTAAATCAGAGCTTTTTAATTTTCAAAAATTCCGCAGTCCACAAGCTATCAAGCTTTTTTTAGCTAACTAAGAAATTAGGAAACAAAAATAGATCTGTAAATCGAAAATATATGCACAGAACTTTAAGAAGGTACTTCTTCAAAAGAAATCCCGATAAAAAAGTTTTTAAATTAAAAAAATTATCAGGAAAATATTATTTTCTTGTGCCGAAATATCCCTGATACTTCTGATCTTTAGAATCTTGACAGAAAGAATTTACAAAATTCTAATTAAATTATTAAATACCTTTCTCATACCATTATTTTCAAATAAAATAAAAAACCAAAAAAAAACGTTCTAAAAAGGAACCAACAATTGAATTTTTAAATCCAAAAACAATTTTTTTTATTTTTTGTGACTACCCAGCCATCATAATGTGGATACTTTTTTGAGGGTTCTTAAAAGTCAAAACTTACACAAATAAAACACACTTTTTTGAAATTTTTAAATTTTTTGTCAAATATTGCTCATATTTTGGACGAAAATATGAGCCTTCTAAAACTAATCGTAAAAGACACAAAAATTTAAGCCAAATTATTAAATCCAAAAGATGATTCAGTAATGACTCAGAAATGTAAACAACTTTGAATATTTTGTGAACAATTCAAAAAAGACTCAAAAAAATGATTAATTTTTCAGCCTTTTGAATTTTTTTAAATCTTTTTGTTTGAGTAATTTTTTAATCAAAAAAGAAGGCTCTTTTTGATGAACCACTGTCATACAAATATTTGAACTTTTAATAATATTTTTTGAGCTTTTATAATCCTAAATCCACTGCAATATCATTCACTTTTTTTGTAGAGCAGTGTTATTTAAACAACTTTTGAAAATAAATCACAAAACGGATATAATGAAAAATCAGTAGTCGTCATTTTACTTGTATTTTTAGTTAATTTCAAATAGTTTTTAACAACATTATATTGTGAGTGTACATATCATGCCACTTGATTCAACCATAAATCTAATAAACAAAATCATTGTAGGATAGCAACTATTTTTGCTGAATTTTTAGTTTTAAATGTATTCAGTTGCATTCAATTATCCATCCCTGCTAGACATGATAAATTTACATGTGAAGTTGTTTTATGCATTTGAATTAAAATTATTGTTAGGTTTTCAATTATTTTAACAAATATTTTTAGTTCTAGTGGTATTTATACCCTACATCACTATGGAAAGGGTATAATGGGATTGTGCGAATGTTTGTAATTAATAAAAAATAATGGACCTAAGAGCGACCTCCAGTATACCGACTTAGTAAGAATAATTTTTACGATCGACTGGGTGATGTCCTTGGGCACGTCTTTCCATATATCCTTATGCTTACAAGGACTTTTTTAAAAGTCACACAAATTGAAAATTTTGTTTTAATAGGCTTCGAAATGAATGTAAGAAAATTTCCTATTTTTAAGTTTTTCGACAGAAGCTTTTATTCGATTCCAAACAGCAAGCAAATTGGAAGTGCGAAAAAACATTTTGAAAATTTTCAAAATCACCGTAAAAAGACATATAAAAAAAATAGCCTGGGAACTAAAAGTTGGCCCGAAAATGATTTCTAGAGTACTGACGAAGTTTAGGGACGACTTAGAGATCACTGGAAAGGCAGATTCTGGCAGAAAAAGGGCATCTGTGATCAGAATAAGGCGAACAAAAAAGAATGCCCACGTAGTTTAGCTTGATGTGCGGGAACAAGACAAAGTCATTGGGTTCCAAGTCAGGGCTGTACTGTGGATGACCCATTTGTTCGATCTTTTGAGTGTTCAGAAAGTCACTTGTTTGAGCCGATGTGTGAGAGCTCGCGTTTTCATATTGAAAAATTATCCGTTTTTGGGGGTTGGTTTTTCTCATTTCTCCGAACACT
This sequence comes from Leucophora obtusa, assembly GCA_949987735.1. Lineage (NCBI taxonomy): Eukaryota > Metazoa > Arthropoda > Insecta > Diptera > Anthomyiidae > Leucophora > Leucophora obtusa. Next base: position 360,134,358 of record OX465295.1, read on the forward strand.
TCTGGCATACAAATGTTAGGATACCATTCAGAATTAAGGACAAAGCCTATTAGTTTTGATTAAGTTCGGTCCATGTTGGCTCTTAAGATACTTCGGACGTTATATGTAGGTCGCAAATATAACTCATTTATATGAGCCCAAAAACAAAGTCTGTTGAGGTTGATCGGAATCAGTCTACGTTTAGATCCATGTAAAGGTGCCCCAACAGTTTGCTCTTAGATTTGTTTTTACGGGTCGCGAATATAAAGATATTTTCTTGAAATCTTATACGCTAACTCGCGTGGATTCAAGAATACTGATTTTAGTTAGAGGCGGCACACATTTGGATCAATTTCCTTTTAAACATACTTAACAAATTAAAAATTTCTTACTTAAGTATTTCCTAGTTTTTTAACATTTTATATACAAATTTTGACACTAGCTGTGTTTTCGACTTTACTATATCCGTTAACTCATAAAAACTCAAAGTGCATAAAAACTCGCTTACGACAAAAACTAACACATTACTTTTAGTATGCACGTTAACTTTCAACACGGATAATTATCAACGTTGAAAACTCAACGTTTATAAATGTTCACATCTAACGTAACTTATTTGCGTTAATTTCTAAAAACGTTTGCTGCCGTACGTTTGATTATAACGGTAAAATTATAAACATAACTTGTTAAGAAATATTTTATACTACAATCGGTTTAACGTATATTTGCTTTAAATACTTAACGTTGATAGGCATGAGACAAAATACAGCTACTATTTCAACCTCCCGTGTAAAAAAGTTTAAATCTGACCAGATCTTTGTGGTTCTCAATAGATATGATTCAATATAATTAGATCCTGTACCAGATCACATCAAATATGATCAGATATGGCATATGTGATAATACCTTATGGCAAGATCTGAGAAGATCTAGTGCCAAATTTGTTCAAATCTAAAGTGATCTGGACAAATGCGCAAGATATGCCTAGATCTGATCAGATCTAATTAGATCTCAAATTTGTCCCCAATTTTGAGATCTGATTAGATCTGGTAAGATCTACGAAGATCTGGCCAGATATGCCTAGATCTGATCAGATCTAATTAGATCTCAAATTTGTCCCCAATTTTGGGATCTAATTAGATCTGGTAAGATGTGCTGAGATCTGGCCAGATCTGATCTTTTTTACACGGGCTGTTACATTTTAAGATCAAAACATTAGTTGCCTTGTGCTTGTAGTTGTTGTAACGACTTTGAAAATAATTTATTTTAGATAGTTCTTATTACAGCCGGAATGACAATCCTTGATCTGATAAATCCGAAAATTCGAATAAATCCGAATCGTTCCGGCATATAGTAGTCCGAAAGTCATGAGAACTGGGTTGTACCGCCTGCACTCAGTCGTCACGTTCAAGGTGGACTGTAGGTAGGATTTGAATTTGAAACTAATTGTCTATTTGTACAGATAAATCATCTATAATCGCTTTAATTTCCTTTGACCTTTCAACCAGCCTAGTGTAGGTTATTATATAGTCGGACACATCCGACTTTAAATTTTTTACTCATTTTCCTTGCTTTAGTAGTTTTCGATTATTTTTCTATGCATATGAAATACAATTCCATAAAATTTGGTTATTTCACATGTTGTGAAAATGTTTGTTATTTGGTATTGTGGTAAAATGTATGGACGAATTGTTTTAGTTGAAACGGTAGTCCTCTTTTTTCCAATGTAAATAACTACTTGTTCATGGTAAGCCACAATTATTGCATGTAGCTGAAGTTTTAATATACAAAACCAAAGTTGAAATGAGATGAAAATAATATTTAAATATGTAGAGGATATGAAATCGTAACTAATTAAAGGTCCAGTAGAGAATATTTTATGTTATTGGTAATAAGTTTTAAAACTTTGAAATTATTTTTCTTAATTTAATACTAATTTAAGTTATAAATTTCCTAAAGGTAGAAGCATGGCTCTGAAAATAAATGTGAATAAAAAAATTATAAAATTGTGATAACAGAAAACTCTAATGGCAAACCTATAAGATGTTGCTTTTGGTAACTAAAAATATTCTCAGAATTTAAAAGAATATCAAATAAATATAATTTAGCAACTCATGCTCTTAATTGGTTTTTTTTTTTAATGTTAATTGTTTTATTTACCATCGTCCATTTTTATACAGTTTTTTGTTTTACCTTAATAATATTTACACTACGGAAAACATAATTTACATTTGTTAATTTAAAGAAAACATCATAAAAATTAAATTATGTGTTAATATTTAAAAAAAATTCAAGCTGCCCTGCAAACACTGCAATAGGAAAAGATTTCGAAATCACTTAGAGGAAGATATCATATTCTTATTGCGTACGTTCCTTTCTTGGTGACTAAAGTGACCTCCCTAAAACAATAATTCTAAGTAAAACGGAAGCATCTCTTCTAGAAGTTAAAAGGGGTAAAATATCCCTAATTTATAAATTAGAAGGCTATCGCCAAACAAACTCCCAGTTAAAAAATAATCCATTGGTTCTAGGAAAGTTTTTTTCATAAGTTTTTTCGCTATTGGTTGTAAAATAAAAATGGTAAATTCTATTTAGGATTTGTAATATTTGATCTTAAACCGAACAAAAATAACACTCACTGTAATAATACATAGTGTTATATTCGGACATTGTAAACCTGCGGCGCAACTCGATTGAAATCTTGGATATTGCAAATAAAATAAAACAACTGTTCGAATGTACAAGAGAAATAGGTAACCTTTTTTTTAAATTGCTCGAAGAGTTTTCGAGATATCGCAGAAAAATTGACAAAAGTTAAATTAGATATTTTCCATTCGAGTACAGTGTTGTTTTTTAACGCCATGTAGACCAGCTGCAATTAATATTGTAACTAATATGCATTTTATCAATTTTAATGTAGTAGGTTTCAGGTTAAGCAAAAGAATAAGCCTTTTTCTCTAAAAAATTATAAACACATTAATTTGTAAATCAGACTGGATTTAGTTTCTTTCTTTTTCTATGGATAGCAGACCGTACCACCTTACAGGCAAATAAAAAAAGTGCGCGGTACACCTTCAAATATAAAGTATTTTTGCAAGGCAATTCCAAAAAAAAAAAAAAATTTTTGTTTTGCCGAACGTAGGGTTCGCCTTTTTTAAGTTTTCGTTAAAGCTTCGGCATTTAAAGTCGGATTTTAAAGTGTGATATATCGATTCTTTTGCTTCGAGGAGACCAGTCTTTTATTTGCAGAACAGTGTTTAAGGAAAAATCTAATGAAAAAAAATTTCAAAGGGCGACCGCTACGTTCGGCAAGCAAAAAGAATTCTGCTGGGTTTATCGAAAAACTTCCTTAGCAAAAGTTTAATTATTTTTTGCGACCTTTAATTTTATGACATTAGGGTGGCACATTAGGATGGTAGCAACTGAGATTAGGTGAGTAACTACTAAAACGGGATACTTGAGGCCAATGGCCCTTAGAGAAATACATTGGTCCCCTCGAGAGAAAAACATCGATGTATCATACTTTAAGAACCGACTGTAAATGCAAAATATATAACGAAAAATGTAAAATGGCGACCCCTACGTTCGGGAAAAAATTTTTTTTAAACATTCTTGCATTTTGATTGGACGGTGTTTGGCGAACTTTTTTTTTTTTTGAGTTACGGTCTAATGGACAGGCTGCATCAGTGATTTTCCATTAAATTATATTATTGCTTATATTTTATTATTGTCAGATTGTCTCTATATGATAATTGTTCAACAATGCGTCGGCTGTAGGAATCGAACCTGTGCCTATTTCTATATTATAAGCGTAACGATACTAAAGTTCGAGAGCTTAGCCATTTAACCCAAGTAAGGCCTTGAATGCAGTGTATCTAAATCATTGTTTTTTTTTATTCAGCTTTCTGTTATTGTTTTTTACTTTCAGAAGTAATCTAACAGACACATACAAATATTCTACTTTTAGATTTTTGTTTATCTTCCAATCTCCTCCGTTTCTCCTTTTTGGCAAATGTTGCCACACTGATGTATGGTTTTTACGATCAAGAGCAGGCAGTTTGTTTTCTAATTTAAGATATCTGAATAAAGCTCGTGTTCAGGGTGACTTATTTACCAATTTCCGTGATAATGCAAATCCACACACTCCAATAATAAAATGGAACATTGTTCGGTATCTCTCACGAAATATTTTCATAGAAAAATTATGACAAAAAACATATTTTTAACTTCACAATTTTCTTGAGCTTAAGTTTTGTTTTTTATATATAAAAAGTTTTTTATTTTCAATATTTCGCTACTCCATTGTGTAGCATCTTCAGGAAATAACAATTAAATTTTAATTAAATTTAACAATTTAAGTTTAAATTAAATTAAATTTAACAATTTAAATTTAATGGCCCTTACTATAAAAAAGTATTTTAAATTAAAATTCGACTTTATTTCTAATCATACGGTTTTCTTAATTTTGTGTATGAAAACCCTACAAAAATTATTTGTATTTTCAAACATTTTGGTTGGTTGAAAATAAATTAACCAATCAGAATGCTCCAAAAATAAACCAAGTCAAGGCAAACTGTCACCCAATATTTTAACTAAAGTCGACTTCAACTAAAATATACATGTACGTTTGGAATATATTGATAGTAAGGCTGAATGCATTTAATTTTTATTTCCTGAAGATGCTACACAACGGAGTAGCGAAATATTGAAAATAAAAAACTTTTTATATAATATAAAAAACAAACCTTAAGCTCAAGAAAATTTTGAAGCTAAAAATTGAAAAAGAAGGTTAAATAAACAACAAGAAAAAACATATTTTTTTAATTCTTTTTTTCCAAATATTGTTTAAATATTTCCAATTGACTATTTATTTTTTAGCGAAGATTTCATGTGAATGTTTGCAGGGTATTTGAACAGTTGTCATTTGTTTAATTCTAGAAGTAGTTAAGTTTTTCAAAAAAACCCCCCACCATTTGATCACTCACTCTAAACTGTTTAATGTTTTTTAAACAAGTTTGCTGAAAACTAATTATAACAAAAAAATTTTATTCTCATAACATACGGCATCTGCTTCTTCTTTATTTGTTTTTGCCTTAAACACAGCAACCTTTTTTGTTCCTTTTGCCTTTTCATTTAACAGTTTTTGTTCTGTATTTTTCTTTTTCTTCTTTAAGTTTAGTTTTACAAACAACAAGAACATCTTAAGTTGTTCATTAAAAAAATATTTCACTATATGTTTGTGTTAAAAGAAAGTGGGGAAAAAAGTTGTTTTCCTTCTTTGACGTTTTTGCAATGTGTTTTAAATAACATTTTCTTTATTTTATCATTTTGTTATTTTTGTTGTCTTTGAGTGGACCGGCAAACCAAGCACTACTTCCTTTAGCAGTTAATTATATAAACGTTTTATATATTTGCAATTCTTCAAAGCGATGTCATGCTCTATTGTGGTATATTGTTTTGGTTGTATATTTTATATTCAGTGCTTTATCTCTGTTTTATGTATACATTAATGCCTCGAGTGTAAAATTTATCTGACTGCTGTGATAAATCAGTTACAGTGGTGTAGGTGATTTTTAGAAATTAAGTGCAGAATGGAAGTTAACACTGTAAAGGAAGTTATCCCGATTTATTCAACATATGACATACCAATCACCTTACAATACATTTGAATAATGAACTAGCAAGGAATGTCCCCAAGTGGTACAAGATAAATTGAATGCAGCTCGGATATGTGATAGAGAATAAAATTCCAAGTTTGACTTGTTTTTTCTTTTTGTTGTGTAACTGCGAAGGTTTATACTGTACCAGTGTTTATTGTGAAACATTGGTAGAGTATAAATTTATTCGAAGTATTGGACACACATAGTTTGCTATGATATTTTTCCATCTTTCTGGCAACATATGGATTCCGCGCCAAAGTTCTCAGTTTTTGAGGCGAAGAACGAATCAAGTCAATTTCGGATACCCTGTTTTGAGGTGAAGCGTACTCCAATGAGAACGTTCTGCATCAATCGAAACAAATGGTAGTCGGACGGGGCAAGGTCTCGACTATAAGGCGGGCGAAATAAAACTTTTCAACCACACTCTTAGAACAATTCTGTTGTGACAACCGAATTTTTTGCCAACCGAATTGATTCGGTTGCCACAACCTCAGAATTCGGTTGCTACAACTGAATTCGATTTAATTCGGTTGCCACAACCGATTTATCGGTTTGGGGCAATAAGCTTCGGTGAGTAATCGATGCGCTTCTGCTCCACCTTTTTCAAATTTGAGAAGTAAAGCAAAACTTCCCGCAAATGATGCTTCGTTCGCAAAAAATTCGATATTTTCGAAGCAAAAAAGACTTTGTTGTTTACACTATTTTGTTTAATAACTAAGTGACAATAAATCACAGATATTTACCCTCCAAAATGCCATACAAGTTATTTAAGATACAAACCAATTGTAAAAGATATGCCAGCTGTTGTGAATCCCGAATTTTTAAGTTATACACCAATAAAATCATGTCTATTTTTATAAGATATATCGGATTCGTGCGACATATCGCGTACAATCGCTTTGGTTTGATAATACTATTTAAGATCAATTCCTTTAAGGGTGTTAAATACTGTAACAACAGAATTTTAAGGGGCATATTTAAACGGTTGTCAAAAATTCAAATAACAATATTTTAATTATATTATTTTTTTATTTAAAATATATATTATTGTAGTATTTTCAAAAAACATTACCCAGCTAGCAATTTCGGAGCGCTCATAAATTAGATTCTTAAATGGCTTATAGAAATGATTAATGTTTTTTTGAAAACACTTGTAGAAAATATGAACCCTCAGAAAACAAACCAAAAAGTTGTCTCTACAATCTAAAAAACTGTCTCAAAATGAGGGTTCATTTTTCAGACTCAAAAAAGATTCCAAAATTACTTAAATTTATGAGGAAAATTTCGATTTTATACGTTCTTTTTTCTGAGTCATTTCTGAGTACATAGGGGGCTCTTTTAGACGGACCACTTTCATAGGAAAAAGTGGAAAAATGTTGATGTTTTTGGAGCTCATTTCTGAGTCATTAGTGATCATCTTTGTTTGCTGGGTAGTTTTAAATTTCTCCAACCAACATCGCCCAGGGTTGCCACTTCATTATTAGCCTTTTTTTAAAAAATGCAAAATCGGCTGCCACTGTACAGCCTTCATTAATTATTGAAAAATAAAAATGTAAAGTGATTCTTAATATTTACTAGATAAATTCTCTAGTCCTTATCGTGGCCCGATTTTTATTTTTTTTTAACAAAGTTGCCACACAAACTTGAAAATTCCAAAAAAGGCAATAAAAAACAATTTTGCTTGAGAATATAAAATTTATTTGACTGAATTTCAAAAAAAGGGCCACGATAAGGACTACAGTTTTTTGTTGACTACGAAAGAAAAAAACCGGATCGACATCGGTTAACCCACCTTGGCTGTACAGTGGCAGCCGATTTTGAACTCATGGTTGCGCGAAAAACACGTTTGAAGCCTAAAGTTAATTTTAAGCTAAGAAAAGAGCAAAATTTCAAAAAATTGTAAAAGAGGAAAAGTTATATCTCCTAGCTTACTACATGCCCACCAAATTTAGGACTAATCGGTTAATGGGTATTTGATATATTAAACCTAATAATCTTAAAAACGATGGTAAATATATAATTATATATATTGCTACTCATATTATTTTGTAAAAATGCTATAATTTTGTACAGTTTTTAATTTATTTCGTATTTTTTCCCATTTTTATATATATTGATTACTTTTATAACTTATATTAAATCATCAGCTTCTGCCCCATATGACGTGTCTTCAACATCCATCAAGGAATCGTCATTGGCTTTTCTTTGAAAAATGCGTTCAATTTTACATCTTTTGATGTAGTTTTTATCTTTTTATTCTGCCCTGTAATAATATATACGATTTCTAATAAAAATAAGTTTATAAAAATGTAAACAAAATTTGTGTGTAAATTACTTACTTTGGGACTAAACCATATGTGAACTTCTCCGATAAAAGTGACCTAGTGCGTCAAAAAACCTAGTGTGTCAAAAACTTGGGAAAATCAATATTTTCTCATTTTTATCAATTTACCCAAGTTTTTGACACACTAGGTCCCTTTTCTCGGAGAAGGTCACATATTTTACAAAAAACATGTGAAAATTTAATTTCTTCGAACTTTTTGTTGAAATTTTCGGAGCATATAGAGAAAAGTAAGCTCCATCCAAATAAAATATAAAAAAATTCGAAAACAAAAATTTTCCTAGAGTCGATAACCCCCTTAGACTTGTTTTAGCTTTGAAACCACTATTTATTTAAAAATTGAATCTGTTTAGTAATCGACATTCCATATTTTAATCTAATTATGTAAAGTTTTGTTTTTAAGAATACATAATTTATAAACAATTTCTTACTTAAGAAGAAGTTATTTATTTAGCAAATTCCTTCTTGCATCATTTTGTTTCTCTTTATGTTTCCCTTTGGTATTGGCTGGAACAGCTTCTATTGACTAATCCATTCCCAGTTGTTGAGCTATTGTCGTTTAGTAATTGTTATCGATGAAAACTCCAGTAATGCTGTATTTTTTTTTCTCTCTTTTGGTTTTTGCACATAACGACAAATTCAATTTTTTATCGATGCTAAATTTGCAAATACCAGTTGTCTCCTAAATGGAGGATGCTGATGCGATTGGGATATATGTTGAGTTAACTAGTCAGTCGGTTGTTAGGTTGATATGTAACATCTTCTATATATAAAATTGGTATAAATCTAAAGCAAATCCCCACCAAATACATACACTAACATAAAAATACACCAATTCATACACAAACACTTAATGTTGTAATAAAAATATCACCAGACAGCAATAATCTTTACTTAGTGTAAGACTTTACTGCAATAATATAAATAAAAAACACAATGGGTGAAACACAAATAAGCAAAAATATATTAAGATATATAATTGAGTTTAGATTATAAAAATATAAGTTTAGTGAGCAAAATTCAGTCGCAATTAACAATATGCCACTTTCTGAAAACAGAATATTTCTGTGCATATGCGTGTGTATTAAAAAAAATCCTAACCCATTGTGCTATACAATAAAAAACAACAATAACAAAAGTATTTAAAGTATTGTATACTTTTCTATACATTTTCTGAAGGAGTATACAGGAGGCTTATGTGAATGGTACTCTATGTTAAGTATGAGGAACAATAAAAATGGATCTTAGTTTTAAATCCAATTTTAGCTAAAAACCCTCATTCTACTGTAAGTAGGAAAACAATGTAATGTAGTGATAAATTATTTAAATAAAAATTGTATATTTATACAAAATTATTTAAATTAGTAAAAACAAGGCGAAAAGGTTTTTAAAGAGCATAAAACAATATAAAACAGTATTGTCATAAGTGAAAGTATTTCTAAAAATACAATAAAATTCTAACCAAACATTGGAATGTCCTTTTCCAACTTCTTTCAAATGTCTGTTTAAAATAAAACTCACCGTGAGCTGTTATTTTGATAATATAGCAATTTTTATTTTCATTTCTAATCTCTGACTTTTACTTGATTTCTTATTTTGCTGTTTAAGTATGGCTGTATGTATGTTGCATAGTCAATTGTTTTATTATTCAAGTGTAGTGATATATATTTTACGTATAAGTATTTTAATACTCTATGCCATAATCTTAACAACAACAACAACAAATATACAACAAAATATCAAACACTGTGAATCACTTGCTAAAAATTTGCATAATCCTCTGGGTAAATTAAAATGAAGAAAAATAAACATTTACTACACGAATACGTGCAAATTCTATATTTTTGTTAATGTATATGTATGTGTTTGGTTAGTGTGCGTGATTTGATTATCACCAAATAGGCTGACTGGCATAGTATGTATGTATGTATGTATGCCAAACAAGCAGAGTTAAATGACATTTTAAGCTGATAAAAAAAAATATGGGAAGTTAAGCTCTTAAGGTTGGCTTCTAAATATAAAGCAATTTAACAAAAACCTAATCGATTTTAATATGTTTGTTTAATTTTCTTTTTTAATTTTAAATATAAGAATAGTTTTTCGACCTTTAATTCTGCAATGAAAAATTTAATAATTCTTGTTCCAGGACAAGTATTCCTTTAATAGGATATAAAGATAACAAGTAATTTTTTTAAAAACTGCCATCACTGGAGAATCCCTGAAACAATCATCTTTCATTCCTGAAAGTGTAGGATATTTTGAAAGAAAAAATTTGTGAAGTATTTTTTTAGGAGAATATCCATATGAAGAAAAATGGTAGTTTTTGAAAAAAGTACTTATTATGTTACTTCTTAATAAGGAAATAATTTGCCTCGAATAAGAATTAAAAAATTTTCCACATAATCGATTTTTTTTTCGTTTAAAATTCTTAAATATTATCTAATATGACATGCTGAAAAATGTAGCCCTGCAGGAACATATTCGCTGGTAATATAAATAGAGCGCCATTGAAAAATATAACACAGAAAAGTTTTACTTGTTGTTTTTTTGACATCAACGTTCTTGTTAGAACTTCTGTCCGGATCTTTCTTTTAGATGTTTTAAGTCCAAAACTAGCTTCAATTCTTTGCACAAAAGTTTGTGAACCTTTACCCGTTCCAGTCTTTCTTTCAAATATTAAGTCCTCGTTGAACTTTTTAACCACTTTGGAAAAACATTACCTGGTCATGTTATTTTCAACAGATTCCACAGTGCAGATGTTTCTGATTCTCCGCAATAGACCAATCGAATATGACAAATTTGATATCTTGATCAAGAAAAATTATTTTATTTTTATACCCTACACCACTACGTGGTCAGGGTATTATAAGTTTGTGCTGATGTTTGTAACACCGAAAAATATTGGTCCTAGACCCACCTTATAGTATACCGATCGGCTCAGAATTTTTTTTAATTTCGATTTAACGATGTCCGTCCGTCTGTCTGTCTGTCTGTCTGTCTGTCCATGCATTCTTGTGCGCACTCTACAGGTCGCAAATATTAAGATATTTTGATGAAACTTGGTACACCGACTTATGTCGGCCCAAGGACAAAGCCTATTGATTTTGGTTAAAATCGGTCCATGTTTAGACCTAGTGCCCATATAAGGGTCCCCCAAAATGATATTGTTTATACGCTGCAGGTCGCAAATATTAAGATTATTTGATGAAATTTGGTACACAGACCTATGTTGGCCCATGGACGAAGCCTATTGATTTTGGTGAACATCGGTCCATGTTTAGACCTAGTGCCCATATAAGGGTCCCCCCAAAATTAGCTTGGTTACAAACTGCAGGTCGCAAATATTAAGATATTTTAATGAAATTTGGTACACCGACCTATATCAGCCCAAAGACGAAGCCTACTAAATTTGGTTAACACCGGTCCATGTTTAGACCTAGTGCCCATATAAGGGTCCCCCAAAATTATATTGTTTATACGCTACAGGTCGCAAATATTAAGATATTTTGATGAAATTTGGTACACAGACCTATATCCCCCCAAAATTGGCTTGGTTACAAACTGCAGGTTGCAAATATTAAGATATTTTAATGCACTTTGGTTCGCTGACTCACATTATAGAAAATTTTTACACAAGTCCCATTTTAACCCATTCGAATTTCGGATCCAAACATTAGTTGGCTTTTAACCAGACTGGTGTAGGGTATTCTACAGTCGGCATGCCCGACTTTAACCTTTTTACTCGGTTTTTTAGTTTATTTTTATCGGGATATACATTAATTGCATTAAAGGAATTAAATGTGCTAAAATCCCAAAACATATTTGACAAATTGTGAAAAATAATCTGTTGAAGGCATGTCCCTATCCGGAATTCATTCTTGCCTAGGGAAATCATCAGGGGATGGCATTTTTAAAATTTATAGAAATATGTTTTAATTTAAATTACAAACTCAATGAGAATTTTTCGTTGTGGGAGATTTATAAAATTTTCGAAAAACAAACTCTTATCTGAGTTGAAAAAAATCGGAAGCAATTTTATTACATCTACTTAGCTAAAACAAAAATGAACTATTTGCCAAAATCACACTTTTCTCTAAAATTTTCAAATTTAAAACGCCGTCACTGCGAGGGATATGTGTAATTTTCAGTAGTATTATTATTCGAGGTGTAGTTAAAAAAAACTCTATGCGGTCACCACTGCTTTTTTTATTTTGTTGAACAAAATTTAAAAAAAAAACTCAAAATTTGAAATTAAATAAAAAAATTAATTTCCAGTTGAAAAATTAGGTTCACCCTAATGTATATAGTAGTTTGTAAACATACATATAATTGTATGTAAACATATTGAACAATGTTTTTTTTCTGAATGTTAATATTTTTAAAACCATATGTTATCCAATATTAAATTTTTGCATTTATATTTTTACAACATTCGGTCCCAGTTACTTTTACAATACAAATACTACAACAGTGCGTATACTTAACATTATTTGCAGTGATTAATTACAATATTACTCATATGCTTAGGTAGTACATTTACTGTGGAGCATTATAGTTATTATTTTTTACCAGGAAACTTTTCTTTTCATTTAATTTTTTTTTTTTTCTAAATCGTTTGATGAATAATATTAAAAAATTTTTTGAATTGCATATAGATCTTGTAAAAACAAGAAAAGTACAAATTTCAGATCTTAAAATTTTTCGCCAGGACGCGCTGCACACTGGGGCAAAAAAAACTTGGCATCATAACATATAAGATATTGGTATGACATATTAGATATTGGTAAGACATATAAGATATTGGTATCAAAAGAAGATCAAAATATCTCGATTATAACGTTATAAATACCCGTAAAAGTTAACTGAAAATGCAAACTAAAACGCCACCAAATTACATCCAGAACGTAATTACACTGCTCTAAAAAAAGTGAATGATATTGCAGTGGATTTAGGATAAATGGGGGTGCTAATTTCGAATCTACAACCAGTTTGTTCAAATTGGATGCAGATTTTTCACAATTCGCGATTTTACTTTTTTCATTTTTCAACCGATTTTTTCACAATAAATTATACTTATTCAAATTTTTGTTTGAAAACTTAAAGAAAATTAAAAACTGCTATCGGCACAATCATAACATTGACAAATAAAATTTAAATTTTTTTAAATTTTATTGTTGTTTTGTATGAGAAGTTAAGACTCTCAGTCTTAAAAATAGTCTTATTACAGTCACAATGAGTCACAAGTAGGAAAGATTTTTTTTTTTAATTTGGAAAGAAAAAAGTCCACAATTTGTATATATCTCATATTGCATAGACAAGTTATATGCACTTTTAGAGCCTTTGGTAATCAAACTTAATTAAATCATTCTTAAGGCAAAAATACACGTTCAATATTAGGTATCTTTTTGCAGCTTTTAATTTTCGAATTTCGTTAGTGCACTCAGAGAGAAAAAGTGTTAAAATTGAATAAAAAACGGCTCGAGTTCGGCATGGTCTGAGGGAAGAAAAATTGACAAATGGGGAATATTTATTCGACTATGCATATCTATAAGAAATGTGCTTTTAGAAAAATATAAATACTATATGTGTTCTTAAACAAATTTTTAATCTGGAAGAAAATGAATCTGGACACCTTTTTGATCGAAAAATTATTTAATATACTATTTTTAATTATCAAGTTTAAAGTCGTGCCATTTTGAGCGTAAAAAAGATATTGCATTGAATTTTTTTTTGTCTTAACGCGCGTTACCAAAGAATTAAAAGTGCTCTGATTTTAACTAAAACAATTAATTCGCTATTTGGCATCTTCGCATACATTTTTTATACTATCTTGTTTCAAAATTCGTTAGTTCACAGAATTCGGATGACTTTCAAATTCATTTTCGAATTTTTAAAAAACTGCTAACTTAAAAATCTATTATCGTGTATATTGGTAGAGCAATTTCAAAATATTTTTCACCAATTATAACAAACAAAGTCCAATCTTAATAGTAAGTATTATAAAATATAGAAAATAATGCTTTCGCGCGGTTCACGGACTTTCAAAACTTTTGAAAACCGATGTAGAATGAGTTGAAATCCACACTAACTTCTAAGCTGTACTCGAAAATATCTCTTAACAGAGATATTTTATTTTCTTGAATTTAAGAAATGTAAGAAAATTTGAGCAGATAGCCTATATAAAATTCTTAAAAAAATTTTTGGTAGATAGCAAATTAACTAAAATGAGATAAAGGTGGGTCAAGAATTATTATTTCAGCCCAAAATTAAAATCGTAAATAACAGATGTAAAGCTGAAGTGTTTGCTGTCAAAAACTCATTTTCCCCCATACTGCAGATGGCCCCTATTGAATATAAGTCCTAGAAATATTTGCTAGTTTAAAGAAAAAAAAAAAAACGGAAACCCGGGTTTTCAGTAAACCGGGTTTTCAATAAACCGGGTTTCTAGGAGTAATCGAAAACCGGATTTTCAAATAGATTGAATACTTGCCACACACATAATAATCCATGCATAAAAATACGAAATTAATTTCAAAACAACAAAAACTTTCGTAAAATAAACCATTTTTCGTATATTTTACAAAATGTTTTGTTATTTTGACATTTTTTCGTAATTTTATGCATGGATTATTATCAGTGCAACAATACCAACAAACAAACCAAGCTATATTTTAAGGGGTTCAATCTTTATTTACTTTTTTCTGCGACTATATAAGGTGAGTCGCTCTATGAATATGAGCAACGAGCATAGAAAATCAAGAGGATGCATGTGTCTCTTTCAATGTTAACTGGCTCTGGCCGACATTTGAAGAAATTTTATTAGAAGGTGATAGGTTAAGTTTTATTGTCAAATTTTAGTAAATATTAAAAATTGTTTCAATAAATATGCATAACATGTAAAAATGTAATAAAAAAACTACACACGTTAGCTGCAATTTAAATTCTTGAAATCTCAGCCAGAGCCAGTGAGAGAGCGGTTAACAGTACGTGAGCATCTTGCATAGAGCCTGATATGAGTTAAATACTAAACAGTCCATTTAGATAAACTTAAAATTGCTAATATAATATGATTGTACCGAAATAAGCCAGTCAATTATTTAACTTTTTTCAAACTGATATTTCTGTCGATATACTTAAAATTTGAATTTGTATGCATGAATACATACGTATGTGTATCATTTTGTAATCCAGTGAATTTACAGTAGTGTCGAGTCATTATTAAATCCAAATACGACAATTGTTTTCCTTTATTGCTTTTTCTGTCTCTGCTGCTTTTACTAGCTGCTGGAAAATCTCTTTTAGCCTACAACGCAGTTATAAATGCGAGTGTGTGCAAATATTCGTGCGTGTGTGTATTTTTGTAGGTCTGCATTTATTATTGTCTTGTACATTTTCCTTCGTTTTCTGTTCTCTCTTTACTACCTTGACAACATATTTCCTTCATTTGCACTTCCATTTCATGTTAAAGGATATAATTACGTTTAACGAAATCGTGCAGTAATCTCCTGTTCCCGTTGCAGGAAACTAAAGCTCGTAGATTTAATACAAACACACAGATAGGAGACACACTCACACATTGCAAAACACCACTGCGTGTGAGTTTGTGTGTAGCAGCACATCCATGTGCATTTACGTTTTGACTACAATAACGAAGACAACGACATGTATAATTATGATTATGATGTGAGGATGATGTTGCCAACCATGCCTTAACACTTTATACCCCTAGTATCCACCACTGCCTGGATGTAGTAGTTTTTGTTGTTTTTTTTTTTTTTTTGTAGTCCTTAGTACTCATTGTAAGTAGTATCTAGTTTCTAATGCAGTCTCTGCATATAACAGCATACATCATGCTATGCTATATGGCAATATATAAAATTAGTTTTTTTTTCTTCTTCTTTTTCTATTTTTCCATTCATTATACAAAGGTAACATTTATGTAGTTGTACCTTAAATGCATGTATATTATATATGGATGCATGTGTTTGTAGTATATGCAAAACAGCAATTTTAATGAAATAGAAATTAGGAACAAAATAGAAAATTAAAATGTGTTTAGTATGGGTATTTTATGAGATTTGAGAAAAAGTCATTTCGTTATTTATGTAATAAATTCAATTAACATTTAACAAATTTATTTTCACACCAATATCTCGTTAATGTGTTTGACATGAAATGCTTTAACAACTTCCCCAATTTTCCAACAAATTGTTCTACACCTACAAAAAAAAATTTGTTGTTGCAACCGAATTTGATTCCAATCGAATCGTTCGGTTGCTACAAATGAAAATTCGGTTGTTTCAACCCTATTTTCAGTTGGAACAACAGAAAGAGCCATATTTGAAGTCCTTAATTTTTCACCGCATTTCGTGTCTTTTCTATTCCCTTTCTAATAAAAGCAACACACTAATTATTATGAAAAATTTCCTAAATGTTGCTTGTCTTTTAAAAACTTTAAGAAAAATATGGTCGCTAGGGCAAAATATGTACCGATTTTATCTTAAATTAAGAAAATTTGTTTCATAATTATATTTGCGACCTGAGCACCGTTTTTGAATGTCTTGTGAAGAGATAAAAACTGTAATTTGCAATATTTATCTTTGTTATTTAGAACCAGTTAGTTACACAGGTGTGTCTTTTGCAAAAAAAAAAAAATTTTTCTCTTAACCAATACCTATAGAATTTACTTACTTTTCTATCATGTAAGTAATTGTTATGCTTATACACGGAATTTCTATATACATAGTCCCTGAAGATAGTAAACGTACATGAACCTGAATTAATTTTTCATCATTTTTTTTAACAAAATACTGACATGAGTAGCGATAGAGGTTTTTAATATCCTCAACAAATTTAATATTATAATATTTAAAGTAGTTTTTGTCGCCCGAATTCACTAGTTAACTATTATTTTATGGTTCTTAATACAAATTTGAAATTTGAAAAAAATAAAATTCCTTTCAATAACCACAAACATTTTCATTTTAAATTACCTTATCTCATAATAAATTGGTTTAATGCCAAAATAAAATAGTTTTGTTGTTTTATTTGTTAAACCTTTATGCTGGGTTCCATACTGAAGGATTAAATTTAACTTAACTTTTAAGCAAAAGAAAATCTCAAAAACTTTTATAGGAAACAGCAGCAAAATTTTAGTTTAGCCAATTAGGAATGGTTTTAATATATTTAAATTATAATTTTATAGAATTATATTTTATTAGCTGTAGCTAATGTGACATCACATAAAACTAGATCTAGCAACATTGGGTAATTTTCCTTATTAACTTTTATAAACTATTATACGGTTATATATGGTCTAACAATTTATACACTGAAAATATTATTACAGTAACTGACTGTAGTTTATTTAAAAAGTTATCCGTACATTTATTTTTAAATGATTATTCAGTTAAAATACAAAGAAATATATTTTTAACTATTTTTGTCATTTATTTAAAAAATAAATTACATAGAAACACGGATTTTCTGTTACAGTTAATATTTTCATTTAAAATTTTTTGTTAAAAAAAGAATTCCTTTTTGATTTCTAGGTCAGTTAAAAAAATGAAATAAACTAAATATCATTTATTCTTACGGATTTTGTAGTTAATTTTTGAAATTTAAAAAAACGAAATAAATAAAAAATCATTATTTTTGAAGGATTTTGTAGTTTATTTATTAACATTTAAAAATAAACCGGTTTTCAAGTGATTTTTCATTTATTTTAAAATACATTTTCAGTTAATTTAAACTACAAACTATTTTGTGTGTGTATAAATATTCTCATGTACCATTTGATAGGGTATTGACCCAATGCTATCAGATCTAAATTAAATAATTTTATTTATGTTAATGAAATTTTATACAATTTTATATTATATCGAATTAACCATACCTGAATAGATGTAATTATATCAAATTATGTAATATTTTATTAAAATTAGCGTAATTAATGGTTAACTTATAAACCGTCAGTATGAAACAAGGCATTGGTTTACAATATTTTTTTGTACTCTATACCAACGGTCCCCAAATGTGGGGGGCGCGCCCCCCAGGGGTCCATAGCAGAATTCCAGGGGGTCCGCGAAGAGTTCCGACAAAAAAGATAAAACAAATTATTAAAAAAAACATTTTTTTTTATAATTTATTTAACAAAATATTGATTTGAAAAATGTTTTTTTCCTTATTCCTGTTGAAAATTGGCCATCATTTAAAATAAGCAGGTGCTTTTATTAATTTTGCCCCATAATTTATAAAGTACCTCTCGCTTAGCACTGGTTTGGGGCTCCGTGAGCTAGTAGAAATGTCTCAAGGGGTCCGTAAAGCAATACTTAGTGGGTACCGTTGCTCTACACAAAGCGTATGAGTAATGTTCTTTTCTTTTCAATACGCAGGTGCTTTTAAAAATTAGTCAAAGCTCGGTATAACGAGTGATATTTTGTAAGAGCCATTTATTATACCGAAAGATTCGTTACATCGCAACATATTTTTCTATGCATTTTACCGCCTGACTACATCAGACCATAAAAATCACCCAATTTTCCAGATGCCTTTAGATGTGAATAGATATGGTACATAAAGTACATCAAATATGACATATATTATTATCATATATAATCAGATCTGGCGTCAGACCGAATTAGATTTGATACAATCCCTTTTTTGCAAGGGATTATAAAAAATGTAAAAAAGCATTGCATGGACTAGACGCCAAAACTAGAAGATTTAGCAATAAAAAATATATTAAGATTGTTCCCCAGCGGTGGGCTATTTGTTGTATCGTCCTAACAAAAAACAGAGGCCAGATTCCCGTACTTGTAAGCGTTCGAAATTGTTAAAAAATCACATTTTTAAAGCGCAAATAAAAGAACACGAATAACTATTGTTACAACTTTGACTCATATTTATAATAAAGGAACTTAATGCTTCACCTCTAACCTAGTTTTAAAATTTTTTTAGGAACAAAAATTGCTACCGAATAACACTCGATCACGATGCGGTAATTTGCCCCCAGAATTGTTAAAAATTAAAGGTACGTTTACAATGGTAGAGTGACTCTACTCTGCAGCACAGATTGAAATGTTAACTGTTCAAAATGCAGAGTTACTTCAAAAGAATATTTGACATTTCAATACTAACGCAGTTTTTAGCGAATATCTTTAGAAGATTTTCGTTGCATTTAATATAAAATTATTTTTATTTTTTTCTGCTAATTGAAATCATTAGTTTATATTTTTTATTATTTTCAATATTTTTTTTATAACTTGTTGACAATTAGAGATGAGAACAAATTAGTGATGTATTTTTTTAGGTATATTTGTCATGTTAAACAGTTAACAGACCAATGTTAACTCTAGAGTGAAGCAAATTTGTACTCCAAAGTCAAACAAGTTTTACTCTGGAATAAAAAGAGATAGCAAAATATAAATTTCAAACTGTTAGTATGAAAGAGAAGAAAACTAAATTTGCTACAAATTGGAGTACTCCATCATTGTAAACGCACCTTAAATTGAAAAACTACGACATTTGAGAATAGCACGATACAACATTTTTACGGAAGTTTAGTGATATTCTAACAGAGAGCAAAATCAATAGGAAATCATTGTTAAAGTCAAATAAAAATTTTAACAACTCTGTTTTTTGGTTAGGACGTTACAACAGGTAGCACACCCCTTGTGAACAACCTAATTAAATTTCCATCTTATTTAAACCTTTTAATTTTTATTCAAACTTTTTTCCATAGTTTTGTACAAACGTTATATCAGTCTTTGACTGTAGTTTATACTAGGATTTATTTTATATTTTATTTGACCTTATAAAATTTTGATCTGTTTATGTCATATGATGCATTAATAGTAAAAACTGTTTCCAAACTGTTATCTTTTCAGTTCTTTCCTTTCCATCTTGTGGATGTAGTTGATTATCCTTAAAGAGTCTAAAAGTTACATTATTTGCATACTAACCTAACAATGTATCATCAATCACCATAAACTTCACTTTAGGTACTTGCATTGCTTTTTATCCTACTTCTTCTTCTTCTTCTTCTTCTTCTTATCGTTTTCGTCTTTCCTTATGTTTGTTGTTGAGGATGTTGATGTTGATTTTATTTCCCAGCAACCATAAAAGCAATAACAATAATACAACAACAAAAATGTTATTTTTTATAGATTTTCTAAAGCTTTTTTTGAACTTACATATACACTTGTAATGCAGAATTTTACATTTTGCTTAAAGAAGTTTAGATGGATATAAATTTATGTATGTAAACTCGTTAAAATACACTAAGTGACCAAAAAAATATCTAGAATTTTCTACAATTGCAAAGGAATCTTGATAACATTTTATTACTCATACACATCATATAAATCAAATCTTATGGTCCGTTTGAATAGTACATGTTATTTCAATTGCTATATGTATGTGGCGTATGATAACTGCACAAAAGAAAAAATATTGACGTTAAATATGTAATTAAAGATATGTTAAAAATAAATGTTGTTGTTAAACAAATATTTAATGGAATCAATTAATATTTTAATTGACTTTTAAAAATTACCCTATACAATTATTGTTATTTTACAAAAACTTTTTAACTAAGGGAAAATTATTGGAAAAAATTGGCTTATCTTATTCAACTACTGAGATTGTGGTTTCCTAGGGAATTCTATCGATTTAACTAATTTTTAACAAATTTTTAGTTGAAACACTGAAACACTATAGTAAAAATACTCAGTACTTTAAATAGTTTTGAGTGTTAATTTTCAAAATTATTTATAACTAATTTTTAAGAATCCACTCGTTAAATTTTACAAAATTTATTGTTAAAATATAATGTTTTCATGTTTCTGTTATTACCCGGTAGATGGCGCCACCCGTGTATCCAAAGTTTTAAAGATGGCGCTATTTCTTTTCATCCCGATTTTTTAATGTGGTCCATATCTCGAAAACTAAGACCGATAGAAAATTGGTGAAAATTTCTACTACCCCTAACCATATAATACCCAAGCGAAAGGGGTTATCTCTATTCAAAATTGGACCATGTTGGGGCCTTGGACCCTTAGGAAATTTCTAATAAAAATTTTACAGTTCACAAAATAGCCCATATCTCGAAAACTAAGCGAGATAGAGCAAAACGGATAAAATGTTTGCTCCTTTGGAGTTCCCTTACACGACGTTAGATGGTATGGACTAGGCCCGGGGAGGGTCCCGAGACCTTAATTTGAACAAATTTTACGACTCAGTATAATTACAAATAAAACTGTTGTTTTACTAATTTCTTACTTAAATTTAGATTTGTTAAATTTAACAAAAAAAATTGGTTAAAATCAACAAATTTTATTTTAAGCCAAAAAACAGGAATAAATTTTGTTAAAGTAACAAATTATTCTGTTCAGCCAACAGACTTATTATTTTAAGTGTACTCATCGTGGTCCCTTATTATTTTTAATTTTTATAAATTATTTGCCATATTGTCTAAAATTTTGTAAGCCATTAATATTTGCTGATGATCTGAAGCTTTTTGCTGAAGTTTGAAATTTGTCTGATTCTAATATGATATGATGCGGCCCTACGCTCCTTGCAGGAGTAAAAGGAACAAATATATATATATATATATATATATATATATATATATATATATATATAATATCATACAAAGAGATTTGATGCTCTGGGAGAATGGTGTAGTTTTAACAAGCCTGTGCTGAATACGAGTAAATTTTATAATCCAAGTTATTGTGATTATCCTGTTGATGGA
Source organism: Leucophora obtusa (assembly GCA_949987735.1). Taxonomy (NCBI): domain Eukaryota; kingdom Metazoa; phylum Arthropoda; class Insecta; order Diptera; family Anthomyiidae; genus Leucophora; species Leucophora obtusa. The sequence continues at coordinate 360,156,094 of OX465295.1, forward strand.
ATAATTCTCAACGGAGTGGTTGAAATTAAAGATTTAAGTGTAATACGAGTATTGTATGTTAAATTGCAATTTAAATATCAGTCATATTAATTATATAACTTGGAAGGCTTATTCTATGTTGGCATTCATTGGAAGATATTCCAGTGGTTTTAAGGATCTTTCTACTTTTAAAATTTTTTCTTTTGTCAAAAGCCAATTGGAGTATTGTTCTTCAATTTTGAATTTCGAATGGGCTTCAAATTTGAAGCCCATTCGAATCGAATTGAAAGAATTCAGAAACTGTTTACCAAACATATTTTCAAGAGGAACAGTTGCCCCCAAGAATTATCTTCATATCATATTAAATGAAAATTACTTGGCCTACAATTCTTAAGAGATCGGAGGTCATCATTTTCTTTAATGCTTATTTATAACATTGTGTCTAATGAAATAGATTCTGAAGCTTTGTCAAATCTAGTAAATTTATATAATCCACTACGTGAATAAGGAATTTCATAGAAATAGTTATGGTTGTACTGAACCAATTACTATACTGAAAATATTATTAAAGTAACTGACTGTAGTTTATTTAAAAAGTTGTCCGTACATTTATTTTTAAATGATTATTCAGTTAAAATACAAAGAAATATATTTTTTAACCGTTTTTGTCGTTTATTTAAAAAATAATTTACATATAAATACGGATTTTCTGTTACAGTTAATATTTTCATTTAAAATGTTTTGTTAAAAAAAAAGAATTCCTTTTCGATTTCTAGGTCAGTTAAAAAAATTAAATAAACCAAATATCATTTATTCTTACGGATTTTGTAGTTAATTTTTTTAAATTTAAAAAAACGTAATAAATGAAAAATCATTATTTTTTAAGGATTTTGTAGTTTATTTATTAACATTTAAAAATAAATGAAAAGTTCTTTTGATTTAAATGAAAAGTCAGTAGACCGGTTTTCAAGTGATTTTTCATTTATTTTAAATTACATTTTCAGTTAATTTAAACTACAAACTATTTTGAATGTAGATTTTAGAAGCTTTGTAACAGTTTCTCTTCATTACTTAATTTTAACGTCAATAAATATAGATTTGAATTTAATTTATTATTTATTCTTTTTCATTGAATTAATCAGATAAAATAAATAATTTTATTAATTATAATAGTGTGTAAGATAGTAATCAGTAGACTCAGTAAATAAATAAAAAAAAAATTTTTTTTTTTAAATATAATTCCCATATTAGTAATTCCCATATTGGCTTTTAGTACCAAACCAAACAATCAAATTTTTGTGTGCTTTGAAGTATAAAAAAAAACAAATACAAGTAGTTTACTCCATTTGAGATAGAGCATGTGTTCAGCGAGCTTATGTAAAACACTACGAGAAATATTTTTGTGGAACATTTTATTCTTCTAGCTCTTCAACTTATGGGTCCCTTTAATTGAATCGGCAAAAGAAACCATGTGATTCTTCCATTTCAGGTATAAGATATGTTCAGTGATTTTTCGATGTGATCTTTCAAAACCCCGACACACATCTCCGCTAGCAGAATCCATTGTCAGAAGATCGTAATTTTTTTCTTTTTGTACTGTAAAATAAGTTAAAATTTTTATTAATATAATCAATTTTCAAAATAATTTTTGAGTCTCGAGCAATGCCAAATATAGGGTACACGTCTAGAATAAAAAAAAATACCGTTCAATACATCCTTAAAGGATGGCCTTTCAATATATGTGACACGCAAAATAGAAAGGGACCTATGGTCCCCTAAGGTCCCCTTAGGTCCCTTTCTCAGGAGGGCATGGGATCGGTCTCATTCGATGCTCAGATGTTGTCCACATCAAAAAAAAAAAAGTTGATTTTTTTACCCTTAGGTCCCTTTCTCTAAGCGCTGTCACATATATAAATACAAAATAAAACAATTGCGTCAAAATTTTTTACAAATTAAAAACAATGAAGACATTTGTTTTAGAAAAGTAAACGTAAAATTCAAAGTTTTTAATACAGACCTTTTTTACGACTTAACGGAATTAGATATTTCAAAGACTTGTTTTCTTCGCCTTCGGATGCCTTAACAAAAATTCGATTCTCATAACGCTTATACTCGTATCAACCGAACTATTCGATTAGCAACAAATTCCGTTGTCAGCACAAATCTGTTTTATGGGGGAGGTATTTATATAAGAAAAATTCCTAGCAATTATAATGTTTTTTATAGAACGATATATAGAAATAAATGATCTATATAGGAAAAGCTTCATAGACTTAAAATTTTTCAGTGCCACATACATTTTCTGTAGCAAAAATGTGTAGTAGTTTCTTTTTCGTTTTAACAACTGGAATATAATTTAAACATAATCACAATTTCAAATTCAATTTCCGCTTGGTTCACCGGGATATTTTACTTTACCTAAGTACTTGTATGTACATTAGGGTAGTACTGAAAATTGAACTTTGTATTTTCGGTAATACCCAGCCGGTTTGCCGAAAAATTATGCGATCAAAATTTGAGCTAAATCAGAGTGGTGCACCTTTGTAGTAAATTTTCGGAATGAAGATTATGAAAATATTTTTGAAATCCCTCAAAGGATTTTTCGAAATATCATCTCGAAAACTATTTAAATGGTATTAAAATAATTTTTAAGACAATACAGAAAAAAATTAGGCACCAACAATGGAATTTGTAAAAAAAAAACACATTTTGTTTAATTGAACTTTTATTTCCACCAACTTTTTTTAAATGAAAATTTGTTGAAAAATAAAACTCAAAGTAATCAAAAAATTACGAAATTTCTTTCGTACTGGTCATAACCAAATTTTAAAGATGTGAGCATTTTACAAGAAGAGAGTAACTACGCAAAGAGATATACCCTTGAAATGCTACATATAATTGATGTACCACCGAACAAAAGGCTCAACTATAAAACGGACACTGATAAATGTGCTCAATTATATCGACACACAGTAAACAAATACCGACGGCTTAGACATTAAACTAGTTGAAATGAGATTGTTAACAAATAAAGACGCTTTCAACTCCGCGTTTAATAATCAGTTTATTAAATGTATGTTTTCATTGTTTTTAATGAATTTATAAAAACTATATTATTATTTGTTTAATATGTACTAATTAAATTTGTAATAAATTTGTGATAATGTCTTAACTGTTTAGATTCTCCTGAGGATGAACAACGATGCTTGTTCGAAATATTGAGAAGAAAATAAACAACATTTAAAAATAAAATACAAAACTTGATTTTTATTTTTATTTATATGACCTTGAGCCGAACCAAACCTATCACACATTTCTTTCGAATTTCAAAATAAATTTGTTAGTCCCTTTTTAAAAAGTTTTTTTTTTGTGTATTTACAAAAAAGGTATGAGGAGAATGTTTAATAACACTGTTCAAGATTTTAATACGAAATTTGTGGTACTAACGTGAAAACCATATGGTTGTGTTTGGATGAGCCCCCTGACTACTATTCCATCGATGAAAGTGCCAATTTGGCTCATTGGGAAAAATTTATGGCATTTTTTTTTTAATTTCGGTCAATTCGTCAATTTGTGACCATTTTCAGCCCATTTAAGCCCATTTAAGTCGCTTTTCCTGTATTCAAAATTTCTTGTGTTATCTTTATACGGCTCACAATTACTATTTCCACCATTAGAACGCACATTTCAACTGAGAAAATCAAAATCTTTAGCCTATTTTCATGATTTTTGCCCATTTTTCATCGATTTTCCCCATTTTTGTGCTGTTTTTATGCGTTTTTTTGTAGTTCTTGCGCAAACTTATCGACATAATTCTTACAGTTTTTCCTTTTTACAATATATTATGCAATATTATTGCCATTTCAAGCAACTCAACATACTTTTTAAATACAAAAACCATCGTTTTTTACGCTTTTTCGGTAATGTGCGTGGACAATTAAAGAAAAAGGAAAGTGTACTTTTTTAATTATTTGGGTTTTTTCCGTTGGCTACCTGCATGATTTTGGATGAATGCCTGAAAAACTTCAATCATTACTGTTATATGTGCGGAAAGTGGACCATTATGTCGTCTAAGAAAAAAAATTACTGATGAAATTGCAACATTGTACGAGCAGTACTTCAATATTCCAGTGATTCGTAATGTTGACTGGGTGCCTAAAATAGCTTGTTCATCGTGTGTAGCACGTTTGTATGATTGGCGAACAGGTCGACGGGAAAGCATGCCATATGGAATACCGATGATTTGGTCAGAGCCAGTCGACCACGAAAAAAACATGTGCTACGTATGTAAAAATAATGTTGTGGGTATGAACAGAAGAAAGGCGATGGAATATATTTACCAAAGTGTTCCGTCAGCTCAAACCACTCTTCCCCATTCTCCGCCAGTGGCAATCCCGAGAAAACCGAGTCCAACTGAAGAATACATACCACCATCTTTTTTTCGGAGCCAGAATCGAATTTTTCTTTGTATCAGCCATCAAATATTACGCCACCATACAAACACATTGAAGTTACACAACAGCGCTTGAACATAATGTCAAGACAACTAAAGTTGTCACAAAATAAAACCATAATTGTTGCTCAACATCTTAAATCTGTGAACATCCTGTCACCAGAAGTTAAAGTGTTCGGTTCGCGTGGTCGACAGCATAAATTTCTACCGTTTTTTACTCGCAACGAAAACAATTTATTTACGTACTGTAATGATATCGATGGTTTGATGTCGGCCATGAATTACACGTACAATGCGGACCAATGGCGGTTGTTCATCGATGGATCGAAGAGCAGTCTCAAGGCTGTGCTGCTGTATTTCGATAATACAAAAAACTCTGTGCCAATTGCGCTTGCCGTGAAAACAAACTAAACGTATGATTCCATGAAACTAATCTTGGATTCTGTGAAATACCATGAACATTGTTGGAAAATATGCGCTGATTTGAAAGTGGTTGCACTTATCTGTGGCCTTCAAACTGGTTACACTAAAAATATGTGCTACTTGTGTACGTGGGATTCGCGATATACACCACAGTATCAAAAACGAGATTGGTTACCGAGAACAAATCGTCTAATCGGGCAGCAGAACGTTATCCACGAGGAGTTGGTGCCGATGGATAAGGTATTGCTGCCACCATTGCACGTTAAACTTGGGTTAATGAAGAATTTCATCAAAGCGTTACTGGTGCGTGGAAATATATTGGATTTTGGACGATTGGAGTACATTTTTCCACGCTTGAGTGAAGCGAAAATTAAAGAAGGTAAATAAATATTTGGAATTCTTTTTCCGCCAAACAAAGATGAAGTATTCTTGAAAGTTTTTATATAAAATCATATATTTATTTCAGGTGTGTTGAATGGCCCAGACATTCGCAAACTGATGAAGGATTAGGACTTCAACAATGTCCTTCAAGAGGAGGAACTCATCGCTTGGGATAGCCTGAAAGCAGTGATCGAAAAAGTTCTCGGCATTCATCGAGTGGACATCGGTGTTCGAATGTCGTTGAAAGTGCATTTCATGCATCACCACTACTTCGAGCGTCAGTTGCCGCCTGAATCAGACGAGCATGGGGAACGTTTCCACCAGGTATCAGCACAGTTGGAACACAGGTGTAGTGGAAAAAAATTAGATTCACTTTTGGCAGATCTTTGCTGGAATTTGTTAATGGAATTGGAGGATAACGACTGATATTCCATTGCTTATTTCTCTATTTCAATTGCCAATTTAAAATGAATTACATTAATACGGAGGAACTCGCATTTCCATTAATTTTTATACCGAAAAAATGTATTCAACCACAAAAAATTTATTTAAATCAATAAAAAACCCGAAAATCATCCGAAAAAGCGTAAAAAACGATGGTTTTTGTATTTAAAAAGTGTGTTGAGTTGCTTGAAATGGCAATAATATTGCATAATATATTGTAAAAAGGAAAAACGGTAAGAATTATGTCGATAAGTTTGCGCAAGAACTACAAAAAAACGCATAAAAACAGCACAAAAATGGGGAAAATCGATGAAAAATTAGAAAAAATCATGAAAATAGGCTAAAAATTTTGATTTTCTCAGTTGAAATGTGCGTTCTAATGGTGGAAATAGTAATTGTGAGCCGTATAAAGATAACACAAGAAATTTTGAATACATGAAAAGCGACTTAAATGGGCTGAAAATGGTCACAAATTGACGAATTGAACGAAATTAAAAAAAAATGCCATAAATTTTTCCCAATGAGCCAAATTGGCACTTTCATCGGTGGAGTAGTAGTCAGGGGGCTCATCCAAACACAACCATATGGTTTTCACGTTAGTACCATTTTACAACTTGAACAGTGTAATTTAATTAGAATTTTGTAAATTTTTTCTTTTTGTGCATAATTAAAATCTTTTCTTTAATTTATTCTGAAATTCCGAAATATTAATCTCATAAAATTAACTGATTTGCCAAAAAAGTGTTCACCATATGAGTTTTAGATTAAGTGCCGATCAGATTTCTTCAAAAAGTCATAAAATTTTTTTACCAATTTATGCACTGCCACCTTAACATTCGTATAGTACACGATATGTTGAGCTTTATGTTGAGTAGATACAAATATGTAATTTATTTATATATAAATACGGGTGTTTAATAACAAAGTATTACCTTACTCTTATGTTACAAAGTTCTAAATTTATATTGAAAATAATAGTTAGTATATTTAAGTTGTTAGTTTAATGTTTATAAACATTTAAAATCATACCAAACAACACACATACATTCTTATGAATAACAACATATGTATAAGAATATACTTTAGGATATATATTACCAGGAATCCTTTATAAGGTTATATAATTTTGGACTAAAATACCCAGCAAAATTTTTGGTTCCAAAGAATTGATTGTAGAATAGCTACTTTTCACTTACAACCCCTTCTACTGCAAATACTAACACCGCTTCTGTAGCTCCCAAGTGGAACCGGCTGCCTTAGCATCAGCTCTGGAACTAGTTCTAGCCGATTTTACTTTAGTGATATCTTCCAAATAAGATTCGTGCAACTGTTTCCGGAACCAGTTCTATGGAATCGGTTAAGGTGAAACCAGTCGCAGAATTGGTGTGATTAGCTACCGACTGTACAAAAATTTTCCTGAGTACTTCGACTTTCGGTTCTACCGCCGATGATTTTTGTTTCAAAATTCTACCAAAAGCATTCGCTTCTGTCGTTCCAAAGAGGAACTAGTTCCCTTGGAATTAGTTCTAGAATTAGTTCCAGATCTGATTTTCCGTCAGTTATGCCTTACATTTAAGTTCCATGATATTGGTTCTAATAGAACCAGTTGCAGAATTGATGTGGTTGACAACCGATTGAAAACAATTTCTCTGGGTAAAGCCACAACTATACAGCAATCGAATGAAAGTTAAGAAAAGGGTAAATAATGTTATTTGTTAACATTTACGCACATTACAGTTAATGGCTTATTTAAAAATTGATGTTACATTGTAAGCATTAAATTTTGGAAATACCTCCCTCCCTTCTAACGCCTTTTAAATACTCATCCATTAGTAAAATAACAAACATTTTTTTAGGGTATAGGTTAGAAATAATTTTTTATAAATTTTGTGAAAGGGTTTTCTTCATCCCTTTTAGTAATTTGTAAAGTTTTGGGCATAAAAATACAACTAAAATCGTTTTAAATTTTGAGAAGTCATAAAAAACCATCATCAATGCCAGTTGGGTGAAAACTCATAAAATTGTAGTACTAGCTCGTGCCATTAGTTTTTTTCAGATTTTCTCAAAAAAATAAATAAACTTATTCTAGAGGTAGTGGTGGGACAAGGGTTATGTTTGTAACGTTAATAGCAGCAATAAAACCAACACAATTTTGGAGTACTGGTTGTTGTAGTTGTTGTGGTAGTATAAGTAAAATTAATTGAAATTGAGAAGAAAATCCAATTTACAATAATTGCCAATTGCAAAAACATATGAATGGACGTATATAAATCCGCCATGAAGTATACGTATGGGGCTTTTCGTACCAATTGTCCAGCTGAATAAATATACGGTATCAATATCAAACTGACGGTATCCAATATAAGACAAATTAAAATCTAAATAGGCTTTTGCAATGCTTCCAAACGGTGGCCGACTAGACGTGGCCCATCGTTTTTGCGCAGACTTCTACCAAATCTTTTTAAAGCATTTTGGCCTCCTAAAACCAATATTAAGTCAAAAAATTCCATTCAATCGAGTTTCCGAAATATGGGCGTTCTTTTACTTCTGACCCAGGGAAAATAATTTATGCCTATTGAACAAAAGTTATTAATACAGATTTAAAAATATTCAAATATGTATCCACTTTAGTCCACTACTGTACACAATGAAATTCTTCATTGATTCTACGAAAAAAATTCTATGAAATTATATCATTAATATCATGAAGGATAAATTTATCAGTGTATATGGGGTGGAGTAGTGCACGATTTTTCGATACGCTGGAACCTCTAATTTTTTGAGGTTTGAAAAAAAAAGCATGAACCAAAAAAATGGGGGAGGTTGGGTTGGGGCAAATGGCACCTCATCGGAGTCAAAGGAGTTAATAATCCACAAAAAGCCCCACAACTGCCCCAGAATCACCCCTAGAGTGGCGAAATGCAAGACCGACCCCCATTAATTTCTTCCTCCGAATATTTTTTATAAATATAAATATGGCTCCCACAAAAGATGAAATTTTTATAAAATTTTCTCCCACCGCTCTAACTGTTCCAAGGTTGCCCTTAGAGGAGTCAAATATATGACTGACCCCCCAACATTTTCTCGGAACATATCTACCCACTATCTGCAACACTTAGGGTGGTCCCCATTCAATTTTTTTTATTTTTTTATAATTTTTTTATAAAACGAATTATAAAAAAAACTTAAAAAATACAAAAAAAAATATATGGGGACCACCTTAAAGTAGGATACACGCGTTCAATATTATTGATAAATTTTTCAAAAATCAACCAATCAGAACATTTTATTTTTAAGTACTTTGTTCTGATTGATTGATTGATTGATTGATTGATTGATTGATTGATTGATTGATTGATTGATTGATTGATTGATTGATTGATTGATTGATTGATTGATTGATTGATTGATTGATTGATTTGAGAAACATTGATCAATAATATTGAACGCGTATGTTTTCCTTAAGGATTGATGATAGAAGCCAGAAATAAGTCAAAACTTAAAGCTAACCCCCCCTAAAATCCAGGTTTGTAGGATATTTAAGCCCCAATTCCGAATAAGTACGAAATTCACCTTTGAACATATTTTAAGTTTTGACTTATTTCTGACATGGAAGTTGAATTTTCAACTTTGATTTCTTTAGAGACTGATAGTAAAAGTTCATGACAAATATTTTTTCGGAATATTTTAAACCTCTAACCCTTCATCTTACGGGCTTTTTTGTCCCTTTTTAAAAATGGACCAAAGAAGTCCCTTTAATTGAAGATTTTCAGGATTAAACTGTTTCCCATAGTGTTCTACATAAGTTTGATGAACACATTCTACACCTCAAATGGAAGATTCACATGGTTTATTATGCCGATTAAAAATAAACATTTGCAAAAGTGGCTTAGTTTAAAGTTTTGATTTATTTCTGACATTGAAGTTAAATTTGCAACTTTATTGTCTTCAGAGACTTATAGTAGAATTTCATTGCGAATATTTTTGCGAAATATTTTCACACTCTAACTCTCCAACTTACGGGTCTTTTACGTCCCATTTTAAAAAGGGCTAAAAAAAGTTCCTTTAATTGAGTAGATAGAGTGTTAAAATCTTCCACAAAAATGTTCCCCGTAGTATTTTACACAAGTTCACTGAACACATCCTATACCTCAAATGGAAGATTCACATGTTTTCCTAAGCCGATTGACAATAAATATTTGCCAAAAAAAAAAAAAAAAAAAAAAAAAAAAAAAAAAAAAAAAACATAGGGCCAGATGTAAACTTTTAAAATGTCGATAGACGCTTTTCTTTCTTTTTGGGCCCCTCTGCCAGAACCAGTTGTCATTTTTTTTTTCTTTTTGTACAGTGTCATCAGTTGGACATCAAACGTATACTCGATATGATAAATACGATATTGCTCATACGCACTGCTGTCCTAATGAATTCTATCAATTCTATTAAATTAAGTATGATAAATAACACAGCTCTACAAAATATGACAATATTTATAAGTTACAGAACTTTGCAATGACTTTAGGAATTAGAGGGTGCTAATTTCGAATCTGAAACCAGTTTGTTCAAATTAACTCTAGGTTTTGCACAATTTGCCATTTAAAATTTCAATTTTTCAGCCTATTTTTTCAATTAGTAACTATAGCTTCGAAAAGAAAACGCTTTACACAGTTTAAGCTTAATTCCGTGCCCTACTTTCCAAACTTAAGGGTGTATCAATATGTCATTACCTTTTCTAAATATAGTCGTAACAATTTTTTAAGGTTTTTTTAAATAATACAAAAAATTAATATAGCACGAAGTCCAATTTTAAATATCAAAGCCAATTTGGAAAGAAAGAGGTCCAAAATTTGTATATATGTCTTATTGCATTAACAAATTATGTGCACTTTTAAAGCCTTTTGTAATTAAATTTAGAAAAGAAAAAATCTAGAGACAATTTGAACAAACTGGTTGCATATTTGCAATCAGCACCCCCCAATTATCCTAAATCCACTGCAATAACATTCACCTTTTTTGTAGTGGAGTGTAATATATTACAGAATAAGTCCTTAGTAGGTATTTAACTACGTCTACTTGGGACACTTTTTGGAAATATTAGAAAAGTTATTAAAATTTTTATTCTTCTCATATTGAACAATAAATACGGCAAGTGCGGCATTGATACAATAATATATTTTTTAACATGAAATTTGCTACAGAAACCCTCATATATGTATATATTTAATCCTTAGTTTATAGACTCCAAATATTGTGTAAAAATTAAAGGGGGAGCTGCGAAAATTTTGTAGAATAAATATAACAGAAAAAATCGATTACATTTATGTCACTTAAAAAAGCATAAAAACTATGTTGTTCAAGTGCATACATAGTATAAAATAAAAGAGTTTTGTATACAAAAGAGCTGGAAACAACTACAACAACAAAACAAATTATCAACAAACTATTAGCGCATAAGTGGTTTTTGGTCAGATATAAGTTTATACACTTTAGCCTCAAGGAAAATTGTTTTTACAAATTTATATATTCGAAATTGTTACAAGTGCATAACCAATAAGTATTGTATATTTGCAACGTACACTCAGAACTTTATAAAAGTTGGTTGCGCTTAAGAGTGATCCTCTCTAAAATGCATTATTTTCATTATTTTTTCTGTTGCATTTATTTCACATATACGATGATTTTTGAGAGACCCACTTGGGACAAATTTTTACTTTTGCATATCAAATTAAATGAATTTTGGTTGCGATTGAATAAAGAGAAATCTACGTCGCAACCAACGAAAATATTAACAAATTAGAAATTGAGGATTAGAAAATATCCCAGTTATAAAAAATGCCCCTGGCCATTAATACACCAAAGTAAATTGATGTGGTACACATGGAAAACAAGACCTGCTTAAATAGTTTTCTCCACAAAAAAACTACATACACACCTAGCAAAATCTTATGTTTAATACAAATACCTAGCATATATAACAATCAGTTCAATTAGGGCTTACTTCACTAATTTCAATTATTGAAATAAAACCAACTAAGAACATGTTAAAAGCAGTATTTTCCTATAGAAAAACCACCTAGATTCTGAGGAATTATCCCCGGTAAAATGTCATAACTCCATGGAGATTATCGCAATTTTCAAAAATTTTTTTATTGCCACCCTTAATTTTTGCATGTTATTTAAACAAAAGTATAAATTTTTATAAATTTATATACAATAAATCAAAAGTTATTAAGCTTTGGAAAAAATCCTATTTTGTGCTGCATATCAAGCTTCGTTTTTCAATTTGGACTATCTTTGCTGCTTATCCATACTTTTTTGTTCGCCTAAAAGAAGTTCTCTTTTTAATTTAAATTTACAAGAGCTGTAAATTCTCCATTACTTTGAGTACTCGATACTATTAAATACTTTTGTAATTGATTACCCGATGCTGCTTAATGGATTTTCATACAACCCTTTTCTTAAAAAGTTATAAGGCAGAGTTATATTGTCGTAGATTATTTCCATGGGAAAAATTATTTCGGAAAATACAAAATTTAAACTACTTAACTACCCAATAGGGTATTGAGTACTTGTAAAAGCAGGCGATATTGAGTACTTAGTAGCCAAATATTCAATACTTCTACAACTATTTGGCTGTTATGATAATGCAGCACAGCTATAATGAAGTAATTTTATTTTATTTTTGTATGCAAAATTTGCTGTTGCCAAAGAGTGGTGTATACAACAAAACAATGCTTATTAATTGTTAAAATTGCGGATATAGAGCAAAGTCGATGCTGAATATCTCAGATATGAATCAAGATATCGAAAAAGGAACGAAAAACTCAATTATTTCAAATTTGGTCAGTGGGACAAATCAATAATGAGCTGCTGATTTGTTTAAACACAAACTTTTAAACAAATCTTTAATTGGATTAGTCTGTGGTTGCATTTGTATTTTAGTATCATTTTTACATTGCAGTTTTTTACCAGAGATTTTGTTTTGAGGACTTTTAATAGATTTAAAAAAAATCTCAAAGAATTTTATTTAAAAGTCATGAAGTATATTTTTCAAAAAAATTCCTTTATTATTTTTTCAATAAAGAGATTTGTACATAGAGTCTAACATTTGGTATACTTTCTTAGAAAGTACCATTTTTCGGATTACACAGGAAAATTTCTAGATAAGTTCCCATATGTGACCTTCTCCTAGAAAAGGGACCTAGTGTGTCAATAAACCTAGTGTGTCAAAAACTTGGGAAAATCGATAAAAATGAGAAAATATTGATTTTTCCAAGTTTTTGACACACTAGGTTTTTTGACACACTAGGTCCCTTTTCTCGGAGAAGGTCACATATAATAAAAGCATGCCTTTAGGTGGGCTAAAGTGAGTAATGTCAATCAAGGCAGACTATTACCCGATTTCCACTACCCCAATTTTTTAGACTTATTTTCGTGCAAATTTTTTTTTTTTATTTAATTTTTGCGCACTAAGTATACAAAGTTGTGAGACTATATGGCCGCCGTATTTATAAAAAACAAAAAAAAACAAAAGCATTAACTCTACCCTGACTTCTTTTAAACCGCTCTTTTTTAAATATTTTACTTTTACTATAACTTCGAGTGTATCTCGTTAAAGTATGAAAACATTTTGACGTGTATTGAGTGTATTTTGTTGTTTTTATTATTTTCCGCAGTCTTTTCTTTTTTCAACAATAATTTTTATTAATAGTTAAATTCATCATGTGTATAAATGTAGCAACTTGATAATGGATTAACACAATGCTCAACATATTTGCGGCACAATAATAAAACAAAAAAATAACTCAAAAAAAAACAAAACCTTGTTTATTCTTGTATGCTGCTACTGACACTAAACTAGTTAAAATGAGAGTGGTAACGTAAATAGCATAAAATTGTTATGCAACTGCTGCTGATGCTCCTGTTCTTTCTCATTCATCCTTAAAAATGGCTTATAACGAAAATACATGTTTGTTTTATGTATGAAACATTTGTATATATACTTTTCGGTTTCATATATTCATTTGATGTCCAAAATGTATACTTTATCAAATGGGGATCAAAAAAAAAACTGGTGAAAACATATACTTTATACAAACCAAATAGTAAAATACCTACAAAACATATTTATTGTAACAATTTATAGTAGAATATGTACGAGTACCAGTATCATAATATCAACATAATAGTATAACATTACATTATTATGGTTTGTGTTATTGCTACTGTTGCACTATGGAATAAGATTTCATAATATTGGGAAACATTTTTTTTTTAAGAAATTTATTACAATAACACAGTACAACATTAAAAATGCATACAACCTATCAAAACTGATACATTTTACAACCAAGTTTTATATTTTCTAAATATAAAATTAAATAAAATTCGGATAATTTTAAATATTAGTTTAGATCAGAGCTTTGAAGAATTAATTCCTTAATTCAATTTTTCAATTCTGAATTAAAAATTCGATGAATTAATTCACTAAGCACCATATATTGAATGGAATTAATTCATATTTGCTTTCGTTCGATTTATTTTGTTACGAATTAATTCAATTGTAATAGTTCTTTTTATTAAATCAAATGAATTAATTCACTGGTGAACACGTTCAATTTTATAAATCGAACGGAAAAAAAGTGAATTAATTCCTTACTGAATTAATTCACTACTGAATTCGTTCAATTTCATTTTCGTTCAGTGAATTAAAAAAAAAAAATTACGTTCAGTGAATTAAAAACAAAAATAGTAAGTTCACTGAATTGAAAAAAAATAAAATAAGTTGACTGAATTAAAAAAAAAATAAAATAAGTTCACTGAATTAAAAAAAAAATAAAATAAGTTCACTGAATTCAAAGCCTGTTTTCTGCCTTTCAGTAGGAGAAAACAATAATGTACAAATACAATTTTTAAATAAGCAATTTTACAGCGTGTGCTAGTAAAAAAGAACAAATTATAAACCGGATGCTGTTTATCAACCTACATGATTCAAAAATAAAGCCTTTTACTATTAAAAATAAAAACTTTACAGATATAGATAAATTTGGAAAAAAATATAACTATATAACTAGTTTGAAAAATTAATAGTTATATTTTTTTTCCAAATTTATCTATATCTGTAAAGTTTTTATTTTTAATAGTAAAAGGCTTTATTTTTGAATCATGTAGGTTGATAAACAGCATCCGGTTTCTAATTTGTTACTAGCACACGCTGTACAATTGCTTATTTAAAAATTTTATTTGTACATTATTGTTTTCTTCTACTGAACGGCAGAAAACAGGCTTTGAATTCAATGAACTTATTTTATTTTTTTTTTTAATTCAGTTAACTTATTTCATTTTTTTTTTTCAATTCAGTGAACTTATTATTTTTTTTTTAATTCACTGAACGTAATTTTATATTTTTTTAATTCAAAATGAAATTGAACGAATTCAGTAGTGAATTAATTCAGTAAGGAATTAATTCAGTAAGGAATTAATTCACTTTTTTCCGTTCGATTTATAAAATTGAACGCGTTCACCGGTGAATTAATTAATTTGATTTAATAAAAAGAACTATTGCAATTGAATTAATTCTTTGAATTTGTTGTTTGATGAACGCATTCAGTTGAACGAATTCAGTGAATTACTTAAGAAAAGGAATTCATTCAATTGAAGAGAAAATTGAATTCGATTGGTAGTGAATTCATTCAAAAAGGAATTAATTCTTCAAAGCTCTGGTTTAGATTATGGACTTTGAGCTTTAATAACCATATCAATATACAGTACAACAAAATAAGAAAAATTTGATGCATCGGGATTGCGACACATCATTTCTAACAGACTTTGGGACGCAGATCACGAATATGGCACTGGAATTTTAAAGTTAGCTATACCCTACGGGAAATTTTAACAAACTGTCTCCGAACTGGCCCCTTTATATGAAATAGACTGGTCACTTTTACATGGCGTTGTCATAGGAGGGGGAAATTGACCCCTTGGGACATGTCACATGACAAATCCTAGGTCAGGTTACTGAACTCTCATAAAAAACAAAGTTCAGGGACCTGTCCTGGGATTTGTCTTGTGACATGTCACAATGGGTCAATTTCCCCCTCCTATGACAACGCCATGTAAAAGTGACCACTCTATTTCATATAAAGGTGCCAGTTCGGTGACAATTTGTTAAAATTTCCCGTAGGGTAGTTTAAGAAATATTTGCAAAACCGTATTTGCAGAAAAATTCAATTTTGTAAAAAACTTTTTGCAAAAAAATACAAAATTAAAAGTATGAACGCTATCCGTTATACAATTTTAATATAATGAAACATGCCCTTTAATTTGATATATCGCACGTTTTGACAGCTGCGATAATATTGAAGTTGAAATTTCTCTTTTTTCACGATTTCGTCACTATGAAAGGAATATCCATTTTTTTAATTTATACCATTAGTAAACATCTCATGTTACTTAATTTATCAAAAAAATTTCGCACTTTGTGTTTTAACTTTAAGTAAAGCTAAAGCTGAAAAAGATTGATTTTTTTAATACCTAAAACTTAAGGAGTCTGTGACGAATCTGAAATTAAAAAACTCAGATAAAACCATTGAAGTATGTAATACACATATATTCTAATCAATTTCAACAAAGTTTTGGATAATTTAAGTGCAAATTCCTAAAAAATAACGATTTTAAAATATGCATGTTCAAAAAAGTACTATAAAAGAGCATTATAAATTTAGTACGTTTTAGCGTTAAATACACGGTTTTGTTCAATTTGTGTATGAAAACCCTACAAAAATATTTATATTTTCAAATATTTTGATTGGTTGAAAATATATTAACCAAACAGAATGCTCCAAAAATAAACCAAGTCAAAGCATACTGCCAGCCAAAATTTTAAATGAAATCTAATTTAATAAAAATATAAATTTTTGTAAATTGGTGATAAAATTTGTGTTTCAGATTAAATTTTCGTAAAATGTTGATGCAAAAGTTGGGATTTTTTTGACAAAAAGAATTTAGTGGAATATGAGTTTACATCATGTGTTAAGACTTTGCGAATCCCATTAAGGGATTTTACTTTATTTGCAAGATAGGAAAGATCCTTTATCTAACAAAAATAAGTTGGTACACACATAATAATCCATGCATAAAAATACGAAATAAATGTCAAAACAACAAAAACTTTCGTAAAATAAACCATTTTTCGTATATTTTACAAATTTTTTTGTTATTTTGACATTTTTTCGTATTTTTATGCATGGATTATTATGTGTGTATGGTTCTAAAAGCCCAAACTATATACTTTTAAACCATATTAAAAATTATCCTTAGTTTAGTCAGGTATATGAATAAATAAGAAATTTTAACGAAAAGACTGACTTTTTGGTTAAATTTGCGAATATTTCAAAAACTAGAGCTAATTTAAAAATTTTTTTTTTAATCTATCAGAATTGATATGTCACATGCCCGATGCATTTTTAGTGTTATACTGTGTTATCTAATAAAAAATTCCTCGAGCAAATTCCATTTTTTTTTTTTTGGTTTTAGTGCTCTTTTTAGAATGCAACAAAAAAATATGTTTGCAATATAATCAGTTTGTAAAAGCCAAGTTGGTTATAAAATAACAAAACAAAAACCTAGGCGTGATGGTTTCAGAAAACGAAAATTTTGCAACTAACTCTTACACTCATACAAATAAGTCCGTAAAAATTGCAGAAAAATTTACCAAAAATTAGTTTAAAAAAAATGATGCTGCAGAAAAAACTGCTAATATTAATAAAAAGAAAACAGCAAAAAATATTTGAGCTAAATTTTTGTTAATTGCAAATAACAATTTAACTTGCTGAAATCAGCAAAAAATTACGAAATAATAGTAGAATGAAAATAGCAAAAAAAAACTGTTAAATCTACAAAATTTTTGATAAAATTTTCTAAAATCAACAAAACTTTTGAAAATTAATACATAAAAAATAAATGTGTATTTAAAAACATACTTGGGACCAGTTTATTGAATGTGTCAATTAATAGAAATTTTTTCAATTGGCATTGTTCAATGCCTAAATGCCCATTTATAATTGATGAAAGAAGTATTTGCTTTCATGTTTTAATAAAAGAATAAATTAAGAAAAAAAATTAAAAATTCGCGTATTTCTTATATTTTTTTTTGAAAAAAATTAAAAATGAAATTGAAAAAATTTTATTGGCATTGAATGGTAATGAAATTTGTTGGCATTGACATTGACATAAAGTAATGCCAATTGTATTTCAATGCCAATGAAAATTTCCCAAGAATGATTTTTTGTAAAAGTGGCAATATTTATAGTCAATAATATGTTAACCATAACAACCCAGTCAGAAATCGCCAGTGGTACAAAAAATCAAGCACTGGCATACCACTGGGTAACCACGGTGTTAAAAATGACTAGCAGAACACTCATTTGGGAGGCTTTGCCAGCGTTTGCAAAAAGTGTTTTGCCAGTATTTGTTTTACAAAAATTTCGGGGGTTTATAAAAAAAACCACTGGCATAGAATTGGCTTAGAGTGATATGCCAGGGTTTGCAACCAGTGGTTATCCAGTGCTACCTAGCCAATGCTACCAGTGGTATAAAAATCAATTCACTGGTAGACCAATGATTATATACAAATGCTGACGCTTTGTTAAAAAAGGTTTGTAATCAGAAGGTTCCGAGTTCAAATCCGGTTGCAAGGAAAAACAATTTTTTTTGATTTGCTTTAATTTAAATTTTTTTTTAGTTAAGTGTTTGTAACCGTCGCATAGGACAATCGTAATTAATATTAGAATTAATTACTAAAGAATTTTTTTTGTTTTATTTTTTTTTGTTCAAGACCAACTTTTCTTTTGCCCTCCCAACGCTGACATATTAGTTACAAAAAATTGTTTGCCAGTACTAGCCTTTTGGCACAGCCAGTAGTTGTCCAGCTATTATCACTCATTTATGTGTTTAGCCATCAAATATTAGCTCAGTGGGTAGAGCAATCGTCTGCCAATGTGATGCCCTGGGTTCAAATCACGGCAGGACCAAAAAAATACATATGAACTTTTTTAAATTCTATTTTGGAAAATATATTTCCAGACCACCTATTTTTTAGTTTTGCCAGTGTATTGCCAACGTTCAAAAATGTTGTTTCACCAGTAATTTTCCGGCACTTTTTGAACAGCCGGTCCTTTTGTCTAATGATGTTATCATTTTGGGAATGGGAAAGCTCTTTTTGCCAGTACTTGTACCATCTGTTAAAGTGCTCTACCACTGCTTTCCCGTTTGTATTTTTCTGATTGGAAAAATGTATTTCAGAGACCCTTCTTTAATTTTCATTGTTTGCTGATCGGATATGATCGGAATTTATTTGAGTTTCCATTTTCACCTCTAAGTCTCCACCCACAGGAAAGAAGGTGTGGCCGATT
This sequence comes from Leucophora obtusa, assembly GCA_949987735.1. Classification (NCBI taxonomy): domain Eukaryota; kingdom Metazoa; phylum Arthropoda; class Insecta; order Diptera; family Anthomyiidae; genus Leucophora; species Leucophora obtusa. The sequence goes on from OX465295.1 coordinate 360,175,183, forward strand.
AAAAATATCGTATTCTTCAAATAAGGTTAAAAAGTACAATATTGGGGGAAAAAATTAGGGTCATCCCCGTAAACTCCACTTCTAATCACAAATTTCATATTAAAATGGTTCGTCCACAATAAACCTCGATCTTTGAAAATTAATGTATTACGACAAATTTTTTATTTTTTTTTTTTTATTTATTTATTTATTTGGAAGTTCCATACACAAGACTAAAAGTCTTATTTTGCAGTATGGAACTGAATATTTGCCAAATTTAAAAACATCAAATTATAGAATAAAAAATGATAAGTAACTTAATAACTAATTACAAAATTATGAAAATTATTATAAAAAAGTATAAGAAAAAGGTATAAAAATTTGTTGTAAAAATAATGTCATAAAGAATTAGTCAGCAAATTAAGCACAAGGAATTTAAAAAAATAAAAATTAAAAGAAAAATAAATTATTGAAAAAAGAAAAAAAAAAAAGGTTTTTTTCAAATAGTTTTTAGCAACCGACTAGAGTGAGAAAAGTTTAATAATCTTTTCTTTAAATAGACGTGCGTTACTTAAAAGTTGCACATTATAAGAAATGGAGTTCCACAGAGATATAGCGAAAATATAGAAATGCCATTTAGATATCAAACTCTTGTATCCAAAAGATTTTATTCTTTTGCCCCTGAGATCCGAAAAACAAAGTTTGTTGTAAAGATAGTCAGGCTGCTGGGTATATATTATTTTGTGAAGGAAAATCAAAACTCTTATGTTGAGTAAATTATCAAAAGAAATGCCATATAACTTTTTTGAAAACATTGATACTCTTGAACGTCTATGCAGACCATATACATAACGTATGATATTATTAAATGCAACATTCAATTTTCCTTTACTTTTTGTATCACATTTGGCAAACATCTCACATCCGTATAGTAAAACAGGTATTAAATAAGTTTTGGCAAGTATAATTCTTATTTTGATGGGTGTGCAATGCTGAGTTTGCCAAAGTGTTCGTATCATTGAAAAAATACGACCAGAAGCATGGTTGATGTGATCTGACCACGTCAGGGTGTTGTTGAAAACGATACCAAGATTTTTTGCTGATTTTACTATTTCAATGGGCTGATTATCTATGAATATATTCGGTAGAATATTAAATTTATTTAGACGTTTTTGAATTACAATACATTTGGATTTTTTAGGATTGATCCCAAGACCATTAGCCGATGCCCAGGTGTAAATACAATGGAGTTGCTGATTTAGGGAGATGATGCACTGGTCAATCAAATCATTACTGCAACTAGTGTAAAGTTGAACGTCGTCTGCATACATTCTAACATTACAGTTAGTTATTATGCTTGGGAGATCGTTAGAATACATTGAAAACAAGAGTGGCCCAAGTATAGATCCCTGAGGAACCCCTCTTGTTACAGGCAGTGTTTTCGATCTTCTAATCTGGGTTTCAACATACTGATACCTGTTACATAGATATGTCGATATTAATCGAGTAGCAGTCGAAGAAAAATTAAACATATTATCAAGTTTGTAACAAAGAATGTTATGATCCACGGTATCAAACGCTTTAGAATGATCCAAAAGCACCAAAAGAGTAGTCTTACCGTTATCGAGCTCTTTTCTAATCTCCTCAGTCACATCGACTAGGGCTGTTATACAACTGTGTTTTTTTCTGAATCCGGATTGACGATCTGTAAGCAATTTGTTGTTATCCAGGAAGACAGAAATTTGGTTATGCATAATTCTTTCGAAAACTTTAGAGAGAAATGGTAGAATGGCTATTGGTCTATAATCAGAACCGGTTTTATGTATTGGTATGATTTTAGCAATTTTCCATTTGGAAGGAAAGCAACTTGAGGTAAGTATTTTGTTGAAGAAATACGTTATTAAAGGAAGCAATTGAGGTAAAAGAATTTTAAGAAACTTTGGATGAATCCCATCCACTCCTACCGAGTTAGATTTTATCGATAATAGACTTGATAAAACGTCACATTGGTCTACAGCAGCGAAAGAAAAAACAAATTCAGAGTTGTTGCTAAGATGATTGTAGTTATAATAACTCCGATCAGCTGCAACCATTGGAATATTCAAAAACTTTTCATTGATAACATCGGCATCAATTAAGCAGGGTTCTTTATTAACGGAATTGCCAACACCGATTTCACGTATTGTTTGCCACGTTTTTTTGAGCCAATTGCGGAAGAGAACTTCTCAGCATAGAATACAGATTTGGCCTTTTTTATAAGTTTATTTGTTTTCCGTTTAGCAGTTCGATAATCTTCATGTAATTGTGTCGTTTTAAATCTCTTCCATCGTGCATACGCAAAATCTCTTTGATAAATGGCTTCTTTTATATCCGATGAGATCCAGGGTTTTTGTCTTTGGCCAATAACTTTTGTTATCAAGGGAACCGTCAGATTAAAAAGATGATTCAGATTGTCCTCTAGAAATGAGAGCTGATCATCAACAGAACTTAAATAATATAAGAGATTCCAATCAATTTTACAGAACTCATCCTCAAGAAATCTGTAATCGATGTTCTTAAAATCGCGAAAAGTAATTTTCTGGACTGGCACAATTAATTGAAAATTGTAGGTCATGAAAATTAAATCATGTTTAGAGAAACATGGCGCAGATAGTTGGTCATACAGAAGTGTTTTAGATTCATTACTAACTAGAAACAAATCCAAAAGTGTATTATTCGTCGCTGTGAAATGTGTAGCAGTTGTGGTGTTTGGTGACGTTAAACCAAGTGAGGCGCACTCGTCAGATAGACTACAATCTACTAGAAAGTTTGAGTTGAAGTCACCAGCTATTATAACATCATCATACATTGCTGTTTCCGTCTCCAGAGTTTGGATAAACCGTCTGATACTAACGTTTTTATTGGGTCTATAAACACTGCCCACTAGTAATTTTCTTCCCTCATTATTAACCTCTATAAATAGATACTCAACCAAGTTTACGGGATCCTCATTAGCAACATCTTCAAAATCGCCACTTTCTTTAGATGTGCATTTGATGCTAAAAGTTATACCATTCCTAATGTATATAGCCACACCACCGTATCCGTCTTTTCTATCAACTCTACGTATATTATATCCGCTTAATGAAATAGAGAAGTCTGTTATGTCAGAATCAAACCAGGTTTCCGATACACATATAAAATCAATACTGGAGTTTTCAAAAATAAATCTAAATTCATCAATCTTACTTTTTAAGCTTTGAGCATTTATATGACATATTTTGATACCTTCCTTTTGTTTAGCAAGAACTTTGACCATATTCGCAACACTATCTCTGGAACGAACTCTATTGCCATTGTCCATTAAATAATTGAAAAAATAATGCATGAGTAACGCACGAAACATAAAATCTCACTAAACTGTTATTATATATAAACATAATTTTAAACTGAATTATTAATAGAAAAAATATAGGAAATAAATATGTATTAAATATCGAAATTAAAATGGCATAAAATGACATACATATAATGACTAAAGTACATATAATGACTAAAATAAAATATAAAAATTTAATTAAACATGGATTACATAAATTCATACACTGCGTGATTTTCATTGGCTGAATAATCATCAAACCCGTCAGCATCAAGCGGAGGTTCGGGCCCTCGAAATAACTCGTACAGAAACTTTTCTCATAAATTTTAATAATTTAGATATTTTATGAGTAGGACAAATTTTCAACTATTTCAATTTAGCTTTACTTAAAAACTTTTTGAATTATTTTTGGCGAGTTAAAAATATGCAGTAATTTTTATGAGTCTGTTTATAAGCGCTCCAAAATTGGTGGTTTAGTATACAAAAAATTTATAAAATTAGCAAATCTGTTAAAAATTAGTAACTAAAATTCAGCAAAATACGGTAAAGTTAGCAAATTTATTGTTAAAAATTAGTAACTAAATTCAGCAAAAAAAAAATTGCAAAAAAATTTGTAAGTTAGTAATGTGGAGGTAGCAAAACAATTTACTAAAAATTAAATTTTAACTAAAAATTAGCTAAACATTTGTTAAGTTGAAGTACTAATAGTTTTAATAACTTTTCTACAAACTTTTTTCTATGAGTGTACGAGCACTTGGCATCAACATTATGAAAAACTAACTTCCAGGTCACAAAATGAATTATTTTGTGCTACAAATTAAAAGCTGTCTTAACTTTTTGTACTCTGGGCTGATTCTATAAATTTTTAACACAATTTTAATTTGAATTTTGCTTAGAGCACTGATAATAATATTTTTTTTTTAAATAAGCCACGGCAGGTATCTAATAAGTTTCCTTTTAGAAAATAATACTCAATACTTATACTTATTTCTGATCCATTGTTAATTGCTGCTACTATGGCTGTTATTTTTAAACTAATGGTTGCATGTATACAAAACAACCAAACAACAATTTAGCCGAAAATATGACTACCACCAACTTTGCTCATAAATTTTTTTGTTTTTATACATTGAATTTTGTTTTTCCATTTTAACCCGTGTTTATATTTTTGTTTTATGCAACCGACTAACAAAAACCTTCTCAAATGCTTTTTCCACTATAAACAATGCTAACAACAACACGCGCGCCTTTTGTTACATCTCTCCTTTCTAGCTCGCAATATATTTCGTGTGCTTTTAATGTTTTCCTCCTCGTCTCACCATAGTGTTAACTTCAATTCTGTTAGGTCAAGTGGTTCAGGTGTGCACAAGAAAACAGATTGCGAAAATGTAACTAAAATTAGTTTTATGGTGATATTAGAGGTTTTTCATACAACAAAGACAAACACAAGCATCATTTACTAGTTACGTACATAGCGGCAATATGAACAGAAACAGCTAAAAAAAAATATGTACAATAGGGTGTCTCGAATTTTGAATGGCGCTAAACATTAGAACTCAGACGATTCTAAATTTTAAGCTGATTACGGAAAAAATAACACAACAATTCTTTTGGATCAATTTTGGTGGTTAGTTTTAAAAAAGAGCAGTTTTTAATAAAACTGAAAAAATTGATTTGCACATCAGCATTTGATTACTGCGTATTGACGAGCATGGTAAAAAAAATATCAAATCCTTTTGCATCGCCACACACGGCTGAATTCGCCAAAACGATTTTTAAAAGTGGGTGTCTATCATGCGCGGTTCCAGCAATTAATATAAGGGGAAAAATCATACGCCTCAGTGGCCAACTCTATGTATTTGTCTACTGTGGCGTATGATTTTTCCCCTTATATTAATTGCTGGAATCGCGCATGGTGTCTATCTAGAAGTACATCAAAGATAGTAAATTCATTTGTCCAAATACACTTGACAAATGCAATACTTAAGTGAAAATATGAAAACAATTTGTTCATACACTAATAGAAAAAGGTCTGTAAAAAATTTTGTTAAAACTACTAAAAATTTGTTAAAAATAACATTACACAAAAAGCTTGCAGATTATTTTTGCTATATATAAGCAAGATAGAAACAGCAAATAAAACTATTAAATAAACAGAAAATTTTGATAAATTTTAGTAGACTAAAAATAGCAAAAACCAATTGTTACATCTACAAAATTTTTGTTATTTCTAAGGTAGATTTAGTTGAGTACCAAAAACAATAAATCCTGCCATAATCAAAAAAAATTTTTGATAAAAAATTTGTAGGCTAAAAATCACAAAAAAAAATTAAAATTTTCAAAGTTTTTCTTCGATTTTGTTTTTTTAAATGCAAATAAAAATCTGGCATTCTAAAATTAGCAGTTTACTATTTTTGCTATTTTTAGTCTACTAATATTTAGCAAAATTTTCTACAGATTTTACAGTATAATTTGTCATTTTCAATTAACAAACATTTTTTAACAATTATCTTAATTTTTGCATTAAAAATACAAAAATCGTTTTTTCGGACTCTCTATATTCTCATATATTTAGTTAGAATATTCTTCTACCTCAAGTCCAAATTCTAATATGGTATTGTCATATTAGATTTTATTTGTTGTTTCAAAAAGGGTTGATCATTTTCATGATAGACAATACAATTGTTTCGTAGACATCACTCTACTCTTCAGTTGTCTGCAATAAGAAAATGATAACTTTCTTACTCAAACCGAGACATTACATAAGGTACAAAAAATCAACGGGGCGAGAATTTTGTACTTTCGTATATGAACTGTCTGATTTGGTAAAACCAGCTATAAATCAACTCCTTTTTTTGAAAGCAACGATTACATAAAAGTACCCTTTGGGTACTATTTATATATGTATGTTCGTTGTCAATACATTTTGTAAAAACAACTAACTTTAAACTCAAAACAAAATAAATATTTGAATGAGATTTTAGCCGTGGTATGCTTATTTTCAACAATTGTCTTAATTTTTGCATTAAAAATACAAAAATTGTTTTTTCGGACTTTCTAGTTAATTTTAGATACATTTTTTAGTTAATTTTAGTTAATAGAAAATGACAAATTATACAGTTATTCTGTAAACTTAACAGTTTTGCTGTTCTTATTTTATTAGTATTTAGGGAAAAAAAAATCTGCTAGTTTCAAGAGTTTCTTCTGCAAGGTCAATTTTAACTAATTTTTAGTAGCTTTTTCTGCTATTTTTTTGCTTCATAAGCTTTGTTTAACAATAAAAATTTAGATCCAGTTAGCAAAAAATCAGTAGATTTTTTCGCGAAGCTTTAAATTTCAAACGCTTTTACAGTATTATAAGTATCCTTATAAAGTATTTAGTTATTTTTCCCATAATCAGCATAAAATTACCCTTCGTTTGAGTGTTAATAGTTAATGCCATTCTTAAATTTGCGAAATATTCGTACACCCTAATGCACAAACAGCATTAAACCAAGCAAAACTACGTTTTAAAACAACTTTTCTTTTTTATATTTAGGTAAGTATAAAATTTTTTTGCATTGCAAAAGATAAAATTTTCAAAAATTGTGAATTGTAAATGCGCACGTTGAAAGCTTTTTGTAATTATGGTGAATGGTGTAAATAAGAAACTTCTTCGAATGGCGCGAGTATAAAATTTTCTACTTAAATCTTATTTTACATACACAAATGTTCAGCAGGAACTGCAACAAGAAACTTTATTTAACCACAAAAAACTGTAACGAATAAAAAGTGCGGGTTTTGTTTGCTTTTATTGTTGTTGTTCTTGTTAAAATCAGATACACGTGAGCTCATTCCCTTTCGCTGAAGAAAAATGTTAAACAAATTTTTTAGAATAATGTACTTCCTGCTCCTACCTTGACCTTAATGATCCAGATCTTGAAAAGTTGTTTTGTTTTACAAATAATCTAGATTAAAAAAATGTTCTTCTAAGCAATGAATAAATAGCATTTTGTCAAATAAAAAGAGATTAACACAATTGTACAACGGATACAATGTCTCCTAAAAAAGTGTATGACAGGATAAAGTGTTGTAAAAATTACTACAAGTGTCCCAAACACTATCTTGTATATTTTCAGCGAATTGTGTGGTATAATAAATAGAATACATTAGGCATACAGATTCGAATTAAAAACAAGACTAGCACTTAGAGCCAGATAAGTATTTTTTTATTTTTTTAAAGTCGCTTTCGGGATGTTCCAAAAACTGAGTGTACCAATGGGTGTACTATTTTTAAAGGTTGTTTTTGAGAGTGCAGAGGTGTTTTAAATAATATATATTCAAAATACAAGAAAAAAGAGGTTAAAGTCCAGCATACCGATTACATGAAACCCTAAGCCATACTACAATTTCGGTCACATTCCTGGAAGCGAATCAAATTTCGCGCAGTATTTTATTTTCTCTGTGACATTTTAAATGTTGAATAACGCTCTAAGATGGGAACAGGATAGTTCCATTAAGTTTCTAATTTTTTTTTTAATTTATTTATTTACATTTCATGTACAAAATAATTCATTACACAGTACAACAAAATAAGAAAAATTTGATGCATCTGGATTGCGACACATCATTTCTAATAGACTTTGGGTGGCAGATCACGAATATGGCACTAGAATTTTAAAGTTAGCTATAGTTTAAGAAATATTTGCAAAACCGTATTTGCAGAAAACTTTTGTAAAAAAAATAGAAAATTAAAAGTCTGAACGATATTCTTTGCAAAATTTTAATAAAATGAAACATGCCCTATGATTTTATATATCGCACGTTTTGACAGCTGCGATAATATTCTCTATATGTGACAGCGCATAGAGAAAGTGACCTAAGGGTAAAAAAATCAATTTTTTTTTGTGGACAACATCTGAGAATCGAATGAGACCGATCCGATGCTCTCCTGACCTTAGGTCCCTTTCTATCCGTAGGTCCCTTTCTATTTTGCGCGTCACATATATGCATTTGAAGTTGAAATTTCTCTTTTTTCACGATTTTGTCAATAATAAATCTGCGATGAAAGGAATATCCATTTTTTCTAATTTATACCATTAGCAAACATCTCATGTTACTTAATTTATCAAAAAAATTTCGCACTTTGTGTTTTAACTTTAAGTAAAGCTAAAGCTGAAAAAGATTGATTTTTGATGAAAAATGTGTGTTGCATATTTCAATGGTTTCATCTGAGTTTTTTAATTTCAGATTCGTCACAGACTCCTTAAGTTTTAGGTATTAAAAAATCAATCTTTTTCAGCTTTAGCTTTACTTAAAGTTAAAACACAAAGTGCGAAATTTTCTAATAAATTTCAACAAAGTTTTGGATAATTTAAGTGCAAATTCCTAAAAAAATAACGATTTCAAAATATGCATGTTCAAAAAAGTACTATAAAACAGCATTTTAAATTTAGTCCGTTTTATTGTTAAACATACGGTTTTTTTCATTTTGTGTATGAAAACCCTACAAAAATATTTATATTTTAAAACATTTTGATTGGTTGAAAATAAATTAACCAAGCAGAATGCACCAAAAATAAACCAAGTCAAAGCATACTGCCACCCAAAATTTTAAATGAAATCGACTTTAACAAAAATATACAATTTTGTAAATTGGCGATAAAATGTGTGTTTCCGATTGAATTTTAGGAAAATGTTGATGCAGAAGTTGAGATTTTTATTGACAAAAAGAAATTAGTGGATTATGAATTTACGTCATGTATTAAGACTTAGCAAATCCGATTAAGGGATTGTACTTGATTTGCAAAATAAGAAAGTAAGTGAAGTTTTCATTTGAATTGCAATTATAACCTAGATCCTTTATCAAACAAAAATAAGTTGGTATGGTTCTAAAAGCCTAAAGTTTATACTTTTAAATTATATTAATAATACAGAAATTTTAACGAAAAAACTGACTTTTTGGTAAAAGTTAAATTTGTGAATATTTCAAAAACTAGAGCTAATTTTTAAATTTCGTGTTCACATTCGTGATACTCATTCTAAAATCTATCAGAATTGATATGTCGCATGCCTGATGCCCGTGTTATACTGTATTATGTGTCATACTATATAATTCCCATATTTTTTTTTTTTCTTTCTTAAACTATATGCATAAATATAAAATTTTTGTTATAACAACCAAATGCTTTGAAATTCACAAATCAATAAAAAATACATATGTGACGCGCAAAATAGAAAGGGACCTAAGGGTAAAAACCGGTTTTGTTCAGGAGAGCCATTTTAAAGATTTAAATACGTGTATCTTTGGTGTACCATCACTAAGCGTGTTGGTATTGGTCTCATTTGAAAGCTACACATCTCATGACGTCAGGAACGTGTTGGTCAACTTTGAAAACGCGCGTAGGTCGTCCCTATCTCTTGTTTTGTGTAGTTGGTTTTTACTGTTTTCTACCTAGCGCGCTGTTTCTATGAGTTTGATATAAATTTTGCTCGCGATTTTTCGAATCTAGCTTTATTTTCTGAAATTATTAATTGTGAATTATAATAAATACTCATTTATAATTCTTTTAAATCGTGAATATCACTCTGTTAGTACGAAAATTTTTTCGCATAACCTTATTATGTTATTAGCGAAAATAATTTAAAACTGATAACATTCTTACTGTTTGTTTTAGGATGAAATGGTGGACGAATTCGAAGAAGTAGATTTACTTTATCGTCGACTTCACTTTCATAAAACGCGCATATCTCTGGGAGGGAACTCTTTTGGGGCATGGGATCGGTCTCATTCGATCCTCAGATGCTGTCCACATCAAACAAAAAATTGATTTTTTACCGTTAGGTCCCTTTCTCTATGCGCTGTCACATATGCAGTACTTCAAATATATAAACCGTATGTACGGTTTTTTTTTTTGTCAATATTAAATATTTTTTTTTCATTTTCAATTAATTTTTTAATTGATATTATTACTATCTCTCTCTTTTAATGCCCTTACCTTAAATTTACTTACCTTTAAATTTAAAAATTTAATCTAAGTTTTTCTATATATATAACAGGTTAATTTTTTACGGTCTACTTTATGTAAACTTCAGTGTTGTTATTTGTGTTAATTCAAATGTAACCACATATGGACGTAAATATAAAAGTTTAAGCATTTTTCTTTTTTCAACAACAATGAACAATTTATACAATATTTAAGTGAAGAACTTTGCAACTGTTTTATAATTGCTGCAAAAGGGAGCAATTCGAGCACGAGTACCAGGATAGCGACTACAACAAAATAACATCAACGACGACAGTAAGAAAAAAAAAAGTAACATTTAGTCACAATCATTTGGGAGAGCATATGAAAGACGGAGTTGTTTGTTGTATTGTAAAATTATATTAACTGCTAAAGTAAAATAGCTAACTTGCTGGCTGACTAAGCGACTGGCTGACTGGTTTGACTCACTGACTTGTAGCATAAAATAATTTTTATTCAGTCATTTATTCATTCATTGTACTTATTTGTTCATGGGAAACATTAAAAGCCTAATCCGTTATCCAGATTACGCAGAAATAGAAAAAAGGCAAAAAGTTTCAACTTTTATAGGCACAAAAATTAAAAAAAAAAGCATGTTGTAATATAAAACAAAACTAAGAATAACAAGGCAACAACACAACAACACAAATAGACACTTTTTATTCTGAACATAGAGAAAAAGGAAATAAAATTGGCTTGACTGCTTTGCTTGGTTGGTTTGGTAAGGCTGGTTAGGTTGAGTTTGGTCGGCTTGTTTAATGTTTTGTTTGCTTGTGTGCTTTTGTACCCTACACTTTAAAAAATGTTTGTAAATTTACTGCTATTATAAGGTGAGTAAGGTTTTATATAATATTACGCAATTTTAGTAAATATAAAATCCAAATGAATAAAACTGTTTTTAACAAACTTCTATATAGAAAAATGTGCTAAAAAAAATATATTCAGATATAATCATTAAAAAAGCTTTAAGAAATTTTGTATCCTTAAATGAAAACTTTGGGTTGCACACTTAAAATAATACGTCAGTAGAAAAATTTGCCAAACGGGTTTTGAACCGATTTGACTAATTTTTAGTTGAAACACTGATTTAAACAAAGATTTTGGTTATCTTCATTTAACACTATACTTAAAATAATCAGTACGTTAAATAATTTTGAGTGTTAATTTTCGTTAAATTTTACACAATTTATTGTTAAAATATAATATTTTTCTGTTACTACCCGATAGATGACGCCACCAGCATATCTGATTTTAAAAAATGGCCCATATCTCGAAAACTAAGAGAGATAGAGCAAAATTTGACGAAAATTCCGACTATCCTTAACCGTTTATATTTTCTGAATTTCAGTTAATGATTTCTGAATTGCAAAAAGTATAGTGAATACTTCATAGCCTGTTTTAAATGCAATCATGCAGTCCTTTAGTACACAGAATAAACTTATGGCATTTGCTTAACTACCCAGTGTAGAAACGGTAATGACATATCATTATTTTTTGGACTACCGGTAATGACACCCACTTACCTTCTTCATTATTTTAAAACATATAATAATGAGTTACTGATAATGACTTATTTTTATCATTATTTCAAATAGAAAATAATTTTATAGATTTTTTTGAAAATTTTTTGAAATCTATTTTTAGACTCTATATTTTTTAAACACTGGCAAGGATATATGTAACCACATATTTTTTGATTTTTTGTATGTTGGCGAGTAAGCTTACTTGTGTGCAGCAGGTCAATTATGTTGTTATCTATTAAATATTACATGTCGATATAGCTCAGATGGTAGAGCTGTTGACTGGCAATCTGTAGACCCAGGTTCGATTCCCGCACCAGCAAATTTTATTTAAAAAAAAATACAAAAAAAATTTTTTTTTTTATATAATTAATTTTTTTGAAAATCTATTTTTAGACTCATTATTTTTGTCAATACTGGTAAGCACATAGATATCGATATATTTTTTGATTTTTCGTATGCTGGTGTGTAACGACAACTCATTATTTTTCGCGACATCGCCATATAAAGGTAATAAGAAATGTAATAACAAAAGTAAGTAGTTACCATTACCAAGTATGTAGTTACATAACCACATATCTGGTAATGATTTTCTACACTAGGTACCCTATATAGGACCTTAAAAGTCGACCAGTCCGCATGAAAAACTAATAAATATTTACTTTGTTTTCCTTCTTTCTTTCTTTTTGTTCTGGCTTTATGACATTGAGTTAAGTTGAGTTCTTTTTGAAAGTTTTGCTGCCTTTCATTTTTTTAAACTTTTATGGTATGAGTTTGAATTGTCACTGCTGTGCTTAAAGAGAAAATCCCTTTAATTGCAGCTCACCTATTTAGACCCATAGGCAAATGGAATTATTATTTTTTTTTTTTTGTGTTTATTTTTCTTTTGTAAAACAAATGTCATCGTATGTCTGTTGTTGGTCTTTATTTGATGCCATTGTTTAAATTTTGTTTACTCTCTTTTGTTATTTTTTTTTTACTTTTATTATGTTTTATTATCAGCACTGGTGTTTATCTGCATGTTATGACCCTTCTTATCCTAAATCATTTATATTTTGAACATTTTTTTGTAAAAGTAATTTGAAGGTATTTATCAAGTGTGGCAATAAGAAAGGACCTACCTCCCAGCAAAAACATTAGCAGATAATGAGTATACACTCATATAAATAAATCTTGTAAAAACAGCAGGAAAAGCAACTAAAAATTAGTTAAAAATGATACTGCAGAAAAAACTGTTAAATTAACAAACTTTTTTGCTAAATACTAGTAAATTAGGAACGGCTAAAATAAAACTGTAAAATTTACAGAATTTTAGTTATATTTAAGTTAACTTTTAGTTAATTGAAAATGACAAATTGTAATATCAAAATTGCAGAAAATTTTGCTAAATATTAGTAGACTACAAATAGTAAAAACAAACAGTTATATCAACAAAATATTTGTTATTTTTAAACTAAGTTTAGTTGAATCCAAATAGCAGTCTATCCTGTTAAATTAACAGAAATATTTGTTAAAAAAATTGTAAACTGCTGTTTCCAAAAGGCTCGATTTTTATTTGTATTTAAAAAAAATTAAAAAAAACTCGAAAATTTTAAATTTTTCGTGATTTTTTAGGCTACTAAATATTTAGCAAAATTTACAGGTTAATTTGTTATTTTCTATTAACAAAAATTTAACCTAAATATAACTAAAATTCTGTATATTTAACAAATTTATTTTTTGCCATTCCTTTCTGACTAATATATAGCAAAAATAATCTGCTAATTTACCAATTTTTTCTGCAGCATAATTTTTAACTAATTTTTAGTAGTTTTAACTAAATATTTTTAAAGACTTTGGTCTATTAATGTAATTTTTGCCTAGTTTCCTTCTTACACAATCTATTTCACTGTTACAATTAATACCAATGCATTGATTTTCCTATTTTTAATGTCTTTTTTTAATATTAATTTATAAAATTTTTTCTCATATCATCTTATAAAGTCTCAAACAAGAATATGGCCACTGAACAATGACTCACAAAAATATATACTGACCATTAGACTGTACCTCAAAACAAAAAAGTTCGCCATACACCCTCCAATATGAAGTATTTTTGCAAGGCAATTTCTAAAAAAAAAAATTTGTTTGCCATTTAAAGTTGGATTTTAAAGTGTGGTATATCGATTTTTTTGCCTCGAGGAGACCAGTGTTGCTATAAAGGAAAAATCCAATGAAAATTTTAAAAAGGCGACCCCTGCATTCGGCAACCAATATATAAAAAATATTTCTACTGGGTTTATCGAAAAACTTCCTTACCAAAAGTTTAATGATTTTTTGCGAGCTTTAATTTTCTGATATTAGGGTGGTACATTAGGGTGGTAACAACTGAGATCCGGTGGGTAACTACTAGAACGGGATACTTGAGGTCAATGGCCCTAAGAGCAAAACACTGGTCTCCTCGAGAGAAAAACTTCGATGTATCATACTTTAAGATCCGACTGTAAATGCCAAAGATATAACGAAAAATGTAAAATGGCGACCTCTACGTTCGGCAAAAAAAAAATTTTTTTTTTTAAACCTACTTGCAAAAATACTTCATATTGGAGGGTGTACTTTTTTTTGCCTATAAGGTGGTACGCTCTACTGACCATCTTATAGTAGGCGAAACTGCACCGATGATTGCTACAAATATAAAATGATTTTGATTATTATTAACATGATCTCTCTCAACTCAGATAATAATGTGATTGTAGTTAAAAGAGAGGAGTATGATGATTCTTTATATGTGCTTGTTTCGAGAGAATAATATAATAACAAGAAAAAGAGAGATTTTAGCTATAAAATTTTTAGAGTTGACCATATTATAATTATAATATAATTTACAAAGTAATAATTGGTAGTAGGTAAATTAGTTTTGTAGTCGTAATTATATTGCAACAATATCTTTTCTCTGCCTGTATCAGCAACCATAACTACAACAATGTTTCGTGTTGTTTTCAGTTATTCTAACAGTTATAAATATTCAAATAAACAAGATAAATGTATCATTGTTATTTATATTTGTTCTTTTTGGAATAAAATGTCTACCATTAACCCATTCCCTTTTCATGTTAATCACTCAATTCACATTTGGGCATACAGTATATAAACAAACATAATTTTAACTGCGAAATTTATTTGTGTGGTCAATGCACATAAAAAATTATTTTGATGGTACATATATACACAACACATAATAGTATTCCAATTACAGTTGAACCCCGATTTGGTCCCACTAGGTTTGCTTACTAATAAAACTGCATTAGGAGCACTATTTATGCACCGTATAGAAAAATAATTAAATTCAGTTCTTATAAGCAATGGTATTTTACTCCCGAAGAGGTTAATTTATACGCGATAAATTTATCTATATCGAGAGAAATATTTTCGAACATTGAACAAAAGGCTGAAAAAGTGCTCTCACATTTTTGTGATAAAGTTCAAACAAATAAGTCCTTTAAAAACAAAATAATAAATTTGAAAAATTTTTGTTTTGTTTTGTTACAAAGAGTTAAAAATTAAAAAAAAAAAAACTGTAAGTAATTAAAGCAAATAATTAAATAAAAACATTGGTTTCTGAACTGCTATTACTGCGTAAGTCGGGGTTTAAATGTAATTTTTTTTTTGTGTATAATGCTACAAAATGTTCTAATATCTCAATGTGTCCATTGCATGAATTCGATTGTCAATATTTGAATAGCCACAATAGAACAATTTTCGTTATAGGCCAAACAATGTGAGCGGTAAGTAAAAAAATATGTGAAAAGTTTACCATTAAAACAGGCTTGACAACATAAACGAAAGCTCAAAAAACGCACACTATTCAGGAAAAAAATGAAAAAACTAATTAGCTAATTAGGTTCAATATTTTAGAAAACTTAAGCTCCAGCTTCCAAGTTCCAAACATATATAGAAAAAAGTGGACGAAAACTATTGAAAGTTTTCAGTAAACAAATAAAACCGTTTTCAAATTTCAGTCCCGAAATTATATGTTAACATTTATGTAAGAAAATATGTGGTCATATCACCCTATATGACCACCCTGCGGGTAGAGTAATCAGACACATCAAGTGACCGGTCCTTGGGGACAGCGACCGATTTCTTTTATTTGGAAAGTACCGGTGACTCTTATATGGGTTTATTCTAGGAGGGAGTCAATTGCCCCTAGATTTGTTGTACAGAACTAGTTCGATTTTCTAGTTCAATCGTTATTTGACAATTTCATTCAATTGTTCATAACACAATTTTTCCGATCGTTTGTCTGGTAATTTTGTTAGCTGCGTATCCATATTGCTCGTCTTTTAGTTAACAAAGATTTCATACAATAATATCGGACAAATTTAAAATTTTTATAAAGTAAAGAAAAATCGTTAATTTAAAAAATGATTAAATTACATAAGTTTGCGGAACACATCCTATACCTAAAATGGAAGATTCAGATTTTCCCCGAAAATCCAGGTTTGATGGATACTTGAACGCTAATTTTAAATAAATATGAGATTAACACTTAAAGCACCGTAAGTTGTTCCAGTTTCACGTGAAAAAACTGTTATACTCCATATAAAAAAAATGATTTTTCACTTTAGGAACATTGACAATGAGTCACTGGTGGTAGAATTATCAAGCATACCATTATGAACGAAATCTTGCAAAAGTGCACAGATCATAAAGGAGAATATTTTGAAAAATAATAAAAACATTTCCAATAACAAATTTCTGTTTTTTCGTTGTTAAGCACCGTAAGTTGTTTGAGTTTCACGTGAAAAACTGTTATACTCCATAGATAAAAAAATGATTTTTCACGGCAATCAGTTTCACGTGAAAATTGTGTAGAGTTTGTTTTCACGCAAATTTCAAGACTATTATTTTTCTAGGGGAAAAAGTGACATTTTGTGTTTATTTTGATTGTGTCTTTGTTATAAAATTAAAAAATTCTTCATTTGTTTAAATTAAATTGCAATTTGAGGCATTTAAAGTTCGAGTGAAATTTTTCCACGTGAAAAACAACGTACGGTGCTTAAGCACATTTATTTTTACGGAACATTTTAACCCTCTTACTATTCAATTAAAGGGACTTTCCTTTTTAGAGAGGGAAAAAAAAGCCCCATAATTCGAAGAGTTAGAGGGTTAAAATGTTCCGCAAAAATATTTACCATGAAATGCTACTATAAGTCTCTGAAGATATCAAAGTTGAAAATTTAACTTCAATGCCAGAAATAAGTCAAAACTTAAAATGTGTTTAAGGGTTAATTTCGTATTTATTCAGTATTGGTGCTCAAATGTCAAACCAACCTAGATTTTCGGGGGAAACCATGTGAATCTTCCATTTTAGATGTAGCATATATTCATCAAACGTATGTAAAACACTACGAGGAACATTTTTGTGGAAAATTTTAACCCTCTAACTCTTCAACGTACGAGCCTTTTTTGTCCCTTTATTAAGGAGAGACAAAAAAAGTCCCTTTATTTGAAGAGTTACTAGTAAAGCTTTTAATTCCATTTATAGTCACTAGAACGAAAGCAAAGAACTTTAAAAGGTAAACTTACACGTTCAGTGTTATTGATCAATGTTTTTAAAATCAACCAATCACAACCAATCAAAAAAAAAAATTGAAAAATTTATCAATAATATTGAATGTGTATGCCCTAGTTTACAATGAGTACTTGTTCGTTTTTTTTTTTTTTTTGTATTGCACCCATCACGCCATATTTATTAATGATTAATAGGGCAAGGAATTTCATGCATGTTTTTCTCGATAGTTCAAAGCCAATATAGACTAAATATTTATCCGAATCATCAAATTCAAAACAAAATGACATCGATTTGATGTTGCATATTTTTGCATATTTTAACAAAAATGCATATTTTGTGCTTTTTAATGCATATTTGTGCAAATATTAATTTTTTAGTAACATTTCTTAAATTGTAAAAAATATGATTCAATGAAAATTAAAATTGTTTTCTTAATTTTCTTTTATCGGGATATACATTAATTGCATCAAAGGAATTAAATATGCTAAAAATCCCAAACGTATTTAGCAAATTGTGAAAAATAATCCGCTGCAGGCATGTCCCTCTCCGGATTTCATTCTTCCCTAAGGAAATCGTCAGGGGACGAAGTTTTTAGAATTTCTGGAAATATTTGTTTAGTTAAATTACAAACTCAATGAGAATTTTTTGTTCTTCGCTAGGAGCGTAATTAAACATTTAAAATATCAAAGAAAAAACAAAAACAACAACAGAAATTTTCCACTACTTTACTACTCTGTTGTTTTGACAGATCTAGCAGTGATAGTAGTGACATCCATTCATGTAGAAACAACAATAGATAACAATGTTTTCTAAAGTGTCAGTAACATTTAAATTTGCACAATCGCTTGCATATTAGATTTCTTAATTTTTTGTTTTTGTTTTTTCTTTGATATTTTAAATGTTTAATAACGCTCCTAGACGAGAACAAAAAATTCTCATTGAGTTTGTAATTTAACTTAACAAAAATTATTTTCTTTATTATTAAAAATAAAATCTTTTTAAAACCTTATTTACACTCAAAAGAAAAAGTCAGTAAAGTCAGCAAAAAATGTTGCTGTGTCGGCAAATTTTTAGTCAGGAGCGTGCTTGCAAAAATGCTGGTAATTTCAGCAAAACGTGTTTGCTGAAAATCAGCGAGCGGAGTTTTGCCAAAAAATGGTAATCTCAGTAAAAGTTTTGCTAACACTAAAATCACTAAACTTTTTGCTAAATATTAGTAGATTGAAAAAAACTCAAAAATTTATAGAGAAATTTTACTTTAGTTAATTTATTTGCTGAAAATTTAAATATAGAAATTGTCTAGAGTTGTTTTTTATTATTGATCAATGTTATCATTTCCGTTGTCTGTACTACATGCGACACTTACTTCTTGCCTATCTGGTTGTCGTCCACGCTATAAATGCCGTTACCAGCACAATTTTTGTAGCAAAATAAATGAGTAAAACATTAGTTTAAAATTAGTTTAGTGTTAAAAAAATATAACTAAAACTTTTGCTGAAAACGGAATTTCAGCAAAAAAAATGCTGAAAAATAGTACACCTGATATAAAAGACGTTTTACAAATTTTTCTACTAACTTTGACTTCTGTATCTATTTGCAAACTAACTATCTTACATATATTTTTATGTTTTTAAAGTGCTTTATTTTTGCAAATATTTTCATTTAAGTGCACATTTTTTATGTTTTTAATGCATAGTTTTCTATGGCTACATTGTTTGGGAGCATATTTTCGATTTTTAAGTGCATGAATTTCCTTGCCCTAGTGATTAATATTTTGAAATTAATGAATATTACTTTACAATTTGGACTGTAACAATTTGGACTGTACCACGCTGGTGAAGTATTTTACTGCAAAAGTAATGTTTAGGTAGATGTTTATTATTATCTCTTATTTAGAATAACTCCTTTAATTACAAAACAACTGTAAATACAGTTAACAATAGAACTACTGCTTACTATACACGCAACTGTCATGTAGTCAAACTGTCAAACTTTTTTGAGTGTACATTTTATTTTCCATACCATCATTTTAATAAAAAAATCCAACTGAAAATATTTAAAAAAATTTTAATTTTAAAATTAGGCGGATATGGAAAGCCAGTTTTATTAAAACCGGAAAGTATGCAGTCGAAAAATTAAGTTTTTGCGAATATTTTCCCTGAAACAACTTTAAGTACAATACAAAATCGCTAAATTTGCATTACTTAGTATACTATGAAGAGGTCATTTGAAATTTTGTTATATGCGTTCGTGTTAATCTACGAAATAGCAAGTTCTCATGCATGGACCTTAGAGTGTACCGAAATTAAAAAGAAATTTTTACGCCACACTACTATATGGTCAGTAGAGCGTACCACCTTATAGGCAAAAAAAAAAGTGCGCCGTACACCCTCCAATATTAAGTATTTTTGCAAGGCAATTTCAAAAACAAAAAAAATTCCCGAACGTAGGGGTCGCCATTTTACAATTTTCGTTATATCTTTGCCATTTACGGTCGGATCCTAAAGTATGATACATCGATGTTTTCTCTCGAGGAGACCAGGGCCATTGACCTCAAGTATCCCATGCTCTAAGGGCCATTGACCTCAAGTATCCCGTTCTAGTAGTTACCCACCAGAGCTCAGTTGCCACAACCCTAATGTACCGCCCTAATGTCATAAAAATATTGGACATAGGCCCATATTTTAGTATAACGATCCACTCAGAATTACTTTTGATTTTTTGACCAACAGAGGAAGATACAAAAAACTTCCTGAAATTTCTTTTGATCTTAATGCTGTATGCTCATGTTCACAATGAAATTTTAAAAGAATTATTCTTGTAGAACATTTTAATCCCATATGTGCCTTTTTTATCGGCCATTTAAGTACTTTTTCAAGAAAAAGTAAAAAAGGTTTGATATAGTCATATAATACTATAAAAAATTTTGTATAATTATATAGTGGAACATATATAAAAAGACATAAAATCACATCTTAAATATATAACTACACTCATAGAAATAAATCTGTGAAAATAGCACAAAGTCTGCCAAAAATTAGTTAAAAATTGCCTTGGTGAAAAATTGCTGATATTAGCAGATTTCGTTTGCTAAATATTATTAGACTAAAACCACCAAAAACAAACTGTTAAATTTTTTTTTATTAAAAAGGGAAGCAACACTCAGGAAATTCTTCCTATTAATTAATATAAATTGTATTATTTAGAGTTTTTTTTTAATCACCTGGATTTAGAATTTTTCATACAAAAAGGGGATTTATTAAATCCAAATAAAAGATGGATTTAATAAATCCACAATAAAAGCACAAATATAAGAAACAGCCTCTTAATTTAATGTCAGAAAAAAATACTAATGAAAATTAAAAGAGAAAAAAAAAATTGAAAAACTAACAAATAAAAGGTTTTTATTATATTTTTTTTATGAAATAGGTTTAGAAAAAAACTACACCTCACCAAATACATATTTTCCATCTTGAACATGGAGAAATAGCTGAAATAGAAATGGCAATTTTTCAATTTTTTTTTTATTAAATATCGCAATAGAATTTTTTAATTGTGTAAAAATATAAATTCAAGTGATAAAACTGAAAAGGCAGACTCTCTATGGCTGTTTTATATAAAATATAATTAAAACTTAAAAGTTAAAGTAAAATCCTTCATCATCGAATTCGGTATTAAAAATTAGTGTGAAAGAATTGTCGGACAGAAAATTCTTTTTAAAATAGGGATGGGTGCCCCATCTGTTGAGCACTTTTAGAACAACATTTTGGATTTAAAAAATCCAAGCGGCTATTGTTTATATATTTTATTGTCAGATTGTCTCTATATGATAATTTTTCAACAACCCTTCGGCTGTAGCAATCGAACCTGTGCATATTCTTACATTAAAAACGTAAATATACAAACGTGCGACAGCTTGGGCATTTAACCCAAGTAAGGCCTTGAATGCAATGTAACTATTTCATAGTTTTCTTTCCTATCCAGCTTTCTGTTACTGTTTCTTACTCCGAAGTGATTAAACACAGAGCCATGCAAACATTCTACTTTTAGATTTTTCGCCTCCGTGTCTCCTTTTTTCTTTTGTTAATTTTAATTTACAAATTTATACAATATTTAAAAGTTAAAATTGTTTAATTTGGCCCACTCTAATGTAAATATACATAGACAAATATTATACAAGTGTAAGTTTATAGTATATGTATGTATTGTATGTTTTTATGTATGTGTGTTATAAATACTGTAATGCTTTGTTGTTCAAATTGGTGTTACTAACAATCACCCACAACACAAAACTATGTACAATCATACAAGTGCACATTAACAAACACACACATGCACATACAAACTCGATCATTTTATATTTATCACAGTTGGGAGTAATTAATTTTTTTTTTAAAGATCATTACTCATTTTCATAGCCATTACATACCTAAATTCAGAAAAGTTCTGCTAGTTACTACATGGCAGTTATTTGTGTAGTAATGCGGTTGTAGTTATTTTAACTATAATTGCAGTTAATTTACTTAGAGCAAAATTTTTCAATGTTTCTGCCAGTTATTTTTTTAAACAAACTGCAAAAACTAGTACATTGTAGTAACAGTTATTTTATGCAGTTATTTTGAATTTTGTTACAAATACTTAAATTTTCAAGTGTGTGTGTGTACGAAGCAGACGAGTGCGTGTTCGACGCGCTTGTTTAGAAATTTCTAGTGAAAGAATATGAGAAGAACATGTTTTTTATTGAGTAAAGATGCGTAATACGGAAAAATAAGAAAAATAAAAATAATTAAAATAATAAGGTAAGTTTTATAATATAAAATATTAATTTATTTACGGGAATATTAAAAAATAGTCTATTTATTTTCTTTCAGTTCTTTTATTTTTCTACCTGGAGAAAAAAAAGGAAGCCAAACAATAATTTCATACCTCATAGACGGACATCTAGAACAATTTCTTGATAGTGAACAGTAAAAGTGATATTAAGTGTAAATTTTGATTTCTCAATTTTAAATTTATTATAGAATAAAATTAAGTTAAGAGTATTTACATAAATCTGTTTTTATTAAATTAATAATTTTTAAAATAATTTTTGTTTATGTTCTTTTAACTACATTTGTAGTTGTTTGTACAGTTTTACAATAATTTGCATGTATGTTGTTTTAATCGTATTTGTAGTTGTTTTTACTACATTTGTCAGTTGATTTTTAACAGTTAAAACTAATTTCACCATGCAGTTGAATTAAAATGTAGTATACAACTTTTTAACAGCAAATGCTGTTATTTTAACTGTCATTTGTAGTTAATTTTACCTACATAATTCCCTGAGTGTATGTATATTTAATTAAAATGAAAAATATTTTCATTGCCATTACATGCCTATATATAATTACAATAAAAAAAACAATTTCATTACTTTTGTTTTCATTATTTGTAATGACACATTTTTTTTCAATTTCCATAACCATTTATTTGTAATTTTTGTTATCAAAAGATCAAACATATTTCGATTTTAGAAATGATTTGGTTTTTCATTTTATTACAATTAAAAAAATGTAATGAATTTATTTTTTATTACATTTCAAAAAAGTAATGGAAATGAAAATTAAATTTCAATACAATTACATAAATTAATGGTAATGAAAATATAATGGTAATTATTTTGGCCCATCTCTGATATATATTTATGTGCATGTAGACGAGTGTGTTGTTAGTAGTGTTGATATTATTATTGCTTTTACTGCTTGCTGTTATTGTTACTACTACGACTAGTAACCAGCTGGCTGGCTGTTGTAGCTCTGATGTTGTGATAGCTGTTTGCTTAAATTTAATTGAAGTTCTATAAGTGAGATTCGTGTGCAATGTGTTGCAAATAAAATTTTAATTAAGAACATTTCAAAAAGTGCTGCATTTAAGTATTGCCTACCCTCCTCTCCACACAGTATTTTTGTTTCTGTTTTTTTTTTTTTTTTTCATTTGAACTCAACACAATTCAGCTCAACTCGTTTCTGAAAAATAACATAAGAGGAAAAAGAAACATTGTAGAAATAAAACAACAAATTAAATCCAATAAATGTGCTTACACAAAAACGGCATAGAAAGTAAGAAAATTAAACTAGATATTACAACGACAACAACAATAAACCAACAACAACGATAACCAATTTTAACTACAACAATTTAAGGAAATACAAAAACAGTATAATTTCCTGAAATGTTTAGTAAGAATGAAAAACAACTATGATAACTAACAAGCCAGCTGCAACGAATTTGTTTTACTCTTTTGACATTTTTTTGTAAGAAACTAAAGCAGAGTAAAATTTTATTTGTAGTTCTTAATAAATGATGACTTTCCTCAAAAAAAACAAACATGAATGTTAAATTCATCTTTGCTCATTTACAGTCATTTTGTGCACGGAAATAAAAAGTTGTTTATTTTGTATTCTGGCCTGTTAGACAACAAAATCGCAACAAATCTTTGTTTAAGGTTTATTTTATTTTTTTTTAATTTTTAAAAGTTTTTATGACGTTTGTTGGAGTCTGTTAAGGTTAATCTTTTTTTATGACGTTCCTGAAGAAAATTCCCAAAACTTTCTTATCAGGGAATTAGCACGTAACAAATAATAAATAAAATTGTTAAATTTACAGAATTTTAGTTGTATTTAAGCTAAATTTTAGTTAATTGAAAATAGCAAGCTGTTCTGTAAAATCTGCAGAAAATTTTGCTAAATATTAGTAGACTAAAAATAATAAAAATAAACTGTTTTATCTGCAAAACTTTTTGCTATTTTAAAGCTAAATTTAATAGGATGCAAATAGCAGTCTATTATGCTTAAATCAGCAAAAATATTTGCTAAAAAAATTGCAAGCTACTGTTTTCAAAAGGCTTGATCTTTATTTGCATTTAAAAAAAATCGAAAAAAAAACTTCGAAAATTTTAATTTTAATTTAATATAGGAAAAATAATCTGCTAATTTTAGCATTTTTTCTGCAGCATAATTTTTAACTAATTTTTAGTAGTTTTGCATAAATTTTTTACGGACTTTTTTCTATAAGTGTAGAACATAGTTATTTATTATTCCTAAATTTATGACTATATTTATTGCACCGTTAACTGAAATTCACCTCTTGTAATTAGATCTGCTTCCCGGAATATGACCCAAATAGTACTATCTCACTATACAATAGTGAATAGCGAAGGCCGCTGAAAACAAAACTTGAGGCGGCAGCGGATTAATCGGCTCTTTTACTCACCAATATATTTTTAAGATTTCAGAATTAAATTTAGAAAATAATTTAAAAAAAACTGATTTTGTGGCTGTTTTTAAATATCAAACTTCTCAGAGTCCAGCTGGTTAAAGACGATAGCTGTGCCTAACAAAAATGATCTTGGCGCCGGCTACAAACGGAGGGCTTGCATCTCTGTACCCGCCTTAAACGCTTTTACATGTTTCTTTATAAAAGTAATTGACCCGAAATTTGCAGGTCAATAAAATACAATTTTTGAATTGAATTTTTATATTTTGCCCAAAACCAAAAAGAAACTCGTAAAATCTTTGGCACGGTAAAACATTTTGCGCACGATACATTTTTTTTTTTCTTAATTTTTTACCAGAAACCGTAACTGTTAAGATTTTTGTCATAAAAGTTAGATGAAAAAGTTATTTTTTGGCTTTTATTTTCTTTTTTTTTTTTGCCAAACATAAAAGTCATTTTCTGATTTAGATTTTTTCGTGCAAATACAAAAGTTATTTTTTGACTTTTATTTTTTGGAGATTTTTCAGGTCCCCTTCATCAATTTTCTTTAGAAAGTGGTAGAGGTTTTTGAAAGCAAAAACTCTGTGAAGTATTTGTCAGGAGAGTATCCTGATGAAGAAAAATAGCAGTTTTTGAAAAAAGTTCTTATTATGTTAAATTATAATAAGGAAATTGGCCTCGAACTGAATTAATAAATTTCTAATTAATCAATTAAAAAGGTCGAAAAACTATTTTTATTTTTAAATAAAAATTAAAAGCCATTAATTTTTAACTTTTTTTATTTTTTCGAGCAGAATAAAAGTTTGGTTTTTGACTTTTATTTATTTCCTAAAAACAAAAACTTTAGGCATTTAAGTTCAAGATCTATACAAACTTTGTTTAATTTCTCTCGTTAAGTAATCTGGAAGATTTGATAGAAAACGAAATTTAATCTTTAACGTTCTCTACGTAGTAAGTAACTTAATATACCACCTCACAATGCAACAATCTTTAAAAAAAAATACAAATACTTTACAGAAAAACATTTTAAAACTTAAGTTTATTTAATTCTTTTTTTTTTTTGCTTTTTTCCATAAATATAAGATTGTTGAAAAAACATTTAAGTTTCATTTTTTGTTAGATTTTCGCATATTTATTTTTCATTGCAACATTTATGAATTTTAAGTGCCGTTATAGTCATTTTATGTTTTTCACAATATTTTTTTTTCAACAAATTTTTTCACAGTTTTCAAAAAACATTGAATTTAACATAAGGCAGAGTTTTCTGCAATTTGTTTGCTTTTACTGACTGGCCGTTTTTCATCAACAAACCCAGCTCAACAACCCAACAGCCAACCCACTAGCAATTTCCGTCCAAGTCATACCAATGAATACAGTATCTTTTTTTCGTCTTTGTAAAAACTTGAAAAATAAACTGTGTTCTCTCTCTCAACAGTTCTTTGATATGAAAAAAAATAAAATAAAAATATATAAAGGTATACTTACACTTTACAAAGGTGAAAAGAATAACTTGTATAAACTTTCATAAATTGTGCTTTAATTTTTTATAGTTATAATCGTCATTGCAAAAAAAAAAATAAAAAAATATATATGTATTGCAAAACAGGACCATGAGAAACTAGTTAAGCACCCATGAATGAAAATGAACGATGGATGGATGGGTCGTTTGTTTATTTGTTGATTTGGAACAACACAATGCACTGTGGGACAGCAACGCATTTTGACCAAAACTAGAAAATTGAGTATATGAGACTGTTCAAAAGTTTCTTGTGACGAACTTGAAATCAAAAATTTCAAATTTAAGATGGCGGTCAATAATTTTTAACTTGTAATGTATTGGGTTTAAAATAATAAATTATGTAGTCTTAAGGACCGCTGACTTAGGATATGAAATCAAAAATGGCGGATAAAATATGGCGACAAGAATTTTTACACAAAATTTCTGACGTCCGTTTTACATTTAATTTTTAATAAAGTAATTATCAAAACCCATTATGCAACTCATGGCCCTATGCTCCAACTTGGAACGACGGGAATAAATATAAATATATATTATGCAACTCTCAAATTTTTTATTCTGGTTCAACGAATTTTTTAAAAAAAACTGACGTTGGAGTTTTGAAATGCTTTTAAAAAAAATAACATTTTCAGCCATTCCATGCTGGATATTCTAGAATAACAAAAATCAAATCGGAGTATTCTTAAGTCTAAAGAATTAAAAAATATACACTCTCAAAACCATTCCGTTGTGACAACCTAATTTTTTTCAACCGAATTCGTTCGGTTGCTGCAACCTCGTAATAGCCGAAACCAAATTGAAACTAAATTCGGTTGCCATAACTGAATTCGGTTTGGGCAACCGAATTACAAGGTTGCAGCAACCGAATCAATTCGGTTGGCAAAAAATTCGGTTTCCACAACGGAATTTTTCTGAGAGCCTACAACCGATTTTTAATTTTTAACCTTTTCGAAAAGATAAATAAGTATAGATTAATCAATTTTGGTTTCCAAATTAAAATTCCTATAATATTAAGAAAATTGTTGTAAATGCCGAACTAAAATAAATTATTTTCTTTTTATTATCGTAAATACAAGATTTGAGTGTCCGAATTTGTCAATTTGGGGTTTTCAACAAAATGCTCAATTTTAATCCCTTAATAAAATATGAATAACCCAGCAAAAAATATTGTAAGTAATGTTTTACAAACTACTTCTTTCAATGCTCTACAAGTATCCGTAAGTGTATTTTTACTGCTTTTTTAGAAGTTATTCTGAAAAACTTCAAAAAATCACTTCTGTCATTGCTTCCAAAGTATCCGTTATTACATTTTTACAGCTTTTTTAGAATTACTTCTGAATCACATCCAAAAAACACTTATGTATTGCTTCTAAAGTGATCGTAAAAAGTGATTTTGGTATCATTTGGCATTTCCAAACAGAGGGTCCCGGGTTCGATTCCCGGCGGGACCAATATTTTTTTATTTTTTTTTTAATTTTTTTTTTTATTCTATTAATTTTTTTTTTTCTATTAATTTTTTTTTTTTATTCTATTAATATTTTTTAATATTTACAATTAATTTGTTTAAATTTAATATTTTTTTAATTTTTACATTTTTAAAAATATGTATATGTAAAGAAAAGGTGCGAAATTGCTTTTTATGCACCTGTAAAAATAGTACTGAAAACAATATTGAATTGGAGTGCACCTTTTACACTTGTTTAATAAGTACTTTTATTGAAGAGAATAAGAAACAATATCTCGCATTAACAAAGTGGTGTTTTTATGCCAAACAACTTTCAAAGAATAGCTCAACGGTAGAGCGCTAGAATAGCAATCGAGATCGCAAGTTCGATACCTGGTGGCGTCAATAAAAAAACTTTTGTAAAATAAAAAATATTTTGGTTTTTTTGTAAAGAATTTTTTTCTAACTTTTAATTGGTGAAAAAGAGCTTCCTTTGAACTCGTTCAAAAAGTACTGAAAAAATGTTGAAGTGGGAGTACTCCTCTCCTGTGACAACTCAATGTTAAAATCATTAGTGTTTATATTAAAAAAGAAGTACATCTACTGCTTTGACATCTCTTTTTTTTTTGTTTGGAAGTTTTGTTATAAATATTCCGCTATTTTCCATTTTTGTTTTGTGAATTAGGAAAATTCTTAAAATTTTTTATATTTAACTACATTTGCTTAAATTCAAAAAAAACACAAAAATGTGTAACTTTGACTTTGAATTCTTATCAGCAAAATATCCATCACTTCTGTATTCAAAAAAATATATATATTATAAATTTTGGCCGACACAAGGAGATGTTGGCCCACAGTGCATTGTATGCTTAATAGGGTGTCCCAAATTCAAATTTAAACTATTTGTTCGAACAACACTAGAAGAAACTATTTTATTATGTTCCCACAAAAAAAGGAATGACAAAGCAGTATAAAATGCACTCCAGTTAATGATTTAGATGTACTTCTTTTTTAACCGAAACAATAATGATGTTAACAATGAGTTGTAATAGGAGAGGATTATTCCAACTTCATCATTTTTACAATACTTTTTTAACTAGATCAAAGGAAATTCTTTTTCATCAATTGAAAGTTTCAAAAAAATTTTTGGGGAAAAATTTATATTTTATATATATTAGGGTGGGCCGATTTGTAAGGACAAAAATTAGTCGATGTTGTGCCATCGATTTTTCGATAGCTTTTGGCATGAGGAAAAAAAAGTTCCTCTACGACATATCAAAAAAATCAAATTCGAGGCGCCCAAAAAAACTCGCTAAAACCCAAAAAAAACTTGTTTTTTCGAAAAAATGATATCGCCGTTGTTTTAAGCGTTTTACATTGGATAGGATATATTTAAAAAATTTTAAATCGGCGAATTTTTTTAACAAACCAAATTTAAAAAACCTTAAAAATTAACGCTTAAAAAATATCGATTTTTCGACAAAATCTCGTCCAAGACCTCGATAAAAACATTTTTTTGGAAAAACTGCTATCGCCATCGTTTTAAGCGTACAATTTCACCTTGGAAAGGTAATATTAAAAAAAAAAAATTAAATCAGCCGATTTTTTTTATTACCTACTAAAAAAACCTTAAAAACAAAAGTTGAGAAAAAGTCAAAAAATTGAAATTTGGGCGACTCGAAAATGATTTTTTTGATATATCGTATCGATGGCACAATATCGATTGTTGAATCGACGCACCCTAATATATATATATAAGTTTTTTTTTCCTGCTACCGGGTATGCAATTTGCGAGCTCAAGATTACTGTCTAGCTCTCTACCACTGAGCTTTTCTTTGATATGAAATATGACTGGCATAAAAACGTCACTTTGTCATTGCGCGTTATTGTCTTATAAAAGTACTTATTAAACAAGTGAAAAAGGTGCACTCCAATTCAGTGTTTTCTGTGGTACGAGAAATATTTTCATGTGTGAACAAAAATCGATTTTTACCACTTTTATTTCTTATATTTTTAAAAATTAATTAAATATAAAAATATTGGCCCTTACTATAAAAGAGTATTTTAAATTTAAAGTCGACTTTATTTTCTATCATACGGTTTTGTTCATTTTGTGTATGAAAACTATAAAAAAAATATTTATATTAACCAATCAGAATGCTCCAAAAATAAATCAAGTCAAGGCATACTGCCACCCAATATTTTAACTAAAGTCAACTTTAACTAAAATATACATTTGAAAAATTTAGAGAGTAAGGGCGATTGAATTTAAACAAATGAATTTTAAATATTAAAATAAAAAAATTTTAAAAAAACACCAATAAAGATATTTTTTGATATTTTCTTTTGTTTTATAATTAAGTTAAAATTAACCTAGAAAATAGTATGAAACCCATCGTTAGTGTTTGTAATTTTAATGATTAATTTTTTATTATAGAAAAATTAATAATATGGAATAAAATCAATTCAAAGTATTTAGTATTTTTCCATAAAAACTTATAATTGCAGGACACGCTATTGTAAAATACCAAAGTTTAAGATTTGTGTCAATTTTGATGTGATGAAAATAACTTTTTACCTGCACAATATTTTATTTTTTATTTATTTTACACAATATAGAGTTTAACATTAAATAAAGTGAAAGAAAAACAGTGTGGAAATAAATAAAAGGAACATTTTTATTTTACAAAAACTTTTTCCATAAAACTTTTGATAAATTTGTATAAATTTTTTAAACAGCGAGATAATGAAATATATGTGGCTTTCTATGCCATCTGTCCCGCTATAGAAAAAAAACGTATTATATAAATGTCAAATTTTCGGTTTCAATTGTACTATATGACACGATTTAAAATATAACAACTTTTTCAGGTTTTCAAAAAATCAACAAAAAAAAATATGAAGCTTTATGTGGGGATAAAAATACCATAACGAAATTATGTATTTAAAATGCCGCTTACCCTAAAATACCCTAACGAAATAATAATCACAATTTTTTATTTCTTTCTCTCACACATGAAATATTGACTTTCAGTTTCTAATTGACAGCTATTGCTGTTTACAAACACACGTAAGGTTTTAGAAAGTTTAAAAAACCGTTAACCTTAAAATAACTAAACGGAATAGCCTTAAATACCGTTAGCGCTATAA
Source organism: Leucophora obtusa (assembly GCA_949987735.1). Classification (NCBI taxonomy): domain Eukaryota; kingdom Metazoa; phylum Arthropoda; class Insecta; order Diptera; family Anthomyiidae; genus Leucophora; species Leucophora obtusa. Next base: position 360,205,965 of record OX465295.1, read on the forward strand.
TAACTTAACGAAATAAAATACCGATAACCGTAAAGAAATTCTGTTGAAATAATATTAGCCGTTATCACTAACTTTATGAATCGGTTTTCAAACCTGTTTTATAATCAATAAGGTCATCAGTGCGTATAATCAATATAGTGTTCATCATATTAATTATACGCACTGCGGACTCAAGTGGTTATAGAAAATTTTTTGAATTTTTATTCAATATTAATATTAACGAACATTTACCTACTCCAAAACAAAGCCGAGCACCATATAAAAACTGAATTAATAGAAAACATCGTAACTTTTTTTATTTATAAAAAAAGAAAAAAATTTTGGCTGATTTTAAGAAAAATTTAGTTATCAATTACACTAAAAATTCAGAACTGATTCTTTCTGGTAGAATTGAAAAAGCAAAGACTAATATTTTTTTAAAATAATTTCTGTGTTGATTCAAATGATTTGCTGTTGCTCACACAATTTTATTTATAAAAAAATATATTTAATTTTACAACCTGAAAAAATTCAAACTTAAAATTTTACTTAAAAAATGTAAATTAAGTTTAGACTAGAGGAAAAGCAATGGGCTGACAAATAGAAGATCGCCGGTTCTATCCCAAATATTTATTTTTAAGTAAATTTTGTGTTAATCTATTTATAGAATTTATAATACATAAACATTGAAACAGTCAATTAATGCAACAAAAATTCAAAATTTGAAAATAAATTTCCATAATTACCAGTATAACAGTATTTAAAATCAATATAACTGATTGTACCTGGATGTACAAAAATCGATTGCCAAAAAATTTGGTTCCAACTATGAATCCAATTTCTGTGTGTGTAAATCATATTTGGGAATAATTAATTATTTGAAAAATTAATTGATGATTTCATTTGCATTAAATTGAAACTAATGGTAAAGAAACTTTTGGCATCATCATTACTTCGAAATACTCGTATATCGATTTCATTAATAATGCCAATTTTATAGTAAATTCATGACGATTACTGATGCCTCAATTATAAGAAAAAATGGCATTAGGGAAAAGAAATTTTACAAAATTTTCAGAAAACAATCTCTTGTATTTAAAAAAATTGTAAGTGATTTTGTTACAGATGGCTAAAAACACAGCAATAAATACTATTATCAAAACTTTTGGCCAAAAATCACAGTTTTCTTTAAAATTTTCAAATTTAAAACGCCGTCACTGCTAAGTTAAAGAGGGATATGTGTAATTTTCAATAGAATTATTCTCTGAGGTGTATTTAAAAACCCGTAAGCGTTGACCACTTTCTATTATATTTTGTTGAACAAAATTTTAAGAACTCAAAATTAGAGTTTTGCAATTTATCCCTTTTTTCCAGACCTGGGAATAAGTTAGCATATCTGAATATTTGTAGATCTTTGAAATGAAATTAGAGTATAATATTGTAAGCTTTTGAATAAAATATTTTATTTGTTTACGATTTAACCCTACAATGGTCTGGGGTAATTGCAATTACTTAAATATTTTAAAACCGATTATGGATTTTTATGCATTTATGGAAAGGTAATTCAGTCTAGATTACGATCGACATTGTTATTTAAGAGCCAGTATTTTCAAAGAGAGCTAAAAAAGTAATTTTTCCCTTATAAATTGCATTTCAGGGCCGATACGGTACGTGTTCCGGTTATATGATCACCTTAGTTTTTTGTATGATATACATATTTTTATAGCTAAAGGAACATTTCTAGTGGGGGGACGGCCTTAAATCGCTAGTTGAAAAATAAGGTATATATACACTGCATATTAGACCGTACCGCAAAAAAAAGTTCGCCGTACACAATATGAAGTATTTTTATAAGCCAATTTCAAAAAAAAAAATGTTTTTTGCCGAACGCACAGTGGGCCAGCGTCTTAGAATTTTGGCCAAAACAAGAATATTGAGTATATGAGACTAAAAGATATTACAAAGGGGGGTTCACGAATCTTAAATAAAAAATATAAAATTCAAAATGGCGGATCCAAGATGGCGGCCATTAATTTTTAGTTTTTATTATATTAGACTTAAAATAATCACTTATATAGGTCTAGGATCCGCTGATTAAAAATCAGAAATTAAAATTTTGAAATTCAAAATGGGGGTTCCAATATGGCGACAAACAATTTTTTCATTAAATTTCTTATGTCGCCTGATTTACTTCAAATTTCCACCCGGGAAAGTTTTTGGTTAGTAGATTACGAATCTGGAATCAAATTTTAATAATTCAACATAGCGGATCCAATATGGCGGCCATAAATTTAAAATTGAAAATTTTTTCGTGTTGGAAAATAAATTACACCGTACAGAAAAAAAAACTGATTCTGATGACACCTAATTCTGGCAGAGGGACCAAAGAAAAATATAAGTGCATCGCCGTTTTGAAAGTTTTCGTCTGGCCCTATGTTTTTGGGGGGTTAAAATTTCCCCTCTTTTGAAAATGTTTATTGTTAATCGGCATTGGAATGTGAATCTTCCATATGTTCAGCGAGCTTATGTAAAACACTACCAGGGACAATTTTGTGGAATATTTTAACCCTCTGACTCTGCAATTAAAGGGTCTCTTTTGGCCCTTTTTAAAAAGTGTCAAAAAAGACACATAAGGTGAAGAGTTAGAGGCTTAAAATGTTCCGAAAAAATATTTGTCATGAAATTCTACATATGTCTTTGAAGACATCAAAGTTGAAAATTTAACTTCAATGCCAGAAATAAGTCAAAACTTAAAATGTGTTTAAGGGTTAATTTCGTACTTATTCAGAATTGGCACTCAAATGTCCCACAAACCTGGACTTTAGGGAGCTAGTCTGTGTAAGAAAACCAGAACCTTCATTTAAGGTAAATTTTAGTGATATTTTTTAATTTTTAATAAAACTCTGGAATGCTGGAAATCAGCGAGATCTGAAGGTACTTTTTCAGTTAAAGGGCAAAATCTCGAAAGTTTATGAACGGTTGCAAATGGTCGCAAAAACTTAGGTAGAAGACATCTAATGGAACACATTGGCATTCAAGTTTTTCAAATATCTCGGAACATTTTTGAGTTTTTTTTTTTTTGAAAATTTAGAATTTTCAAAAAAACCCACATTTTTGAGGTAAAATTAATAATTTTGTTACTTATTAACTTATTGTTTATTTATGATTTTTTTATTGTATCATTATAAAATAAAAAAATGTCACAAAATTAAAAAACTTTGACGTTGAACTCTCGCCAACTAAAAACGAGTAACCACAATGATACAATATTTCACCCACAAAATATTCAACAATCCTAGATTTTGAATATATAAACATATTTTTTGACTTTACCTGAATTGTACTTTTGGCCAAAAAACGGCGATTCTGGCCCACAGTGGAACGTAGGGGTCGCCTTTTTTAATTTGCCGCTATAGCTTCGGCATTTAAAGTTGGATTTTAAAGTGTGATATATCGTTTTTTTGCCTCGAGGAGACCAGTGTTTTGCTATAAAGGAAAAATCCAAAGAAAAAAAATTTAAAAATGCAGCAAAAAAAACTAAAAAAAAAATTCTGCTAGATTTATCGAAAAACTTCATTAGCCAAAGCTTAATGATTTTTGGAGAACTTTAATTTTCTGACATTAGGATGGTACATTAGGGTGGTAGCAACTGAGATCATGGTGAATAATTTTTAGAACGGGATACTTGAGGTCAATGGGCCTTAGAGCAAAACACTGGTCTCCACGAGAGAAAAACATCGATGCCAAAGATATAACGAAAAATGTAAAATGGCAACCCCTACGTTCGGAATAAAAATTTTTTTTTGAAATTGCCTTTCAAAAATACTTTATATTGCAGGGTGTACGGCGCACTTTTTTTTTTTTTTTTTGCTTGTAATGTGGTTCGGTCTACTGTATATGTTTCATCACACACAAAATGATATACTCAACAAGCAAGGTAATAACGGTCGGGCATGTCGAGTGTTTGATACCCTATAAAAACTTAATTTTGGATCAAATATCGGTAAGCACTTCAAACACAGAGAAAACACGAAATCCTTATCGGGACAGAAATTTTATAGAAACTACTAAGATTGCACATTTCTATGGAAGGAGACACCATGAAATAGTTTTCGACAATTTCAATAGGATTCGTTTAATATCATCTTTGTATCTGCGCATACGCAACCGGACTTTTAGTCATACTGGCGTCGCTTTGTTGACTCAGAAAGTGATTCTAAGTCGACCATTGTACTATAAGGTGGGTCTGTATTTAGTATTTTTGGCAGTTACAAACATCAGCACAAACTCAGTATGCCTTATAAGACATGATGCCGATTATTTATTAAAAACTAATATCGATTTTTGTCTTAAATATTTCAAAATTAAGAAAATTTGTTTGAAAATTCAAAACATTATATAAAAACTTTGTTCCTAGTTCTGAATACAAAACTGGCCCATTTTTTCTAATATTTTACTTATATAAGGTATTCTCAAAAACTGTCTTAATTAAGTAATACTGGAAACGAAAACAAGAAATTCTCTTTGAGTTTGAAACTTACACTAACAAATGCTTCTATAAATTCTAAAACCGTCGTCGCCTAAATATTTCCTTAGGCAAAAATAAATGACATGCCTTCCACGGCTAATTTTTCACAATTTGTTATATAGGTTTTGGAAATTAGTTTTGGCTATAAAACTGGCCAATTTTAAGTCGATCGGTATACTGAAAGGTGTATTTACGACTGATTTTTTAGGATGCTACAAAAGTTATAAGGGTAAATAAAAGTTTAATGCACCTTTTAAATTTAACAGCTTAAAGTATAACAAGGCTCATGTTTTTAAATAACGATTTAAAAACTTTTATGGCAAAAACGAAATAAGTCGCATGCATTTTCTATCCAGCATCTATTTTTTTATTTAAAATAGTGATATAAATGCAAAGTAACAAATTCTATTATCAAAACTTCTTTAAGATAAAAAAAGTAAGAAAACAATTTATCAAAATATTTTAAAGTCATAAAAAAACATTTACTAACTCATTTTTTTCTCTCTTTATACCCAACATCACTACGTAGAAAGGGTGCAATAAGTTTGTGTTGGTGTTTGCAACTACCGAAAATATTGGACCTAGACCCACATGATGGTACATGAGAAAGTGATTCTGGGTCAAATTAGCAATGTTCGTCCGTCTTTTAATATAAACCTTGTAATTAAACCGTAAGTAGCAAATTTAGAGAAATTAATACAAAATTAGGCACATGAGCTTCTCTTAGCTCAATGTCAAACTATTCTGAAACTGGTTAGAATAGAGCAGTTAAATCTGAATTGGGCTTAAATCGTCTTTAGACACACAAAACCCTAGATATGTGGTTGTTATTTGAGTTGTGAATATAATATATAACCCTAAACAGTGATTTGAAATTTATAAAACTCCTCTTCAACACACCTTCGCAGTACTTGATTAAATTAACCTTTTCGCCAATTTCATTCAGATTTTCCACTACATTTATTAGACCGTTAATTTGTCTGCCCATATAATAAGCATCAGCTTTCTTCTCGGAATTTGGACCACTTGCCGGAATCGCATTTTAGAATAGGGTATCGCATATTCGATCATTATTTGTTTATGTGCTTTTATTTTTAAAATAAAAAAAACACGCTGAATTATTAAATAAACTTAATAGCCACAAAATCCTAGTTGAAATAAAAAGGACTTGAAAATCAACATTAAACAGAGCGTATTAAAAAGAATAAATGTTAAGCTGAAAATTTGCTGGATTAAGCTGACATACTTTTTTACACGTTCTACACCAAAAAACAGCTCATTTTATTTTTCATTATTTTATATATAAATACTTGAGTGTCCCTTAAAAATGGATTTGTCATTACACCCCCCAGTTTTATTGGAAATGGTCCAAATGGAAGAAATCGATTTTTTTTTTTTTTAGGAAAACGTTAACCCGTGCCGAAAGTTGGACGAAAATGGCCCCTTTTGGAAAAAAGTGTATTACTATTAAAAATTCCCAAAATTCGAAATTTAGAAAAAAATTATTTTTTATTCCATTTATTCATTTAATATAGTCAAAATGATTCATACATGGAATTTTGACTTCATCGGATATCATTAACCCACTTTAGCCTGGAATCCAAAATGACCCACTAATTTGATAAAAATGCAAAAACTTGGTTTTTTTTATATTAATTTTAAATATTTTTAAAATGCCTAATTTGGAGATCTCGATTGCTATTTGTATCACATAATAGTTGATATTAAAGAAAAAAAAATAAATTGGAAAAATGATAATTCGAGTTTGTGTTTGGAGCGACTGCTTTTCAGGACATTTTACAAAAATTGCTCATTTTGTCAAAAATTTAAATAATTTCAATGTTTTCATCAAATTTTACACGGTTTTCAGAAAAACAGCACTCAATTTTGGTAAGATTATAATTATCTTTCCATTTCTTTAAAAAAAAAATTAACCCTTAGTGGCCTGGGGTCAGAAAAGACCCATGGAACTTAATATTAATTTTGAATACGAGATTGTAAAGCCATTAAATTTATATAAAAAACCTCAACTGGATAAAAATAATTATTTTGTGTAACGTGATCCATATGGGGTTAACTTTTATACTTTTGGCTAAAAACGTCCCACTAGGAATTTTACAGAATGACACCTTTCGGAAAAATATCACTTTGAATGAATAACAAAAAAAATCCATTTGATAAAAATAATTATTTTGAGTAACTTGATCCATATAGGGTTAATGTTCTCACTTTTCAAAAAAAAGAAGAAATTTACAGAATAACAGTTATCAGATTTTTATTAAATTGGGATATGCGAAAGGTGTTATTCTGTAAATTTCCTAGTGGGGCGTTTTTGGCCAAAAGTATTAAAATTAACCCCATATGGATCACGTTATATAAAATAATTATTTTTATCCAGTTGAGATTTTTTTTTTATCAATTTAATGGCCTTACAATCTCGTAGTCATAATCAATATTAAATCCAATGGGTGTTTTCTGACCCCAGGCCACTAAGGGTTAAATTTTTTTTAAAGAAATGAAAAGCTAATTATAATCTAACCAAATTTGAGTGCTGTTTTTCCGAAAACCTTGTAAAATTTGAGAAAATTAAAATTTTTAAAATTTTTGACAAAATGAGCAATTTTTGTAAAATGTCCTGAAAAGCAGTCGCTCCAAACTCAAACTCGAATTATCATTTTTCCAATTTATTTTTTTTTTCTTTAATATCAACTATTATGTGGTAAAAATAGCAATCGACATCTCCAAATTAGGCATTTAAAAAAATCTTTAAAATTAATTTAAAAAAAAAATACGTTTTTGCATTTTTATCAAATTCGTGGGTCATTTTGGATTCCAGGCTAAAGTGGGTTAATGATATCCGATGATGTCAAAATTCCATATATGAATTATTTTGACTATATTAAATGAATAAATGGAATAAAAAATATTTTTTTTGAAATTTCTAATTTTGGGAATTTTTAATAGTAATACACCTTTTTTCCAAAAGGGGCCATCTTCGTCCAACTTTGGGCACAGGTTAACGTTTTCCAAAAAAAAAAAATCGATTTCTTCCATTTGGGACCATTTCCAATAATACTGGGGGGTGTAATGAACGAAAATCGACAAATCGCTATTTTAAGGGACAGTCTAATAAATACAAATCCACAAACAATTGTGGTCATCATCTATGGCCGTTGAATAGTTGATTTGCACTTTGGGGTAAGAATTAAAATGGCAAACATAAATCAAAATATTTCAGCCATTTTTTCGTAGTTATTTTAAGCAGTTATTTTGAACATTATAACACTGTGAGACAAATGGTAGGGGTCAGTGATCGGGAAGGGTTCAAACTACCGGGGAAAGTTATATCGGTAAAAAAGAAGTTATACGTGTCCCGGCGTTTCGCTGGGTCACCCCTAGGAATCGAGATATATTGATTTGACCTTTGGTGGTCTTTTTTTGACATAACTTGAGAACCATTAGTCCGATTTTGCTCAAGCAATTTTAAAAAAATTAAAAATTACAATTCCTTTAATCTGTTCATATAACGTTTTTCTATATACTCAACAGTTTTGCCGGTAAAAATAAATGTATGAAGAAAAAAATATTTTTTGCCTAAAATATTTAAAAAAAGTAATAAACAAAAGGTTATTGATTTTTATGGTAGCGGTAACAAACATTTATTTTTACCGGCAAAATTGTTGAGTATATAGAAAAACGTTATATGAACAGATTAAAGGAATTGTAATTTTTATTTTTTTTTTTAAATTGTTTGAGCAAAATCGGACTAGTGGTTCTCGAGTTATGTCAAAAAAAAGATATATTTCTATTCCTAGGGGTGACCCAGCGAAACGCCGGGACACGTATAACTTGTTTTTGACCGATGTAACATTTCCCGTTGTTTTTATCCCATCCTGATTTTGACTGTCGCATAGTGTAATTAATTGATTTCCGCAAATTGAATTCTATTTTCAATGAACTCTCTAAAAGTCGAATTAAATTTCTGTTTCTATACTCTAAAAAATGCTTGTTGTATATCCACTACTAAAAAATGAGTAAATATTTGTTTTACGCATAGTGAGTAAAATAGTAGAAATAAACACAAAATGCGCAAAATTATTTGGTACACACTTTCATGTACAATAATACGCACTTTTTCCAAAAGAAAAACCCTCCTATACTGAGCACTTTTCCGGATTCTGAGGACTTTGCCTATAAAAAAACTTCAAATTTCGAAAAAAAAAATGTAGGCTTCACTCTACAGGTGAAGTTACTTAGAATCTTTTTCAATAATAAAAGTCCATACAATCTACTATATTTCAAGAGAAAAATCTTCTCAGAATCTGAGGCTTTTAAACCCAGTGTAGAAACGGTAATGACACATCAATATTTTTTGGGCCACCAATAATGACACCGACTTACTTTTTGCATTATTTTAAAACATATAATAATGAGTTACTAATAATGACTTATTTTTATCATTATTTCAAATAGAAAATTGAAAAATTTCCCGCGCCATTTTTAACAATGAAATGAAATTTTTTAGTTTTGCTACTGATAAATTTATTATAATTTAAGCATTAGAGCTTAATCACAACTGGGACGACTGTCGACCGATGATACCAAAAGTAGTCGCCATTAATTTAAATTCAGCGACAATCGACCGTTGATATTATTTAACATTTAGAAAAAAAAGGAAAGCAGAAAAAGAATATGGTTGAATTTGTTTTGCCATAATTCTTCAGCAATTTAATTGGTTTGGCATTAATTCTTCTGGTTTTTCATTTTATTGTAATTTTAGTTTGCTTTTTTGGGGTAAATTCTGCATTTCAATTATATTTCTTCTGTCAAAACAATAAAATTTTTGTAAAAAAGTACGAATTTTTGCAGCTCTGATACGAATTTTTACAACTCTGTTGAGATGGGCAACTCTTATTTAGGTAAAAATATGGCAAAGATTTGATAAATATTTTGAGTGTGTGTTAGTATGTCGTCATGAAAATAGAATAGATTATATTACGACGACAAATCGCCGGACGACATGGCGACATTTTGGTTCCCATACAAAATATATGAAAACTCAATTCTCGTTGTCGACCCAGTTCTGATTAATCTCACAAGCCGTTAACATAGGGTGAGAGAATTACATACCCATTCATAAAAGACAATTAATAATATGGAACACCAGCATTAACTCAATTTTTTTTATGGAATCATACTACAACGTATATTAAGTGATTCAATTCTTTTGTTTTAATAGACTCGTACTACTACCAATATAAGTAGTTCATATAATACATATTTTAGATTATAAAATTTAATTTTTATCAAACAAATATTGCAAGTTTATACATATTTCACCACTCAGAGTGACAGAAACAAAAAAATGTTTTTTTAAACAACACTGACAGCGGTAGGCAAAACATTACCAGCAAACAAAAGTAAGTAAAATATCAAAAAATTTAAAAAAAACTAAAAAAAACTTTGACCCTAGGAATCAGACCCAAATCAACTCAACCAGCATTTACTTAACCCGACCCAGAACAACATAAAAAAATACCATAATAACCCAAATAAATTCAAAAGAAAAATATCAAGCCAGGAAAAGTCACTACGTTTTTTTGGAAATTTTAACTTGAGTTGTCACAATAATACTTTGCATGAATTGGTTTTTAAAAAAAGCCACCAAGAACATGAACAATAACAGAAGGGCAGACAGGCGGACGGATGTATAATTTGGTAATGCCTGGCTAAACAATGTTTTTAAGTTTAAATTTGTGGTTGCAATAAAAAGTAAGCAAACAAACACTATGGTCAATTTGTCTGAAACCTTTTTAAAAATACACACTTATTTACAACTCCACTTTCCACCTTATTTTTATTAAAGTATTTTACAGTAGCAAAATAATTGACACACCCAGAAAATAGAACCGTATTTTTAGCCAATCGAATTATTCGGTTGTAGTAGCCGAGTTTTTCAGAAATGATAACAGAAATCCAATTGAGGAAGGACTAATTTACCTGTGACAATGGAATTTTAGCTGTATCAAGGATAATTCTGTAGTCGCAACCGAAAAAGTCATTTGATGCAACGGTATCATTCGATTGGCAACAAATTGGGTTATCAGCACCGAATCTGTTTTCTGGGTGCATTATCCGCTTTTCAAAGGATCAATCAAATTTTAAACAAAAGTTCAGATTTGAGTAGAGCAAAACCTATATAGTGTTTTACTACCAAATCCAAGTACTTTCATTTCCATTTGGTTTGATCGAGGCCTTCAAATATTTGCTGCACTATGTAATAATACACAAGTATACTCATTCCATTTCGTTGATAAATAAGGACCATATAATTGTTGCAGAGTGTTATCCAGACTTTCAAGATATGATTTTATAACCAGAAGCCACAACAGGGGTAAGATAACGCCATCTTGGGGCGTTACTTTGCTAAATTGCTTAGACTTCTCACTATTACCCAGACGTGTGTTGACAATTCGAGACACCAATATAGTTACTATAGCGTACCGCAAAAAAAAGTTCGCCGTACACCGTCGAATTTAAAGTATTTCTGGAAGGAGGTTTCGAAGGAGTTGCCTTTTTAAATTTTTCGTTATATCTTTGGTATTAATAGGCGGACCTTTAAGTATGATATATCGATGTTTTTGCCTCGAGTGGACCAATGTTTTGCCCTAAGGGCCATTGAACTCAAGTGTCCCGTTCTAGTATTTACCCACCAGATCTCAGTTCCTACGACCCTAATGCACGACCCTAATTCCAGAAAATTAAAGCTCTTAAAAAATCATTAGAGTTTTACTAAGCAAGTTTTTCTATAAATCCAGCAGAATTTTTTGTTTTTGCTATTGCCTAACGCATTGGACGCCTTTTTTTCATTGGATTTTTCCTTTATAGCAAAACACTGGTCTCCTCGAGGCAAAAAAATCGATATATCACACTTTAAAATCAGACTATATATGCAGAAGATACAACGAAAAATTAAAAAACATGACCCCTACGTTCGGCAAAAAAAATTTAAATTGCCCTGCAAAAATACATTATATTTGAAGGTGTACCGGCACTTTTTTTTTTTGCCTGTAAGGTGGTATGGTCTACTGTTCAGCAATGACCTCTCACTATCATATCTTTGCTGGGCTATAATTCTATCAGCAAATTTTCTCATCGAAAACTAAACTTGAAATAATATTGGAAAAAACATTTTTAAATTAAATCTTTAATTTTAAATACTTTTCAATTACGGAATTTATATCACGAACATAAAACAAACCTGGCTTTCAGTTTTGTTGTTAATGTGTTGAAAAAAATAAACGAAATAATTAATTATTCCCTAAGTATTGTTAACATAAAAATGAATGTAAATTGTGAAACTAATGTTTGAAGGATTTAAATTATTATAGCTGTTAACAAAAAACTAAAAAAAAGAAGAAGCAAAGTTGCAAATCTACATAGTAGATAATATAAATAATTTTGTTTATAATAGTTTTGCGTTTAAAGCTGTGGGTTATAAAGGGATTTAATTTTATTGCTTGTAAGTTAAGTAAGAAAATATAAAATAAAACTTTCGGAGTAGAAATTTCTAAAAGAAGAATTTACTAAATTGGAATAAATAGAAACAAATGCAGATGGAAAAAATTCGAATTCCACAATGTATTTAGGAAATCTTTATGAAAATAAAATAAGGACTAACACATTAACTCCCAAATTCATAAACGCTTTACAAAGTTGTAGGAGGTTTATTGAACATATTTTGTATGAAAAATTTATTTTGTAAACCTCCTATATGTTTACAAAGTGTTTATGACTTGAAGGGTAAATATTTAATTGCAGAGTAAAGAAGATAGGGAAAACGCATATAAAATTGTATGATTATCACAACTTTTCCTTAAACATCTCAATCTCTAAGAGAGCTAATATTCCCGTTTTGGGAGATCTTTATACAGGCATTAGGTCTTCCAATGGACAGTTTATAAAAAAAATCAATAGACTTTGTCAATAGGTCCATGTGAAACCAAATTTCTTTCAAATTTCTGCGTATGTGGGGCCAGTAGCTTACGAACAAAACAATTATGGGTACTAGAACACCCATGAAGTATATGGAATGTGCAAAAGTGTTACTTTTTCACCTCCCTTGCATATTTTCCGGTAGATTGGACGTACAAAATAATATCTCCACAAAAATGGGTCTTCTCGGATGAAAAAAGGCCAGTCAGGCAGGGCTTTTAGCCCTAAAATTGTATTAAAGTTAAAAGCTTCTGTGCGCTATAACTTTTAAAGTAAAAGTTTTACAGAAAAATACTAAATATCTCCCCATTAAAATATCTGCCATAAAAACATAGTAGGTAGTATTTTAAATGATGTCAAAGAAAATTGTGACAGTTTTTATTCGTTCTTATTTTTCTTTGATATTATATAAATATTTTAAGTCCATATTTTGTGTATTTTGTTTATTGAATGACTGATAGAAAATGTTAAAAAATATATTTCTTTGCAATTTAACCACTTATCCAATTAAAACAACTTTACTACCCAGGAAAAACATGGTAATGACAGGTCATTACCATAGGTACTGAATACAAAATAATTACTTACTGATAATAAGTTATAGAAGTAATTATATATTTTTAAAAATTAATCACTTACTGGTAATTGATTAAATAAGTACTGATTTAGTCTTTTTTATGTTAATATCTTATTTATAAATTTGTTTTGAACTAAATAGGAAATTTTCCAACGTAAAAAGTTTTTTTTTTGCCAATGTGACCAACTATTTAACAATGTAGGGTAACCACTTATTTCCTAACTACTGAGTAACCACTTATTCTATCTTTGTGAGTAACTACTTATTCTTTCACTATGTGTAACTCTTTATTTGCACTTTTTTTGTAAGCGAGAGGGTAATGAGAACCCATGAATTTTTGGGCATCGCGAACAAAAGTAATGTTGCGAGTAAATAGCCTGGTAAGTAGTGAAACCCTTTGTGTGCCACTTCCTCGCTTAATTACTCGGTAAAGTCTGTTTTTGCTGGGTAATTTACTTTTTAAATAACTATTGAACTTTTGCGGTAAAGTTATTGTGAGTGTACAATAGAGCATACCACCTTACAAGCAAAAAAAGGGAGCCGTACACTCCCCAATATAAAGTATTTTTGCAAGGAGGTTTCAAAAAAAAATATTTTTTTTTGCCGCACGTAGGGGTCGCCATTTTACGTTTTTCGTTATATCTTTGGCATTTACAGTCAGATTTTAAAGTATGATACATCGATGTATTTCCCTCAAGGAGACCAGTGTTCTGCTCTAAGGGCCATTGACCTCAAGTATCCCGTTCTAGTAGTTACCCGCCAGATCTCAGTTGCTACCACCCTAAGGAAGTTTTTCGATAAACCCAGTAGAAATTTTTTTTACTGCAACCAATGCCGAACGTGGGGGTCGCCTTTTTAATTTTTTTTTTCATTGGATTTTTCCTTTATAGCAAAACACTGGTCTCCTCGAGGCAAAAAAATCGATATATCACACTTTGAAATCCAACTTTAACTGCCGAAGCTATAACGAAAAATTTTAAAAATTGATTTTTGAAATTGCCTTGCAAAAATACATCATATTTGAGGGTCGGCGAACTTGTTTTTTGAGATACGGTCTAGTGTACAATCTTTTGAAAAGCTAATGGTGCCAACTTCCTTTGAAACAATTTTGACAAAATTAGTCACAACGTTTTTTTTAATTCGCTGCGAAATTGGTACTAAAATCAAATAATGGGAGAGACCCAGGAAAAAAAGTGAGGAAAACGAAGTAGTAAAAACTTAACAACAGTTGAATAGGGAGTTGTGAATATTTGTGGTTTTCACTGATGAATTTATCATTGGCTTGTAATAGGAGTGAAATTGTTCTTTTTTGAAACAAATTATGTATATTTGAACCAATGAAAATTAAGTTCTTTTTCACTTGTTTTTATTTTAATTTAATTTAAAAAAAAAAATCGTCATGCATCGTGTGGGGTTTGAACCCACGCTCGTTGGCATTTCAAGCAGATGCTCTACCCCCTATGATGCTATATAACTGATAGCTGACTTTTAGCAGCCTTGTTCAGTAAATGATTATCTTTATTTCTTTCTATTTTTATTAACAAAAATATATAACATATTGGAAAATATATAAAGTTGTTGTTTTTTAAGTGTTCTTTGCAGCATATTAGTAGATAAAAAATAGTTTTTTCTGCAAGGTAATTTTTAACTTATTTTTACTAGTTCTAACTAAAATGTTTACAGGATTTTTCTTTTTCTTTTATATTTAGTTTCTAAATATATTTAGTAAAAATTTGATCAAAATGGATTTTTTAAATTGCAATTTTTTAAATACAAACAAAATTGTAATATTTACCTTTTTTGAAGAATTACATATTTATTTATAACTTTTATATTTCCATAAAATTTCATTAAAAATTAATAGGAAATTAAAAAAAAAATTTAAATCGTTTCAGAAATTAATTTTTGAGTCTATAAAATAGAAAAAAATAAAAATTTTACAGTGTAAACTACAACAAATTATTAATTGTGTAAAAAAAGTTCCAAAAAATTTTTTTCGACCTGGTGGGATTCGAACCCACAACCCTCTGATTTCTGTGCTACTACGTTCCTATGCAACCCCCATACAAAATATTAACTTCTTATCACCCATGAAAAAGAAGTTCTGACTAGCATATATTTACTGCAGCATTAGATGTTGTTTAAAACCCATATGTAATTCTTTGTGATGTAATGAAGGAAGTGATTCATTTAGAAGTCATTCCATTTATTTTTGCTGGGGAGTAACGTAAATGTAAAGCAAAAATTTATTCTAAACACAATTTCTCTCTACGCTTACCTTTTTTATGTGTTCAATTCATACACAAGAGACAAAAATTAAAATATTCTATTCTTATTTAACTCACTGAATGTAATAAATAGAGCTACACTCACAATAACTTTACCGTAAAAGCTCAACAGTTGTTTAAAAAGTAAATCAGTAAATTTGTTTTAATGGAATAAGTAGTTAAATTGCAAAAAAATATATTTTTTAACTTTTTCTATCAGTCATTCAATAAACAAAATACACAAAATACGGACTTTCGATAGAAATTAAAATATTCAATCAAAATTTTCTGTTAAAAACAATCAGTTGTTATAATACGATTAATTTTAAAATAAACGAGAAATCTATTATTTTTACCGACTTTGCCAGTTAATAAATTAACAATTAAAAATAAACGACAAAATACAATTGTTTTGAACGAAAAGTGGGTAGTCCTTTTTTTAACTTATTTTCAATTGTTTTAATGTACATATTCGGTTGATGTTAAGGAAAAAATATAGTGAGTGTATATTTACATCCGGCTAATCCAAGCTTAACTTTTATTTGTTTGTTTCGTTTTCAAATAAAAATATTGACATATTATTTACAAAATTTTTGTCGATTAATTGATCAATTTTTATTCGTTTAACCGGTTAAGATAAAAACCGAATGATTATTTGCCCGATTAATCGAGTAAAATAAAAAGTCGATTAATTGAATATCCTAGTAGCTTTGCCATCACACATAAATTACTTATGTTCAATCGACCAAATTTTCCAAAATTTACATAAAAATGTCATAAATATACGAACCATTATAGGCACTATTGAGCAAGTGTATAAAATTATATAAATATACTTTTTGTTAATTTCCCAAACTGGCAATTAACATTAAGCAATTTAATTAATGCTACTTAAGAAGCCAGCTACTTTAGTTCCTGTATGTCTTTTCCTATAAATAAAAACGCCTTAACTATTTTTTCGCTTAAGCAATTAATGTAACCCAGCAAAAACGACCTTATCACTTGCAAATAGATACCTTATTAACGGCCGGTAACTTATCTAAAATATAATCAGACTTAAACGTTCACCACTGATATTTCCCAATAAATTTGATATTACTAATTATGGTTACATACTAAACATTGGTTATTTCGATGATTCGTAGTTCTAAGTGATATAAATATACACGATATTCAAAAATATGAAAAATAGTAGTTCCATAAAGGTAAACTTTGTAACAATACATTACCAACAACTTGTCAGAAGTTGAATTGTTGATAGCAACACCATACTTTGTGTGCCAGGCTTTGAAATATGAATTGTTAATTATATCAAACAGGAATGACTTGCACTATCATCTGTTAAAAGTTGCTAAGCATAATCACCAATGAATTCTACAAGGTATGGTGCTGAAAGTTACATGTTGATGGCTGCAGTTCAATTTTTGTCCTTACTTAATTTTCAATTTTTCGCTGGGAAGTTTTTGATACAGCTACTTTAACTATGTAGTTATAAACTACACATGAATTGAATAAATAAAAGAAAAATGTGAACAAATGTATATGAATGAAATAGTTCTTCCGTTATGATTATTTTTGTTATTTTTTCCCCACTGCAACATTTATATGATAAAAGACTTTGGAAAGAAAATAAAAAAGAAAAATAATTAATGAAAGAAAAGTTGGAAGAAAAATAAACCAAAATAATAATACTAGCAACAATCTAATTAACAATTATCTTAATCATAACTCAGACTAAAGACAAAAAGCAATTTGAATATAAACCCTTCTCCCAAACAACTACAATGTCTAACAAGGAAGATTACCGAATGAGGTTCACTCAGATTTGAATGAAATTGGGATATGTGATAGAGATGAATGAAATATAAAAAGTTTTCCTTTTTAACGGCCCAATTTTATATTTTAGGGTTAAAAATTGGTGTCAAAAATGTTCCCTGTTTTAGGTTTTTTGTATGTGTTTCATGTTTGATCCAAGGAAAGATATAAAAAATTGATATCAAATTGAAGATCTATTAAATGGCAAACTAAAAATATTACTCATGTTTGGAAACAAAGCAGTTTCGAAAAGCTTTAAAACACATGTTTATCCCCTTGTGTTGACATATTTAGAACCGAAAGTTATTTAATTTTGTCCCCTCTATTACTTATCAAAATCTGCAGGAACCCAGAAAGATACTCTCCTTGCAAGAATGTGTATTTTTCGGAAATGCTTGTTACACTTAGAAATATGTGTGCATGTGTGCACACAAATAATAACACTCAACTTGTAATTGTAGTTGTACATCGTATATTATATGTATTTATCTTAGACAATGTATAATTTTATGTAAAGAAAATCTTCAAATATTTATTTGACGCTTTAGCAGGTACTAAATTCTTTCTTCTTTATCATATTTTGTTTTTGTTATTAATGTTTACTATTGCATCATCTTTAGCTAAGCATTAAAGTTGTGTTGGCTCATAAACTATTATGTCGTAATCATAATCTTTAGCATCATCATCAGCATCATTATTATTATTATTATTATCAACAATAACAAAAACAAGATGAAGAATATAAGAAGTAATATCATCAGCAACAACAGAAAAGGCATCATGAACACTATTACAATTATCATCAGTACCACTGCTGCTGGTAACACTAATACTAGTACAAACTACTAAAAAATAAATGAATGAAAATGTCTTTCATACATCAGTTTACACGAAAATTAACAGCGGCAATAAGTTAAATAGCACCTTATATTAAAAATATATTGTATATATACATACATATATGTGACCTTCTCCGAGAAAAGGGACCTAGTGTGTCAAAAACTTGGAAAAATCGATATTTTCTCCTCTTTATCGATTTTCCCAAGTTTTTGACACACTCTTTTCTCGGAGAAGGTCACATATATTTAATTCTGAATCTTTTTTATTCAACCTTTCAGATGTTCTTCATAGAAATAATTTTTCAAGCTCAAGGTCTAGTTGTTTAAATATAAATACATAGTTTTTATTGCCGATATTTCGATACTCTTTCGATAGCATCGTTTTGGGCTAGTCTAAATAAAAATGTAACAATGCCTTGATGCAAATCAAAATATATAACTGAAATGTAATACATTTATTATAAATTAGCTGGTTATATGGTTTTTTTATCACATTTTTTTTTTTTATTCCCCAAACAGAGATCATTATTGTTTGCTATTAAAATTGTCACCACTATCCTTCTATATATGTGTTCCTCTATATTTGTACTAAGTACTCAAGTGGTTTATTTGTATGTGTGTTTGTATTTGAATATGTATGTATGTGAATTTTGTATTCCATTCATCATCATATATAGTCTCTTCTACATTATTATGCCATACCATTGCCATTACAGTTTATACTATGTGTGTTTACTTGTACTACTTGTTGTCTTTCTTCATGTTTTTCATCTTCTTGTGTGCATTTCGCAACGTCGTTCATACACTTGTGTTCATCGAATAGACGACATAAACAAACACGCACACATACACTTGCATACAAATAAGCAAACAAACAACCTCTTGCTTTAGCAGTTTTGGGTACAAATTTCACTTTTATTGCGATTTCATTTCCCAAAATGAAAGAAAAAAGTGTGTTAAATAAATTTCCTTAATTCATTCGTTGCACATACACATACACAGATAAGGAAGCAACACACACAGTTGTACAATGAAAAGGAGGAGCAATAAGACAAAATGATGAATTTGTTAAAGCATTCAGTTATAAGTAGAGTAAAGTATATACTATATAGAGATACTTGCTCCAATTCTTTAACGATTGAAAATGAAATGATTTGTTAAACTATTTTTTTCGAAATCAAAGACTATTAACCTCCTTTAGGTATTTTAGTTTAGATCTTCTAAAGACCAAAAGGAGGCTAATAAATTAAGATATGCACTTGTGAAAAAAATTGAAAATACATATATAAATAGAAAGTTTTTAAGCCACAAACTGGGTTAAAGAAGATAATGACGAACTTTTCATATATTTAAAACTTTTTCATGATATAAAATAAATAATAATTTTAAATATAATGTGAAAAGAAAGAATTTACACTTTAATAGAGGCATTCAGCGATGAAGGAAAATTTTCAAAATAACTTTTAAGAGTTTCGATTTTATTAATCTTTTTTCATTTGCATATTAAACATGGTTGGAACTGGATAAACAGAATCTGGTGCATAAATCGATTAAAACTTTGATTAGTGTTTACAAGACAAAAAAGTACTTTATATTCAGTTTTTCAAAAAAAAAAAAAAAGATGCTTTATTGAATACCTACTTTTATTATAACAAATGACAATAGAATCTTATCTATGTGCTTAATTATCTAGTTAAAAATGTAAAAAATTTAAATATCGTTTACAAAATGCCCAAGTTGATTAATGTGTCGAAAAGATAATTTTACACATTTTGGGCAACATGCATAATCACTTTTGAAATTTATAAGCAACTTATAAAACAAAATTTTCATACAAAATTCAATTTATAAACGTGTTTTTATGTTTTCAAACTGTTATGCATAAGCACTTTTATTTTGTATATTAACCCCTCAATTCATAAATGCTTTGTAAACTTATAGCAGGTTTACAAAACGTCATTTTCATACAAAATGTTTTCAATAAACCTCCTATAATTTTACAAAGCGTTTATGAATTTAGGGGTAAATTTATATAATACACTCATAGAAATAAATCTGTAAAAATAGCAGAAAAAGTTACTAAAAATTAGCTAAAAATGATGCTGCAAAAAAAACTGCTAAAATTAGCAGATTTTTTTACTAAACACCAGTAAAATAAGAACAGCAAAATTAAAACTGTTAAATTTACAGAATTTTAGTTATACTTAAGTTAATTTTTAGTTAATTGAAAATAACAAATTGTACTGTAAAATCTGCATAAAATTTTGCTAAATATTAGTAGCCTAAAATTAGCAAAAATAATCTGTTATATCTACAAAATGTTTGCTATTTATACCCTACACCACTATGTGGTCAGGGTATTATAAGTTTGTGCTGATGTTTGTAACACCAAAAAATATTGGTCCTAGACCCACCTTATAGTATACCGATCGGCTCAGAATTTTTTATTTTTTTTATTTCGATTTAACGATGTCCGTCCGTCCGTCTGTCTGTCTGTCCATGCATTCTTGTGCGCACTCTACAGGTCGCAAATATTAAGATATTTTGATGAAACTTGGTACACCGACTTATCGGTCTATGTTTACATCGGTTAAATCGGCCCATGTTTAGACCTAGTGCACATATAAGAGTCCTACCAAAATTATACTGTTTATACGCTGCAGGTCGCAAATATTAAGATATTTTGATGAAATTTTGTACACAGACCTATATTGGCCCAGTAACGCAGCCTATTGATTTTGGTGAACATCGGTCCATGTTTAGACCTAGTACCCATATAAGGGTCCCCCCAAAAATTATACTGTTTATACGCTGCAGGTCGCAAATACTAAGATATTTTGATGAAATTTGGTACATAGACCTATGTTGGCCCAAGGACGAAGCCTATTGATTTTGGTGAACATCGGTCCATGTTTAGAACTAGTGCCCATATAAGGGTCCCCCCAAAATTATATTGTTTATACGCTGCAGGTCGCAAATATTAAGCTATTTTGATGAAATTTGGTACATAGACCTATGTTGGCCCAAGGACGAAGCCTATTGATTTTGGTGAACATCGGTCCATGTTTAGAACTAGTGCCCATATTAGGGTCCCCCCAAAATTGGCTTGGTTACAAACTGCAGGTCGCAAATATTAAGATATTTTAATGAAATTTGTTGCGCTGACTCACATTATAGAAAATTTTGATATAAGCCCCATTTTAACCCATTCGAATTTCGGATCCAAACAATACACCAGACTGGTGTAGGGTATTGTATAGTCGGCATGCCCGACTTTAACCTTTTTATTTTAAGCTAGATTTAGTTGAATGGAAATAGCAGTCTATTCTGATAAAATCGGCAGAAATATTTGCCAGAAAACTGTAAACTGCTGTTTTCAAAAGGCTCGATTTTTAATTGCATTTAAAAAAACTCGAAAAAAAACTTCGAAAATTTTAAATATTTTGGTGATTTTTTAGGCTACTAATTATTTAGGAAAATTTTTTCCTGATTTTAGCAAGTTAATTTGCTATTTTCCATTAACAAAAATTTAGCTCAAATATAACTAAAATTCTGTATATTTAACAGTTTTACTTTTGGTGTTCGTACCCAGCGAAATTTTCGTATGCAAAGATCTGGTTGTAGAACAACTTGTACTTGCATGCAACCTGTTCTACTTTATGTTCTATCATGGTTGATTTTTGTTTCAGTTTGTCCCAAAAGCAACAGGTTCAGTTCCTCCAAACTAGAACAGGCTGCTTTAGAACCGGTTCTAGAACCAGTTATAGAACTGGTACATGCAAAGTATTTGTACTTATTTTTTAAGTACAAGTACGAAGTACTGTGGTACTTACTAGTGCTGAAGTAGTGAGGTACCGAATACTTCCCGACTATGGCTTTATATATTTTTTTTTTTATTTAACACATAACTACTTTATATACCTAGATTTATTATAACATAATATTTCATTGTAAAATAAGAATTTTTTTGATAAATTTCACCAAGAAAACATATGACACCATACCACAAATGATTGTTGAGCTACTAGTATAGGTGAACAAGGGCTATAAGAGGCAAGGTCGAAATACAGACAGCATTGTCTGACTAAATAACTATGTAGTACATATCTGTGTGTCTATCTTTATTCATTGGTTTTTATGACATTTTAATTGAGTAGAAAAACAAACAACAACCATTACATACAACTTAATGGTCATAAGTTGGCGCCCAATATTTGATATTAATTTTGCAGCTTAAATAAAGTTGCCAAATTACTATTGCATAAAATTGTTTGTCAGCTTAAGTTTAAAATAACTTATCAGTTACGGCATATCAATTTATGACCATAGCTGTACATTAAAAATTACAAAAATATTATGTTTGCAAGATGATTAAATATCTTTGGTAAACCATCATCAACATCATGATGAACAACAACAGCAGCAACAGCAGCAGATGAAGAGTAAAACAACATTAACATCGTGTTGAATAGAGTATCATTATTGTCTCCTACAAACATGTCATAGGAATTGTCACATGTCAACATAAAAGTATGACTAAAGACAAAGTTGTAGGTTGTACGTAAACATCTGTTATTATAAAATGATTGATTTAAAAGTTGAGTATTTTATTTTTGTAAATAAAACATTGTTTATTAAATATGTTTTCATTTTCACAGTGGATAGAACAAAAATCATTTATGTGATTACTTACATTTGTTTTTGTTTTTTTTAATTTCGTCCCTTTTCTATTCACATTCTTCTTTTATCCTTCTTTCATCATTATCATTTAATCACTTGTTATTTCAGTCGTTAGTCTGAATGCCATTTTCTACTAATATAAAATGATAAATTACAAACAAGTGCTACTTTTATCAGCTTTTTCTTAGCTAATGCTTTAAATTCTGTAAATCTTGAAAGCTTTATCATTTTGAGTTTTTCATTATAAAAAAAATATATTTTTCTCTTATTTCTTTTATTTTCTTTATTATGCCATGCACTACAACTGCTAGAGCGCATCATAAAATTGTGCTAATGTTTGTGAGCACCAAAAATACTGGTTCCAGATCCACCTCATAGTATACCAATCGATTCAGAATCATTTTCTGAGTCGATTTAACAATATTCGTCCATCCTTCAGTACATGTAAATCTAGTAGTCAAACTGCAGGTGGTAAATATATGGGTGATATCAAAAAATGTGATAAAAACCGTGTAACTACCTAATTTCTAATGCATGGATTACATTTGAGTTATATATTTTGATATATAACGCATTGTCACCAGTTTTACAAAATTTATAACAATCTGACCAATTTTTGGTTAATACATAAAATTTGTGACCAATTTTATAGGCCAAATGTAAACTCCGTAACAAGTAACTCATAAGGTTTTTTAACTTTAATAGCTGTTATTTTAATAACCAATAAAGCTAAACACTAACGGTAAGAATTTTTATGAAGAGGAAAAGTGCCGTTTTTAATAAAAATTAATACATTTTACAAACTTTTTCGTATATCTTAGCTATCACGACTTCAACTCTGTAACGATTTTTCGTCATAATTTTTGATAAAAATGCATATACCAGAATTTTGGAGTTATCTATTATTTATATTGCGAAAAGTATAATGTTATTTATACTCAAATGATCGTTGGACTGTAAGTAATCATCCACTGTAACAGACTTGAAGCTTTTCTGCAGCATGTAACATTCTCGAAATGAAAAAGGATGTCTTTAATAAGATTTGAAAAAATGTTGTAAACCCCGTTCCTAATTTTTACACCAAACTATTTAACGAGTAAGAAAAACAATGTCATATTTGGATTCACCTTGTAGGCATCATGCCATTTTGTTTCTGAAAAAAAATTCTGACAAAGCGTTTCTGAAAGAAAACGAAAAAAGTAACCAAATGTAAACTCCGTAACTGTAAACTCCGTAACCACAATTGTTTGCATCAGATTTCATTCAAATAAGAGTAGATAAATGTTTAAAATATTTTAAAATAACCATTAACAGAGGTGATTCAACTTATATTTATGCGTCAAAAGACGATTCAACTAATAATTTTGCGTCAAATCAAAAAAAGTTATCAGTTTTTTACCCTAAGCTGCTGGAGCGAAAAACGATTGATTTTGCATTTCATTGGTTTTGCATCGATATTTTGAGTCATTACTGACATTAGTTTGACAAATTAAATTTGTTTCACACAATTTAAGAATTTTTTGATCGCGAAAAGTTATGTTTTTAATATATTATTTTGTAACTGCGCAACCGCTTTTTGGATTTTAAAAAATTTTATATTTTTGAAAAGCATTTAAAAGGACCAAAAATACAAAATTAGAAAAAAAATAAAAATTTTTTTCGCGGCATGAATTGTATTTTTATTCGCTAAACCTACAATTTGATAAACACAAATTATATATCATTGGAAAGCAAGTTGAAAACCCAAATACGAAAAACTAATAAATTTAAAAAAATTCGTACGCAATTTTTTTCTTATATCTTTTGCTTGCAAAAATGTAAACTCCGTTACAACAAAAAATATTAAAATTGTGCAAAAAAAGTTATTGCGACAACTTGTAGAAGAGATTTTTTGGAATTAGGTTTATAATGACTAAACTTACTGATTCCATTAAGAAAAATCCGAAATATTAACACTTTTTGCTTCTCACAAATTTGGCCCAAAAATTTATCACATTTTTTGATTTCACCCATATAGATATCTATATTACATAAAGTTTTGCAAGTGCAAGTTTGGCCCAAAGACAAACTTTATTGACATTGGTTGAAATCGGTCTATATTTAGATTTCACTCACAGAAAGATACCGTCTTAACTGTCATTTAGGTTGTGAGTGTTATGTAGCACAATAAGTAATGCCTTTAAATATAATGAAAATAGGGAAATTCCTGGTAAATTAACTTTTTTCTAAAATTAGTAAAAATATTTCACATGGTTTATTGCACATATAATAAGAATGAGGCAACTTTCCAGAATATAGTCCGCTTCCCGGAATATAACCTAAATCGTACTATGGTGTAGGATATCTCATGGTCGTGCTTTACCGATTCGAATTTTTTTATTTTTTTTTTTTATCTGCTGTTAACTGCATTTTTTTTTTTTTTTGTATGCTCTACATTTAAGAAAAAATTCTGGTCATTGTGAATTTGTGATTACTTTTGTTATATTTTTTCTACAAGTTTTCCATGTCTGGTGGTAGAAAGTAATTAAAAATAAAATTCTAAATTCTCTCATTTAACATATCTTAATATTAAAATGGTTTTAATATCGCACAATGTATTTTTAGTAGGGATTTGGGTTATGGGAAAAATCTGTTCGATTTGAATTTCATCCAGAAACTCATAAAATAGACATCTCTATGGCTGCAAACCCGTTAAAGAATAACTGTACCCCATTTAGTTTTTCCAAACTGTAAAAATTTACAGTGTAGAATTTAAACATTAAAATTTATTTAATATTTGTAATGTACTTTATGAAACGATTCTAAAGCTCATAGAAATTGTACTCTAATATTTTATGTTGAATTATTCTGCTTCTAAGGCTTTCCCACAAAATGCGTAGTACACTTAGCAAAGTTCTGAAGTTCAGTAATGCGTTTGTAGTTATTTTAACTGCATTTATAATTGTTTTAATTAGAGAAAATATTTTCAATGTTTTTGACAGTTGTTTTTTTAAACTACCCACAAAAATTACTGCACTTACGTCACAATTTCTTTATATAGTTGTTGTGAATTTTTTTAACAAACACGTTTATTTTCAAGTGTGTGCGTATATTTGCCCCTTGTTCAAATCAGTGTTGCCACTTTTTTAATAATTATTCAAAAACGTTTGTTTGCACATTCCTTGGATTATTTTTGAATAATGAAATTTTTGTGTAGTTTTTGTGTAATTTGGCTTTTTTCTGAAAAATTTGCAAAATTCCATGCTTTCAAGTCCGACAGTACACTCAAAAAAAAAAGTCAGTAAAGTTAGCAAAAAATGTTGCTGTGTCAGCAAATTTTTAGTCAGGAGCGTGCTTGCAAAAAAGTTGGTAATTTCAGCAAAAGGTTTGCTGAAAATCAGCGAGTTGATTTTTACCAATCAAAACCAATCAGCAAAAGTTTTGCTAACACTTAGTCGATTGCAAATGAAAAAAATCCATGCTAAAATCACTAAACTTTTTGCTGAATATTAGTAGACTGAAAAAAACTCAAAAAACTTGTAGCGAAATTTTATTTTAGTTAATTTATTTGCTGAAAATTTAAACACAGAAATTGTGTAGAGTTGTTTTTTTTAAATTATCATTTCCGTTATCTATATCCAGACAAGCTGCGACATCTACATCTTGTCTATCTGGTTGACGTCCACGCTTTAAATGCGGTTATCAGCACAATTTTTGTAGCAAAATAAATTAGTAAAACATTAATTCAAAATTAGTTTAGTGCTAAAAAATATAACTAAAACTTTTGCTGAAAGCGGAATTTCAGCAAAAAATTGCTGAAAACTACACTCTAATTAAAGTCTGTTGAAATTTACCCAACTTATAGTAGGAAACTGTACTCCTACTATAAATTGGGTAAATTTACTCTATGTGCGTAATTGAAAAAAAGTACGCACATTGTGTTTAAGTTGGTGAAAAATAATTTGTAATTTTACATTGAAAGTGCGTAAAAATTAAATGACATTTTGAAATTAGTGTGCTAATTTACTAAATTTGTGCGTAAAAAAGCATATTTCTCGTGTAAATGTACGTATAAAGCGCGTAAAAATCCACAAAAAATGCGCAAAAATCCACAGAAAGTTCGTAGAAATCCCCCAAAAATGCGTATATTTACCACAGCTGTGCTTAATGTTAAACCACACAAAAACATTTTTTTTTTTAAATAAAAAAAAACTAATTTTAAGTACATATTTTATTTATAATAATATCAGTGTCATTCTCGTGTATAATTTTTGGCAAATTTTGGGCATTTATTGTGAAACATTGGTACAATATACATTTATTGAAAGTATTGGCCATCATCATCATAGCTATGACCTTTTCCCATCTTTCTGGATGGATTCCGTGCCAAAATAACTGCTGCTCATTTTTTGAGGCCAAGAGGATGCCAATTTCGGATACCCGAAAGCAAAACTTCTTATTCACTATTTATTTTACAAATAGTTTTAGTTCTTGCAACATGTGACCGAGCGTTGTTCTGATGGAATATTAAGAGCAACCAAATACCTTGGCGCTATGGATAGTCGGCTTTGGCGTTGATTTGGCTGGTTGCCCAGGCTTTAAATACGATTTCTTGCGCTAAGGGTTATCATAATCCATTTGTCATCGCCAGTAATGATTCGATTCAAACATTTCTTTCTTTTTATGGCGTTCCAGCAGCATTTCCCACATGCAAAATAGTCCAAAACCAAATTCCTTGCTTTTGGATGAGTCCTGCTGCTTGCAAACCAAAAAGTATTTCATTCTTCTGTTGCTATTTCCAGATACAAATGTGTTAATAGAAATATGGTAATTCAAAAAAATAATCCATTTTAACTTTTTCTCTTTATTATTTAAAATTTTTTAAATTTTTTCCAAATTAAAATGTCAGATTATTTATTACTATTATAAGTTAGTATATTTACCAAATTTCTGCGTAAAAATGTTATTTAACAAAAGAATAGTAATTTTAGGCACAATGTGTTTATTTGTAAACACATAATTTGTTAAATACGTTTGGGATTTTAGCATATTTAATTCATTTAGGCACAATGTTTTTATTTGTAAACACATAATGTCTAAAAATACTTTGTGTGTGTATTATTGTGTATGAAAGTGTGTACAAAAATAATTTACGCATTTTTTGTTTATATTTACCGAATTTTGGTAATATTAAACAAAATTTTACCCATTTTATAGTAGTGAATTTGCAAAAATTTTTTAGAGTGTAGTACACTTGATTTACAAGAAGTTTTACTAATTTTTCTACTAACTTATTTTTTTGAGTGTAGGTAAAAATAGATATAGGGCATTTTTTAAAATAGCCGTTTTACAAAATGGAGTGTATCTCGCTCCTTTGGAGTACTAATACACTCCAATAATACAAATAGACCAGGGGGAGATCCCGAGGGATCCTTTTTTATAAAACAGCCCATGGAAAGCAATTTAACAATCCCTTTTCTTTAATAAATAAAAACATTTTTTGCTCATTTGTAATTAGTTTTCAAGGCACTATTGCGATTTCATTAGCATTAGAAGGACAAATTCGAGTGTCCTCCCCTCCGATTTTTTAAATGGCTCATGGCTCGAAAACCCCTAACTATAAAAAACACACGTGAAGAGATTATTTTTATCCGAAAATCGACCTTGGTGGGGCCTTGCACCCTCCGAAACTTTTAATAAAAAAATTCCATTTCATAAATTGGCTCATATCTCCAGAATTAAGAGAGATAGAGTGCCCTTACATGCCTTAGATGATTCGGACTTGGCCCGAAGAAGGTCCCGAGGCCCTAAATTTGAAAAAATTTTACAACTCAGTACAATTACATTATTTGCAACTGTAGTTTTACTAGTTTTTTACTTAAATTTCGATTTGTTTAATTTACCAAAACATGTTTTAAAATCAACAAATTTGATTTTAAGCCAAAAATACAGGAATAAATTTTGTTACAGAAACAAATTTTTCTGCTCAGACAACAGATATATTATTCTAAGTGTAGTTATCCTCATACGAGAATTAAGACCGATTAAGATACGCACCGTAAGGCCATTCGATTTAAATTTTAAATTTTACTATAGTAGTCTTAATAATGTACTTAAGTTGTATTAAGACCATCATTTCTTATTAAACCTATATTTTATCCCTCAAAGGCAAAATCATAAATTAAACATTAATTACAGTCTATGAAGATGCAAATATGTATGTATGTAAAGTGCTTTGGTTTCTATATTGCCTAAACTTCCGTATTTATTTATTTTCTTTTCCTTATACATAAATTTATATGCAGTTTATTTTTTTTTTTTATTTAATTTTGCAAGATTTTTATGCTTGAATTTTTTTTTTTTTTATTGCCAAAATAATAAATTTTTTCCTACTACACATTTTAACATCCGCCTGCAATCCGTTCATTATTTCAGCTGGCATAAGTAATTTTTCTTCCACTGAACATAAGTAAAATTTTCTTGTGATATTCTAGCTGGTGGCAAAAAATTTTGCTTGAAATGGTGATTTGTGTTAAGAATGGTTGGTCGGTTATTTGCTTTTTAACTGTTTTTCTTCTAAATGTTGTTATGTCTTTACATTTTTTTGTTATGGTTATTTTCCCTCTGTTTTTTTCTTTTTTTTGTTACATTTGAAATTGCAACAAATAAATCACGTCCTGCTGATTTTTCTAAAAATCACTGCACGCATTTAATGTGGCATTTAGTATGTGTTGGTCGGTTGCTTCATCTTTTCTATGTCTTTCTCCATTTACTTTCTATTCTACTGTGAAGATGGTTGTTATCATCTTACCATCTGTATCTGCTGCTGTCGACGACGACGACGTTAGCGTCAATCGCTATTTGCCATCTGGTGCAATTTTTAACGCTTTTTATTCTGTTTTATACATATCATTTGCTTTCGCCTTTTTTTTCATTTCTTTAATTTTAATTTGTCCAATTCATATTGGGATAATTGTTTTGAAAATACCATGATCATGAATAACTAACATTTACCAAAGAGAATAGAACAATAAAATTTTATAAGAAATTTTTATTTTATAAAAGAAAATTACCCCTCAAATGAAGTCCCTTATATCTCAACTAATTAATTTATTTTAATGTCACCATATTTTTTGTTAATATGTGTAACAGTTTAAATAAAAAGTAATTACTTTTTTTTAATATAATTAAGGTCATTTAAAATGAAGTTTTAACTAGTACGAGTATATAAACTTTTTACCACCACAAAAACCCAACTTTTCCTTTATGAATGAACATTATGAAAATACGTATATTTAAATATAAACTTTAATTTAAGCAGTTTGAGTTAAATTTTAGTAATTGTAAATTTTATAAAAATTCTTTATAAGTCCCTCAAGTGTTGAGTGTGAAAAAGTTTGTATTTATAATTATTTACAAATATATTTAATACATTTATTTTCCACTAAAAAATTAGAATTTTTTTAATTCTATTTAAATATTTAAATAAACCAACCATAAAATCTAACTAGATTTATGGTAAAGAAAAAAAATAAACTTTATTTTATCCAGGATTAATTTATTGGCAGCAACCCCATTTACTACAACCGTATAATCTTCAATAGCGGTAATATAAAATTTTAAAATATGCTGCTGCTAATCTTTGTAATGCTTTAAAAGCTTTTACTGCTTTTTTAAGGGTTTTGGGTTTTGTTAAAAAAACCCCTTTTCCATGTTTAGGATTTTGTTATTTAATATTATTAAAAAATGTTTGTCAATTATTGTAGACTTTTATATATAAATTAGCATCAGTTTTTATATGTATGAGCATTTCTTTATAGTCACGCCCTATGTAACAATAAAAATGCATTATTATTATTTTTTATTGTGCAAATACATACATTTTTTATAATCTTATAAATAGGGTAATCAAAACAATGTTTTTCAGTTGAAAATATAAAATAGTGTAAATTAAGGACAAGTTATGATCTAACAAATATAAGAATTTGTAGCTATATTTGTTATTTAAGTTAAGCTTATTTTAGCTTCTTTCATAAAAAATATGGCACATGGCACAGTTTTCCTTTTTTATCATTAAAAGTAGTAATTTTAAAAATTATTTTAAGTGGACCTAGGGGTCAGACATGCTACTGAAATGCAGCAATATCGGTTTTTAATGTAACAGATAGCGCTGACATCTGTTTTATTTTTTTTTTAGCACTTCTGCTGTGTTTAGTGGGGAGCAGTGTTGCCGGAAAATTTTTAGCTTATACCCATTTTGAAAGTTTAAATTCCCAATGTTATACCCAATTAATTTTAATTTAAACAAAAACCCAATTTAGAAGCAAAAAATAGAAGCTAAGTTAGCATCGCACTTAAGTTCAGAAAATTATTAAGAAATGACTCAGCAAAGTAAATAAAATTGAATATTTTACGAAGAAATATTTGCTTTTTCACTCGAACTTTAAAGGCCTCAAGTCTTTGTTAAAATTGTGAAAGTAAAAAATTTTATTATACGAAAAACAAATCACAATCAAGCTGAAATATCACTGTTTCAAATTAAAAGTCGTACATTAAATTTTCGAGAGAAAAAATTCTACACAATTTTCACACGAAACTCATTATGGTGAAAAGTCTTTGTTTTTCTAAAATTTGTATGGAATTTGATAAGTGAATCCGAGTAGTTTTCAAAAACTTATAGTTTTTGGTTAAGTGTATATCTAGTAGGTGTAATTTCTAGGCCTTGTAAACTATTTTGAACATTAAGTTTACATAAGAGGGGTATCGACTCTAGGAAAAATTTTGATTTCGAATTTTTTTATATTTTAATTAGATAGAGCATACTCTGCAGCAGAGATCAGCAATGAGTAGTAAAAAAGTGAGTAGAGTTGAATCATGAATCATACTTATACGCATTTATACGAATTGAAATGTTGTCAAAATTTATACTTAAGGCTGAGTTACCCAACCGTAAACATATCTGTAACGAATCAGCTGTTTCGAAACCACAAGAAGAAATGTATACGAATGGTTACTAACACGTAAATGTAGACGTACTTGCCGGATCATTCTGTTGAAATCAGAATTTTCTATCCGGCATCGAAACAGTTGAATGATTTTAATTGGAAAAAATATGAAATGAATAAAGAAAATTGATTCAAACAACAAATAAGGGATAAGAATTAACAAATAAAAGGAAAAATTTAGAATAAAATATAAAACGACAAGAAATGGATGCTAAATAGTAATGTCTTTTGCGGTAATCTATAAGTGTACTTTTTAGCTACGGCACGGTACAGTTACATCACATTTACGTTTACGGTCCCATAATCCGCCCTATACTCTTAAGTTTAATGTTTACATCGTACTCATACCTAACAACATTTATGACGTTGCTGATTTCGACTCTGCTTGACTCAATGTGTATGCACGATGCAAAATCAGTATGACTCGAATACGAACATTAAAATACTATGCATGTCAGGGATGATAAATAGGATTTTTAAAATAGTGAGTCAGAGGAGTACCATAGTACTTTTGAGGTTCCAATAGTACCACAAAAAGTTCTATAGTACTAACTTTAGCATCCCTGATGTATGTGTTTACTATATAGATGTGTTTACTATATATGTATGTATTTACTATACTATACACGTGTTGATACATGAATGAGTTGAATGAGCTAAATGATTTAAGTCAATAGTGAGTATTATAAGTATTTTTCTAAAATTATTAAATATAAATGAATGTTATTTTAGTTTGACTCAAGATCATAAATTAATATCACTTTCTGTTTAAATTATTTTCAAATCAAAGAAAGATGATACAATTTTTACAAGTAAATTACAAAGAATAAAAATTATTGAAAAAAATTCGATAAGACCAGCAAGGCAGAATGCGCATTTTCGGCTTTCGCTACAAAGCCATCATCAGTGCCTTTCGCCTTTGAGTGGGTTAATATTTGATAATCGTCTACTTATATGAATGTTGAAAGCAAATCGAGTTTGTTATCAACAACTCAACTTAAATATAATGAATATATTGGATGAGTCAAACAGATTTGCGGTGGTATGAGTATGATGACGACGTTGGATTCATATTTATTGCAACTTAAGATTATAAATCAACTTCATTGTGAGTATGAATGCGTCAGAGTGGTTGAATGTCAATGATTTCTACTCACTTATACTTTAAATTTCATGAGTGAGTATGAATAGCAAAAAATCGATTCATTGCTGATCTCTGCTCTGCAGTATATGGTCAGAAAATATTAATAAAAACTTCGAAGAAATAAAATGTCCACATGTTTTTTTTTTTGTAAAATATATTTTAGTCACAAAGTAATATTCTATGCATTAAATTTGTACACAACATTTTTGGGGGCGTTTTTTATCATTTAGCTTTTTTTTTCAATCACCTGGATTTAGAATTTTTCATACAAAAGGGAGATTTATTAAATCCAAAAAAATGTTGGATTTAATAAATCCACAATAAGAGCACAAATATATGAAACAGCCTTTTAATTTAATGTCAGAAAAAAATACGAATGAAAATTAAAAGAGAAATAAAAAAATTGAAAAACTAACAAATAAAAGGTTTTTATTAATTTTTTTATGAAATCTATTTAGAAAAAAAACTAGACCTCACCAAATATATATTTACCATCTTGGATATGGAGAACTAACTGAAATAGAAATGGAAATTTTTCACTCTACTGTAAGTAATTTAATTAAATCCAATTAGTGAATATTAAATATTGTAATATTTCGATTGTGTAAAAATATAAATTGAAGGGATAAAACTGAAAAGGCAGACTGTCTATCGCTGTTTTATATAAAATATAATTAAAACTTAAAAGTTAAAGTAAAATCCTTCATCATCTAATTCGGTATTAAAAATTCAGGTGAAAGAAGTGACGGACAGAAAATTCCTTTTAAAATAGGGAGAATCTAACCCCATCTGTTGAGTACTTTTAGAACTACTTTTTGGATTTGTTAAATCCAAGTGATTAGAAAAAGCGGCTACTGTCTTTATTATAAATCCTATTTCGCATTATATCGTACAGCTGAACAAAAAAACTATATCCAAAGATGCAAGAATTGCACGCAGTCTTTAAAGAAAAACCAATGACGATTCCGCGATGGTGGGCGAGGGCACGTTATATGAGGCAGGTACTGATGGCTTTTTATAAACCCTAAAAATAATTAATGTATATAAAAAATAAAAAACAAATACAAAACAATTTAAAAAATGTACGAAATAAAAGATTTTGACCGAAATGAAATGTCTAATAAATTCTCTACAATCGTTTTAAAGAATATTTAGGTTAATATATAAAACACCCTTCAACCGATTCTTCCCAAATTTGGTGCACATGTAGAAAATTGCGAGATATAAATTTTGTTCATACAGGGTTTTTTGAAGTTTTGCTATTTTCTTAGCGTAAAATTTAATTTAAGCTTTAAACACGTTTCCCACAACCCTGAGTTCAAAATCGGTTGCCACTATACAACCAAGGCGGGTTAACCGATTTCGATCCGGATTTTTTTCTTTCATGGACAATAAAAAACTCTATTCCTTATCGTGGCCCTTTTTTTGAATTTTGGTCAAATAAATTTTATATCCCCGAACAAATTTGTTTTTTCTTTCCTTTTTTGGAATTTTTAAGTTTCTGTGGCAACTTTGTTAAAAAAATTTTTTAAAAATAAAAATCGGGCCACGATAGGGAATAGAGTATTTATCTGGCATTAAGAATCACTTTATATTTTTATTTTCAGATAATTAATGAAGGCTGCACAGTGGCAGCCGAGTTTCCCTTTTTTTTAAAAAAGGCCTGTAATGAAGTGGTAACTCTGGCGGTTTTGGCTGGGAAAATATAAAACTGATATTTTTTGAAAATACTACAATAACATGATTTTTAAATAGAATAATAAGGTATTAAAAATATTGTTAATTGAATTTTTGACAACCGTTCAAATATGCCCTTTAAATTGCTGCTGTTATAGTATTTACCCCACATAAGTTGAGTTTACACGATTCAGAAGGTCCATAAGAGATTATCTGAAACCCAGTAGTACTTTTTGAACCTACACAAAATTTATTTCTTCTGAGTTCCATGCATGCAGCAATTTAAGTATTTTTCAAGATTTTTAAATATTTAGAGAACATTTCTTTAATAATTCAAATATTTTATAGAAATTTTGAAATATTTTAACAGACCCAATTTGATCGACTTTAATTTGAAATAATACGCATATAATTTATCGGAAAATTCTTCTTAATGTCGTTCTAAAACTAAATCTTTTAAAATTTAAAATTTTTTGATCTGTTCCCATAATTTGGGCCCAAATCCCCTTACCTGATAACTCTTTTAAAACCTCATTTGAAAAAGCAAAATCCTCCCATGACAAAATTTCCCAAAATAAAATCCTCCCTTGAAAAAATTTCGTAAAATTTCCTACATGTTAGCGACATCTGCAATTTGTTTGAAAAGTTATCGATGTTACATACCTATATTATATACCTGTGGTTTTTCAAGAGCTTTATTTTGGAGCTTTTTAAAACTTCAAAATTTCATAATTTTTGTAGATTTTTTGTTTTTTATTTCTAAAAAGAAGAAAAAATTTATAAAAAATTTGACAATCATTTTTTAATTGAAACATTTTCTCTCAAATGTTGGTGTCTTCTACACTCATAGGAATAAATCTGAAAAAATAGCAAGAAAAAGTAACTAAAAATTATTTAAAAACTAGCAGCTTTTTTTGCTAAATACTAGTAAAACAAGAAGAGCAAAAATAAAACTGTTAAATTTACAGAATTTTATTTATATTTCAATAGCTTTTAGATAATTAAAAATGACAAATTGTACTGTAAAATATGCAGAAAATTTTGCTAAATATTAGTAGAATAGAAGTAGCAAAAGCAAACTGTTATATCTACAAAATTTTTGTTGTTTTTAAGCTAAATTTAGTTGTAAAATTACTAAGTTGCAAATGATTTAATGTGCCAGTCTCAAAAACTACTCTTTTACCGTTATCTCGAAAATTTAAGGGTATATTGCAACTTCTCAAACCGGTTTTGTCATAAGCTCAGCTAGACCTATAACCTACACTAGGTCATTTGACTAAAGATTTTTTAGTGTAGCACAGTGTAATCTTAAAAACGATGGTAGAGATATTAGAGGTTTTTTATATAAACTCATATTCTACTCGTAAACTGTGTAAAGCTGGTATATTTATAAGTTTAATGTCGAACTCCATATATAAAAAATATGGTTTGTATTTTTACAAGGTTTGCAAGGAATTTATTATATGAAAACCCCTATTATTTTATATTTAATTTTGGTCAAAATGGTAATATTTTATACATTTTTTAATTCATTTTGTATTTGTTTCTTATGATTACTTATATAAATCCATCTGTACCTGCCCCATATGAATCTTTGGATTTAGTTTTTATACTTTTGTTCTACCGTGTTATACGATAGCAAATCTCTAATAAAAATCAGTTATTAAAAATGCAAACAAAAAATATTTCACCCAAACTGAACGCATATAATATTAAAATATATTTTACAAAAAATATATGCAAATTTTATTTCTTCGACTTTGTCATTGAAATTTTTAGAGCATATAGAGAAATGTATGCCCTATCCAAATAAAATACAAAAAAATTTTAAAAATTATTTTTTCTATAATCAGTAGGATTCAAATTAAATTTTGCCAAAACTCTCGATCTTAGTACTGAATATAAAACTGGCCCCTAAATTTTTTAAACTAAAATTAAATTTTTTAAATTATGTTGAATTGAAAAAACTCTTGTTAAAATAAACTTTTTGATTTTTCTACCTTGAATTGCAATAATACAAATATATAATTAAACCTTTTAGACTCCTGAAGTTCCAAGGAATGCAATATCAAGTTAAGTTAAGAAATTTTATTTTATTAGGGATTTTAATGAAATGTAAGGGGTTATTTCTTTATTTTAGCTACTTATTTCACTTCTTTTTAAGCTTTTTAAGAGCTTAAAACATTGTGTTTAAAGATTTTTTTGTTTGCCCTAAATACTACTTTTTATATGAATTATACATTACTCATACGTCACGTATGAAAAATATTTGTTTACATACCAAATTAATATCACTCATACGTTCAGTTGTTAATACTCGTATACAAACAAAAACA
The DNA here is from genome assembly GCA_949987735.1 of Leucophora obtusa. NCBI lineage: Eukaryota > Metazoa > Arthropoda > Insecta > Diptera > Anthomyiidae > Leucophora > Leucophora obtusa. The sequence continues at coordinate 360,242,786 of OX465295.1, forward strand.
AAAATGCTTTTTTTTATTTTATTAATATAAAAGTTGCAATGAAAACATAATCAACCATGGAATATAACATTATGAATGTAATTTAAGTAATTGAAATAAATTCTTTTATTGCATATTTTATTGTAGTAATAATGGCGTAAAGGAACAAAAAGTAAATTTTGTACTCACACACAATTTCTTTTGCAAATGGTTTTCTGCAAAAAAAATAACAGAATATAAAAATTAAATTTTATTTGAAATAACTGTATGTTATACGTTTCTAAGTCAAAAAATTTTGAAAAAGTTGTACAAGGGGTTAATACAATTTTATGGAGGTGCACAGTTAGGAAACAATTATGGTAATATTTTTATAACTTCTGACTGAACTACTAATCCGATTGGGGTGAATACAATTGGCAATTTTAGAGAAGGTGTTAACCTTTTAAAGCAATGCAATGTGGTTATTTTGTTGTAGAACATGCTGTACTTAAAGGATGTCAAATTTGACTACATAGTGAATTAAAACTCTTTTGGAGCAATTTTTAAAATTTTAGCTGGAGGTAATGAACGATTTAGGACAAAGATAAAATATGCTTACAGTGACGAGTTGTCTCCTCTACTTAAAAAGTTATTTAATTTTAAACACAAAATTTTCTTTTGCAGGCTTTTTTTACAATAAAAAAATACATCACAAATTCCATGGGATTTTGAAAAAAAAATCGCCGTGAGTCTCCCGAGTTTTGTTATGTTTTGCATACAGATACTCTATGAAGTCGTTTTGGATTAATAAATTTTATTAACTTAAATTTTCAAAAAATCGCGACTTTTCTTTTTAAAAATATTAAAAAACGAGTAAAAAAGCTAAAGTCGGGCTAGCCGAATATATAATACCCTACACCAGTCTGATTTAAAGCCAACTAATGTTTGGATCCGAAATTTGAATGGGTTAAAACAAACTTGTGTCAAAATTTTTTATAAAATCATAAAAGAAGAGAAAATCGAAAATATAGCCCATATGGGCGATAGGTCCAAATATGGACCGATCCTATTAAGAATCCATCGGCTTTTTCCTTGGGACCATGTGAGTCAACGAACCAAATTTCATTGAAATATCTTCGTATTTGCGACTTGCCGCGTATAACAAAGAAAATTTTTGGGGGTACCCTTATATGGGCACTAGGTCATAATCAATAGGCGTCGTCCTTGGGCCGACGGTGTACCAAATTGAATTAAAATATCTTAATATTTGCGACCTGTAGAGTGTTCACAAGAATGCATGGACAGACAGACAGACAGACAGTCGGACATAGTTAAATCGAAATACAAAAAAAATTCTGAGCCGATCGGTATAATATTAGGTGGGTCTAGGATCAATATTTTTTGGTGTTACAGATATCAGCACAAACTTATAATACCCTCTCCACGTAGTGGTGTAGGGTATAAAAATATAATTTGTCTGATTTTAAACACCCATAATTCGCACAGTTCTTATCGGATTCTAATAATTCAAATAACATTCTGATGCCACATTTCGTTATTTCATTAGTTTTAATAATAAGTTTTTTCATAAATGCACTCTTAATGCAAATGAACTTCTTGGGAGGATTTTTTTAAATCTATTTTCCTTCCTATTATTTTTTTTTTTTTAATTAATTTATTTTAAAACTAAATATACCGCATTTTTGGATCGTGGCTTTGCAATACTTTTAATATTTTTTTTTAATAAATAATTATCCTATTATTTAATATAAAATATTTAATTTTAAAAATTCTGCATTATTGAATTTATATCAATTTTAATTAACTTGTTTTCATTAATATAGTTTTTACTAATTTTAATGATTGCGGAATTTGACTTCATTTAATTAATAATTACTAATCATAATTGATAACACTGTGAGACAAATGGTAGGGGTCAGTGATCGGGAAGGGTTCAAACTACCGGGGACAGTTATATCGATAAAAAAGAAGTTATACGTGTCCCGGCGTTTCGCTGGGTCAAACCCTAGGAATCGAGATATATCGATTTGACCTTTGGTGGTCTTTTTTTTTTGACATAACTCGAGAAACACTAGTCCGATTTTGCTCAAACAACTTTAAAAAAATTAAAAATTACAATTCCTTTAATCTGTTCATATAACGTTTTTCTTTATACTCAACAGTTTTGACGGTAAAAATAAATGTATGAAGAAAAAAATATTTTTTGCCTAAAATATTAAAAAAAAAGTAATAAACAAAAGGTTATTGATTTTTATGGTAGCGGTAACAAACATTTATTTTCACCGGCAAAACTGTTGAGTATATAGAAAAACGTTATATGAACAGATTAAAGGAATTGTAATTTTTAATTTTTTTAAAATTGTTTGAGCAAAATCGGACTAGTGGTTCTCGAGATATATCTCGATTCCTAGGGGTGACCCAGCGAAACGCCGGGACACGTATAACTTGTTTTTGACCGATATAACATTTCCCGTTGGTTTCATCCCATCCCGATTTTGACTGTCGCATAGTGTAATGAATCAGTTGAAAACAAAACCTACCGTTGGAAGCCAAGCTTTCCGAAAAACGTTAAAGTGTAGAAAATTTACTGAAATCAGGAACAGAAATATCTTTTTTTTTCTCATTACATTACAAAACACTAATGAAAATCAAATTTCATTACCATTATATTAAGCAATGGCATTGAAGATACAACTTTCATTAACATTACATAAAGTAATGGATATAGAAATGTAATGGCCATGATTTTTACCCATCTCTGATAATAACCAATATTAATTATGTCTTGTATGAAAATTCAAACATAAAAATTTTATTGAATATTGTTTGGGGGTATGTTTTTAATAAAGAATATGTTTGATAAAGATATGAAATGAAATCTAACAAAATATTTAATAACATATTTTATTCATGGTCTAAAAACTTTACCAAAAACTAATTACTGCTGGAAGCCTTAAATTGTAATCTTTTTGCATATTATCTATGCAAAAAAAAATTCAAGGAAATTGGAATAAGTAAATAACACTTTTCTAATTCCACAAACTTATACGAGTGAGATCGAAAAAAATGGACACATATCCCAAAAAACAAAAATAATGAAACTATTATAACAAACAACTTCTTTCACTACTTCAAAAGTAGCCGTTAGTGTATTTATACTGCTTTTCTAGAAGTAATTTTGAACAACTTCAAAAAAATCAGTTATTTAATTGCTTCCAAAATATCCGTTAGTACATTTTTACATCTTTCCTAAAAGTATTGCAATTCTAAACAAAATCTAAAAAAATACTTAAGTATGGCTTAAAAAAAAGTACTTAAGTATGGTTTTAATACAGTATGTTTTCAAACAGATGATCGCGGGTTTGATTCCCTGCGGGAACAATATTTTTAATTTTTTTTTTGATTTTATATTTTTAATATTTATATTTAATTAGTTTAAATTTTTGAAATTTTTTTTTTCACTCACGGAAAGCGATATCTAAAATAAGTTAGAATTATTTTTATATCACTTTATTTAGTGCTTTTGAGACGATTTAGCGATGTCCATCTGTCCGTCCTTTCTAGCTGTCATGCATAGATTATTTTGTCATACCCAGCAAAACCTTGGTAATATGTTGGTATTACAGAACACATTACCTGGTAATACCATACCCCTTACCATTGCATTATTTCATAACTAAAATGTAATGTCTTACGTATAATGTGCTGCATAACTACTGGGTAATAATAGCAACTTATTACCAATGATATATTTAAACACCTCAAAGAAAAGAGTTACTTGTAATACACAACATGAGTTCTAAATAATAGCAGCGACTTATTACAGATGGGATATTTTAAAACCGTAAAATAAGGAGTTACTTTAAATGTGATACGTGATCACTTAATAGAAATATCCACTTATTACCGATGGTGTATTCAAATACCTCAAAATAAGGAGTTATTTGTAATGCGATACATGAGTGTTATTTTCTATTTAAAATATTCGATACAAATAATTTATATGTTTTATACATATTGACTGAAATATCTTTTATGTTTTTTGTTAACTTCATATTAATCTGAGTAAATATTAATTAAATATGAATATGCTTCGTTTTAGCATTTATAAAAAACCAACACGATAACGTCTTATTTTAATTTTTTTTGTAAGAAGTATATAATGTCTTATTTCAGACCTGTTTGTAACACATTTTTTTGGCCTTACTTTAAGCTGTTATGTAAGTAGTATTGTGCTCAGTATCGGTTATGTAAGTGGTTACGTAACTCCTTACATGTAACATTAAAGTAACATGTTCTTATGTTGTTACCTAGCCCTCTTTTGGAAAGTACATACCTCCAATGACATGCCCTTGTTAAAATAATAGCTGTTGGAATAGCAAAGTAAGAGGTTACATACCTTAATTTCTTCTTACAAACCTTATTACCAGGTAATAGAAAGTTTTGCTGGGTAGGTATAAAGTTTCCTTGAAAAATAGTTTTTAAACATCATATAAAAAACTTTCCTTATATGGCAAGCCAATGATGAATTTAGGATAACTTTTTGGTAGAATTATTGATGCTGTCTTTATATCGAAAAATAAATGTGATAGCGCAAAATATCGTTTTCAGCCCAGTGTTATTGTGAAACCTGATATACAGTGCAACCAATCATGATCCAGCAAAACCTTGGAAATATATGGGTACTCCTATGCATATTACCTGGTAATATATCAAATCGCTTACCCTTGCATTACATTGGACCCTTACACGTTACCCTTGCATTACCTGTAAATATCAAATTCATACATTTGGATGTTTTATTGGTATAAATTATTCGTTTTTCTAGAAAATTTTAGAAATTCTATTTTTTGTTAAAAACCCCTGAATTTAATATTGATATTTGGTTTAAAAAATTCAAATTTAAACAAAATGTTTCTAAAAAATCCTTACCTGTAAATTCAGAATAATATTTTACTAGGTAAGGAGCTACATAGATGGACATGCCCTTGTTAAAATAATAGCTTTGGTAATAGAAAAGTAAGAGGTTACCTAACCTTATTTCTTCTTACCAAAGTCATTACCGGGTAATAGAAAGTTTTGCTGGGTATGTCATAATAACCGAATTTTATTTGAAAAATAAAAAACATATTTCGCTATATATTTTAGTCCTTAAACACCGTAAGTTGTTGGAGTTTCACGTGAAAAAACTGTTATACTCCATATAAAAAAATGATTTTTCACGACAATCAGTTTCATATGAAAATTGTGTAGAGTTTGTTTTCAAGCAAATTTAATGTACAAGACTATTATTTTTCTAGGGGATAAAGTGACATTTTGTGTTTATTTTGATTGTGTCTTTGTTATAAAATTAAAAAAATTGTTTCTTTTGTTTAAATTAAATTGCAATTTGAGGCATTTAAAGTTCCAGTGAAATTTTTCCACGTGAAAAACAACTTACGGTGCTTTATGCATAATAATTTGAAAACCTTATAACACGTTTATAAAAAAATTTTGTATGAAAATTTGTTTTATAAGTCACTTATAAATTTCAAAAGTAATTATGATCCCCAATATATATCAAACATTTATATTTACTTCCATTAACCTTAACTTATTTTATAAGCACACTACAAAATTTATCTTTTAAGCATATTTTGAATAGTTTCTTTTTTAATGCTATTCCGAGAGAAAATCTTAATTTCTTGTAACTTTTGTTAAACACACTGATTATTGTTAAATATTTCATTATCACGAAATCATTTTACATGCATCATAAAAGATTATAACAAAGAAAATTGTAATTTCTTGTTAAGTTTGGATAACACTGTGATTCATATTAATTATTACGATCCTTGGGGTTAAACATTAAATTACATGTGTTTTATAAAGAAAAGCAGCTACCTTGGCGAAATTTACACCTTTAATAGACTTTAAATGGGAATTATTGTTATTTACATGTTGTTACAGCACAATAATTCAAAAAGCAATTAAAATTCAACGAAGCTACAACTTAATTAAACCAAGAACATAAAATAATAAAAAAAAAGAAATATGGAAAGCGGAAAACATAATAATTGTAGCCTATAATAAACTATATAGAATACTGAATACCTAAATGAGAAAAAGAAAAACTACGGATATAAAACGATTGTAGTTCAAAGCTTTGAAGTTTATAAAACATTTTGCATAAAGCATATAACGAACTTACAGAAAGTTGGAGATGATGAAAATAACGACCATATTGTAGTTGATACAACATGAACAATAAAAGAAGAATACCAGAATATATGGACCTTTCCATAGCAATTATCTAGCTATCAATGTCAAACTAACAGCATTTATTGTCCTACATATAAGATACTAATAAAAATTTGAACAAATTTTTAAATTTTTGTTGTTTTTTTTAGTTTGAACAAAGAGCCGCTATTATACCCTGCACCACTACGTGGAGAGGGTATTATAAGTTTGTGCTGATTTTTGTAACACCAAAAAATATTGGTCCTAGACCCACCTTATAGTATACCGATCGGCTCAGAACAGTTTTTTATTTCGATTTAACGATGGCCGTCTGTCCGTTCGTCCGTCCGTCTGTCCGTCTGTCTGTCTGTCCATGCATTTTTGTGCGCAGTCTACAGGTCGCAAATATTAACATATGAAATTTGGTATACCGACTTATATCGGCCCAAGGACGACGCCTATTGATTTTGGTTGAAAACGGTCCATCCCAGTGTAGAAAATCATTACCAGATATGTGGTTATGTAACTACATACTTGGTAATGGTAACTACTTACTTTTGGTATTACATTTTTTATTACCTTTATATGGCAATGTCGCGAAAAATAATGAGTTGTCGTTACACACCAGCATACGAAAAATCAAAAAATATATCATTACCTATGTGCTTACCAGTACTGACAAAAATAATGAGTCTAAAAATAGATTTTCAAAAAAATTAATTATATAAAAAAAAATATTTTTTATTGTATTTTTTTTTAATAAAATTTGCTGGTGCGGGAATCTAACCTGGGTCTACAGATTGCCAGTCAACAGCTCTACCATCTGAGCTATATCGACATGTAGTATTTAATAGATAAAAATATAATTGACCTGCTGCACACAAGTAAGCTTACTCGCCAACATTATCAGTAACTCATTATTATATGTTTTTAAATAATGCAGAAGGTAAGTGGGTGTCATTACTGGTACTCCAAAAAATAATGTTATGTCATTACCGTTTCTACACTGGGATGTTTAGACCTAGTGCCCATATAAAGGTACCACCCAAAAGTTACTTTTTTACACGCTGCAGGTCGCAAATACGAAGATATTTCAAGCCTATTAATTTTGGTTAAAATCGGTTCATTTTCAAAAAATCACGAAAAGTCATGCGCAAACTTGGGGAAACTTTTTTCTTTTGTTTAAAATAAGAGATTTCAAATTTTATTTTGGTATATAACGTTTTTAGTATTGTAACTACCTTGGCTTTTAAAAACCTTCTTCTTTTTTCTTGCAAAAAAAAAGTGTGTAAAAAACTTTTTTTTAATTTTTGAACAGTGTTCCGACATAAATATTTAAGATAAAATATTTTAAAAATTGCTGAAAATAGCTATTAAGCAAGTATTTCATATGAAAAAAAAAATCAATTCAAAACCTCCATTCGTTCAGCCATTAAAAAATATAATATAACCCTCTTAAAACTAAAAAAAAATCAATAAAAACGGATGAACTTTTCTTAATTTTCCTGAATTTAACAGTGTCCCGGAATAACAAATCTCAACTTAAAATTTTGAAAATTTGCAATATGATGCAGAATTTAATTCCCTATGCAGCTGCGTACTTTGTTTTTTAGATTTCTTTAAACTCATTTTTGACTTTTTGGCCAGCTTTTCAGGTCAAATACTTTTCTGGGCGCCGCTCAGTTAAAAAAATTGTTTTTTAAGTTTTCCACTTTTTATTCATAGCATCTAGGACAATAAGTGCCATAAGTTTGACATTGATACGAAAAACTTTGTCATATAGCGGGGTAGTTGTTACAGTAAGCCTTATATGCACATACGGCAAAGGTTATGCGTAGACCATGAACGGAATGTAATTACACTTGCTACATTTTGAATCGTTTGCTGTTAGTATTGTTACTGATGTTCTGATGTGATTTTTAGTTGGAAATCTTGCTGGTAGAGAACGCACAGTTTTGTTTTTGGTGATGAAAAGTTCTATCGTACATACATACAGAAACATAATAGTAACTGTTACTACAGCTTTTGTTGTTTACACAAATATTATGGCAATTATATGAACTCACAGGCAAACAATGCACGCATACACTAACAAGTATACAAACAAGTACACAAACAAGTACAAGTATACATACGTAGCAGCAAATATAATAACTAGCATTGTATACAGGTTCGCTTAAAGCAAAGACGATAATTAAGACTTCTTGGGTACTTTGTAGTTATGGGCCCCTTATTATTTTTAAAACAAATTGTCAAATAAACACATATTCAAAAAGATCACACACATTCATAAAAACTAAAAATATGAAATGTTTTTGGTAGGGTTGTTGTTGTTTAAATATAAATTAAAGGTGTTTTAAGTTATATGGGTATTTTTAAAAAAAACTTTTTCAGAAAAAGAATGGGTGGAATTTTATAAAATGTGAAAATTTTTATTAGTGTTCAAAAGGCGAAAAAAAATGTTCAATTTCTTTCTACAAATTTTCCTGACAGTTATTGCTTTAGACGCCAGTTAAGTATAAAATTCAAGAACAAATTTAATTTTATAATCCTACATGGTTTTTATATTTTCTAGACCCAAAATCAACTCAGATATGAACTATGGTCTCTCGAGACTAATCCTAAACCATTCATAGGTATGGCCGAAAATGATAATTTTTTAAAGTATTTTCAGAAAATAAAATTGAAAAAAATTATACATCTGCATACTTTTGCCAACTGCATTTAAGGGTTAATTTTATTAGTTAATTTAAGTGGCAGCTCACACTATGCGAGGAACAAGTAGAGTATTAAATGACTCGGTTTTTTAAAACCATATCACTTGGAGGGTGCTGATATCGAGAGTACAAGATTCATCCCGAAGTATTGAGATATCTAATGCTGCGTCTAGTACCGATAAGTGCTACACACTCACAAAGGTGGTGATATACTGTCTCCTCCTCACTAGGTGTTCCGCAACTTCGGCACTATTTATTGTACTATACGCATGCCGACCAATCTTCCTATAAACCGCACAGCTGCTTATAACGAAATGCCCCTTCTGCCACAAGTAAGACGGGATCTGGTAATTTTTCAGGTAATAATTCTGCCACATCTCTATTGCGGTTCCCGAAGTACCTATGACGTTTCATCTTGCCCTTGAATTTGCAAAATAGTGCTGAGATATTACCCATTTTATGGATCCCAGTGGTGCTGCCATTTCTAGTCCATCCGCCCGTACATTTCCAATGCCGATGGACTAATGCAACCATGCGCGGCTCCAGCAATTAATATAAGGGGAAAAATCATACGCCACAGTGGCCAAGTCAATGTGTTTGTCTACGGTGGCGTATGATTTTTCCCCTTATATTAATTGCTGCAGCCGCGCATGAATGCAATAGTGATGGTTTATGTAGTTTTGACAGGGTGGAAGTTGTCTAGTAAGATTCCAAAGCCATGGGATTCGCCTTATTGTCGGCAAAATTGGCAATTTTTTTTCCATACCAGACTCTTTAAGTGCTGGAAATTAACCCTGAAACACACTGGTATCATCGGGAAGCATAAGTAGAAGTGTATAATATCTAATCTCTCAGAAAGAAGTTATCACAATGGGTTCTCTCCGATCTTAATGAGATTCGGGTATGTGACAGAGGAGAAAAAAATTTGTTCATTTTTCATTTTTAAATTTATTTCTAACACTCTTAGAAATAAATCTGTAAAAATAACAGAAAAAGCAACTACAAATGAGTTAAAATGACCTTGCAAAAAAATGCTTAAATTAGCAGATTATTTGCTAAACACTAGTAAAATAAGAACAGCAAAAATAAAACTGTTAAAGTTACAGAATTTTAATTATATTTAAGTTAACCTTTAGTTATTTTAGATATGTCTAAAATAGGCTTTCAAGGTCTAAAGTTTTTTTAAATGTAAATAAAAGGCTATTTATTTAATTTATTTTTTATCCGACGTTTCGCTGGGGATTTTCCAGCATCTTCAGGGATAATTTTTATTTAATAAATAATATCTCAATTACAATTGTATTAAATATATTAAAAGTTTTAATGCGCGACACAAACGGCACGACATAAAAACACAGATTTAATAGATAAAATTGCAAATATAAATAAAATATCACAGTAGCATAATTTTTTCCTTAACGCTAAGTATCACAGTTTAAATACAACCTTTAGTTAATATAAAATGACAAATTATACTGTAAAACCTGCAGAAAATTTTTTCTCTGAAAAAGGAGAAAAAGCAATAGGATAATTGCTCAAGTATTAGTTAATTCTGGATCTCTTGATTACAAAACATACACTGTATAGGCTATGATTGAAAAAACTTCAATTAGCCACACTCTCCGCTATTCCGACCATACACCATGGTGTTAAGAGATCATAGCCAGAGCTTTGAAGAATTAATTCCTTTTTGAATGAATTCACTACCAATCGAATTCAATTTTCTCTACAATTGAATGAATTCCTTTTCTTAAGTAATTCACTGAATTCGTTCAACTGAATGCGTTCATCAAACAACAAATTCAAAGAATTAATTCAATTGCAATAGTTCTTTTTATTAAATCAAATGAATTAATTCACCGGTGAACGCATTCAATTTTATAAATCGAACGGAAAAAAGTGAACTAATTCACTACTGAACTGGTTCAATTTCATTTTCGTTCAGTGAATTAAAAAAATATAAAATTACGTTCAGTGAATTAAAAATAAAATAATAAGTTCACTGAATTGAAAAAAAAATAAAATAAGTTCACTGAATTAAAAAAAAAATAAAATAAGTTCACTTAATTGAAAAAAAATAAAATAAATTCACTGAATTCAAAGCCTGTTTTCTGCCGTTCAGTAGAAGAAAACAATAATCTACAAATAAATTTTTTAAATAAGCAATTTTACAGCGTGTGCTAGTAAAAATAAACAAAATAGAAACCGGATGCTGTTTATCAACCTACATGATTCAAAAATAAAGCCTTTTACTATTAAAAATTAAAACTTTACAGATATAGATAAATTTGGAAAAAAAATATAACTGTATAACTAGTTTGAAAAATTAATAATTATATTTTTTTACAAATGTATCTATATCTGTAAAGTTTTTATTTTTAATAGTAAAAGGCTATATTTTTGAATCATGTAGGTTGATAAACAGCATACGGTTTCTATTTTGTTTATTTTTACTAGCACACGCTGTAAAATTGCTTATTTAAAAATTTTATTTGTACATTATTGTTTTCTTCTACTGAACGGCAGAAAACAGGCTTTGAATTCAGTGAACTTATTTTATTTTTTTTCAATTCAGTGAACTTATTTTATTTTTTTTTTCAATTCAGTGAACTTATTATATTTTTTTTAATTCACTGAACGTAATTTTATTTTTTTTTAATTCACTGAAAGTAATTTTATTTTTTTTTAATTCACTGAACGAAAATGAAATTGAACGAATTCAGTAGTGAATTAATTCAGTAAGGAATTAATTCACCAGTGAATTAATTCATTTGATTTAATAAAAAGAACTATTGCAATTGAATTAATTTGTAACAAAATAAATCGAACGAAAGCAAATATGAATTAATTCCATTCAATATATATTGCTTAGTGAATTAATTCATCGAATTTTTAATTCAGAATTGAAAAATTGAATTAAGGAATTAATTCTCCAAATCTCTGATCATAGCCTGTGCATCATAGGCTGCTGGTTCGATCCGCGGTCAATGGCAATACATAAAAAGTTCTTCACATATTTGTAGTAATTTTAACTAAATTTTTTACAGTTTTTTTTCTATTAGTGTACAAATTAGGTATCAATATAAGCTTTTTGGGAACGCAAGAAAGACGTTCGAACGTGTCCGACTTTTTTTTTTTGTAATTCAGTTATAATTTTTTTAAGTGTGGGAGATAGCTGTTGCGTTTCTCTCATATTTACGTATAATACTGCCTATTTAATTTAATCGCGGGATTTTCTGAGCTTTTTTCGATATTCGTTATCGGTCGGCTGTAAGACGCATTTTGCACCCATTATTTCAAATAAATGGCAACCTTGGGTCGGCCACATAGTTAGCAAAGGTTTAAAAGGCTTAATTCTTTCATTCACTTTTTAAAAATTAATGAAATTTGGGTTAAATTTCATTCCCTAATTGCATTCTTATGGATGGAATTAGTTCGATAGCTTAATTCCCTATAGCTTAAAATTATATGAATTCATTCTATTTTGATTGAATTCTAACTGAATGAAACCAAGTTTACCTGAATTCATTTAATAAAAAAGTGAATGAAAAATTATTTGCTTTCATTCACTTAATCAAATGAAAAATTTTAATTTGTATGTAATTGCTGAAATATTAGCATAATACAATGAAAAACGTTTAAAATTCAGCTAACAGAAATAAATAGTATCGTATGCTTTGTTACAGCTTGTATGCTTTGGTTTTGATTATATGTTAGTTTCAAACTACACTGCACTAAGTGAATGGTAATAAAATTTCTTCATTCAATTAGTAAAATGGTGAATGAACATGCGATTTGAATGATTCAAGTTAGGAATTCATTCAATTCATATTAAAGCTTTGGGAATGAAGCTTATGAATGAATTCTTTACGAATGGTTTAAGGGAATGGTACATGAATCTTTTTAAAATCTGAATTTAATTTTTCGTGAATTAAGCTTAAATTGAATTAAGTTTTTCGAAGCTCTGATAGTTAGGCAATATGGATATAATTTTTTTATTTTCTCGAATACTCTAACGTTGTGTACAAATAAAGTAAAATTTCGTAAATTTCAAATACGATTTCATAGAAAAATAAGTTAGTGTTTATTCCAGTTTTTAAGCCTTAAACGTTGGACTGAGCCGCTACAAAAAAAAAAAAAATACGTGACTCTTATTATCTGTTTTCTCTATCATATATCAAAATTTCATTAAAATCGGAAAGAAACTAGTGGGATACCTTCCTTGTCAGATTAAATGTAGCTCATCTTAAAGCCGTCAGTGCAAACTTCAATATCGAAATGGCCCATAATACTACCCCTATACCATTCCCCTCTGGATGGGAATTTAACATCTTTGTCGAAGTCCATTCTCGGAGTGGAATAGTCAGAAGGACGGTTCAGATTCGGAGGCAAAACATCCAAAAAATTCACATGTCGGTACACTCAAAAAAAAAAGTCAGTAAAGTCAGCAAAAAATGTTGCAGTGTCAGAAAATTTTTAGTCAAGAGCGTGATTGCAAAAAAGTTGGTAATTTCAGCAAAAGGTGTTTGTTGAAAATCAGAGAGTTGAATTTTAGCAAAAAAAAAAAAAAAACAGTTATCTCAGCAAAAATTTTGCTAACACTTAGTTGATTGCAAATGAAAAAAATCCTTGCTAAAATCTTTAAACTTTTCGCTGAATATCAGTAGACAGAAAACACTCAACAAATTTGTAGAAAAATTTTACTTTAGCTAATTTATTTGCTGAAAATTTAAATAGAGAAATTGTGTAGAGTTGTTTTTTTTTTTTTAATTATCATTTCCGTTGTCTGTACTACATCCAGACAAGCTGCGACATCTCCATCTTGTCTATTCGGTTGTCGTCCACGCTATAAATGCGGCTATCAGCACAATTGTTGTAGCAAAATAAATTAGTAACACATTAGTTAAAAATTAGTTTGGTGCTAAAAAAAATCTTTTGCTGAAAACGGAATTTCAGCAAAACAATTGCAGAAAACTAGTACACTTGATATACAAGACGTTTTACTAATTTTTCTACTAATTTATTTTTTTGAGTGTAGAGACCCGCGGTAGACAGGTGCGCTGCACTGCGAGCAGCGGCTTTCCAATATGGAATAGTGGGAAGCCTCTGAAGGACACGTAAGAAGTGCTCCAGTAAGACCAATACATGCCGAATTTGTGCATCCTGTAAAGCTGTATCCTAATATACACCTTGTCAGTGGCCGTGCAACACACAAGCGAGTCATAAATAAGTACCCAATGTACTTTCGCCGAGTGAAGTACATCGGCTAAAGTACACACTTATTATTCACTCTATCACATATTAAAATTTCAGTTCAATCAGAGTTCTACCCCATAAGAGATTTATGCATCTTATAAAGGCCCATATTTCTGTTATTCCGCAAATGTTTGTAATAATGAACACCTACGCGCTATATAACATAAGTTCAAGTACGAGCAAGTATAAATATTTTGTTATTCTGGCTTATTGTATATTTATTTGTGACCGAACATAAACATTAAATGTAAACAACTTCATTGTCTGTATGCGTGTATGTATTCGGTATGCATGCAAGAGTATGTTTGTTTGTAAAATACAAAAAATATTACCACTACAAGTGTTTGAATACAATGAACAATATTTGTATGTATCGATGTGTGCGGAAGTTTGTAGTTGTGTTTAAGTACAAGAGCAAATAAAATGTAACATAACGGTCGAATAGGCGATAATAAAAACATGTATATAGTACTCCTTATTAACAACGACACAAAAATGCAAATGAGATGGTTAGTGGCTAAAACCCGGCTACGGCGAGACTAAGTGAAAAGTGCGGCACTATTAACTGTTTCCATTTTAATGGCAGGTAAGGGGACTTGACTAAAAATTTAATCCATTTTGACCACTTATCATTTGCAGGACTCTCTTTCCACTGCAAATATAATAGGCGTTTAGATGGAACAAATATTTTGTACTGTGTATTGGTTATAAACAGCAACATTAACAAAAACAAAATGAACAACACAATTTTTATCTTGATTAAAAATGTTAATAAGTATGAGAAATTATAATTGTTGCACTATAACTCAATTATAATAATGTCCTCGATAGTAAATGTAGACTAAATGCAATAAGTATAAAGCTAAAGGATAAAAACTGAAGTTTTCTAAACTTTCTTTATAATATTATTTTTAAATTTTAATTTTGTTAGTTGGTTTTAAATATTAATATTTCTATAGTTGTCAAGTTTCGATCTATTTAAAAACCAGTTTTCGGAAACTTTTTTAAACTCTTTTGAAAACATTATGTTTTAATTTTTCCTAATTCAAAACGGGTTTTAATAAAATACGTAAAATTAATTTGCTAAAATTTTAAAAGATGCTCCACTTTACAGAGGGGATTTTTTTCCTTTCTCCTTTGCTCTTACACATTTCTTCTACTATTCTCTAGTATTCAACTGTTATTTCTTAAATCCAATTTTTAGCGTAGCGTGAAATAAACTCTTTAATCATCCCAAAAATACTCTCTTGAAAAAAATCTTATTTTTTTTTAAATGAATGAGGGGAATTTTTAAGTTATCTTTTTATTCTTTTTTTTTGGTTTAGATATTCAATTTATTGGAATGAAATCCTAAAGCCGAATTTTGACCACAAATAAAAAACATATTAAGAGAACTTCTGCATTCAAGATTTGTTAGTTGTTTAAGTACAATTTCAATTTTGTTGATATCAAGTATAAAAATACATTAATTTGCTGAAATAAATAAGCTACATAAATTGCGGACAACAGGTAATATTAATTTTAGGCACTAATTTCTTTATTTAAAAAAATACAGCAAATACATTGGTATATTCGATTTTTATTTATTTTTATTAACAAGAATGACTTACGAAATAGTAAAATAGGATGTTCTTACAATTGTTTTCAATAAAAATATAACAAAGTTTATTAACTAAATAATAAAATTGAGTGAAAATAAATTAGCGAAAACTTAGCGAACAGTAAAGTTGACTACATTTGCCCTTCGGTTTACTACAAATTGATATAAAAACGACTTACAAAAACAGGACAATTCCTTGATTTGCAGCTATTTTAGTAGGTATATTTAAGCTTACATGCCGCCCATGCCATTAAAAAAAGTTTCCTAACAACCAGGATAAGTTCCAACGTGCTACACCAGAATTAAAAAAGAAACACAAAATATTATAACAATCGCTAAAATTGCAAGAATCCCTTAAATTGAAAAAAATTATGAAAATTAAAGAGCTCCAGAAATTAAAAAACCTAAACTACAAAAAAACGCTGAAATAATAAAAAAAAAAAAAAATTAGGTAAAGTCGCTATCACTTGGAAAAAAATCTAAAATTGAAATAAATCTGAAAAAATCTTAAAATTAATTGCAAAAAGAAACAAAATTAAAAAAATCGCCAAAATTAAAACAATTGTCAAAATTTATAAAACGAATCATTGAAATCATTAACATCACAAAATCGCTAAAATTAAAAAAAAAAAAAATTCGCCATAATTGAAAAATTACCAATTCAAAAAATTACTGAACTGGAAGATTTTTTAAAACCTAAAATATCGACAAAATTTAAAATAGATCACTTAAATTTAAAAATCGCCAAATTAAAAAAATTCTAAAAATTAAAAAAACAAATTAAAATTAATAAAAATGCATATTAATTACAATATTAATAGAAGTTGGTCAATATGACGCGTTTGAAAAAATAATACTTTACTAAAAAATAAAAATGCCCTGCTGGCAGTCCGTCTCCGATATACACAAATTGCCTGCACTTGAACGTAAAAACCATACGTCAGTGTGGCAACATTTGCGAAAAAGGTGACAGGGAGGAGATCAGAAGATAAACAAAAAATATTAAGTAGTATGTTTGTATATATGTTTGATCACTTCTAAGAGTAAAAAAACAATAACAGAAAGCTGAATAGGAAAGAAAACTATGAAGTAGCCACACTATAAGCAAAGCCTTACGTTTGTAATGTAGGAGTGCATAGATTCGATTCCTACAATCTGACAATAATACAATTTAATGGAAAATCACTGATGACGCCTGTCAATAAAAAAGGCAAAAACTAGATCTAGTCTAATTTGAAAATTAATAATTTGTTTATAACTTTTGAAAAAATGTTGATTCTTCTTCTTAACCTCAAAAAAGAAAAAAAAATATATTTTAATTTTTGCATTAAAAAATACAAAAAATGTTTTTTCAGACTTTCTACATTTTCATACACAGAAAGAATTTACAAAATTCTAATCAAATTTCTAAACACCTTTCTCATACCAAATTTGTAAATAGAAAAAAAAAAAAAACCTTTTCAAAAGGACTTGAGGTAGAACAATATTTTAACTAAATATACACAGAAAAAACTGTACACTCAAACCCAACCAAAAAAGTCTATAATGGCTACTGAAAATTTTGCTGTTATTACGGGAAATTTAACTGTTTTGAGCCCATCGGTATTTTTTTGCTAATTTTAGCAACACATGTCTGCTCATCTCTAGTACAATAAAATTAGTAGAAAAAATTAGTAGCCACTACTAAATTTTAGTAAAATTTATGTAAACTGCAATTTAAAATCGATTTGCTAAAATCAGTTACAAAACTTACTATATATCGAATTTTAGTGCAATGAAATTAGAATAAATAATTAGTTGCAGCTACTAAATTTTAGTAAATTGTTGTAAAATGTAACTTAAAATCAATCTGCTGAAATTAGCAAAAAAGTGTACTAAAAATAAAATCTAAAAAAAAAAAATTTATGTGATGAGTTTTTCAATTTCAAGTGGTTCTTTTTTTAATTTTAAGATTTTTTAATTTAATTTTTCTTTCTTGACGATTTTTTAAATCTTAACGATTTTTGTAAATATTGATTTTTTAAATTTCACTATTTTCACATTCTGTCATTATTTAATTCAAGCTATCTTTTCCAATTTCGGCAATGTTTTTGAAATTCTTGCAGTTTTAGCGAATTTTGAATATTACCTGTTTTCCCAATTTAATTTTATCGGGAGATACATTTATTGCATTAAAGGAATTAAATATGCTAAAATCTCAAACGTATTTAACAAATTGTGAAAACAATCCATTGTAGGCATGTCCCTATCCGGATTTCATTCTTGCCTAAGGAAATCGTCAGGGGACGACGCACTATGTTTCGTCCCATGGACAAAATTCAAAAAAAAAATTTTTATCTCAAATTGTGATTAAAGAACGATTTTTTAAACATAATAAAGTAACTCAAACAAATGTGAAAAAAATATTTGGTGTGATTGCTTTTGCCGCCAAGAGAGGCCGCTAAACTCAGAGAATTTTATGCAAAAATGACTTAAAAGAAAAATGGGTTTTAATTGTTTCACGAAAATAATTATCAAAAATACATTTTTATAAAAACTTGTACGAATATTTTTTTTTAATTACTTTAATATATTTTTAGTTAAATTAAAATATGAATTTTAGTATATTTTTACAAAACAATTATTTTTTATTGCTCCGAAAAACACATTTTTTTGTTGAAAATCCAAAAATTACTTAAGTTTGATGGAGTATAAAAAAAAATTATATAAAATTAGATAATTTTTTTTCTTTTTTTTATAAGTCTATACTGTTATATAATAGATCATTAAAAAATTAATTACTATTTTTTACCACAAATTAAAAAAAATAGATTTTTTAAATGCCTAAATTCATGATTTTTACACAAATTTCACGCATTTAAGAGTATTTAGTATTCAAACCATGTGAACCTTCCATTTTAGGTGTAGGATGTGTTGAGCGGACTTTTGTAAAACACTACGAGAAACATTTTTGTGGAACATTCCAGACCTCTAACTCTTCAGTGAAAGGGTATTTTTTGGGCCCTTTTTAAAAAGGGACAAAAAAATTCCCCTAAGTTGAAGAGTTAAAGGGTTAAAATGTCCCTCGTAGTGTTTTACATAAGTTCGCTGAACACATTCTATACCTAAAATGGAAGATTTCCATGGTTTCTCTCTAAAGTCCAGGCTTGTGAGACATTTGAGCGCCAATTCTGAATAAGTACGAAATTAACCCTTAAACACATTTTAAGTTTTTACTTATTACTGGCCTTAAAGTCTTCAGAGACTTATAGTATAATTTCATGACTAATATTTTTGCAGAACATTTTAACCCTCTAACTCATCAACTTACGGGTCGTTTTTGTCCCTTTTTAAAAGGGACAAAAACGAAAAAAGTCCCTTTAATTGAAGAGATAGAAAGTTAAAATGATCCACAAAAATATTCCTTGTAGTGTTTTACATAAGTTCCCTGAACATGCCGTGAGCCTAAAATGGAGGATTCACATGGTTTCCTATATTAATTCTATTTAATTTTTTTTTTAGAAAAATTATTTTAAGCGTTTAAAACCCATTTTTTGTGAAAGGCATTTTTTTTTTATTAATGAATCGATTTTACCCAAATTTCATCACAATCGG
Organism: Leucophora obtusa; assembly: GCA_949987735.1. Taxonomy (NCBI): domain Eukaryota; kingdom Metazoa; phylum Arthropoda; class Insecta; order Diptera; family Anthomyiidae; genus Leucophora; species Leucophora obtusa. The sequence goes on from OX465295.1 coordinate 360,262,151, forward strand.
ATAATTTTTGCAGGTTCTATAAAGATTTTAAAATAAAGGATATATGGCAGGACTAAGAGTCCTTGGGTTCGATTTTTTTCAATGGATACTTTTTGTAATTTTACGTCAATTTATGTAGCTAATATAATATTTTTAAATTTCAGGACCTATGGGAGGTGGGCGTGTCCTTGGCCTGATATTTCCAAAAATCAAAATTTTTCTTAACGAAGGGGTTCTATGTCAGAATACCAAATTTCAAAACTCTGTATCCACTCCTTCTATTTTTGTCCAATCGTTATATGGGGACGAAGCACTGTGCGACGTTTTTAGAATTTCTGGAAATATTTGTTAAGTTAAATTACAAACTCAATGAGAATTTCTTGTTCTAGTCTAGGAGCGTTATTAAACATTTGAGATATCAAAGAAAAAACAAAAACAACAACAAAAAATTTTCCACAATTTGCTTTGTCATCTTCCAATGTTCTACTCTGTTTTAGTTCTAGCGTTTGTTTTGATCAATGATTTCTAACAATTTTTTTTAATTTAGCGTTTTATTTAGTGCAAAGAATTTCATTGCTTTGTGTATTTGTTTTTGTTTGCTTTTGTAAGTTTTTGATCGTGGCATTTCTTTACAATTTTCATTTAAAAATCCGTATAGCTTTTGAGCATTTTGTAGTACGAGTATTATATAATATTTGTTTTGTTGCCACTTCCATTAAAATGTTGGCGTTATTGGAGTTTCTCCTATTGTTGTTGTTGGTGTTTGTTATTGTTGTTGTTGCTTTATACGCTTGCATACTAACAAAAGCAATTAATTTTTATAGCTGCTACATATTTTGTTTATTTATTGTAGATCCTTTGTAAGCTGGTCATTTGTTGGTGAAAATATAACAATACCGACACTGATGAATACACACGTTCATATGATTGAAAACAATTCCCTTGTTTTAGTTTTATTTTTATAAAATTACGTATTCCCTCCTGATCCCTGCAGTAGTTAAACCCAAACACAAATACCTTTTGTTAAGGACAAATTTAATTTTTTGTTTATATAATGAACTGCCTAATAGTCATTTTCATTAAAATAACATGCAAAAGATAATAGCACATAATTATTTTAAAAAAACCGGAAAAATTGTTATTTATATGTAGGAGTGATAATATTAATATGAATTAATTAATTATGCGGTACTAGAAAATTGTACTATAACCCAGTCAAAAACACACAAAATAGAAAGCGCTGGCAAGGCACTTTAACTGGTTCACGCTGCTACAGCTACAGATATGGCATGAGCTTTTGAGAAGTTTTAAAAAACATATTTACTTTGGCATTCGGCAATGTTTTTTAAAGTTGTTGTTTTAAAAATATTTTAATAAAATAACAAATTTGTAACCATATTGCTTTCTATAACTTAACATCCCCAACAAACAAATCGTTCCGTTGACGTACCGTTTTCGGTCCGTCGTAAACGGAATCCAACTCCGTTTACGTACCGTTTTCCGGATCCGTATACGGACCAGAAAACGGATTTTAAGGAACATCGAAACTGATTCGAATCCGTTGAAATTCCGTCAATGACGGACCGTTTACGGACTGTTATGTCGTGTAAAAAACTGACAAGTCCGTTGAAAGTACGTCATTGACGGACCGTTTACGGACCGTTGCGTCGTGTAAAAAACGGACAAGTCCGTTGAAAGTCCGTCAATGACGGACCGTTATGTCGTGTATAACCGGAGTGACTCCGGACCAAAAACGGACTTGTATATCTATCTAAATTGACTAATTTTGAGTAAATTTTGTTTTTTTGATTTTTAATAGATTTATTAGTAACGATATTATTTACATTTACACTATATTTAGTACCTCAGTTTACCTTTGAGTTTACCTCTTTATCTAGCGCATCAATTCACGACAGTCACCCATAATAGAATCGATCATCTACATGCAAAAGAAAAAATAAATTAGTTATGGTTTAATTGATTGTATTTACGATGGTGTTTTACTCGAAACAACAACAATTTACAAACACAAATTGGGAAAAATTGCGTAGCCGCGTTAACGTACGTGGAACAGAGCTTTTGTTATAAAAACAAACGATCTTACATAAACCACAAACCATTGTAAAACACGCACTAAATTTTATTAATCTTACCATCTAATATATGTATGCGACTTGATGATGCGTTGATTGTGTTGTGTTGGATATATTCTAGCTACCGCCACCAATTTATCGCCACAAAAAGTTTTTAAAAGAATTTAATTATTTTTATTTTGAACACAAATTAAAATCCATTAAGTCCGTATTTTACGGTACGGAAACGGAGTTAAAACGCATTATGTTCGAAAATCCGATTACACGGTCCATTAATGTTCCGTATACCTACAAGCTTTGACGGATACGTGTATTACGGACCGTTAATGTGCCGTAAAAGCCGGATTCATGATTCCGTATGTGCCGGAGTGTCCGTCAAAATGTTTCTTGGGTAGTATTCGGAGGTTCCCAAATATTAAAAAAATTGAGACCTTCGGGAAAATTTGTTTCGGATATTTCGAAGTAGCCCGAAATATCCGAAACAACTCTCCACTTAAATAGTATACAGAAAAAACAGTAGGCACCGTCAATGGGAATTTGTAAAAACAATCACGTTTTCTTTTAAATTTAAATTTTATTCCCAACAAATTTTTTGTTTGAAATATTTGTAACTCATTTGTAAATTGTTATCTTTGATAAAAAAATTGTTTAAAAATAAAAATTCAAAGTTACAAAAAAAAAAAGAAAATTTTTTTTGGATTTACAAATTTATTTGTTGGTACCTTTTTAGAAAGTTTTTTTTTTTTGTTTTTATGTTATGAGAAAGGTATTTAAAATTTTAATTAGAATTTTGTAAATTCTTTCTGTGTATAAAGATTGTTTCCTAGTTCGATTTTAAATCATATATTAATATCTCTTTCTGTTTAAATTATTTTTCAAACTACAATTTTTACAAGTAAATTACAAAGAATAAAAAATTTCAAAGAATTCGATAAGGCCAGCAAGACAGAATACATATTTTCGGCTTTCGCTACAAAGTCACCATTAGTGTCGTTTGCCTGGATGGGTTAATTTGTGTTATACCATGAAAATGAACATTTTTTGAAAAGGCCTTTCAACTACCTTTTGGTTGACATCCAAATATTATTGTAATTACTTTAGAATAAATATTAAATAAACCAAAAATGAGGCTATTTTTACCCAATTTTTTAACTCTTTAATAAGAGACTGCCAGCTAAAAAAATATGAGTCCTTTTAATTTTTCTACTCCCAAATATACCAAGTGTTCATTAAGATCTGCGATCTGCGTCGGAGACTTCCCTTTTCAGGTATAAATTATCAATTTTTTCATCGTTAACGTATGTTAGCAGGATATCAAATATATATCACAAAATAAATTTATAGTTTGAAAAGAAAAATTAATTAACGTTATCGCTTTAAACTGTTTACTACGATTATATTGTTTATTATCGCTTATCTGAGAACAACAAAATCGTTAATCCATTACACAAAAGTTCGAAAAGGGACATCAATCGATTTTTTTCAAAATTCAACTAATATAGTATATACGATAACTCCTATACAGGTTAACGTAAAAAGTGGATAAATATCAAGTTAAATACTTAAAGTTTATACATTTTCTAGACTTACATAAATTTTTCCCGTTATTTCCAAAAAATATTTGCTGATGTAAACACTAAATAACTGTTTACAATTTATTTATACTCTCATCAGTTTAACTTAGATTTGCTTTAAATACTTAACGTTGATAGGAATGAGCCCAAATACAGCTATCACTAGCATTAACCGCCAAAATTTTTGCTGCTCTTGGAAAAAGTGATTCAAGTGAATGGATTGAATACTACTTAGTATACATTGAAATTAGTTAGCATTAGCATAAAGCGCTTAAATTAAATTTATGTTAATATAAATTTTAAAAAAAATTACTTCTTCACATACCTACTATTTGTTATAAATTTGCAAAGTACAATACATACATAGCACATTGGGTAACTCCCACGTGTTTGTTGTTTTATTTTTCAGTTTTCAATTTATTTTCCAAATTATTCTCCGCCTCAGTTAACTTTAAATTTGTAATATTAATGGATATACAGATGGATTGAATGTTTAAGGCGAATGGTAAAATGGTAAAAAAGCACTGATATTATAATACATAGTGTTGCCAGATAAGGGAAATTGACCCCAAATTGAAGAATTTAACCTCGGGTTTGAATAGAATTTTTATGGTTTCTTGAAATAATGGAGTTTTTATTTACAGTTTTAGATATTTTCGAGGATTTTTATTTTCTGTAATTTTAGAAATTAAGGAAAGTCAAAATTTTTGGACATAATTTACTAAAATTCTGTTAAAATTTTTTAGATTTTCTGATTTCGAACAACAAACTTTTGAATTTAAATACCACAAATTCCAGTAAAGATCACAAAAACAACAGCATTTTTTTGATTTCATGTTTGCTAGTGTTTCCAATTATTTGACGTAGGCGGTTAACCGGTTAATGTATTATTCGAAAAATGCCTAAAATTGATTAACCAGTTATTAGGATCGGTTGATCGAGAAAATTGGCGATTAATCGTTTAATACAAAATTAATGCATTTCCTTAATTTTTTATCAATAAAAACACAAAGAGCTGCCTGTTTTTGTTAAATATAAACGTGACATACATAAAACAAGTTTCCATATTTTAAGGTTGAAAAGTTTTGGAATATGAGGTTTTTTTCAATTAAAAATTTTCTTAGTAGACAAAGGTCTGCAAAAATTTTGATAAAGCTACTAAAATTTCATTGAAAATGGCAGAAAGAACTGCTAAAACTAGCAGATTTTTGGTTTGGCAAATATTAGTAATTTAAGAATAATAATCAATACTGCCGCAAAAAAATTAATATTGCATTTAAATATATGTTATATCTAAAGTTTTGAAGATTTTATTAAAATTCTTCCATCTCGCCTGAAGAAATAAAAAACGAGCCCTCGATATAAAAAAAAAATAGTTGAGTTGAATTTCAGTTAATGAAAATACTAATTTACGCTGCAAAAATTAGAATAACATTTTTCTGATTTTCTCAGTCTCTTTACCGTTTTCTAAGGGACATTAATAATAAAAAAATAACCTAAAGTTTGAGCGACCTTTTGTCAAACGAGTTTTAATGAAAATTTTCAGTAAGCTAATGAAGTTTTCATCCCAATGTGACAAAGCTTCATTATTTTTATGAAGCTTTTTTAAATAAAATCTTTTTTGGGTGTATACAATTTTTAATAAATAATATGAAATTTTTTATAAAATTATATCTAAAACTGCATCGGTTCAATGAAAACTTTCAATGGACAAAAGCAAAACTTAATTCATAATCAATTGGCCTTTTTTTTAATCGCCGGATTTATTTTTGGATTTATATTATTTTGTTAAAAAATCCACATTTTCTTTTTAAATTTAAAAACTTCTATATTTTTATTCAAATCTTACACTTATTTACTAATATAATGTGAAAGAAAAAATTAAAATTTTGCGAAAATACAATTTCTAGAATTAAATTAAGCGAAAGCCAAAACAAATTTTTTTTATTTTATAAATCCATTTTGGATTTAGCTTAATTTAATTCCTGTATTTACATTTTTACAAAATTTAATGATTTTCTTTCACATTATATTATCGAATAAGTGTTAGATTTTGATAAAAATATTCAATTTTGAAAATTAAAAACCAAAATGTGGATTTTTTAACAAAATAAAATAAATGAATGGGGGAAACGTTTTTAGTTGATCTGTTATTTTAAGTAAATGAATGTTATTTTTAGTTTGACTCAAGATCATAAATTAATATCACTTTCTGTTTAAATTATTTTCAAATCAAAGAAAGATGATACAATTTTTACAAGTAAATTACAAAGAATAAAAATTATTGAAAAAATTCGATAAGACCAGCAAGGCAGAATGCGCATTTAAATAAATCCGAAAATAAATCCAGTGATTAAAAAAAACGGCCAATGTAAAAATTCATTAATAGAATGTACACAATTTTCTCAGTGTACAGTTATAAATGTCAAATTCTATATGAATTAAAATTTTTTAACTTTCATTTTCTGCTTTTTGGCTATTTGTTTTAATTCGAATAAAAATTTCATTTCATTGAAAAGGGTTCGGGTTCCATGGTATTCTAGTGGAACATGTCGTAGAATTGATGTGGTTTTGAACCGATTGTACAAACTTTCTTGAGAGAAGTAAGAAAAGCTAGAGTTCTTACAGAATTAATATGTCAATTGTGTGACACAGTTTTAAAACAAATGCCACCTTGTCTTAAGTGACATGGAAATATAATTTAGTTTTAATTTTTGGACGAATTAAAACCGAAAAGAAACATTGTCTATTGTATTTCCTAAAACCTGCCAAATAAAGTTTTGAAAACACTTTTATATGGGCCTTTCGCGATGTTTTTTAAATCTCTTTTTTACAAATAAAAACTTTGATATTTTGTTATAATATTTGCAAACAAATTTTATTAAAATTTATCAGTCTCTTAAAACAGATGAAGTGTCTCGCTGGTGCAATGCCGACTTGCTTAGAAAAAAAGTATTTAAAGGCTTAAGGACCTCTTTTTCTCGATTTTATAGTAAATTTTGAATTTGGTGGTATCTTTAGTTAGTATTTGTTTTTCTAATAAGCTTTTCTTGCAATTTTTTAGCCAATGCTAAGAAAATTATGAAATTTTTGGAAAAAATAAAGGAAAAATTCCTTATTAAAAATGTAACCGGTTAATCGACCTATTTTAACCGATTATTCGGGTCGAATAATTATTTGAGTTTTAAATTATTTGTTTCGACATTAACCGAAATAGAGGCGATTAATCGAGGAATCGGTTAATCGATTAACCGAATTGGAAACACTAATGTTTTCTGATTATGATCAAATTCATCACACCAATGATCTATGGAGACATTACGACAAATCCATTGTTGTGTCCTTAAAATTCGAAAATCTCGTGATTTTATTCACGGTTTTCAGTTATAAAAAAATCAAAAAAAAATATAATTTGTGTGATTTTGAACGCACACGGTTTGCACAGTTCTTGTCTAAATTTGTAGTAATTTAGTTTAAATACTCGAATAAAATTCGAATAGAAAAATCAAACCAAATGAGTCATTGTTTTGAATTGCAGTTTTCTAGTTCAAATAACCTATTTTAGCTTTCAAAATAGTTTTGTTTTTATAAAATTTAATTTAAAACTGAATTGGAGACAACAATTTCGTATGGGAGTTCAACTTAACAATGAGCTAACATTTCTGTGGCAGCACTGATCATACAACCCATTGAACATAATGTTTGTAATGAAAAGTAATGTTAATGTATTTTAAAACAATACAAATTAATGTTTCAGCTTTTTTTTATTCCACTACTTGATATTTGATATTAACACATTAATCAAAATGTTTCATTCTCATGCTATTCTCTCTTGTGTATCAGGGTGTGAGTTTGTGTGTGCACAAACTTGTGTAATTTTACTTTAAACCACATTCAATTAAATACGAATTACACAGATTTATACCTCAATATTGACTGTTAACTGTTTATGTGGGTGTGTGTGTGTGTGTAAGTGTGATTGTGCTATTTGAGGTATAGAATTAAATTTGCTACAAGATGACACATATTATTTAAATTTGAATTTTAAAAGGAGTTTTTAATAGTAACAGATGGTGTGAATATTTCACAGAGATTAATAGGGGAAGTGCGGCACACTTGATTATAAAAAAATTTGAAGGCGAATATCTTCTAAAATGTTCAATATTCTTACTGGGTACAAATTTTGTTTGAAAGCTTTCACAAATAAGAATATTCCTTTCTGGAGAAAGTGTTCTGGTTCTTATAAATTATTTGATGCAGAAAAATCAAGCACTTGATTCCAGCGATCAAATGTGTTTACAAAGACATTTGATCAAGTGTGTCGCACTCCCAGTACAAAATTTATCCATTTTCTGATAAATAATGCTAGTATAAGTTACAACTAATTAAAATATACATACAATATACCCTAGTGTATCTATTTAACTTGTATATTAGGAATATAATTTTTTATTTAAATTTTTTATAAAAAAAATTTACTATCACTTTTTTACGGCCATTAAAAAAGCTCCTCGCACCAAATGTGTTGAAATTTGGAACGAAATGCCTATACTATTTTTAATTAGCATCAATGTTATGCTGCATTCCGATTTGGTTTTAAAATTCTAGCAATTTTTTATAAATATATTGCTAAATATTTTATATTTTTTTTATCAATTTCTCCTGATTTCTGGAATTTAAACATGTTGGCCTTGAAAATTTGGCCAGTTTTAGCAATCACATAAACTATCCTTTTATTTGAGTATAATCATAACTATATTTATTTATAAATATTTTGAGAATACATAGAGAAACCGTTAAATAGGTTTTATTTTAGAAACTTTCTCGTTTCGGAAGGTTTTTTCATCAATACGACCCAAGAAAACGAATTTTTTATTAGTACGGTTTTGACAGTATAGTGGTGCCATGTAATTGTTTCGCCTAAAAAACGTTATGCCTCTATTGTATATTTCTAAAAGTGTTGTTCTTTTTCTTTTATTTTAAACCTTTAATTAATATCCTTTTAATACTAATTACACTTCAATTGAAAACGCCTTTGATAAAAAACATATTTAATATTTAGTTTTCTTTCTTTAAGAATATGTAAAAAAAGATGCCTGCTGTAAATAAAAAAATTTAATTAATATTGAATTTTTTTATATTGTTCAAACTACTTAATTCATTTAAAGTTTCAAGTTATTACTACATTTTTAAAACTAAAATTACCTTTGTGCTTTAAAATGATACACTTTACAAGAGTACTTCAATATTCATAATATGAAGTCTCTCACATCGATTACACGGTACAACAGTTTTGTGTTATCCTCGTAAGCTTCAATAATAATTTTGCTCCTTATATAAGGCCAACAAAGGTATAAGACTATTGGATACAATTGCTATCGACTCGTACTTCGGACCGGAGATGGGAAAACACAAGTGCGTAAATGATGATGCCAAAAAAATCTTTAAAGTCTTAAAAAACAACAGAAATATATTAACAATATCAGAAATTAGAAAGTGCAATAATTTATGAAATATGTGAAATTTAAAATTTTTGAGAATGAAATTTTATTTTTTATTTTCGCTATTTTTATATTTTTTCATTATCCCTTTATTTAATTTCAATATATATTTTTTTTTTTTTAATTTATATTGTAATTTTTAGTTTCTGCCAATTTACTTCAACATTTTTAGATCGACTGTCTGATAATGCCATAAGGTTCTGTCAGATGTCCGGACCGATGTGCTATCCAATAGTGATTGGATACCCTAGACTTATAACCTTTTTGAGATGAGCCCTTTATGATCGAAAACTACAGTGGGGTTGTTTATTTTTCCCAAGATTGTTAACTATTCTCCTTAAAGGTTTATTATTGGTAACGATCATCATTGGTCCGGAGTTTCAAAAGTTATTTGTGCAAATATGAGATTAACTATAAGTTTTGCAAACAAAATGAATAAATGGAAAATTTTAAAAACTTTTTGAAATTTTTAAATTTTTCTAAAATAATTATTAAAGTGTTTATGCATAACATAATAATTTGAAAACTTAATAAAAAAAAAAAAACTTATAAAATTAATTTTGTATTACAAATTTGTTTTATAAGTCACTTAAAAATTTTAAAAATGATTAGAGTTTTGATTGTTCTAACTTTTTTGTTTGCATATAAAATTAACTGAAATCTAATTTGATGACGATAGATTTCATTTGTGATTAGTCGAAACAACTATCGCTCTTACTATCCAAATTTTCCAAATGTTATTTTTATTAAAGTCGAATTTAGCTTAAATTTTGGGCCGCAGTATGTTTTGACACGTTCAATATTATTTACCAATTTTTTTTTTTTTAATCAACCAATTACAACAAAGTATTTAAAAATTAAATGTTCTGATTGGTTGATTTTTGAAAATTCGATCAATAATATTTAAGAACATTGATTGGTTACTTTAATTTCAACTAAATCAAATCATTTTCAATTTTTTTTTAAATACAAATATTCTTGTAGGACTTTGTATTTAAAATACTCTTTTATAATTTTTTTCAGAAACTTTAATATTTCATTATTTAAGAAATCATAATTCAAACCTAATTAATTTTTTCATAAAGGTAGAAAAATAGAAAATGGGTTGAAAACTGTCCAAGTTATTTGAGATTTTCCAAACCAATCTAAATACGATATCCAAGAAAAAATATTATTTCGCTAAACGACAGTTTTATAGTCAGAACGAAATACGATTTTTGTCTCAAATATTACATAAGCAAAACATTTTACAATATTTGACAATATATAACTTAAGAAAACACTTGAGAGAAAATTATTACTATGTCTTGACTTTAAAACTGGTCCTTATTTCATAATCCTAAATTGCTTTTTATGTTCTGGACCCAAATACCATATAAGACATTTTAGAAAATTTTTACCCAACTAATATGTATAATATATTGAAATTTTTATCGAAATTGCACAGGCTTATTTTCCGCCGAAGTCAAAAGCCAAATTTATGAATATTTAGGTATTTCAAGAAAATACATTGAAATAATTTGTCAACTTTTATAGAGAGACATTTGTTAAAAAAGTTTAAAAAAAAAATAAAAAAAATATATTTTTTTGCTTTTTAAATACTAATAAAATTTTCATTCAATTTCCAAATTGACTTTTTCTTATCCAATAGCCAATTTTTATAATCAAACGAAAAAAATTTGCCCAAGCTCTTTCAACCAGTAAATGAAATGGAATAAAATACCTTGTGGCACTGTGTTATTACTAACAAAGAAACCATTCCAGCGGGTTACCTTCGATTTTAATAAAATTTATAAATGTAAGAGAGGAAAAATAGTATACAATAATATAAATAAAATTTTGTAGAATTAACATCCTGTTACGAAATTGAATTACCCTAGTATAGAAAATTCTGAAATTTAAAAAAACGAGTAAAAAGGTTAAAGTCGGGCATGCCGACTATACAATACCCTACACCAGTCTGGTTAAAAGCCAACTAATGTTTGTATCCGAAATTCGAATGGGTTAAAATGGGGCTTGTGTCAAAATTTTCTATAATGTGAGTCAGCGCACCAAATTTCATTAAAATATCTTAATATTTGCGACCTGCAGTTTGTAACCAAGCCAATTTTGGGGGGACCCTTATATGGGCACTAGGTCTAAACATGGACAGATGTTCACCAAAATCAATAGGCTGCGTTATTGAGCCAATGTAGGTCTGTGCACCAAATTTCATCAAAATATCTTAATATTAGCGACCTGCAGCGTATAAACAGTATAATTTTGGTAGGACCCTTATATGGGCACTAGGTCTAAACATGGACCGATTTTAACCAAAATCAATAGGCGTCGTCCTTGGGCCGACATAAGTCGGTGTACCAAGTTTCATCAAAATATCTTAATATTTGCGACCTGTAGAGGGCGCACAAGAATGCATGGACAGACAGACAGACGGACGGACGGACGGACAGACGGACATCGTTAAATCGAAATAAAAAAAAATTCTGAGCCGATCGGTATAGTATAAGGTGGGTCTAGGACCAATATTTTATTTCTATAAGTGTTGCAACTTGGTCCGATTTATTATTTTGTAGTTATTTTAATTTTGTTTCCTGTACCACACATCCAAATGTTTATCGGAAAACATCGGGAAGTTTCCTTGTAAGTTTTTCTTTTTATTTAATTTTTTTTTTGTCTTTTTTTTTTTGTAGATGTTTTTGTTTGATTTACAGATAATTTTATTTAAATTAACGTAATTGAGTGCATTTTAATGTTTTTTTTTTCATTTGTTGAGAATATTGCTTGTTGCAATTTAAGAGGAAACCTGCAATAACCCATAACAGGCATATTATTTATTATATAATTGGTATATATTAGAAGTCTCATCGCTTACTTTTACAATGGTTGGTATCCAAAGCGATGTGGGTATCGGTAAGGTCTACATTAGTCTAGATTATTTCGGATAACGATATTTTATTTATTTTCGTGTCGATATTTTGACTGTAACCCTATTTCAGTTATTTTAGTAATGATATTTTAATGAGAATGCTATTTTGGTTATTTCGATAATTGCATTTTAAGGTTAATGGTATTTCGGTAGCTGTACTTTAAGGCTATCGATATTTCATTTTTGCTTACCGATTAGCTGCATTTTAAGGATATTTGTAGTCAGCAGAAATGGGCTTCAATCGATAAAGGTATATTAGCCGTATTGTCTTCTTCTGATCTTCTCACTATTTATACCACCTATATCCGGCTGCAGATGGAATACAACTCCCATATATGGGCAGGGGCTTCAAAGTCTATTTTGGAGCTTTTGGACCCTGTACAAAGGAGGGCGTCGGCGCTCATTAATGACCTTAGGGTATCCAGCTCTATTGACTCATTGGAGCATCGTCGGAATGTGGGTTGTGTAACACTGTTCTATCGTTACTACCATGGGAAGTGTTCTGCTGAGATAAGTGTACTTATCCCGGGGTCACGTGTTTTTGGCCGCAACACGCGCTTGTCTAGTAGATCTCATCCGTTTGTGGTCGATTGTCCAGTTAGTCGCACAACGCATTATAGAGAGAATTCGTTCATTAGTCGAACCGCCCGTATGTGGAATAAACTCCCCGCAGGTGTCTTCCCTGATACTTGCAATTTAGAGAAATTCAAGTCAAACGTTCATAAACACTACTCCCTATTTCCTCCTTCCCATAACCTATTTTCCTAATATCAACACAATGCGTTGCATCAGTAGGGGGTATCCCCTGAGTGTTGGTATAATATAAAAAAAAAAAAAAAAAAACTTTTACATAGAATTTACGTTCTTGTAGGTATAATTTTAGAAAGAAATAAACTGGTATTGTTAAATATGTTATAAGCTTATCAAAAAGACTTATGTTATACCGGAAAGGAAACCGGTCCAAAGTGACACGCAGGATAGGTCCAAAGGAAGCAAGGACCGGTCCTTGATCGGTCCTTTTGTTTGAAAGAGACACGTCACTTTAACATGGCGTTGTCAAATTGCCACAGTTTGGATATCTTGTGACACTTAAGGTGGTATGTCTAAAATTAACTTTTCAAATAAACTAGTAAAAAATTAAGAATTAAAAATAATCTACTTCGCGTCAAAGTAGGACTCGATAACACAACCTTCTGCTTGTAAGGCAAACGCTCTACAGTCTGAGCTAATGTTGCTTGTGCATGATGCCTGGGTGTTGGTAAAGTTATATATTTTTTATTTCTGTTCAAATAAAAAATAAAAAACAAACACTACAAGCAAATAAGATAAATGGAAAAGAAAAAATTAGGAAAGAAAACAACATTAAGACACACACAAATATAGTGGAAGTGCCTTGAATATGCCCCCGATTGACCGGTCATGGGATAGTTCCTTTAATGGCAGTTGGCTCGTTTTTTTTTTTTGTTGGCCATAATTAAATTATAAAATCAATTAGAAATTAGAAAATTACCTCAGAAGCTCTGATAATATAAATAAAAATTTTAAAAATTCCCCTTAAGTTAAAAATAAAAGTTAAATAAAATACTAAATGTTAATATCAAAACAGCTTTAAGATTAAAAAATCGCTGAAAATACATAACCCAGCAAACAAAGATGATCATTAATGACTCAGAAATGAGCTCCAAAAACATAAAATTTTTCCACTTTTTCCTACACTCAAAAAAAAAAGTCAGTAAAGTCAGCAAAAAATGTTGCTGTGTCAGCAAATTTTTAGTCAGGAGCGTGCTTGCAAAAAAGTTGGTAATTTCAGCAAAAGGTTTGCTGAAAATCAGCGAGCTGATTTTTACCAATAAAATAGTAATCTTCAGCAAAAGTTTTGCTGACATTTAGTCGACTGCAAATGAAAAAAATCCTTGCTAAAATCACCAAACTTTTTGCTGAATATTAGTAGACTGAAAAAAACTCAAAAAACTCGTAGCGAAATTTTACTTTAGTAAATTTATTTGCTGACAATTTAAATATCGAATATGTGTAGAGTTGTTTTTCTTTTCTTGTCATTTCCGTTTCCACACAAGCTGCGACATCTATATCTTGTCTATCTGATTGTCGTCCACGCTATGCATGCGGTTATCAGCACAATTTTTGTAGCAAAATAAATTAGTAAAACATTAGTTCAAAATTAGTTTAGTGTTAAAAAAATATAACTAAAATTTTTGCTGAAAACGGAATTTCAGCAAAAAAATTGCTGAAAACTAGTACACTTGATATACAAGACGTTTTACTAATTTTTCTACTAACTTATTTTTTTGAGTTTATGAAAGTGGTCCGTCCAAAAGAGCCCCTGTGTACTCAGAAATGATTCAGAAAAAAGAATGTATAAAATCGAAATTTTCCTCATAAATTTAAATAATTTTGGAATCTTCTTTGAGTCTGAAAAATGAACCCTCATTTTGAGACAGCTTTTTATATTGTAGAGACAACTTTTTGGATAGTTTTCTGAGGGTTCACATTTTCTACCATAAAAAGAGTGTTTTAAAAAAACAAAAATCATTTCTATGAGCCATTTAAGAATCTTATTTATGAGCGCTCCGAAATTGCTGGCTGGGAACTTAAAATTTCTTAGCAAAAAATTATAGATATTTAAAATAAAAGTTAAAATAAGCAAATCTTAAAAAAAAGAAAGTTAAAAATAAATAAAAGAGTAAAATAAATAAAAAAATATTTTTTAACAGTTACCGGTATCGGTCAAGTTTTTTAAAAGCAGCAGTGAAAATAACATATCAAAAAACACTTAGAACAGTAATTCATTCTCTTTTGTTCATATTTGTACTAATTTAGTAATATGGCTTCGGTTGACCGGTCAAAGTGTAGGTCCTGGGAGGACAATTTTCTCCTCAATCCCCGTAGGGACTCTATAGAAGGCCTCTTTTATATCTAAATACAGCAGAGCAACACAATTTCCTTTCCAAGGTATCTGTGATTACATTTACCATTCTGTCACCCATGCGGAAGCAATCTCCTTGAAAGCAATCTTTCAAAAATTGTTGAAAAAATTGATTGGCCTATATGATGAAATTGCATTAAAGTAACATAACAAATTGTATAAAATAATCTATTGAAGTCTCTATTCGGTTTCATTCTTACGTAATTAAATGGTCAGGGGATAACGTTTTTAGAATTTCTAGAAATATTTGCTATATTAAATCACAAAGTCAATGAGAAAAAAAATAGTCAATACAAAGAAATATTAAGAAGAAAAAAAAATTTACCACAATTTGCTTTGTCATCTTCCAAAGTACTATTCTATTGTTTTGTCAGATCTAGCAATGTGTTCATTCTCGTCTAGGAGCTTTATTCAATATTTAAAATATCAAAGAAAAGACAAGAACAACAGCAAAAGATGTACCACAATTTTCTTTGTCATCTTCCAAAATACTACTTTATTGTTTTGACAGATCTAGCGATCTACTCATTCAACTATTTTTATTTGTGTATAACCGACAATATATAATCATATGTTTTCCGTAAGTGTCAGTTACATATAAATATAATTTGAGAGTAACATCATATATCATCACCTAAAATGCAAAACGGCGTAACAACAAAAAATTCAAAATCGAGTTTCTGATTGATTATTACACTGTGAGACAAATGGTAGGGGTCAGTGATCGGGAAGGGTTCAAACTACCGGGGAAAGTTATATCGGTAAAAAAGAAGTTATACGTGTCCCGGCGTTTCGCTGGGTCACCCCTAGGAATCGAGATATATCGATTTGACCTTTGGTGGTCTTTTTTTTGACATAACTCGAGAACCACTAGTCCGATTTTGCTCAAACAATTTTAAAAAAATTAAAAATTACAATTCCTTTAATCTGTTCATATAACGTTTTTCTATATACTCAACAGTTTTGCCGGTAAAAATAAATGTATGAAGAAAAAAATATTTTTTCCCTAAAATATTAAAAAAAAAGTAATAAACAAAAGGTTATTGATTTTTATGGTAGCGGTAACAAACATTTATTTTTACCGGCAAAACTGTTGAGTATATAGAAAAACGTTATATGAACAGATTAAAGGAATTGTAATTTTTAATTTTTTTAAAATTGTTTGAGCAAAATCGGACTAGTGGTTCTCGAGTTATGACAAGAAAAAGATATATCTCGATTCCTAGGGGTGACCCAGCGAAACGCCAGGACACGTATAACTTGTTTTTGACCGATATAACATTTCCCGTTGGTTTCATCCCATCCCGTTTTTGACTGTCGCATAGTGTTATTATTTATTATTTTTATTAATTAATAGATATACTTAAGTATGTTTATATCAGTGGTCGGCACTCATAGCCACCAGTGGCCGATCGTAATCGGCTTTTCACACATACACAACACGAATGGCAACAAAACTCTCAACTAAGAGCGTAAAATTTATTCAGTAGCATGGTAGCTTTCAACAAAGCAGGTTGACGTCGCTTTGTTTAAGAAATTTTAGAAAAATATTACACTCTTAAAATTTTACAAGAACAGGAAATTTATTATGAATTATTTTTATTTCTTTAGTGCATTAAAATTTACTAACTAATGGAATACTCTTTTAAGAATAAATAATTTATATACAAAAAAATAAATATTTTTTAAATAATGTGTATAATAATAATATTTATTATGAATTATTTTAAAAAATTAAATTACTATTCATGCATTCATTATTACATTTCTTCATTATTTCATGTTCTTAATATACAAATATAAATTTAGAAATGATAAACTCATTTCTCACAGTGTAGAAACACAATACATTCACATTCTCTCTTTGTGCCGACCACTGGTTTATATATATATATATATATATACATATTGAGTTAGATACTACTAAATTATTATAATATCAATGTTTTGCATAACAATATTGTTGTAAGCCAGTTTCTGATTGATTATGGGGCACTAGACTAAATTACATGTCCCTACAAAATTTTAAACTTATATATAGAAATAAGTCTATAGTTGTGTTTTAAGCAAGCGAAGAAAATATGTCCTTTAAATCTATCTTTAATTCTACAATACAACGCTTTTTGCTTCTTCTATAAAAAAAAAATAAAAATAAAGTGCTTATGCCTCATAAATAGAAAATATAATTATAATAAGTTTATAAAATGAATTTTGTATGAAAAATTTGCTTTATAATTAACTTTTAAATTTTAAGAGTTGTTATGCCTATGACCCTAAGAATATTTTTTCCACAAAAATCAAATAAAAAAAAAACAATTTAAAACAAAAACAAACATCAAATTTCAATATAAATTTCTAGAAATGGGAAGCGATTGAAAAGAAGCACTCTCCTATTCACGAGATATTTTCTAAGTATAATATATTGTTTTATTGCTTATCTAATATCGTTTTATTATTTTTAAATATCCTACTTCAACTGATGTTATCACTTAATTACCCTTATGGGTAATGTTTCGGAGTAGAAAGTAATGCAGTTTCAAGAATTAGATTGGCCACAACTAAATCAAGGTCATTACTCGACTTAAAAGAAATATTAAATTGCAAGTTTTCGTCCATTCAGTTTTACTCGAAAGTCGACGATTCTCTTGTTTTATTTGATAGCCACATATCCTCGTCATAGAATAGTTTCAAAATTGACAATATTATATTTTTTGAGACATTAGATCTCTTCAAAAGGATATAAACACTGAATATGAAAGATCAGGTATGAAGTTTTACCACATAATATCTCTAGTTCGACAAAGCTCTAAACCCTTAAGAGGTTTTACTATACTAACCGAAAACATTCGTCTGGCATAGGAATTATCCACGCCCTAAAATAGTTCAGCACAGTGTTATGCTCTAAAGTATATGGCTTAAAAATTTTAATATTACACATTTCCTAAAAATGTAATACAATAAATTTTCATATACATTAGAATCTCCTTTTTTGTGCTAAACTTTATAAGAATGTCTCAGTGATGTCCTTCAGTTTTTCAGTTTCCTATTTTTAAGTGTTTCAACAATTATTCTAGATTATGTTAACCATAGTTGGCCTGTCCTAAATCTCTTAATTTTCAACACTTCACACTGCTTTATTACTATGCGTAACTGACAAACAAACAGTGGTAACAAAAAACACATTTGGTCATGTACCTGTATGTATTTTAATCTCATGCATATTAAGTTGCACCTTTACACCATTTCTAAGCAATTTACTACATATATAGTATTTTTTTTTTTTCTTTTTAGTTGTTAAAATTTGTAATTGAATGTTTGCAAGTAGGTCACCAATGTTTTTGTTACTACTTTTGCTGATGTTGTCCTTATTTCTTGTTTTATTTTGTTAAGTTCTTGTTGCAAAAAACCACTAAATACCCCTTTTAGTTTCTCTCTAAAAACAATCATGTAAAACATATGCACATTCTATAAAATACCACTACAACTCTTTCCTCATTTTCTGCTATAATTGAAGGTTTTTGGTTTGTTTCGTTTTTTTTTTTTAATATTTTTTTTTACTTACAAAAGTACTACCCATTACTAGTAATACTACTCATATTTGAAAAACATTTTGAATAAAACCGCAAAAACAACTACATTTCCCATATTATACAAGTGCCCATAATAGAAATTGTTTTGTATATCAGGTACTACTTACTCTGTAAGAGGCTTTCCATAGGAAATATCCCCCTATGGGCGGGATTTCTATCAAATTTATATTATTGATTATCATATACAAATTGAACCTGAAAAAACTTTTTAAATTTTTCCGAAAAGTTAGCGAAGTAGACGTGGTTTAATGTTGACCAACTTAGAATTCGCTTTATATATACATATATATCACTTATTATAATTTAATAGAATACCGAAAATGCTGGAAATTTAAGGATGTCGGTAGAGTAATTTTATTATTAATAAAAAAAAAATATTGTATTTATAAAAAATTGTAATTTGTTCTGAATTTTTAGAGTAACAAATAACTTAGGTTTTTATAATTTATCTAAAAATCGGCCAACTTCTTTAGAATATCTGATATTAAAATCCTAATCGATATATTTTAATTTCTAGCTAACAGACAATCTGATTAGAGTGCTTTGTAGCCCTTGAAAATGCATTAATTGTCAACCGTTGGTTCTAGGAAAGTTTTTTTTTCTCTATTTATTGTAAAATTAATTGTGAATTCTTAAAACCGAACATAAATAATACTCATTGTAACAATCTTCAGATCAACTAAAATCTACGGTAAAAAATTTTAGTTATATTTAAATAAATTTTATCCTTCCAAAATTAGTAGAATTTTTGGCTGAAAATTCGTAGACTTAAAGTAGCGAAATTAAATAATAAATATTTCTGCTGATTTCAGAGGAGTGGATTGTCTTCCCATTCAAAAATTATATATAAACCCATGCGAAAATCGAAATATATATGAAAATACATGATCATACATTGTCTTGAATATGATCATGTCTGGGCATACGTGATCATATACGTCCATGCACATCTCATATGTTTCCATATATCTTCGGATCCGAAATTTGAGGGTATATGGAGATATAGCCATATATGATCATATATAAAGGCATATGAATCATATGTGAGCATATATGGTCATATATGAGCATGTACGGTCATATACGTCCATGCACAATTCATTGTGTGACCATACATGATCTCATATATTTACATATAGCTTCGGATCCAAAATTTGAGGGTATATAGAGGTATATGGCCATATATGATCACATATGAGGGCATGTTAATCATATATGGTCATATATGAACATATACGGTCATATACCCTAAAATTTCGGATCAGAAGATATATGGAAATATATGAGATCATGCCATACATTGTACTATGTATGGCCGTATGTGATCACGTATGCCCGTGCATGATCATATACAAGTTGATGTATGATCATGTATGTTCATCTATATTTCGATTTTCACATGGGAATTTAATTTTGAAAATGTAATTGTTTTTATGTCATGTTTTTAAATGTAAAATCTGACAATTTTTTTTTTTTAATTTAGAAAAATCGAAACCGGTTTTAAACAGTTTTCTTAAAAAACCCGTACCCGAAATCGGTTGTTGTGAAATAGTTATTTCCAAATAAAACGTTAAATTTTTCAATAAAAATGTTTTTCTTCTTCCCAGAAATCAGCTCTAGAAAAACGAAAACTAGTTTTCTGAAATGGTAGGTTTTTTGAACACTCTAGTTGCGTCTTAGCTGGTGTCTACGACGACCATGCCAAATTTCAAGTTCCTACAATCATAGAAAGAAACTTGTAAA
This sequence comes from Leucophora obtusa, assembly GCA_949987735.1. Taxonomy (NCBI): domain Eukaryota; kingdom Metazoa; phylum Arthropoda; class Insecta; order Diptera; family Anthomyiidae; genus Leucophora; species Leucophora obtusa. The sequence goes on from OX465295.1 coordinate 360,282,501, forward strand.
ATTACCAGAGGGGCAATTCTGTAACTTTTAACGACAAAATTCGGTAGTTAAATTGACAAGTTTTCATAGTAAACTGACAACGTAACAATCGAATATTGTCGTTAAAAATTTAGAGAATCCCACTACAGGAAAATCTAAGGAGTGCGCGGAAAATAAACATAACATACTTTTAGGTTTATAATTTTAAACTCTTGTCATTATTTTTACGCTTGGTATTTTTATGGCGTTTGCCATTATTGTCAAAAACCGTCAGCTTTATATCATGTCAATAGCATAAATTTTTTTTTATGAAAAATCAACAAAAAGTGCATAAACTTATTATTAAAATTTTCAACGAATTCCAATGTCGTCCGTACCAGACAATTGCTAGGCAAGCTGGTGTGTTTCGGCGGTTTTTCGCGTTATAGAAAAATATAAGAAATTATTAACCATCAAAACGAAATCTGGCTGCTGTAGAAAAAGTGGATTTTCATACCGTAAGAAATCTGACAAAATGAAACAGATTTTCTCCAAGAATCCGAATGTCTCTGAAAGAAAAGTGGCCCATTTAGCACATTGCTCGGAGACTTCTGTAGGGAAAGTTAAAAAGGAGGATGGTCTAAAGACTCGCAAGGTACAGAAAGTCCCGGATAGAAATTCCAAAAAAAAAAAATGTTGATGCAAAAAATCGAGCTAAAAATGTTGCGGAAGAGTGTAGTGTGCAGAAAAGCTAAAATTCCCAATAAAGTTTCTGGTCTGGCAAGCTATATTTCTTGTGGTGAAAGGAGCAGTTTTTTTATTCCAGAAAGAGTAAAACATTTTATTAAAAACAACCAAAAACTCTTAAAGCCTTGTAAACTAAAACCTTGTATTAAGTAAAAAAATTATACACAAATTTAATGTGTTTATAACTTTTGAAGAAAAGGTTTATTCTTCTTCTTAACCTCAAACCTACTAAATTAGAATTTAGAAAATTCCCAACACTTTACGATAAAAAATAAAAATGCCCTGTTGGCATTCCGTCTCCAATATACACAAATTGCCTTCACAACCATACGTCAATCTGGCAACATTTGCGAAAAGGTGACACGGAGGAAATAAGAAGATAAATAAAGAACCAAAAGTTTGTATATATCTGTTTGATCACTTCTGAAAGTATTCATATAGAGACAATCTGACAATAAAAATATAAACAATAATACAATTTAATGGAAAATCACTGATGAAGCCTGTCCATAGAAAAAGGCAGAAACTGGATCTAGTCTGATTTGCAAATTTAATGCGTTTATAACTTTTGAAGAAAAGTTGTATTCTTCTTCTTAACCTCAAACCTACTAAACTAATGTATGAAGTTGTTTGTTTTAAAGTTATAAGCCTAAAAGTATGTAATATTTATTTTGCGCGCACTCCTTACTAAAAATAAGTGAGAAATGCTACTACTTAAATGTATTGCGGCGTTCACATATACGTGTTAAACTCGATTTGACGTGTTTAAGCGTTAAACATGTTGAAATGAGATGCTTTACAATACATTTTGTCTATCGTATTTAATTTCTAAACACGTTGTTAAACACGATAAGTTTGATATCAATTGGTGTTGAATGACAAGTTTGAAGAAAAAGAAGACACAACAAGAAAAATAAAAAAAAATTAAAATTGAATAAAATAAAAAATTTAAATAAAATTATAGATGATAGATGAACAAAACAATTAATTAAACTTTGCTTACGGTGAACGAATAATCCAAAAACAGCCATGAAGTTGTCCTTTAACTAAAAATTTTAAAATCTTGTTTCCGACTGGGGCGGATAATGTTATTTCACTTTTTATGGCAATTATAACGTTGGATAAAATTATTAATTATTACCTCCGGCCGAAGAAAAAATAACTTGGGAAATTTTGTTAAATTTTTTTTTTTTTTTTTTATTGTTAAGGAACAGCTGTTCGAGATGTTTAACTTAAACACTTCATTTTTAAGTGTGAACTGATATGTTTAACTTTGACATAAACGTATTTAACAATCGTACTGTGAACGTAGTACGTATAACTAAAATTCTGTATATTTAACAGTTTTATTTTTTCTGTTCCTATCTTAATAATATATAGCAAAAAATAATCTGCTTATTTCAGCAGTTTTTTTCTGCAAGTTAATTTTAAACTTAATTGTTGTAGTTTTATTTAAATTTTTTACAGACTTTTTTCTATTAGTGTAGTTCCAACATTATAGACTGGGCGATGATGACTGAAAGAGTCAGTCAGAATAACAAATTCCATGTGCTCTGAAGAAATCAGCGATCGTCTTCAGGTCAGACAAAAACTATGGAAATTCTAAAAGCTAAAATTTTCCGACTTTGTGATTTTTGTTTTTTTTATGAAAATCGTGCATAAAATCGGGGTTTTTCTTCAGTTGCTAAACTTAATGAAAATCAGAAGATATGATAACAAAAAATTATTTTTTTTAAAACCTAAGTTTCTGAATATCTAACCTACTACCCCCAGTTTATGGAGGAATTGAAAGTTTATTAGATACCTTATTCATAACATAGGGGACAATAAAAGTTATAAGTTTCATAATACTACGATACACACAATTTCTAGCTGGATACTTGGTAGGGAAGGCCTCATATGTAGAAGGTTACAATTGTTTTAATGGTAATATAAGAATATTAAAATTTTAACAACACCTAAAAACACAATAGAATGATAAGTTTAATATTATATGTTTTTATTCACACTACCAACAATTAAGAATGAATATCAAAATATTAATTTTTCATAAATAATTTAAAAGATATTAAATGGTTCATTTGCTATGAGTAAGTCAATGATCACAGTGTTTTCAAAAGTGATTGTTTCTATTACAACACAAAAAAAAACAATTAATTTAATGTCATCATCAACCTTTTTTATCTTTGCCTTTTTTATATTCCCATTATTTTCCCTCCTTTCTTTCAAAATCAGAAACAAATATGAATAAAATTATATTTTCCTTACAGCTTGTAATTTATTTTGATTTGATTTGTTTCCTCGTATCCCTCTTTTTTCAAACAATATATATTTATTCTTATCACTATCATTTAACAGAGCTTTAAAAGCTTGAAATTGAAATATGAAATTAAACGAAATTAAAGCAATTAACATTAGGTTCTAAAGTCATATGCATAATCACTTTTAAAATTTATAAGTGACTCGTAGAACAAATTTTGCATACAAAACTCACTTTTTAAAATGTGCTATAAGGCACTTAAGAGTATAAGAGGTTTCTCCACACTGTTACTAATTATGTCAGTTTGACACTGTCATTCGGTTACTAAGACTAAAATCGGCAAATACAACTGGATTTCAGTTACGAGCATAAACATTGTTTTCAATCATTTTTAAATATGGCTGTACTGATCGCATTTGTTAGTTTCATCTACCAAAAACAAACTTTAATATTTGATTGGTTTATTGATTTTCTGAGTGTGGTTATTTTTGTATTTACCAATTTTATTTTAATAAATTCAATTAAAAGAGATTTCATTATTTAAACTACTTTTGCTCACACTGCATTCGAAAAGCAATTTCTTTTACACTCATGGTTTTTTATTTATCAAAACATGTATGTTAAATATACACATTTATACTTATACATATACACATACAATCAAAATTTACATACACACCCAGAAAATGGGTTTGTGCTAGTAACCGAATTTATTGCCAATCAAATAGTTCTGTTGATTTTTCAGTTATGACTATCGAACTTTTGTAAAGGTAGCAGAGATTCTGTTGTTATCGTCAAACAATTGTTGTATCAATGGATTTTCTATTGTCACAACTGAAAAACTTGGTTGCCATAACCGAAGCATTCGTTTGCCTTTAAATTAAGTTGTCTCTTACAAATATGTTTTCTCTGTGTACATTAGAGCGTACCACCTTACAGGCAAAAAAAAAAAGTGCACCGTACACCCTCCAATATGAAGTATTTTTGCAAGGAGGTTTCAATAAAATTTTTTTTTATTATTTTATGCCGAACGTAGGGGTCGCCATTTTACATTTTACGTTATATCTTTGGTATTTACAGTCGGATCTTAAAGTATGATACATCGATGTTTTTCTCTCGAGGAGACCATTGTTTGGCTTTAATGACATTTTTTCCTCAAGTATCCCGTTCTAGTAGTTACCCACCAGATCTCAGTTGCTACCACCCTAATGTCAGAAAATTAAAGCTCGCAATAAATCATTAAACTTTTACTAAGGAAGTTTTTCGCTAAACCCAGTTGAAATTTTTTTTATATATTAAAGGGTCGCCTTTTAAAATTTTTTTTAGTTGGATTTTTACTATATAGCAAAACACTGGTCTCCTCGAGGCAAAAAAATCGATATATCACACTTTAAAATCCGAGTTTAAATGCCAAAGCTATAACAAAAAATTAAAAAAGCCGACCTCTACGGTCGGCAAAAAAAAATTTTTTTTTTGAAATCGCCTTCCAAAAATACATCATATTGGAGGGTGTACGGCGAACTTTTTTTTTGAGGTACGGTCTAGTGTACATACAAAGCTACTCAGCAATATGACCCTTTTCGCTTCATTTACATTCATAAATTTCACACTTGAATTACTTTTGGGTAAAATTGTCAAAGGATTTGATGTCATTTTGTAATCAGATGCAATGTTAAAATAAAACAAAACGAAAATAAAGTGAAAATAAAGTTTCTACAATCGAAATAATTGCGTTGCAAAAATCAATCAATAGAAAGAAAAAAAGAAAAAAATCAAGAAACAAAGAAAAGTTCCAAATTGTTAGAACAGGAACATAATTCCTTGATTTTGATTTTAAATAATTTACATACAATTTTATTGTATTTATTTAAAAATATTTGCAAATCGAATCGCAGCAAGCATATCAATACGAAGTATTGTAGATTTTGTGATCATATCGCCTGGAAGAAAACATTTATTGTCGGCATATCTATTTCGTACTGCGAAATTTTCATTCGTCGGGAACATTTGATACCTGAAGAAAGTACTTCCAGGCAATAAGAAAGCAGTTCCTCAAGAATATAAATCGGCGATATCCCTAATTTATCAACTGGAAGTTAAAAAGGTCATTTCACTAAATAAACTCCCCATTAAAAAATACCCTACACTACTACCTGGACACGGTATCATGAGTTTTTGCTGATAATTGAACCTAGAGCAACCTTTTCGTACACGGCTCATAATCACTTTATGTTTCGATTTAACGATGTCCGTCCGTCCGTTTTTCTGTCCATGCATTTTTGTGCGCACTCTACAGGTCGCAAATATTAAAATATTTTAATGAAATATGGTGCACCGACTTATGTCGGGCCAAGAACCAAGCGTATTGATTTTCATTAAAATCGGTCCATTTCAGACCCAGTGCCCATATGTGACAGCGCATAGAGAAAGGGACCTAAGGGTAAAAAAATCAATTTTTTTTGATGGTACACCAAAGATACACGTATTTAAATCTTTAAAATGGCTCTCCTAAACAAAACCGGTTTTTACCCTTAGGTCCCTTGCTATTTTGCGCGTCACATATAAAGTTCCCCCTCAAAACTGGTTTATTTACACGCTGTAGCTCGCAAATACGAAGATATTTCAATGAAATTTGGTTCTCTGAAAGCGAACAAAAGCACAAAGCCACTCAGTGATGATTTACTTATCAAAAAAAAAAATTTTGGTATCCATATTGCCCTATTTAGAACATATTATTACCACCACATTGAATTTCTGATAAAACGCGAAAAATCGCGAATTTCAAAAAAATCTGAAAAACGTGTTCACTAGATCATTTATTATTTTTTTTGTATTGATTGCCGGGCCGAAAAAGATTTGTGGCCGATCGGATAACGCTAAGGTCTGCCCAAAGTTCACTGAAAAACGAGTAAAAAGGTTAAAGCCGGGCATGCCGACTATACAATACCCTACACCAGTCTGGGTAAAAGCCAACTAATATTTGGATCCGAAATTCGAATGGGTTAAAATGGGGCTTGTGTCAAAATTTTATATAATGTGAGTCAGCGCACCAAATTTCATTAAAATATCTTAATATTTGCGACCTGCAGTTTGTAACCAAGCCAATTTTGGGGGGACCCTTATATGGGCACTAGGTCTAAACATGGACCGATGTTCACCAAAATCAATAGGCTGCTTTATTGGGCCAACATAGGTCTGTGTACCAAATTTCATCAAAATATCTTAATATTTACGACCTGCAGCGTATAAACAGTATAATTTTGGTAGGACCCTTATAGGTCTAAACATGGACCGATTTTAACCAAAATCAATAGGCGTCGTCCTTGGGCCGACATAAGTCCGTGTACCAAGTTTCATCAAAATATCTTAATATTTGCGACCTGTATAGTGCGCACAAGAATGCATGGACAGACAGACAGACGGACGGACGGACAGACGGACATCGTTAAATCGAAATAAAAAAAATTCTGAACCGATCGGTATACTATAAGGTGGGTCTAGGACCAATATTTTTTGGTGTTACAAACATCAGCACAAACTTATAATACCCTGACCACATAGTGGTGTAGGGTATAATTAAAACACACTTTATTTGGTGAAATATCACTTTTTTTTGCTTTTTTTGAAAAGACTGGCTCTTAAGTAACTGTATTTTTTGAAAATATAAATAGAATTATAATCTATACTGAATTTCCTTTCTGGTAATGTATAAAAATTCGAAATCGGTTGGAAAATATTTTAGTAATTACAATTTCATCAGACCATTGTAGGGTTAAAATGAGATAAATTATGAAAATCGTAAAAAATAAAATATTTCTTTCTACAGATATTCTGATATAAATTTTTGTCCCTCTTTGCTTATGATAACCTAGTCCCAGATATGGCCAAAGATGGGATTTGTTTTTTTATAAATTTGCAAAACTCTAGTTTTGGGTTTTTTAAAATTTTGTTCAACAAAATATTAAAAAAAAAAGTGGTCAACGCATAGAGGTTTATTAAATACACCTTACAGAATAATTCAACTGAAAATTACACATATCCCTCTTTTAACTTAACAGTGACGAAGTTTTAAATTTGAAAATTTTAGAGAAAAGTGTGATTTTGGCCAATAATTTAGATAATAGTATTAATTTTTGTATTTTTAGCTAGCTGTAACAAAATCACTTCCGATTTCTTTTATTCTTGATACGAGAGATTGTTTTCCGAAAATTTTGTAAAACTCGGACAACGTTAACCCTTTCTTTACCAAGGTCAAAGGTAACATTTTTGAAATTTTTCTATTTTTCCTGGAAGTATACCAAAACAATGTGTTGTTTCTTGCGGAATTTGGAGAAAGTTGTCCAAATAACTCTGTTAACACCAAATTATATATATAGTAATAAAAATTTAGAAATTAACTCTAACAGGCACATGGGGTCGAAATGATTCCAAATTTTTAAAATGTTAAAAAGTGCCATTTGGTATAAAAATCGATATAAAAACCATTAATTAAGCATTTTCTAAAAAAAATAAATCCAAATTATCCTATTTGAGAGCATGGTGTCAAAAACTAAAAAAAATCCCTTTTTTAAAAATGGTCCAGCTCGTGAGTTCTCATTGCTAGACCCGAAATATTTTGGGAATCATCATAAAACAAACCAAAGTTTATTTTGAGGGGGGCACTTTTTTCTGTCCATATAAGGTGAGTCGCTCTAATGTATAAAAGTTCATACTATTTTAAGAAAAAATTAAGATTTTTCTAAATATGCCATTCCTCTGTTCATTCTTATTTGGTAATGAGCATTTTTGCTGGGTTAACATGAAAATAGTTTTTGACATATTTAAGTAACAACTGCTTTTATAAACTTTATACAGTTTTATTAGTCTAATTGTAGGAAACAAAAAAATACAAACATTTCTAAGATATTTTTATTGCAAAATGTAGCTAGTTGCGTTTAAAATATTTAAGTTATGCTTGTCCAAGACATTTTTATATTTTTATTTTTCTATAATTTTTTACCTTTTCTAACTCTGAACAATAGCTACGTTAGCATGGAATAAGCATAATGCAATCCTAACTACAATAATTTTAAGATTTCATTTTCAAATACAGTAGAAATATACTTGCGGCCTTAAAAATGCGCACGAATAGACTGAAAATGCGGTGTTTTGTTATTTTTTTTTTATTCCAGTTTTAAGTTTTTATTTCTGTACAGTACAGTTCATGTGCCTTGGCAACCTGCCAAACCAAACATTTCTTTGTTGCATTGAACATGAACGTAGAAATATGAAGAACTATACAGAGAGAATAAAATAATAAAAAAAAAATTGCAACTTTTCGTACGTGTTTATGACACTTTTAGGGCAAGTGCAACACCATTACCACCATAAGGACCAGCAGCAATATAAAGAACCAACCAACCAATGAGCTACAACCAACAACTAAATGAATGAAAGCAAAAATATTTGATAACCCAACAAAATTTTTAAGAAACTGAAAAAGACTTGCTAACTTATAATAAAATAACAAGAGTCTATTTTAAATAATAGCTGTGAATGATAAATTTATATAGAGATATCTTTAGTCAGAGACTATTAATTATAGAGATAGGAAATCAAAACTTACACTACTCACCGGTAGGGGGCGTTGAAATTTAGTATTACCTGAGCAACTATTTAGTATCACTTTTGTAAAAACTCAAAAATTGCTGAAAACTGCGCAAAATAAGAAAAAATCAAGCTCAAAATATGTTCAAATAATAAAATTTGAAAATTCCTTTTTTTAGTTGCATTTTTGTTTGTTATTATTTCAATTTAAATAAAAGAAAGAAAATTGTCAATTTTTTTGAACAAAGTGTCATTTAGTGATAACGAAGTCGTTATAACTTTTGTTTTTGGTGGTGCCATACCCCTATCTTTACCCTACGAGGAAATAGGAGTCAATTGCCCTCCAAGGACCTATCCCGTGACCGGTCAACCGAAGGCATATTACTAAATTAGTACAAATATGAACAAAAGAAAATGAATTAATTTTCTAAGTATTTTCTGATCCGTTATTTTCACTGTTGCTTTTAAAAAAACTTGACCGATACCGAAATAAAAAACAAAATTCGCGGCATATTTTTAAAATAATTTTTTTTTTTTTTATTTTACTCTTTTATTTATTTTTAACTTTATTTTTCCACGATTTGCTTATTTTAGCTCTTATTTTAAATTTCTATAATGTTTTGCTAAGAAATTTTAAGTTTTGTATTTACAACGTTTTTTTAATGTTAAAGCTGTTTTAGTTTTAACAATTGGTATTTCATTTAACTTTTCTTTTTAACTTAAGGGGAATTTTTTAAATTTTTATTTATATTATCGGAGTTTCTGAGGCAAATTTCTAATTTTTAATTGATTTTTTAATTTAATTATGGCCAACTCAAAAAAACAAGTCAACTGCCATTAAGGAACCTATTCCGCGACTGGTCAATCGGGGGCATACTGAAGGCACTTCCACTATATGTGTGTGTGTGTTAATGTTGTTTTCTTTTCAATTTTTTTATTTTCCATTTTTTTTTTATTTGCTTGTAGTGTTTGTTTTTTCTTTTTCTTTTTTATTTGAACAGAAACGAAAAATATATAACTTTACCATCAGCCAGCCATCACGCATAAGCAACGTTAGCTCAGACGGTAGAGCGTTTGCCTCACAAGCAGAAGGTTGTGTTATCGAGCCCTACTTCGACGCCAAGTAGATTATTTTTAATTCTTAATTTTTTATTAGTTTATTTGAAAAGCTATTTTTAGAAACACCACCTTATTGCCACAATGTGTCTAAACTGTGGCAATTGGTCATTTCCAATGACAACGCCATGTTAAAGTGATATGTCTCTTTCAAACAAAAAGACCGATCAACGACCGGTCTCCGCCCCCTTGGGACCTATCCTGCGTGTCATCTGGGACCGGTCCCTTTCCCCGTAGGGTAGTTAAAGTTTCGCTTTGCTTACTTTTAAATTTTCGGCCTTAGAAGTCTTACAACCCAGGAAATTTTTTTACAATCGGTAGCTAACCACACATATTCTACAACTGGTTCCACTGCAACCGATTCCATGGAACTGGTTCCGGAACGAGTTCCTGGGATCCCATATGGAAGGTATGACTGAAGTAGAATCAGTTCTAGAACTAGTTCCAGAACTGATTCTAGGGCAAACGGTTCCACTTTGGAGCTATGGAAGTGGTTGCTTTTGGGACAATTTCAAACAAAATGAATCGGTGTTAGAATCGACAGTAGAAGGGGTTGAAAATGGAAAATAGCTATTATACAACCGATTCTCTGGAACAGAAAATTTTCCTGGGAAGTCATTGCTAAGAAAATATTTGATTGTATTATGAAAAATAAAACAAATTAAAAGAGCTAGAGAAAAAATGTTTGCACCAGAGGTCAAAATCCTGTTATAAAAAACAAATTTTGTCTTAAATGGATAGATTTAAAGATCGCTCTTTTCCCCAAAACTAAGCATTACAGAGAGAAAAGGGCTTTTATTTGAAATATCTCCCGCATTAGAAAAATTAATCAAACTAAATAGGATTATTATCCATGGAAGTTATACCGAAGTCTCTATCCATCTCAGTTGGTTTTTGAAAACCAAATAGAAACGAGTTGCTAGAGAGTGGTTTTTACTTTGATGGTAAGGGAAAATACAAGGGAATTGAGAGAAATTAAGAGATTTGTTGGGGAACGTTCCCAAAAGAAGTGAAAATAAAAACGTCAACTCTTTAACTTGAGATGGACGCATGAAAATAAATTTTCGGGAACGATGTGATTCAAGAGTAATCGTGAATATACAATTACGAAGTTTTTTTTTTATTTTGGCTATATTTTTAATTTTAGCGGTTTTTTTTTAATTTTAGAGATTTCTTTACAATGTGTTTTTAAATTAACAGATTTTTCTGCGATTTTTTTTTCAATTTAGGAGATTTTTTAAATTTGTGCGATTATCTCCATTTTGGTAATTTTTTTATTTATTAATTTTTGTCGATTTAAGCAATTGTTAATTTGTAATTTTTTTTAAATTTTTACTATTTTCTAATTCTGACAATTATTTTAAATTTTGTTTTAAATTTTGGTGATTTTTTCGATTTAAAACAAGTTTTTTAAATTTAATTTCAAGGGTTTTTAATTACAGCGATTTTTTTCTAATTTTATCGATCTTTTAAATTTTCTCAGGTCTGGCAATTTTTTTTAATTTTCGTGTTTTTTTTTTTTAATTTATCAATTGTTTTTAATTTTAGTCATTTGCTTTAAACTTCGGCGACTGTTTTCAATTTAAAACTTATTTTTAAATTTTAAGTTCAGCGTTTTTTTTTTTGGTTTTTAACACAAGAGATTTTTTCAATACCAATGACTTTTTTAATTTTATTTCTATTTTTAAGTTTAAGAATTTTTTGCAATTTGTTTTTAGCGTTTACTATTTTTTTTTAGTGGCTGGGTTTCAGTTTTGACTATTGTTTTTATAAATTTTATTGATTTTATTATACCCTACACCACTATGTGGTCAGGGTATTATAAGTTTGTGCTGATGTTTGTAACACCACAAAATATTGGTCGTAGACCCACCTTATAGTATACCGATCGGTTCAGAATTTTTTTTTATTTCGATTTAACGATGTCCGTCTGTCCGTCCGTCCGTCCGTCCGTCTGTCTGTCTGTCTGTCTGTCTGTCCATGCAATCTTGTGCGCACTCTACAGGTCGCAAATATTAAGATATTTTGATGAAATCTGGTACGCGGACCTATGTTGGCCCAAGGACGAACAAGTTTGATTTTGGTGAATATCGGTCCATGTTTAGACCTAGTGCCCATATAAGGGTCCTACCAAAATTATACTGTTTATACGCTTCAGGTCGTAAATATTAATATATTTTGATGAAATTTGGTACACAGACCTATATTGGCCCAATAACGCAGCCTATTGATTTTGGTGAACATCGGTTTATGTTTAGACCTAGTGCCCATATAAGGGTCCCCCAAAATTGGCTTGGTTACAAACTGCAGGTCGCAAATACTAAGATATTTTAATGAAATTTGGTGCGCTGGCTCACATTATAGAAAATTTTGACACAAGCCCCCTTTGAACCCATTCGAATTTCGGATCCAAACATTAGTTCGCTTTTACCCAGACTGGTGTACGGTATTGTGTAGTCGGCATGCCCGACTTTAACCTTTTTACTCGTTTTTTTTTTTTTAATTTAAGCATGTTTTTTCATTTTCGCGATTTTTTAATCTTCGCAATTTTTTCAATTTTAAGTTTCTTTTTCAACTCATCTCATGTATGTTTTAGTTGGTGTATTTTGTTTTTAAGAAAGAAATAATAACTGAATTAAATGAATGTTACGTATTATCCATAAGTTTAGGTAGTTTGTGTTTTTAATTACTTACAAACAGAGACCCAAAATAACTGTTATATTTCTAAAAAAGTCACCACCCAAATTTATTTAATTATAATATTTCAATAATGCACTATATTTTATAAAACATATTGTACAAAAAAATCACAAATTTTGGCAAAGATTTTAATTTTTTAAATTTTTATATTTTAGTCTATAAATTTCTGTTGTTTTTTGATTTTTATTTTAAAACTTTTTATAAAAGTTACAGAATTATTTTTTTGAAAAAATTAAGCACTAACTTTTTTATTTGATAATAAAATAAAAATTAAAAATTGACCTAAATTGAATGCCGGAAGTTACTGGAATATACATATTTACATACTTTAAATCACTGTTCAATCTTTTATTAACACGAGTTGACATCATCAGGATATTATAATTGGTGAAGTCATTGGTTCTATGGCTTTTGATTTATATTCTTAATTGTTATTTTTTGATAAAGAAAAAAAATCACAAAATAACTTTTATTATTTTTGAAAATATAAAAATCGTGTTTGGATTGTTTTTGTTTGAATTTAAAATAAAAATCAAACAAAGCAAATAAACAGAAAATTAAAAATACTCAAACAAGAAATAATTGTAAAACAATCACTTTTTTGAATAAAACTTATAACTGTTACGTCCCTGCTTACAAATATTGCTGAAAATAATTTTTTAATAAAAATAAATGCTTTTTCACTTTTTAATACAAAAATTTAAATAATTGTTATTCCAAAACTTATTCAAGAAATTATAAAAAATAGTCTGTTTAAGATATGCTCCTATTCATATTTCATTGCTGACATAATAAATCGCCTGGAGAGGAAGTTTTTTAGAATTTCTAAAAATATTAACAAATATTTAAATTACAAACTCGATGAATAATTTCTGATTTTCATCCAGGAACGTTATTTAGCATTTAGAATATCATCAGCTTACAATTAATTTGACTGATAGACCATTTCAGAACATAATGAGTTAGGAATAGATTACACATAATATAATTATATCCGATACTTAAGTTCTCATTTCTTATCTGATTTATTCAGTATCAATTTTATTTACCTGGAAAAAAAATTAAAAACTTTGGCATATTGGTCAAACCAATAATAAGTTGACGAAATATTGAATGAAGATGTTTTACCAGTGTATTCCTTCCATTGCTTTTAAATAAAAATTTCTTTGCTGGGTTCTCAAACAACGAGAGTATACAATTTCAATAAAATAAAGAAATTGTGATAAATTGTATTCTGCTTACAAATGATTGCAAAAATGTCTGCTGTAGTATATAGACTTATAAAGGCTGTATAAAAAGATAGCACTATAAAAGAGCTTAAAAAAAACTTTATGTCCAATCATTAACAATAATTAACTTAATGGAAATCAAAGAGGTTTTCAAGTGTCATTTAAAATCAACTCTACAAAAATTAAATAGTTTCGTTTTTAACATGTATGTAGTTTTTAATGAAAATTACAATTTGTTTGCTTTTGTTTTACTCTTCACTGTCTGTCAATATTATAAGTCATTTATTTAAAAAGTTCTACACAATATTATGCATATCCTAACAATTTACTTGTCCGGCCAATCTAATTTTTTTTTATTATTATTTTGTCATACTTCTTGTACTGACATTTAAAATAACAATTTGTCATATAACGTCTGTATGAATTGTTGTTTTTGTTTTTTGTTCTCAGTATTTCATTTCAGTTTTTTTTTTTTCTTTTTTTGCAACATCAAGTTAGTTTTGACTGCATTAGAGTAGCTAACATTATGTGAATATTCATACGTTGCAGAAAACAGTGGAATAATAATAATAAAAGAAAAAAAGATTGAAGTTTAACAATCAATGGTTTATAGGAGTAATTTTTTTATGAAGAATTTATACAGATCAAAAACTAAATAGTTTTCATACAAAACTAGTTTTTTTTTTTTGTTTTTTATATATTCGTTTTTACGTATAAGATCATGATTTTAAAACTACCTGGCGTATGAGTGTTATTAATTTGGTACATAATCTAATCACACGTAGCGTATGAGTGATATTTTATAACTCATACGTGTGCATTGCCTTATGAATGAATATTTATGTAATATTAAATATTAATCGAAATTTAACAAAGTTTGCTCTATAAATATATATTTCAGTAAAACTGGCAGTAAAAAATTGCTTGAATTCAAATTCCATTACTAATTGTAGGTCATAAAAGCACATTTAAAATCACTGTGCATTTTATTACACTCATATGTTATATTTGTTATATGAACATTCTTTTTTATAGCAAATGTATTATTTAATAAAAGTTTTTGATAAATGTTACCATGTTTAATGTAAGCTCTGCTTATAGATGTTCGCAACAATAATAACAACAATAATAAAACTATATAACAACAAAATGACACAACTTAGTTTGTATTTTATATCTATATATGGTATTATAGAAACAAGAACATGCAGACTTTTACTTGTTCATCTACATCTTCCTATTTTGGCTTCTTTCCATGCCACATGTATGTGTGTGTGTGTGTGTGTATATGTGCGTATGTATTTGCTAGCTTTACTTACAAGCAACCAATGTTACAATTTAAATAATTGTATTTCAAATGTCAAAGAGAAAAATTGAAATAAAAATGAAAGCAAAACTAAGCTGTTTAAAACAAAACAGACAAAAGTCTAATAACTTTAACTGACTCTGTTTTACATGATAATACATTTTTAGCTATTTAAAAAGATACAAAAAAAAAAGGTTTTCCCGTAATTTTTTAAATTTTTTTTATATAATTTATATGTGTATGTTGTAATTAAATAAAAAGTGTACAAACACAATGCATAGCAAAAAAGTTCCCTAATTGTAATTTTTTTAAAATGAATAATTGAAAAAGACTGAAATTGTTAACATAACAGTTAATTAGTTTCATATATTTTAGTTCGTAGTTAATATTTAATTATAAATATTAAAACTTTCAACTTGTGTAATTAAAAATAAAAGTGTATAAAAACAGAAAATATGTTATTCATAATCTTGTTGATATTTTCACTCACATATATATATACATATAACTGAGATGATAAAAAATTTACATCAGTGGTACAAAAATCGTGTTGAAAATGCATACGGAAAAAGTAGTTTGTATGGTTGGCTCATTATACCCTACACGTCGCAGTGGTTCCAAACCAAAAAAAAAATGGAAATAAACTACTGAACGGATTTAAACACAGCAAGTTATTTAGCGGAAGAATGTGGCTTACAGAAACTTTATTTTGTAGCCACCCAGTTGTAATACAGAGTGAGCTACACGGTAGCAAATTTTACTAATTCGAAGCTTCTAATTTTTTAAGGAATACCATTTTTGTATCTAAGGCTCGATTACCACGATCTTGACTTCTCGCAATCCACTTGAAGGGTTAAGCAAACAAATGTTTTCTTACACATTAAAGCCAATTCGATTTCGCAAATCAAAATTTAAGTTTTTTGTTCCGACTTTTGTTGCCAAAAAAAATTAATTATACCCTACACCACTATGTGGTCAGGGTATTATAAGTTTGTGCTGATGTTTGAACAACAAAAAATATTGGTCCTAGACCCACCTTATAGTACACCGATCGGCTCAGAATTTTTTTTTTATTTCGATTTAACGATGTCCGTCTGTCCGTTCGTCCGTCTGTCTGTCTGTCCATGCATTCTTGTGCGCACTCTACAGGTCGCAAATATTAAGATATATTGATGAAACTTGGTACACAGACCTATGTTGTCCCAAGGACGAAGCCTATTGATTTTGGTGAACATCGGTCCATGTTTAGACCTAGTGCCCATATAAGGGTTCCCTCAAAATTATATTGTTTATACGCTGCAGGTCGCAAATATTATATATTTGGCCTATATCAGGCCAAAGACGAAGCCTATTGATTTTGGTTAACACCAGTCCATGTTTAGACCTAGTGCCCATATAAGGGTCCTTCCCAAAATTGGCTTGCTTACAAACTGCAGGTCGCAAATATTAAGATATTTTAATGAAATTTGGTTCGCTGACTCACATTATAGAAAATTTTGATACAAGTCCCATTTTAACCCATTCTAATTTCGGATCCAAACATTAGTTGGCTTTTAACCAGACTGGTGTAGGGTATTGTATAGTCGGCATGCCCGACTTTAACCTTTTTACTCGTTTTTATTAGAAAATCAGCGAAATAATATGTTAAAAATTTACTTATTTCCGCTGAAATAATGTTTTAAACACATAATGGTAAAAATATTCTCTTAAAATAACTAAAAAGGCGTCTTGGAACTATTTTTAGTTTACACAATTATGGCTACTAACTTTAAAAATTCACTCGTTCGAAATTATTTCGGATCAAAAGTATCGAAATTTCTCTGCGATAGATGCAGTAATAAATCAAAAAAGTTATTAAAAATTTCTTAGCCTTCTAAGAATACATTGATAGAATTTGAAATATTTCGATGGGAAAAGTCGCTAGAATTGGCGAAATTAAAAAGTGACGGAAAAGTTAATATTTTTTAGTAAAATTACTAAAAATTACCTCTAAAACTGCAGATAATTCAGTTCAAAGTCATTGATTTTTTTATAAATATTATATTAGAATATTACTGAACTGTAACAGGCGACGATGTATACACAAAACTGGAGCTTTAGGTTTGGTTTTTATGTAAGCATTCACTAGAAGAATCCTGAGGATAATATTCAAAGAATGTCGAAATATTGATTTATAAGGAGAATATTTATAACAAAATCACTGACGTCGAGCTCAGATATCTGAAGTTCTATTAAATAATGTTGAATATTAGTAGATTTAAACCACCATAAAAGGTTTTAAATTTTCAAAATTTTTTTTCGATTTCATTCTAAATGTTCCATCTAGCCTTCTAATATCAATATTCTACTATTTTTAGCAAATATTTTTGCTAGTTTTAGCAGGAAAATGTTATTTATATTAAACTAAATTAAACTTGATAAAACTATAATTTTTTTCTGACCCTATTTGTTATTTGCAATTAATTACAATACAACCAAAATGTTGTAGATTTAAAATATAATTTCTTGTTGTTTGTTTTACTAATATTTAGCAAATATATTCTGATGCTGATTTTAAAAGATTTTGGTTTAGGTTCCTCTTTAAATAATTTTGAGGAAATTTTTCTACTACTATACCTACTTATTTCTATCAGTGTAATTATAAAAAATAGAAAAAGTACAATTTTTATAAGTATTTTCTTTTTGCAATACGTGCAAGATTCACGAATGGAAAAAAAATTGTTTGATAAAAATTACATGGAAACACCCCTTTAATAAAAGTGGTTAAAGCAAAATGTTTCCAAATTTTAAAAGTTTTTAAAAGAAAATTAACGTGGCACGCGACAAATTTTTACGAAAAAAATGTTTCTGTTTTTGGCACGCAACGAAATAAGTCTTACCACCCCTGCCCTAATGGGTGTTAAAGATCAAAATAACTAAAATCGAACAATTTTTAATCTTTGCTATCTTAAAAACTACTTGCCCAATTAAAATTAGATTTATGATTTAAATAGGCTATTAACTCTTCATCTTATGTCAATAAATAGATTTTTAATCTTAGTGAAAAGAATTCAATTTTTCTAAAGATATAATTCAATAACTAAAATTACAAGTAGCGAAGTATCGGCTTTTTAAGTTGTTATTGCATTTACAAACACGAATTTATATTATCCAAGTGAAATTATTTCATCAATCAGCCACACTCAAACCAACAAAATAAAAAAAAACTCTCCAACACACACACACGCTCATACTGTTTCACGCTATGAATATTTCAAAATTTTATTGTACTCTTTTTTTCTGGTTGTTTTTCAAAGAACCATGAAACCAAAACCAAATTAATGAATAAAAATGATAAACTTTTAACGAATTTAAGTGTTTCATACTGTTCAAATCCTTAGGGGGTGAGTAGTGTTTGTGTGTGTATTGCTGTATTGTAGGAGTGTTGCTGTGCATATAACAAAATTTTTGAAAAGTTTTAGTTAAACTCAATTTCACGCAATTTGAAAAGTTTTACATTTTGTTGTTATCTTTTTCGACCTCGACTTAAGCCAAAAAAAAAGGATAACAAAAAACAAAATAAATGTTATCATAAGTAAAATTTAATATTGTTTTTGTTATAAAGCCAAGGATTTATTAATTTTTTTTTTTTTTTAACTGTAGTCATAGTCATTTGTATTCAGTTTAACAGCTATGTTGACTTACTATGGGTTACCAGGTGTTTAGTATATTTTTTAGGGCGAATAGTGGAAAAAAGCTATACATTTTTGTATACAACTGGGTTTATTTAAATATTCTTTAATGCTTTTATGTTATCTTCTGTAAAAATTTATGAGATGGCAATGATTGTTATATCATGCAAATACAGTTTTTATGTATTTACTTTAGAGCTGTAAGCAAATTTTGGTTCTAGCAAAAACAGTAGACCGAAAGGCCGAAAGACCGGGTTTTAAAACCGGTCGACCGGTCTTTACGGTCTACCCGGTCTTTATGGTTTACACCAGAGGTCAAAACCCGCCCATAATACCCCGATACCGAAACTAAATTTCGACTTACATTGCTAGATTTTAAGATCGCGTTTTTCTCGAAAACTAAGCCTCCTAGAGAGAAAAGGGCTTTTATTTGGAATATCGCCCGTATCTTGAAAACTAAATCAGATAAATGAAAACGGATAACAGTTTTGGAACAACGAAGTCAGAATTACGTCTAGATTATTTTTGCAAAATGTTAACCCACAACAAAAAAACCTCCATACATGGGACCGAAAAAGCCGTGGCAGTTTCATATAAATGTATGAAAAGTTCAGGACTTTCTGAATTCAAAAGCCAGTTTCGGAATATTTTTGCTCCACACGTTGAAAAAAAGGTTACAGTTCTAAGTCAGAATTGCATCTAGAATATTTCTGCAAAATTTTAGCCCATAACGGCCCCAAACAAAAAAAACGCCGTACATGCGACCGAAAAAGACCGTGGCATTTTCATATAAATGTATGCAAAGTGCAGGACTTTTTGAATTCAAGAACCAGTTTCGGAATATTTTTGCTCCACACATTGAGAAAAGATTTAATGCGCTAAGTCAGAATTACGTCTAGATTATTTCTGCAAAATTTTAGCCCATAACGACCCCGAACAAAAAAACGCCGTACATGGGACCGAAAAAGACCGTGGCAGTTTCATATAAATGTATGAAAAGTTCAGGACTTTCTGAATTCAAAAGCCAGTTTCGGAATATTTTTGCTCCACACGTTGAAAAAAAGGTTACAGTTCTAAGTCAGAATTGCATCTAGAATATTTCTGCAAAATTTTAGCCCATAACGGCCCCAAACAAAAAAACGCCGTACATGCGACCGAAAAAGACCGTGGCATTTTCATATAAATGTATGAAAAGTGCAGGACTTTCTGAATACAAGAACCAGTTTCGGAATATTTTTGCTCCACACGTTGAAAAAAAGTTTACAGTTCGAAGTCAGAATTACCTCCAGATTATTTCTGCAAAATTTTAGCCCATAACCAAAAGTGCAGGACTTTCTGAATTCAAGAGCCTGTTTCTGAATATTTTTGTTCCACACATTGAAAAAAAGTTTACAGTTCTAAGTCAGAATTACGTGTAGATTATTTTCCCAAAATTTTAGCCTATAGAGTCCCAGGAGAAAAAAACGCCGTTCATATAAATATACTACGAAATACTCGTACATTATAATAAGTACATTATAAATTTCCAAAAATTAATCGATTTTTACAAATTTATCATTTTTTATAAAATTTATTCATTTTTTTTGAAAGTTTTCGGTTTTTGTAAAACTTTTCATTTTATCGATTTTTCAAAAATTTATTGATTTTTTGGAAATTTATCGATTTTTTTAAAAATTTATTGATTTTTTGGAAATTTATCGATTTTTTTTAAAAATTTATCGATTTTTCAAAATTTTCTCGATTTTTCAAAAATTTATCAATTTTTAAGAAATTTATCGATTTTTCAAAATTTTTCTGATTTTTCTAAAAATTGTCAATTTTTCGAAAATTTACCGATTTTTAAGAAATTTATCGATTTTTAAAAAATTTATCAATTTCTCAAAAATTTATCAATTTTTCGAAAATTTATCAATTTTTCAAAAATTTATCAATTTTTTCGATTTTTATAAAATTTATTTTCTTTAAAATTATCGATTTAGAAAAAAATTTATAAAATCTATGATTATTTATCAAAATATAATTTTTACGATTAAAATACGATTTTTATAAAATTCATGGATTATTTTTCTATAAAATTTACATAATTTTAGCAATTTTTATATTTTGTAGTGCTAAAAAGTACCAAAAACCGGTCGACCGGTCTAGACCGTAAAGACCGGTCGACCGGTTTTAAAACCGGTCTGACCGGGTAGACCGGTGGACCGTAAAACCGGGTAATGGGGGGCTCTAGTTTCGTCTGATGGTTTGCTTCAGTTCACGAGGAAACCATTGATAATGAAATTTCTTGTTGCACTGTAAAATTTAATCAGCTAAATGTTCTTTTTCCTTACAACCAGTTTTATCGTCTCATTTAACACCGATGATTATACCCTAACTTCAACGCTGTGCTGATGTTTGTAACAACAAAAAATTTTGGACCTGAACCCACCATATAGTAGACTGATCATTTCAGAATTACATTTTTAGTCGATATAGCTATGTCCTCCTGTCCGTCCATCTGTGTGGCCATTAGACCGTACCTCAAAAAAAAAGTTTGCCGTCCACCCTCCAATATGAAGTATTTTGCAAGGCAATTTCAAAAAAAAAATTTTTTTGCCGAACGTAGGGGTGGCCTTTTTCAACTTTTCGTTATAGCTTCGGCATTTAAAGTCGAATTTTAAAGTGTGATATATCGATTTTTTTGCCTCGAGGAGACCAGTGTTTTGCTATAAATTAAAAATCCAATTAAAAAAAAAATAAAAAGGCGACCCCTACGTTCGGCAACCAATATTTAAAAAAAAAATCGACTTATTGAAAAACTTCCTTAGCAAAAGTTTTATGGTTTTTTGCGAGCTTTAATTTTCTGACATTAGGGTTACTTGAGGTCAATGGCAATGGCAATAGAGCAAAACATTGGTCTCCCCGAGAGAAAAACATCGATGTATCACACTTTGATTTGAATTTTTAAAAGAATTTTTTTAACGAATTTGATCTTGTTTTTGTAAGTGATTGGTGTTTTAAGCTTTTCTTGACATTTTCTAGACGAAATGATTAAGTTTAGATTAAAAAGTAAAGGAAAAATTCCATATTGAAAATTTAACCGGTTAATCGATCTATTTTAACCGATTATTCGGGTAGAATAATTATTTGACTTTTAAATTATTTGTTTCGACATTTACCGAAATAGAGGCGATTAATGGAGAAATCGGTTAATCGATTAACCGAATTGGAAACACTAGCTATAATACCTATTGGTATTGGCAGCCGTTCTCATTTGACACTCAGCTGGCAGCCACTTTAATTAAAATTGTACTTACATACTCTCAAATTCATAGATAATTAGTAAGCTGATTATAACAAGCAGTGAAAAAGGATAATTATACTAAATAAATAACTAATACTCCAACATTCGTGATTGCTCTATTTTTATAAAAATGTATTATGAGAAAAATCTATGATTATCTAAAGATTTCCTTTCAGGAAAGAGTACTTTCAATAACAAATCACATCGTATTGTGTGTACTAATAACAACAGCAACCACATTATATTGTAGAGCATGTAGCATCACAGGCGGAAGCAATTAGAAGACTAATCTCGCATAGTATTGAAAAACAAATCGGAAAAATCAAGTATTTTTTTATATATTTCTATATATATTTTGGTTAATAGCTGGATAATGACTAATTTCATTTAATAACGTATATGCTTGACTCTTGTTCACATGACATTACATCAAAAGTTAAAAATCGTTGTAATTTTTGTTATGTTTCTGTTGTTTAGATGCGTTGAAAAAGAACAAAAGTTTTTACCAAACACACATCTACCATTTGTGTGTGTATTACCGTTAGCATGCTGTGGCATTGTGTAACCAAAAAAATGAACAACAATTTTTGTGGCTTACAATGTAGTTTTTTTTTCATCTACTTCTTTTATACATTTTGCAAATTATGAAAGTTTTATTTTTTGTATGTATTTTCATCAGTTTACTCATAAGTTTTTTGTTTTGTATTCTGTTGTTATTGTTGTTGTTATTTGTGGCACTCAAATTGTCAGAGTCAGGGAAGCAAAGGAAGACATTAACATGCCAACACGCAAAATAAAAAAAAAAACAAAACAAAAAATGTAAAGAAAAACTTTAGTTTAATTTGAATATTGCATGTTTGAAAAAAATCCTTCTTGCAAAAACAAAAAAAAAACCAAACTGGCAACAGTGCTTCCGTTTTCGTTGGTTGAATCGCATAATAATTGTGGGGCGTATGCACTAAAACAATGACGGCTAGTGGGTGGTTAAACTAAATCAAATGTAATTATTTCGAAACCAAATCTTTATATCAAAAATATGAATTAAAGTAAATGAAACCTATACTTTTGAAGCAAGTTAGTCGTGCAAACACTCACCACTTACCTTGCATAATGGTGATGATTGGCACTACTTATAGCCGTATTGCCTTCATTTGTGGCTAAATCATTTATATATAAGTTTTTATAAATAGTTTTAGTAAATTTTTAGGTATTGGTGAATGGCTCTCCTGTGAGTGTTTAGATTTGTTATTTGTTTTTTTAAAAGTGTATGTCTAGTTGGTGTTAAAACCGATTAACAATAGACATTTAAGTGGTTTGTATGTTTCTATGTTCGAGGCTCTAAAATAAATTGGCAATTAAATGAAACTATTGTAAATTTAAAACGTAACTAAAATTAGTTTACCACAAGGCAACCACAACTGTTATTTCTTTTTAATGTTCGCATGGGTGGTTTGAGGAATTTGAGTGTAAAAGAAGTTTTAAAATGCTAAAGATATTTTTTTGTGAAGCAAAACTCTCAGAAACTGAGAAATTTTTCCTCTAATTTAAATATTATATTAAAAGAAATTTTTTATCACAAAATTCTTATGTTTTTTTATATTAAACTTTTGAATTTTATATTAACAATTTTTTCTTATAACACAGATTATTACGATTCCAGTCCATCGAAATTAAAAAATTTTTCATTATCTTAAGCTTATATTTTTTCAAAATAATTAGAAATTTATTAATTCAGTTCGAGGCCAATTTCCTTATTATGAATTAACATAATAAGTACTTTTTTCAAACACTGTTATTTTTCTTCATCAGGATACTCTCCAGACAAATACTTCACAGAGCTTTTGTTTTCAAAAAGCTCTACACTTTCGGAATGAAAAGACGATAGTTTCGTGGATTTTCCAGGTCCCCTTCATCAGTTTTCTTTAGAAAGTGGTGGCAGTAGTGCAATGCAATTTGAAGCATCAAAATCTCATATTAAATTTAGTGTGCTACATTAACAAAATGGAAATGGAGCAATAATGTGTTTTCGAAGTCTTCTGCAAAGCATAGCCAAAAATAGAAATATTTTGAAAGTTTTTTGTTTTCGTATTTCATAGCATTGGTATAAGTGACTACAAGTTTTATTTTTACCCTTCTTCTTTGTTAATACAAGAAGAGACAAAAACATTTTTTCTCCGTACTACGAGTGTTGTCAAAATGTTGGTTTTTAATTTTTATTTAAAAAATAAAAATTGTTTTTCGACCTTTTTAATTGATTAATTAGAAATTTATTAATTCAGTTCGAGGCCAATTTTCTTATTATGAATTAACATAATAAGTACTTTTTTCAAATCAAATTGGCCTCGAACTGAATTAATAAATTTCTAATTAATCAATTAAAAAGGTGGAAAAACAATTTTTAGTTTTTAAATAAAATGCGTGCGTGAGTAATGCGTGAGTATATCGCACCAATTACCAAAGTTTTGCTGGGTGTGCATTGAACACAGAGTGAATTAAATTCAATCCATTTTTAAATTGTAGAAAATGGTTGTTTCTCAGAAAAAAATTACTTTTTGTGTCTAAAAGTCCCCTAGTAAGAGGTATTTGTGACAACACTAGTACAGTTTTTCAAAAAAAATATATTGCAAAAATTAATAAAAACTTTTTCAAAAACTTTATTTTTTGATATAATCAGTTAAAAATGTATTTAGTTGAAAGAAACATATCTAAAGAAAATAATGTACATTCTAGAGATATTTTTCTCAAAAAATCTTATACTTGACACAAATTTTTGTTTCGTTTTTATGCGCTACTGAACAAAAACTTCACAATTTACCGTTGTAACAAATCCCACAGGACACGTAGAAAAACAGTTATCGTTCTTATACTACTGCCCATGGAATTTAGTACACAATCATGTAAATATGCCGTTAATAATTGCACATCCGTATTAAACAACAAAAACAAAAAGAGGTGCGCTAATTCCTGACACGAATGCTGTTTCAAATTCCCAAGCAACCTGTTTAAACTACTACTGCCGCAACTACTACGCCGAACAACTATAATATCCTTTAAATACCACCACAACACTAAAAACTCGTTCCACAACACTAAATCTTGCTCGTATCCACACTCAAGTGCTATCCAACAAGCGAATGCTATACTGGATGGCAGGGCCATTTCCAACTACTTGAAATTCTATTGCTTTGCGTGTTTTGAGATCATTTCAATTTAACTAAAGCATTAAAACTTAAAACAAATGTCCACAATAGTTTTCATTTTTATTGCCCGACCTGACTGAACTAAACATAACTAAACTTAACTGAGCTGAGCTGACCTGACCGACCCTATGACGCGTAGTTGTTACACAAATACTGTTGAACAACCACGTAGTGTTACGTTGGTAACGAAACAGAAAAAAAAGGAAAATAAAAACGAAACAAATGAAAAATAGTATTTTGAAATTTTAATGACCGCATGCATTCAATCATGAACGTTTATATTTGATTAGCCAGGAAAAATGTAGGACAATGTCCTTATGACACAGCACCATGGGGGCTAATACGACTTTGTGTGCAAGTAAATACGAGTACATTAGAGCGTACCACCTTACAGGCAAACTAAAAAAGTTCGCCGTACAACCTCCATTTTACATTTTTCGTTATATCTTTGGCATTTACAGTCGGATCTTAAAGTATGATACATCGATCTTTTTCTCGCGAGGAGACCAGTGTTTTTCTCTCGAGGGCTATTGGCCTCAAGTATCCCGTTCTAGTAGTTAGCCACCAGATCTCAGTTGCTACCACCCTAATGTACAATTCTAATGTCAGAAAATTAAAGCTCGCAAAAAATCATTAAACTTTTGCTAATGAAGTTTTTCGATAAACCCAGTAGAATTTTTTTTTTTATATATTGGTTGCCGAACGTAGGGTCGCCTTTCTAAATTTTTTTTATTGGATTTTTCCTTTATAGCAAAATACTGGTCTCCTCAAGGCAAAAAAATCGATATATCACACTTTAAAATCCGATTTTAAATGCCGAAGCTATAACGAAAAATTGAAAAAGACGACCCCTACGTTCGGCCAAAAAAAAAAATTTTTTTTTTAATTGCAGAAATACTTCATATTGGAGGGTGTACGGCAAACTTTTTTTTTTTTTTGAGGTACGGTCTAGAGTACATACTTACAATCACAATAATGCAAGTGTACACTTTAATGATTTTACCTTTTTTTATTTAACATAATTTATGAAAAACAATGTAAAAAAAAATATTTTAATTACTATAAGAAGGTTTTTTGTGTTTATTTCTAAAAGTACTTATAAAATGCATTTAATCATGAGTGGTTTGTTATTTTGTTCGTCGTCATAATTAATTTGCAAATGAAGAAATTTTAATAATCAACAGTTTGATACAGCAAGTGTCGAGTTATAGGGCCTATGGGGAACGATTCCGATTGTTGTGAAGCTGTAAATTGATAAACGTTTTCAGTACTTAGCAGACAATCCAATTCTTAAGCCAAAAATATCTTGCAAAACTTTAACTTTATGTTTCACTAAATGAAAGTTGATGGAAAATGTAAGTCGTGTATACCCACTCTTTCTTCTGATAATATTTATACCATATATTTGGCATTGACAACTAACTTGGACACCAATATAAAAATTTCGATTTATTGCTTTATTTAGGCGATAAAGCCTTAATAAATATTCAAGACGAATAAAGAAATCTAATAATAAAATAAGTTTTCTATAAATAATACTAGCAGTAATATAAAACGAGTAAAAAGGTTAAAGTCGGGCATGCCGACTATACAATACCCTACACCAGTTTGGTGTATTGTTTGGATCCGAAATTCGAATGGGTTAAAATGGGGCTTATGTCAAAATTTTCTATAATGTGAGTCAGCGCACCAAATTTCATTAAAATATCTTAATATTTGCGACCTGCAGTTTGTAACCAAGCCAATTTTGGGGGACCCTTATATGGGCACTAGGTCTAAACATGGACCAATGTTCACCAAAATCAATAGGCTTCGTCCTTGGGCCAACATAGGTCTGTGTACCAAATTTCATCAAAATATCTTAATATTTGCGAACTGCACCGTATAAAAAATATAATTTTGGTCGGACCCTTATATGGGCACTAGGTCTAAACATGGACCGATGTTCACCAAAATCAATAGGCTGCGTTATTGGCCCAATGTAGGTCTGTGTACCAAATTTCATCAAAATATCTTAATATTTACGACCTGCAGCGTATAAACAGTATAATTTTGATAGGACCCTTATATGGGCACTAGGTCTAAACATGGACCGATGTTCACCAAAATCAATAGGCTGCATTATTGGGCCAATATAGGTCTGTGTACCAAATTTCATCAAAATATCTTAATATTTACGACCTGCAGCATATAAACAGTATAATTTTGGTAGGACCCTTATATGGGCACTAGGTCTAAACATGGACCGATGTTTACCAAAATCAATAGGCTGCGTTATTGGCCCAATGTAGGTCTGTGTACCAAATTTCATCAAAATATCTTAATATTTACGACCTGCAGCGTATAAACAGTATAATTTTGATAGGACCCTTATATGGGCACTAGGTCTAAACATGGACCGATGATCACCAAAATCAATAGGCTGCATTATTGGGCCAATATAGGTCTGTGTACCAAATTTCGTCAAAATATCTTAATATTTACGACCTGCAGCATATAAACAGTATAATTTTGGTAGGACCCTTATATGGGCACTAGGTCTAAACATGGACCGATGTTCAAAAAAATCAAACTTGTTCGTCCTTGGGCCAACATAGGTCTGCGTACCAAATTTCATCAAAATATCTTAATAGGTGCGACCTGTAGAGTGCGCACAAGATTGCATGGACAGACAGACGAACGGACGGACGGACGGACGGACGGACGGACAGACGGACATCGTTAAATCGAAATAAAAAAAAATTCTGAACCGATCGGTATACTATAAGGTGGGTCTACGACCAATATTTTTTGGTGTTACAAACATCAGCACAAACTTATAATACCCT
Organism: Leucophora obtusa; assembly: GCA_949987735.1. Taxonomy (NCBI): domain Eukaryota; kingdom Metazoa; phylum Arthropoda; class Insecta; order Diptera; family Anthomyiidae; genus Leucophora; species Leucophora obtusa. Next base: position 360,310,385 of record OX465295.1, read on the forward strand.
GACCACATAGTGGTGTAGGGTATAATTATAGGTATATCGAAAATTGTTGATCTATGTCCCCTTTTCAAAATTGCGAAATTTGGTGAAATTGACACTAAACCTCAATAAACTTCGACGAAATTAGGTTTACTTATAACTAACTCTATATTAGCAAGATGTATCCTGAGGGTATCCTGTGAGAACTGGATAAAAACTAAAAACTCATTTCACAAGTACAGGCTCTAAATCACCCGAGTAAAAAAGTTTATAAAATAAAATGTTATATATGAATGCATATATTCTCAATATGTAACTGGATATAATTTCATCCGAAAAATAGTTATATTAAATTATATCAAATGGGATATAATTGTATTTACAAGCACACAAAGTTATATCAAATGATCCACTTATGTAAATATGTATATCCGAGTTTTGTCCCAATCAGATTGAATACAATACAATATGATTAAACTGAAATGATAAAAAAATGTGCACTATAGGGCAGCAGGAATTGGGCATACAACGTTCTGATTTAACGTCACACACACTAACATTAAGCCACAGGCTACTGTTGCTATGATTAAATATTAAAGACATACAATAATTTATAAACCCGTTATTGTGAAATTTTTTAGACACTTCGAAAATTTCTTTTCAGTTTCTTTTCCATTGCATTCTTCATTATTCTGATTCGAACAAATGTTAAATTCCAATATTGCGTTGTGTGTTTTTGAATTTTTTATTTCTATTGCATTTCTTGGACGATTCGTTAGCAAATTGAAATCAGGAGCGTACGTTGCTGGCCTTCTTTCCCTAGTTTGGTAATAGGGCTGCTATCTAAGCACCCAAACATGCTATATCGGAGCCGACGTTTCAAAAGTTCCGGTGTTTGCAATCTTCCTACTTCCTGAGACAAACATTGGCCATTCAGGGTTTATTGACACCAGAGCTTTGAAGAATTAATTCCTTTTCGAATGAATTCACTATCAATCAAATTCAATTTTCTCCAGAATTGAATGAATTCCTTTTCTTAAATAATTCACTGAATTCGTTCAACTGAACGCGTTTATCAAACCACAAATTCAAAGAATTAATTCAATTGCAATAGTTGTTTTTATTAAATCAAATGAATTAATTCTCACCAGTGAATTAATTCAATTCAATTTTATAAATCGAAAAAAAGTGAAATAATTCCTTACTGAATTAATTCACCACTGATTTCGTTTAATTTCATTTTCGTTCAGTGAATTAAAAAAAAATAAAATTACGTTCAGTGAATTAAAAAAAATACGTTTACTGAATTAAAAAAAAACTACGTTCACTGAATTGAAAACAAAGATTACGTTCACTGAATTAAAAAAAACGACGTTCCCGGAATTGACAAATAAAAATTACGTTCACTGAACTCAAATGAGAAGCAATAACATATTTTAATAGCTTGTAGAGTTCTTAGTATTGTAAAAACGTATAAATGAAATACGTCATAGTCAAGCATCTACATTTTACGGGGAATCATAAGTTTGAAAAATTAATAGTTATATTTTTACTTAATATATGATTTATTTATTTTTACTAGCAAACATTAAGCCACAGGCTACTGTTGCTATGATTAAATATTAAAGACATACAATTGCTTAGTTACAAATCCTATTTGTAAATAAATGTTTTCTTCTACTGAACGGCAGAAAACAGGCTTTGAATTCAGTGAACGTATTTTTTCAATTCAGTGAAGGTAATTTAATTCTTTTATTTAAGTAAATGTATTTTTTTTTTAATTCACTGAACCTAATTTTATTTGTTTTTAAATTCACTGAACGAAAATGAAATTGAACTATTTCAGTGGCGAATTAATTTAGCAAGGAATTAATTCACTTTTTTCGTTCAATTTATAAAATTTAACGCGTTTACCAGTGAATTAATTCATTTGATTTAATAAAAAGAACTATAGCAATTGAATTAATTCGTAACAAAATAAAGCAAAAGAAAACAAATTTGAATTAATTCCATTCAACATATGGTGCTTAGTGAATTAATTCATCGAATTTTTAATTCAGAATTGAAAAATTGAATTAAGGAATTAATTCTTCAAAGCTCTGATTGACGCTCTTTGTATGGCAACAGAATTTCCTAAGTGCCGATTTTAAGTTTATATCACCTAAGATCGATCGACAGGGTCTCGTTAGCGAAAATAGGGAACACCAAGTCCTCTCTGGACAATCGGTAAAATTGAAATTTGAAAAAGGATTGGCTTTGTGTACAAATAGATCTACTACTTGTATTCGCTTCAATTTCCCTTGCTCCCCAAACACAATTAAACGTTTTGTAAATACAATTATATTTTTAATTGAAATTGAGTAATTCAAACAATATGTTTGCTACTTAATTGCAGAATTTATTTCAATTAAATAGCCAACAAACATTTTTGTTGAAATTAAAAACAATGTTTAACAAACAATATTGTTGGCTTGTTTTTCTATTTTTTTTTTATTTTTTCAATTAAATTGTTTGTCGTATCAACAAACTATTAGACAATAGATTTCGTGGATTTTAATTTTTTAATTAAAAAACACCCCTTAATTAAAAAATACATAATTTATAAAAATGTAGTTCAATTGTTTTAGATTTAATCAAAGAAAAATACAATTAAAATAAAATCATATAAAATTCATTAATAATTTTCTCTAAGCCCTGGTTTATGTATTACGAAAATACTCTAAACGAAAGCAAAGTAACGAAAATTTGTTTTTGTTTCCCATGTATTTTTGACGAAAGTGATTGTCAATTTCTTTCGTTTAGACTATTTTCGTAATAGATAAACAGGCCCTAAATTTACAACTTTTTATTTAATACTTTTTTATTTTTATTCAATTTCGACACTTTTGCCATGAGTTTTTTAAGTCTTTAAGCCAGATCCACAATTCTGGAATATTCTATAGAGTAGATTTTGTTTCTTTCTTTTTCACATTTACATATTTTTGTATCATTCCATCTCTATTTTAGTACATTTTAGTACTCCATCATTGTGAATGTGGTTTTATGGATATGTAAAATAGAGCTGGATCGTTCATGAATGAACTAGTTTAATTGAACGATTCCCTCTTTTGAATGACATGAACTAGTTCATCATTATGCGGTCTTTTTGTTCAATCGTTCTTTCGATGGATCAATTTTTGTATCCCTTTTTAATTCAGTTGTTTGAAATCGAAATAATTTTCTACGCAGTAGCAATATTTAAGAATTCCCTACGCAGTAGTAATATTTCAGATAATAAAAAACATTCAGGCATCATAGAAAGAAAAAAAGAATGTTTAACAGAAACCATTTTTTTAATAAAGTTTTAGATTAACTGGTTCCTTTAGCTTGTAGGCAGCTACATTAAATAAACATATAAAAGGTGAAAACTGCGTAAAAAAGTTGCCAACCGAAGTAATCAGTTCAGTATGATCAAAACAAAAAACTACGATTTGGACGAACTATGTTAGTCCAATTAGAATTGACGATAATGACCGAATTAGTAAATAACTTCTTGAGTGTCAACAATCAGCAAGTTTAATTAAAAAAAAAAACTTGGAAATTTGTCATATCAACGAAATTTTTAATTGATTCAACTAAAAATTTAGTTGAAATGACAATTTAAATTTAATAATTATTTTGTCACGTGCAACTTATCGTATTCTTATCTGTGTATTGGTAAAGTGCTACTTTTCAACGGAATTCTTAGTTTAGTTAAATTTAGTTAAACCTTCTGGTCTTTCTCCACACAAATTTCATTTAAATAAATATTAAAATACCCTAATATCGCAGAGGTCTTTGCTTGCTGGTTTCTGAAATTTTTCTTATGAGTTTTCTAACAATGATCATAATAAAAAAGGAAAAACTAATTTAAGAAACTTTCCTGATCAATTAAATATGATGAAAAAGTAAAAGTCGGGCGTGTCGATACCCGATTGTATGATACCCTATACTAACTAGGTTGAAAGTTAACTAATATTTGGATCCAATTGACTTTTGTTAAAATTTGTCTCCAATTTGGTAAAAATTAGGAAATCAGTACAAATTTTATTTTTGCCTAATGTCAGGTGTATTTAAGATAAAGTCGGGAATATACTCCATATAGGCGCTAGGTCCAAAGAAGGACCAACCGATTATATTCGGAATCAAAATTGGTTCTTTGGCCCACATGAGTCAGTATAACAAATTTCATTTAAATATCTTCATATTTCCGATCTATAACATACGAACACTACGGGCACTACGTCAACATGGCCCAATTATAACAAAAATCAATAGACTTTCTGCTTTGGCCAATTTGAATGAGTGTACCGAATTTAATTTAAAAACCGTGCCAACAAATATGAGAGTTAATTTTTCGGAGGAACTTTAGGTTTAGGCATGGATCGATTTTAACCAAAATCAATAAATAGGCTGGCGTTAAGGCAACGGCAGTGCAAACTGGTTAAAATAAAAAAAAATCATAATTTCATTCCTTGAAAAAACTACTGTAAGCAAGTGTAATTTAAAAAATTCCCATAGTATCGAATTTATCATTAAACATGAAAATTTTAAACAACGGATCGCTGTGTATAAATATTTGGCTTCTCTATTGAGTTGTTTAAGGTATTTAGTCAATTGCCAAATATTCTATACAAACTTGTATTTACCTGGCTTTGCGTGCTTGTTGTTGTGGCTGCTAGTATATAATTAAGCACTTTGAATTATTTTTTATTGACATTCCAAACTGTCAACATAAGTATCGAATTTCATCGCCTGTTTGATTAATCGAATATTGTTTAATGATTACACAATAATGTTGCAAAATCTAATTAAAACAATAAATTGACTTTTAAAGGTTGTTAAGGAAGTTTAATTTAAGGAAAGTAAACGAATCATGTTTATTGAAGAAAAGTTATAAAAGTATTTTATTTGTCATCTGATTTGTTTTAAATAGTTTTTCTTAATTTTTAACACTGAAACACCCCAATAAAATCCCTATTGAGTTACAAATCACAATATTTTAGTGGTTTGCAACAAAAAATCAATACATACATAAAAAACCGTATAAAAAAAATACAGCGTAGAACATAAATGATAAATAACAATTTTACTACACATAAACATAGGACACGATTGGTCTTTTAAACACTACGTACCTACCTACTTCTAGCATTTGCAGCAAAGTAATATTTGTTACCCCAAGGGAGCTGAAGAATTATAACGCGTATGAAAGATCCCATCTTTAATGTTCGACGCAAGAATATTTCGATGAGAAAATAAGCAAGAACTCATAGTCATGATTCTTCAACAACGTTTGACATTGAAAATAATTTAAGTAAATTGAAATTGAATTTAAGTTGGCAATAGGGTAGTTGGGGTATAAAGGGTGGCATAAAATTGCGTAAACCCCTAATCAACTACTTCCAAAATAAAATTCACAAATACTATAAAAACAACATAAATTCAAACACTTTTAAGCAAACGACAACAAAGTCTTGTAAAGTTACAAAGTGTAAAAATAAAAAAAAAATATATAAAAACTTAGAGCACATTTTCATTTCCTGCCTTAATGGAATTGATAAAAAAGAAAATATAATACAAAAAAATATAACAAAAATTTTATGGAAAATTTATAATAAATAAATAAAAAAATAAAATATTAGAAAGCATCACCATCATCTCACTTTGAATGTTGGACGTTGTTAAACTTTGTTTTTTTTTTTTTTTTTGTTGTCTTGAAAAGAAACTACTTTAACAAAAGTATTATAAAGTATGGTTCTAGTTGATGATACTGCTGTTAATGATGATGACTGTGATGTTGATATCATGTTTTACGTAGTTACTAAGCTGTAAAGTTTAAGAGGCAGTTTTGTGACCATGAAAAAATATAATTTTTAAATAAGAAATTTTTAAGAATTTTTTTGTTTTTGTTTTCCATTAAGATATCCAAGAAAAATCTCAAAAATAGGTTCTCATTATTAATAACTAAATAATAACACTGTTTGGCAATGGAAGTGCACTTTTCAAACGACCTAGAGTAGGTTGTAAGTCTTGCTGAGTAGATCATATTAAATGCAACTGCAATTTTAGAATGCATTTCTCAAATTTGTTTGCTCCTTAAATTTGTTTGAAATTAGTGTTATTTTTTTGAAAAAATCTCTTTTGAATTTGTAAAAAAATTCTAATATTTGATATTCTTCTAAATATTCACTACTGCATGACGTACTCTAAAATTTTCATTGTAATATTAATACCACCAAAAAAACAAATTTTAATTGAGGAATATGTGTTACAAAAGAATTAGAAAAATATTTTGCGTGTTTTTTAATCACCTGGATTTAGAATTTTTCATACAAAAAATGAATTTATTAAATCCAAAAAAAAAAGCTGGAATTATTAAATCCACAATAAAAGCACAAATATATGAAACAGCCTATTAATTTAATGTCAGAAAAAAATACGAATGAAAATTAAAAGAGAAACAAAAAAATTGAAAAACTAACAAATAAAAGGTTTTTATTAAATTTTTTTTTATGAAATATGTTTAGAAAAAAAAACTACACCTCACCAAATACATATTTTTCATCTTGGACATCGAGAAATAGCTGAAATAGAAATGGCAATTTTTCACTCTACAGTAAGTAATTTAATTAAATCCAATTAGTGAATATTAAATATTGTAATGGTATTTTTCAATTGTGTAAAAATATAAATTGAAGTGATAAAACTGAAATGGCAGCCTGGCTATCGCTGTTTTATATTAAATATAATTAAAACTTAAAAGTTAAAGTAAAATCCTTCATCATCGAATTCGGTATTAAAAATTAGGGTGAAAGAAGTGTCGGACAGAAAATTCTTTTTAAAATAGGGAGAATCTAACCCCATCTGTTGAGCACTTTTAGAAATACTTTTTGGATTTATTAAATCCAAGTGATTAGAAAAAACGGCTATTATTGAGATGATTGGAATATTTTGAAATATTTTAGTATTTAAAATTATGTAAGAAAGAAAATAAAATCAATAACACATTTTATTCCACTTTTAAGATGAACTGGCTGATGTATTTACAGGCTGCAAGTTGAAGATTATTTAAGTATTACGCAACAGGTTTTATCGATGAAGAGTTGAAGTGCTAATGAAGAATAGAAGTACTGTCTGCTCCACTCTTCGTCGAAATCGCATCTTTTAGTTAAAGTTTATTCTGACGAGGCGTAAGTAAATGCAAAGCGATTTAAAACAAGCATTCTAGCAAAATGGGCGTATTTTCATAAATTTCTTGTCTCAAACAGTTAAGTGACTATTTATATACTACATATATTGTGGGAAAATCCATTTTTCTTTCCAGAAAACAACTGAAAAAAAAATTTAGAAAAATTTCCACTTAGTCGTATTTAAATTTAAACGCTTTTTGTCGTCTATGACGCTACAAAGTATATAAACTTAACAATGACAAATTTGTTGGAACAATACTGTCATTTTGTTCTAAGATAGAGATCAATGTGTATTATAAGAAATAACATAGACAAAAAAAGAACTACGAAATAAAGAGCGGTTCAGTTTAAATTGCAACTGACTTTAGTTGGCAAACAGGTCCTTTACCTTGGTCAACAAAAATGTACAATACTCCACAAACTTGTGGGTGTTGTGGTGTAATGGTTAGTGCATTAGACTGTTACACATGAGGTTGCCGGTTCGGTCCCCAGTGACCGCAGCATCAATTCGGAAATATAATATATGTGATTTTTCTATCCATCATACATATCGCAGCGTCCATCTTCGGTATTCCCATAGCACTTAACCCCACCGAAGTTTAATATAACAGGGCTATGAACTAAACAGCTTCAACAAAGGTTGTTCAGTTCTAAAAATTAAACATTTCGTGCTATCGGTACTTTTTGTAAGAGAGCATGACTTAAATGCCTTTATTGCCTTATTTTGTTTAACGACGGTTGTATATATATATATCATGTTATATATCACTGGAAAGCTTATAAAAAATACATGATCTGATGTGGAAATAAGTATAACATTTTATATAAAAAAGACGGAGTATGTAAAAAACGCATTTTTTTAAACACATTTCAAATTTACGTAATTAAAAAAGAGTATATCACAGGATTAATATATCTATCAAAATATGAAGTTTGATGTACATATTTCCTATGTTTAGCACAGAAGGCGGCCTAAATTCTTTAAAAATGTACCAAAAAAGGTGTTTCAGGACAAATTTTTACAAACCTTATGTAGTGCGAATATCGAAAAAATTTTGGAAAATTTTAAAACAACAAATTCGAAAGAACAAAAAAGTACCAAAAAAAGGTACCAGTGAAAAGCCCTCAAAAATTCCTTTCCAACAATACCACACTTGCACATGTTTCCTTTGGTCGAAATATCTTAAAAAGCAAAAAACCCTAAAAAGGACCAATTTTTTAACCCCTTTTTAGACCCTTAAAACTCCGAGGTGGCCGATAAGCTGATACAGGTCGATCTTAGATTTTTTTCTCTATCACATATCCAAATTTCATGAAAATCGGAGTGTTTAGGCTGAAGTACTTCCCTTTTTAGGGCTTAATCACAACTGAATCGACTGTCAACCGACGATTCGCGATTAATTTATGGTTTTATTTTTGTTTTTGCCGCCATTCTTCAACATTTAAATTGGTTTTGAATTAGTTTTTGTTGCTTTTAATTTTATTCTTTTAATTTTGGTCTTTTTGGGGTAAATTCGGTATTTCTGTTTTCAGTTATATTTGTTCTATCAAAAAAATAAGTTTTTTTTTAAACAAAGTATGAATTTTTGCAGCTCTGATATGAATTTCTACAATTCTGTTCTTATAGACAACCCTTATTTAGTTAAAAATATGGCAACAATTTGCCAAATATTTTTAGTGTGTGTTAGTGTGTCGTCATGAAAATAGAATAGATTCTATTACAACGAAAAATCTCGGGATGATATTTTTCTTCCAATACAAAATATATAAAAAGAAATTCTTGCAGTCATTGTCGATCCAGTTAGGATTAATCTTTATAGTTACTAAATTAGTTTCAAATAAGAGACTATTAATTATAGAGATAGGAAATCAAAACTTACACAGTAGTGGTCTTTTTGGTGTACTCACCGGTAGAGGGCGCTGAAATTTAGTATTACCTGATCAACTATTTAATATCAGTTTAGTATCAGCTGACCCTATATTAAAAAACTCAAAAGCTGCTGAAAACTGTTTGAAATAAGGAAAAAACAAACGCGGTATATATTCAAATAATAAAGTTTGAGAAATCCGTTTGTTTTTTTGCATTGTTGTTTATTATTATTTAAATTTAAATAAAAAAATAAAATTTTAAATTTTTTTAACAAAGTTCCATCTAGTGATAACGATTTTGTTATTACTTATTTTTCTGGTGATGCCATACCCCTGTTTCAAATTATCCACAAGTTTATTCAGTATTAATAAGAGTAGCATGAGTTTCAATTTAAACTGAACCGTTCGTTATGTGACAAGTAAAGAACTCATATAAGACTTTTTTTCTTCTTTTAAGTAAGGCTGGCCTTTTGTTTTTGTAAGTCATCTGAAATAATGAAAAAAAGAAAAACCTTAAGGTACTAATAGCAGACCAGACTCCATCAAAAAAGAACGCTAATTCGACATTATCAATTAACCACAGAGAATAATAATTCATGTCAGACAACTTAATGCCTGAAGACAATAGGAAAAATGTCTAGAGTAGCATTTGTTGTTTGGCTGGTTGTTGTTTGTGTTCATTTCAAATGCTGCACGAAAGTTATTTAAAAGGCTGGCTAACTGACTGCCTGCTTGACTGGCTTGCTGACTATCTGACTGGTCTGGGCTGGTTTGTTAGTTGGGGCTTATTAAATTGGCAAACACAAAAAGACGACACAAGGAGAATGGCCGACAAATAAGTCAATGTTGAAAAGAAACATAAAACAAAAAAGAAAAACAAAAGAACAAAAACCAAACTCCAATCATGTCTATGTGTGCACAGAAAAAACAACAATGTTGAGTATATGAATGGATGTAGTTGAGTTAAGTAAACACCAAAAGCCCAAATGCAATTGTTTTTCTATGTCGTTGCTTCCTTCCTGCTATGGGTACAATTGACGCACTGGGAGCATATGTTCTAAAAGTCTGACTATAAAACAAACAAACATATATGCATACATGTTGTATTTGTATGTATAAACATACCCGTGTAAAAAAGATTAGATCTGCTCAGATATGTTTAGATCTAATTACATATTATAGAATTTATTTAAATCTGGTGCCAGATCAGATCATATATGATAAGATATGGTATATGTGAAACAATTTATTGTCAGATCTTATCGGATCTTGTTCCGGATCTGTTCATATCTAAAGTAATCTGGAAAACTGGGTGATTTTGATAACCAGATCTTAGCAGATCTGGCCAGATTTGCTACCACATCTTATCCCTATAAGCTGACACCAAAATAAAAATGTATACCCAAGTAAAAAAGTTTTGATATAGATTTATATGACTTTATAAAATTGCTTGTGGTAATATATTGCAAAATATGTATTCATACAAAATTATATTTTATTGTATAACATTGTATAACGTTGTATATTAAATATATAACTATATCTTCCTTCATATTACACTTTATATCGTACAATATATTATAATATCCAATTATATATCAATCTATATGTCACTACATATGCCACATACATTACATATTACATTATATATAATTTGATACATTTAAGTGGGGACAAAATTCGGATCAAATTGTATAAAAATATATCTTAAACAATCAAAGTATATATAATTGTATCAAATAATTTTCTTATTGTATAAATTTAGATCTTATTAAACCAATTTAGATATAATATGATACAGTAAGATGTTCTCATTTTTCGGATAAAATCATGTATAATACATAAGTCACAAAATACTTTTTTTGCATGGGTAAACAAATTTTGTTTGAAGAATTATTTGGTAACAGTAACATCAGTTTAGTTCAAAGTCAAAATCAGATTAGATCTGCCTAGATTTGATCAGATCTAATTAGATTAGAAATTTGTCCCCAATTTAGAGATCTAATTAGATCTGGTGCAATCAAATCTACTGAGATCTGGTCAGATCTGATTTTTTTACACGGGTATTTAGTATTCATCGTAGCCGTAGTCATTCTCGTGGTACCAGTCATCAAATTGATGTATGATGCACAAGTAATCTACATTTGCCTGTGTGTAAGTATATAGATAATTCTATTCTAAACTCCATATATATTAAGTTTGTGAAGGTAAACCATAGAGTGGGCCGAAATCGCAAAATTTTCGGTTCTTAAAGGCTCGCGCTGCAGAGAAGTCCAGAAATACATTACCAATGGTATGCAATATGCCTGAACTTATGTTATTAACCCAGTACGAGACGAATAATGAATAAATTTTCTTTTTCTCAAATTGAATTTTTTTTAATTTAAAAAAAAAAAAACTTTTGAAAGAAAAATAAGTTCAGAAAATATTATAAAGGAAAACTGAGTAAAACATACAAAAAAATAGTTTTTGCCTTATTCGGTTGAGCTGAGTTTCAAACTTGGGATGCATTAATTTATATATAGGGTGGCCCAAAATTACCGAAGGGGTTTAAGTTCATTATAACATAATAATAAAAAGACATAATTATTTTTTTTTATTTGTTAAATACAGTATATTAATGGAGAATATTTTTAATTTAATTATGAAAAATTATATCTCGCAAGTGGTGGCCATTTTCTGCTTCGCACATTCGTGCTCTTTCCAAAACATTTTCCTTAACCTTTCGCAAAACTTCAGGTGTTATGTTGTTGATTTCGTCGCGTATATTGTTCAGTAATTGCTGGATGGTTCCAGACTTATTCATATAGACTTTTCCTTTCAAATAACCCCAAAGGAAACAGTCTGGAGAGGTATGTATGCAAAATTCTCTGCAGCGACCCTCTTGAAAGGCCAAGTTGTGTCGAATGTCTCCTGGTTGATGTTTCTCCATCTTCCCGAATACTCTGCTGTACCCGTTCAGTGTTGTCATTCGTGTGCACCGTTCGTCGCCTGTCGGCATCAGGAAGGTTCCTTACTACCCCTTGTTGTCGCAAATTTGCTACCAGACGATTTATTGTTGACTCTGAGGGTCTATATATGTGACAGCGCATTGAGAAAGGGACCTAAGGGTAAAAAAATCAATTTTTTTTTTTTTTATGGACAACATCTGAGCATCGAATGAGACCGATCCCATGCTCTCCTGACCTTAGGTCCCTTTCTATCCTTAGGTCCCTTTCTATTTTGCGCGTCACATATGTATATGCTTTTAACGTTGGATCATTTTGATTTCAAGTTCTTACAGGTTGTTTTTCATGTTCCAAGTTCAAGTTGTTGTTCAAGTTTTTCTTGATGTGCATATCAGATTTATTGCTCTGTTTTCTTCTTAAAAATGCATAATCAGGAGTTTTTTGAAGTTTGCATATTTTTTCATACATTTTCTGCAATGGTAGAACTTTAGAACTGGAAATTATGCAAATACACTCTACTCTAATAAATAATATTCTTTACACCCTTTGTTTGCCAATGTTTTAGTATATATAAAACGTGCGTGAGTAAAAGCGTATGTGTATTTGTTGTAGTTGTTAAGTAGTTCCTAGGCAGTGGAATATTTAATGCATAGCCTGTATTAGGTGTCACAGCGACAGTCGCACGAGCAAATGGTTTAGTGTGGCAAACATAAAAATCCAAACTATGTTAAAATTCCAATAAGCATTCATTGATAAGACTTGCGCCTCAAAACTAACATTTCAACAATTAAAAAGAGTAAAGTTAAGAGAAAAAAAGAGTGTGATTTTGTGCTTATGAATATGTTTTTAACGTAATCGAATACATAATAGAAAAACTTGTTAAACCATGCATGTGAGCTAACTAGAAAACAGCTGTTTTGTAAGTTTTCACATTATTTTTCTCTTCTTTTGCTAAATGTTTTTTAATCCTTTCAATATTATGCTAGAGATGATAAATTTTGGTACTAACTAGCTTTTGATAGTATACTTTTTTTATTCACAAGGTACTATTAAAACCGAAGGCTTTTTTAACATACATTTAGATCATTAAAGCTACTATAATACCTGATTTACTAAGAGACATATCATTAATCTGCTTGGAAAATATATGAAAAAAGGAATACTAAAAAAACAGAAACTAGATCTAGTCGGACGGATATGAAAATTAATGTGTTTATAATTTTTAGAGAAAAGGTTTATTCTTCTTCTTAAACTCAAACGTGCTAAACTAAATAATTTTAGCACCTGTAAAGTTTAGTTAAATTTTTAAAAAAAAAATTTCATAATCAAATTCTAATATCTCTATATCTAACCCAAACACTGTATGCACTCCCTGCATAAATATGGACAAGTAATCCGATTATCTAACTTTTATAACTTTCTTATAAAAACCATCATGACCGAAAACGCTTTTCTGTATTTATTTTTTAATATTTGTCAAAAAATGGCGCCCAAATTATTTACTTAACTTGAATTTTATTTGCTTTGACACTGTAGAAAGTACGCAAAAATTCCGTCACTTAAACTTCATATAAAAACAGAACAAGAGTAACTCTTAAAAAAAGTTGTTATAAATTAAGAAATTTTGACAGTGCAACTACAAAGTTACTGATTTGCACAGCAGGTTCGAGTTAAGGTTTTAAAATCAAATTTTTGGCTTTAAACTAAATTAAACCAAATAATTCTGGCTCTTCTGATTACAAAACGTACATTGTATAGGCTGTGATTGAAAAAACTTCAATTAGCCACACTCAGCGCTATGCCGACCGTGGTGTAACTTGTAAAGAGGTGATGCTACGAATCATAGCCTGTGCAGAGGGCTGCCGGTTCAATCCCCGGTCATGGCAATACACAAAAAGTTTCTCATATAGAGACAAATTAACAATTAAAAATTACTTTGATCAGTTGACACATAAACTAACCACTGACGAGTCTTTGGGTGAGACGAAACTGCGACAGTCTGGTGATTCCCTTGTGTCTGTTAAATTTTTCAATAAAAATTTTTTCTTCAACTTCTTTCTATAAATCAACTCTAGAAATAAATTTACTAAAATTACTGTATATTGTATAAGCCTTGCCATCCTTTCTATCAATTTATTTCACGCTCTCTTGTTCTCTTTATTGTAATAAAATTTCAACTTACTCTTCCATTAAGAATTTTTTTTTTTTTTTTTGTTTAATTAGTTTTCAGTCTTTAAACGGGTGAGGAAAATGTATGTTACACTCAATTTTATTTGAATTTCTTTTAAGGATATCCTGTAGTTGTCGTTATTGCTATTGTTGTATTATGTGTGCCACCTACAGTAAATTGTTTGTTGTTTATGAAAAATTAAAAGAAGAAAAAAATATATTCGAATTATCTCTTAATAGATTTAATTACTCTTTGTATAGTAAAATCGATTAAAATACACATTCGGAATTTTATCAAAAATTCCAACGTATTCAATAATACCAAACAAATTTGTTTAATTGTTTATGTCACACATGGGACTAAAAAATTGAGTGCACTAATTAATTGATGGTTTTAATACCACTAATAACACTATGCCACAAAATAAGGGTCATGGCTAAGGCCGTGGATGATTCCTATGGCAAATATATGTAATAAGTTAATAAAATAAAACCACTAAAGGGATTTGCAGCTGTATCAATGTAGTCGATTAATAAAATGTTCTTTTTTTTACCAATATTGTATTGAGACGAGACGTAAAAAACAGTTTTAAAGTTATTCAAAACTTACTTATGAGTTCAGATGTCCTCAATGAAATAAAATTAGTGAAATTTTTAGACAAACAAATTCGCAGAATATTTTAACCCTTAAAACGGAAATTTTATGGAAGCTTTTTGGTACTTCTGAAAAAAAAACTTGACTGGTCCATAACATATTGGGCTAAAATGTTCTATAAAAGAAATCCACTCATTGTAGACATTTTAACACATGCTTATTAAGCTCAAAAGATCTTTTGTAACTTTGTAACACACAGTTTCACACACCGATATGCTGCACGAACATGCAAAATGGGGGAACTTTAACCCCCCTAAAATAAAATTCCGATGTTATCTTTCAAGACGCCAACACATATATATTTTTTTTTATCTTCTCTACCAGACTCCATTGCCAAAATCCCCTAAATTTTTGGAATAGTTCGAAATTGTTGTGCAGTGTAATCGGTTCATAAATAGAAAATTTTCAAGCTTTCAAATTAATTAATTATTTTTTGTGGTTGTATAAAATTCAACAGCAGTCCTACCAGCCAGTTATAAATAGCTGAATTATTTCCAAATTATTTTGATTCTACCCCACTGTGCGACACTGGAGTGGGGAATGTTGATTTGTGTACATTTCCTTTGAATATGATAATTTGTTAAGCATGACGGGAAGTGATTTTTATTTTAAGTGACATTTTCTACTTACTCGTATCAAATAACAGCTAATGAGTCTCGCTGGGAGGTCAGGGTTTTTTATTTATTTTTTTGTTAAATTGATTACTGGGCATTAAACGCACATGAGCCCAAATTAATTACACTCAGAAAAAAATGTTAGTAGAAAAATTGGTAAACGGTTTCACTTCCCATGTGAACATCAAAATATATATGAGCATACATGATCATGCATTGACTAGTATATAATCATGCATAGTCATACATGATCATATACGTCAATGCATAGGTCAATGTATGACCATACATAATCTCATATATTTCCATATATCTTCGGATCCAAAATATATGGAGGTATATGGCCATATATGATCACATATGAGCATACATGAATCATATTTGAGCATATATGGTCATATATGAACATGTACGGTCATATACCCTCAAATTTCGGATCCGAAGATATATGGAAATATATGAGATAATGTATGGTCATGCATTGAACTATGCATGGACGTATATGATCAGGTATGCCCATGCATGATCATATACTAGTCCATGTATGATCATGTACGGTCATATATATTTCAATTTTCACATGGGTTTACAATAATTTCTAGTAAATATTTTTGCTATTCACAGTTTACAAATAACAAAATTTTTAACTACCCAGCCAGCAATTTCGGAGCGCTCAAAAATAAGATTTTTAAATGGCTCACAGAAATGATTATTGTTTTCTTGAAAACAGTCTTTTTTTTTTGGTAGAAAATATGAACCCTCAGAAAACAATCCAAAAAGTTGTCTCTACAATCTTAAAAGCTGTCTCAAAACGAGGGTTCATTTTTCGGACTCAAAGAAGATTCCAAAATTATTTAAATTTATGTAGAAAATTTCGATTTTATACGTTCTTTTTTGTGAGTCATTTCTGAGTACACAGGGGGCTCTTTTGGACGGACCACTTTCATAGGAAAAAGTGGAAAAATGTTTATGTTTTTGGAGCTCATTTCTGAGTCATTAATGATCATCTTTGTTTGCTGGGTAATTTCGTTGCTGCTTTCAAAAAGCATTTTACAAAATTTTGAAAACCGTATTGATAAATTTAGCAAAATATTTTACTGATTTAAAAAAGGACTATTAAATTTCGTTTTATAATTGGCACTTATAATTGACAATTACTTTCACACAAATTCACGGGAAAAAAATTAAATTTGATGTATAATTTTAATTTTTATTTTATATATTATTATAGTACATTTGCTTAGGTATTATGATATTGGGGTAGAAATCAGTAGTTGTTCTTTTTAACTATAATAGAAGCTTTTCATAGAAATATTTGTTAAAATGTGTTACTAATTTCAGGAGACAAAGTTTAAGTTACAGTTTACTAAAATTTTACTAAAAATTTAGTAGCGGTCACTAATTTTTTTCTACTTATTTGACTGCCTTCTAATCAGTATATGTAAGTTGTTAAAATTAGAAAAAAAAAATACCCGAAGGCTCAAAATAGTTAAATTTCCCGCGATAACAGCAAAATTTTCAGTAGCCATTGCAAACTTTTTTTGTTGAGTGTATAATAACTATTAATTTCTGTATGGAATTTTTTAACAATGTTTTTATTACAGTTCTCTTGTTAAAAATAGCTGAAACAATTTATTTTTAACAAGAGGTTTTGATTTTGAAATAACAATCATTGCAATCTAACTAATAACACTGTCGGACAGTATTTATTTGACTTTGTAACTCATATATCACAAATTCCATGGGATTTCAAAAAAAAATTATCGAGGGTCTCCTAAATTTTGTTATATTTTGCACACAGATACTCTATGGAGACGTTTTGATAAATCCATTTTTATTTCCACAAAATTCCAAAAACTCGCGCCTTATTCATGATTTTCATTAAAAAAAAAAAACCAAAATTGAAAATTATATTATAATAAATTATAATTATATATTTTGATTCATACCAATTTTAAATATTGCCATTACATTTAAAACTCCATAGCAATGCCTGCATTTGTAATTGTTATTGATTTTGTTGTTGTTTACATAGACCTTGAGGATGTCATTCAATGAAGACTGTGCCTCTTTGAAAACACTAATAGGAAATTCAAAGCAACTATCTGCATATTTTATACATAAAATAACACTTTTTGGATACAAAAATTCGTGTGTTGTTGTACGCAATAGTGTTTTTAATCTGTGGTTTTAAAAATTTAGTTTATTTCTAGTTTTTTTTTTACTATAACAAATTATATATAATATTCATACATCCTGTTGCAAGAAAACTCCCATGATGGGTTCGCTATAGGACTTAATTCTGGTATTAAAGTTTAGATTTCCTAATTTGATATCTTAAGAGACTTTAAGTATAATTTGCAGAATATTTTAACCTTTTAAAAAGAAGCCAAAAAAAGTCCCTTTAATTGAAGAGTAAGAGGGTTAAAATATTCCACAAAAATGTTCATCATAGTGTTTTACATAAGTTCGCTGAACACATCCTACACCTAAAATGGAAGCTTCACATGTTGCTAAAGAGGGGAAACTTTAACCCCCCAAAAAATATAGGGCCAGACGTAGACTTTTAAAACGCCGATACACGTATATTTTTCCTTTTGTCCCCTCTGCCAGAATCATTTGTTATTTTGTTAAACAAAAACATTAATTTTTTTATGGCTGATGTCCTAACTATTTATTATAAGTTAGGACATCAGCCGTATACTCAATATTATGAAAATGATATTGATTATACGTGGTGTTGTCCTAACTTATAATAAATAGAGCAGGTATTAAAATGTTTATTGAATATTTGGAATGTAAAATATTAAATGAATATTTTATCTAAAACGAAGCCGCTAAAATTTTTTGAATCGATAGAAAGACATCGTAGCTTTTTTATAAATAAAGAAAAATTTTTGGCCGACTTTTAAATAAATTGAATTATGTATTTGTAATTTACAATAAAAAAATTTATTTTAATTGTATTTTTCCAAATTGCGTATAAAAAATTCGATTGTTATAGTCAAAATTTCGAGCATTTTCAAATAGAAGTACAGTTATTTAAGAGCCAGTATTATATTTTTTCCCATTGTAAACCTTATTTTAAATTTCAGAGTCGCTTTGGTACACTCAAAATAATAAGTCTGTTGGCTGAACAGAAAAATTTGTTCCCTTAACAAAGTTTATTCCTGTTTTTTGGCTTAAAATAAAATTTGTTATAGTGCTAAATTACAGCTTTAATAAAGTGGTTGGAATTAGTGCGCAGTGAAATATTAATTTATTTAAAAGTTTTAAAAAAATACCGGATGATGATCGGAAAATAAAATAAATTAAAAGAAATAATTGTTTTAATTACACTATGCGACAGTCAAAATCGGGATGGGATGAAACCAACGGGAAATGTCATATCGGTCGAAAACAAGTTATACGTGTCCCGGCGTTTCGCTGGGTAACCCCTAGGAATCTGTCTCACAGTGTTATTTATTATACCCTACACCACAACGTGGTCAGGGTATTATAAGTTTGTGCTGATGTTTGTAACACCAAAAAATATTGGTCCTAGACCCCCCTTATAGTATACCGATCGGCTCAGAATTTTTTTTTATTCCGATTTAACGATGTCCGTCTGTCCGTCCGTCCATGCATTCTTATGCGCACTCTACAGCTCGCAAATATTAAAATATTTTGATGAAACTTGGTACACCGACTTATGTCGGCCCAAGGACGAAGCCTATTGATTTTGGTTAACAGCGGTTCATGTTTAGACTTAGTGCCCATATAAGGGTCCCCCCAAAATTATATTGTTTATACGCTGCAGGTCGCAAATATTAAGATATTTTGATGAAATTTGGTACACAGACCTATGTAGGCCCATGGACGAAGTCTAAAGATTTTGGTGAACATCGGTCCATGTTTAGACCTAGTGCCCATATAAGGGTCCCTCCAAAATTATATTTTTTATACGCTGCAGGTCGCAAATATTAAGATATTTTGATGAAATTTGGTACACCGACTTATGTCGGCCCAAGGACGAAGCCTATTGATTTTGGTTAACAGCGGTTCATGTTTAGACCTAGTGCCCATATAAGGGTCCCCGCAAAATTGGCTTGCTTACAAACTGCAGGTCGCAAATATTAAGATATTTTAATGAAATTTGTTTCGCTGACTCACATTATAGAAAATTTTGACACAAGTCCCATTTTAACCCAATCGAATTTCGAATCCAAACATTAGTTGGCTTTTAACCCGACTGGTGTAGGGTATTGTATAGTCGGCATGCCCGACTTTAATCTTTTTACTCGTTTTTAATTTGAAATAATCGACCTCAAGCCGAACAAACAACAAAACTCACATTTGTTAATTTTAACACTTTTTTTGTTAAATTTAACACATCTAAATTTAAGTAACAAATTTGTAAAACTACAGTTTTATCTGCGATTATACTGAGTCGTAGAATTTATCCAAATTTGGGGTCTCGGGACCCTCCCTGGGCCTAGTCCATATCATGTGATGGCATATTAGGGCACTCCGATGGAGCAAACATTGTGTCCGTTTTGCTCTATCTCGCTTGGTTTTCGAGATATGGCCCATTTTATGAAGTGGAAAATTTTTATTAAAAATTTCCGAGGGTCAAGGCCCCGCCAAGGTCCATTTTTGGATAGAGATAACCTCTTTCACTGGAGTATTATAAGGTTAAAAAATTTTTTTGCCGAACGTAGGGGTCGCCTTTTGCAATTTTTTGTTATAACTTTGTCATTTAAATTCGGATTTAAAAGTGTGATATATCGATTTTTTTGCCTCGAGACCAGTGTTTTGCTATAACGGAAAAATCCAATGAAAAAAAATTTAGAAAGGCGACCCCAACGTTCGGCAACCAATATAAAAAAAAATTTTTACTGTGTTTATCAAAAAACTTCCTTAGCAAAAGTTTAATGATTTTTTGTGGGCTTTAATTTTCTGACATTAGAGTGGTACATTCGGGTGGTAGCAACTGAGATCTGGTGGGTAACTACTACAACGGGATACTTGAGGTAAATGGCCCTTAGAGCAAAACACTGGTCTCCTCGAGAGAGAAACATCGATGTATAATACTTTAAGATCCGACTGTAAATGCCAAAGATATAACGAAAAATGTAAAATGGCGAGCCCTACGTTCGACAAAAAAAACAATTTTTTTCATTTTATTACAATATGTTCATATTTGCGTCCTCCATTATTATAACTAGTTTAAAATCAAAAATAGAATTCAAAACTTTTATATGGGCGCTAGGTCTGAACATGCACCGATCTGAACCAAAAGGTTTCTTTCTTGGGCCGATACAAGTCAATGAATATATGGCAGACAGACAAATGGACGGACGGACAGACGGCTTTCGCTAAATTATGTCAGAAAGCTCTTTTGAATCGATCGGTATACTCAAATAAAATTAGCGATTTTATTTAAATCCAGTATGTTTTTTCAGCAATTTTTCTAAATTTTTGTGATTTTTTACAATTTGGTTGATTTTTTTTTTTTAATTTTGGTATTTTTTTCTTTCTTGCGGTTTTTAGATTTCTAATGATTTTTTCTCATTTTTTTAATTCTAGTGATTATTTTAGTTTTAACCTTTTTTTTATTCTAAAGGTTTTTTAACATTAGTTTTTTAATTTTAGCGTTTTTTTCTAATTTTAAGCGCTTTTTGAAACGGGTCCTAAAAAACTCAATATTTGGAACTTGTAACGTGCGCATAAGAATACATGGAGAGTCGATCGGTATACTGAAAAGTTGGTCTAGGTCCTAAATTATTAGACATTAGCAATTTTATTTAATTCCGTTGTTTTTTAAATTTCAGCGGTTATTTTTAATTTTAGCGTTTTTGCTAATTTTAGAAGGAAATACCTTTAAAATATCGTTATCGATTAAAAACCTGACTACTGACTTAAAATGCCGTTATCGAAATAATTGAAATATGGTTATTCTTAAAACAACTTTACAAAAATAACTGAAGTAATATTATCCTTAAAATACCATTACCGAAATAATTTATATTAAGCTTGTTCGTTTACTTACTGCAAGTTACTACTGTTACTACAGCTGGAAAAATTCAATACAAAAAGTAAACAAAACTTTCCAATTGTAGTAAAAGTAGTATGAAAATCGAGTAAACGAACACACTGATTAATATCTCAATATCTGCAACTTGTAGCGTGCGCATAAGAAAACATGGGCAGTCAAACAGTACACTGAAATGTGAGTCTAAGTCCAAAATTTGTGGGTGTTTGGACTTAGACTCAGCGGTTTTATTTAAATCCAGTGTGTTTTTTTGTAATTTTTTTAAATTTCATCGTTTCTCTATTTCTAAAATTTTTCTCAATTTTGGTGATTTTTTAGAATTTTAGTGATTCTTTTTTCATTTTGGTGATTTTTTTTCATTCTTGCGATTTTGCACTTTTGCGTTTTTGACCATTTTATAACAATTTTGTGTTTTTGGAATTCTAGTGATTATTTTTAATTTTAATGTTTTTTATTCATTTCAGTGGTTTTTAATTTTTAGTTAGTGATTTAAGCACATATTTAGTAAGTTTATAAATTAATTTCAAAATCTAATTTTCTGCACATTCAATGTGAATTAGCAGCACATATTTAAAACAAACTCATACATAGTGTGTGTAAATTTATCCAATTTATTCTGTTGGGTAAATTATTTAGTTATTAATTAGGTGGTATAACAGTTGCATATGCAATAAAAAAAATAAAAATTTTGAACTAATTTTCTTTCACTTTTATGCTTGATTGATACTTGTATGTTTCTATATTAACATCGTAGTAACCCATCGGAACAACTTCCTTGTTAGTTGCTTACTAAATTTCATTTAATTTTTATTTCGTTTTACATCATAATTTTTGCTAAAAAGTAAAGTCGCGTGACCCAGGAATATTTACATCCTTAAATGTGTGTTTTAGTCTTTAGCTAGGTGTTTGTAAGTGCAGAGTATTTGTGTGTGTGTATGTGTGTTATTTTATCGCAATATTAATTAAAATCACTTAAAGCCCGCACATGCAGTAAAAGTTTTTTATGATTCATTTCTTTTTTTTGTATATTTTGTTCACTAAACCATTAAATTTATTATAAAAATGTTATGATAAAAAAACAAAAACAGTATACATACAAAATTATAGCTAACAGAGAAAAGGCCATTTAACCATGGTTTATATAAGTCGTCTCTAATGTTTCTTATTTTCCTAGCTGCATAACTTATAGAGTTTATTAACCTTAATATTCACCTTAAGTCCAGTTTTGCAGCAAACGGGGAGTGCTAAAAAAACATGTCAACAAGTAATTATGTAACAGTTTTTGTTTCGCTAACACATTGTGTAAATAGAATTTTAATGATTTTTTTATAACAATTTTGTGTTTTTGGAATTCTAGTGATTATTTTTAATTTTAATGTTTTTTATTCATTTCAGTGGTTTTTAATTTTTAGTTAGTGATTTAAGCACATATTTAGTAAGTTTATAAATTAATTTCAAAATCTAATTTTCTGCACATTCAATGTGAATTAGCAGCACATATTTAAAACAAACTCATACATAGTGTGTGTAAATTTATCCAATTTATTCTGTTGGGTAAATTATTTAGTTATTAATTAGGTGGTATAACAGTTGCATATGCAATAAAAAAAATAAAAATTTTGAACTAATTTTCTTTCACTTTTATGCTTGATTGATACTTGTATGTTTCTATATTAACATCGTAGTAACCCATCGGAACAACTTCCTTGTTAGTTGCTTACTAAATTTCATTTAATTTTTATTTCGTTTTACATCATAATTTTTGCTAAAAAGTAAAGTCGCGTGACCCAGGAATATTTACATCCTTAAATGTGTGTTTTAGTCTTTAGCTAGGTGTTTGTAAGTGCAGAGTATTTGTGTGTGTGTATGTGTGTTATTTTATCGCAATATTAATTAAAATCACTTAAAGCCCGCACATGCAGTAAAAGTTTTTTATGATTCATTTCTTTTTTTTGTATATTTTGTTCACTAAACCATTAAATTTATTATAAAAATGTTATGATAAAAAAACAAAAACAGTATACATACAAAATTATAGCTAACAGAGAAAAGGCCATTTAACCATGGTTTATATAAGTCGTCTCTAATGTTTCTTATTTTCCTAGCTGCATAACTTATAGAGTTTATTAACCTTAATATTCACCTTAAGTCCAGTTTTGCAGCAAACGGGGAGTGCTAAAAAAACATGTCAACAAGTAATTATGTAACAGTTTTTGTTTCGCTAACACATTGTGTAAATAGAATTTTAATGATTTTCATTTTGTTGAAGATTTTTTTTTTTACAACCAATAAGTAAGAAAACAATTTGCTGATATTTTTTTAATTTTTTGTTCATTATTGCTTTAGTGTATTCGTATCCTCTCTCTAAGTTGATTTCCTTGTTTATGGTGGAATACTTTAAGGATTTTTTTTTCAAATTCAATTTGATTTACTTCATTAAAAGCTTCCGTGTTCAGTTTATACTGCAGCAGTGGCATCATACATGTAAGTATTCATTTTACTTCGTCATAACACTAACGTTGCCCTAACGATATTTTGAATGATCCCCATAACAGATGCGGCAAAATAAAACAAATATACAAACAAAACTTAACAAACTTGAGATTGCCCCATTCATGCTTACCAACCAACCATACCACGGCAGAACATTCATGTCATTTATTCTTACCTACTAGCATACTTGTATGCTGTTTTTTGTTTTCTTTTTTCATTTTCCATAGCATTATAGCATCTTTATATCCTTGGCAATGTGTCATTGACACTATGGGTCATTTTGATTAATAAGTATGGAAAAAAAACTAAAAAACATTTTTGCGGTGGCGACTTAGCCGGCTTGAGCTGCCAAGTTTTTACAGATTGGCGGATTTTGTACAAACCAATTCATTTTAGATTTGAGAAATAAATTAAGAAAATTATTTTAAAATTAAATGTGACATCTTGTCTGTTGCTATATATCAAACAGCTCAGCCGCGACTAGACGACAGCCGATTGAATTCGATAAGATCGACGGCGGTTAAGCGTAGACTTGCTTGAGTCCAATTTAAATTCAAACTCAATGCATATGGAGCCAACCTTGGTGTCGTTATATGACGACGCTACAATAATAAGCGTTAAAATGGACATTTTACAAAACACTTACTCCTATTATTCAGATGAGGTAGCTCCGAGAGGGATCCCAAAGAAATTAGTTTTATGCACCACCTATGTAGACACCTGCACCACTATGTAGACAGGGTATAATAAGTTTGTGCTTATGTTTATAAAACCAACAAATATTGGACCTAGACCCATTTCTCAGTATACCGACCAACTCAGAATCACTTCTTGTTTCAATTTAACGATGTCCATCCGTTCGCCCCTCTGTCTGTATTTCCATGTATATCTTAATGAAATTTGGTACTCCGACCGCCTCGTCAAGCATACTTCTGTTGAAATTTTTATAGTAATGCACAGTAGACCGTACCACCTTGCAGGTAAAAAAAAAAAAAAAAACAGTGCGCGATACACCCTCAAATATAAAGAATTTTTGCAACGCAATTCCAAAAAAAAAAATTTTTTTCCCGAACGTGGGGGTCGCCTTTTTTAATTTTTCGTTATAGCTTCGGCATTTAAAGTCGGATTTTAAAGTGCGATATATCAATTTTTTTTGTCTCGAGGAAACCAGAGTGTTTCTATAAAGGGAAAATCGAATGAAAAGAAATTTAAAAAGGCGACCCTACGTTCGGCAACCAAAAAAATAAAAAAAAATCTGCTGGGTTTATCTAAAAACTTCCTTTGCAAAAGTTTAATGATTTTTTGCGAGCTTTAATTTTCTGATATTAGGGTAGTACATTTGGGCGGTAGCAACTGAGATCTGGTGGGTAAATACTAGAACCGGATACTTGAGGTCAATAGTTCTTAGAGCAAAACATTGCTCCCCTCGAGAGAAAAACATCGATGTATCATACTTTAAAATCCGACGGTAAATGCCAAATGTATAATGCAAAATGTAAAATGACGACCCCTACATTTCGCAAAAAAATAAATTTTTTTTGAAACCTCCTGGCAAAAATAATTTATATTGGACGGTGTACGGCGAACTTTTTTTTTTGGGGTATGGTCTAGTGCACAGTGGATTACTTTGAATAGTTTCAATAATTGTTTTGTGCACTTGTCTTTGATTTTCCATTGTAAACAAATAAACCACTCGAATTTGACAAACCGATTTAGTTTTAAATCTGACATATTTCTCAAAGATATGTTGATCAAGAAAAATTAATTTAGTTTAAGAGTGCGTGTAATAGAATTGTGTCGTTCATAAACGAACTAGTTCAATTGAACGATTCGCCAATTTAATGATATCAACTTATCATCACTGTTCGGTCTTGCAATAACTGTTTGCATCTCTTTCCAATAAATTGGTTGAAATTGAAATTGTTTTTAAGTATGGCATACACGTTCAATATTATTGACAAATTTTTCAAAAATCAACCAATCAGAATAATTTATTTTTAAATACTTTGTTCTTATTGGTTGATTTTAAAAAAATTGTCGATTGCTATTTGTACTACATAATAGTTGGTATTAAAGAAAAAAAATAAATTGGAAAAATGATAATTCGAGTTTGTGTTTGGAGCGATTGCTTTACAGGACATTTTACAAAAATTGCTTATTTTGTCAAAAATTAAACAAAATTTTAATGTTTTCATAAAATTTCACACATTTTTCGGAAAAGCATCACTTAAATTTGGTTAGACTATAATTATCTTTACATTTGTTTAAAAAATATTTACCCTTAGTGCCCTGGGGTCAGAAAAGACCCATGAAACTTAATATTAATTATGACTACGAGATCGTAAAGCCATTAAATTGATAAAAAAAAAATCTCAACTGGATAAAAATAATTATTTTAAGTAACGTGATCCATATGGGGTTAATTTTTATACTTTTGGCCAAAAACGCCCCACTAGGAAATTTACAGAATACCACCTTTCATAATTTTCGGAAACAACATTCGGCAACGGTTAACGTTTCCAAAAAAAAATTAGATTTCTTCCATTTGGGACCATTTCCAATAAAACTTGGGGGTGTAATGAACGAAAATCGACAAATCGCTATTTTCAGGGACAGCCTAATATATATTATATATAATCCTTTGAATTCCTAGGAGAAACATAGGGCCACAAATCAATCATACCAACATAATATTTAATTGATTCAATTTAAAATGTTGTTGAAATGGAAATTGAATTTTAACAATTATTTTTGTCACTTTAAAATCTGGTGATATTTTAATCTGTGTAAGAGCAGTGTTTAGTTCATCATTTTTGTGGATTAAAAAAAATTCTCGTCCCATAGTTAATCATTGGTAAGAGGTAGTATTGTTGGGGACATATTGATTTGATATGTGCACTGCACATTGTGCAGGTATAGTAGTAGGTGACAGTGTAGGTGTGTGGGAGCCTTTTGCTTCATAACTACACTAATAGAAAAAAGTTCGTAAAAAATTAAGTTAAAGCTACTAAAAATTAGTTCAAAAAGATGCTGCAGAAAAAAACTGCTAAATTAAATTATTCCTTAATTATTTATTTAAGAAACAAAACTGCTAATTTTAGCAGTTTCTTCTGCAGCATCATTTTGAACTAATTTTTAGTAACTTTTTCTGCTATTTTTACAGATTTATTTCTAAAAGTGTAGTAGTAAATAGTGCTTTTTTCCATATGGATCTCCCCTTGAGTAAATGCTGAATTTTTCCTTCAGAGGGACAAAATAAACTGCATCAACACTTGATGCAGTTTGTTTTTGTTTATTTTTTATTTATGTATGTGTGTGTGTGTTTATGTTCTTGTGTTTATGTGGAGTCTATATGACATTCCTGTTGTCATAGTCGGCTATAGTTTACCCTGTTAGCAATTTCTTTCCTTTTTTCCGCATGTTTGCATGCATCGATGGTGTTTTTTTTTTCTTCTTCTTTTTTTCTGGTACATTCATTCTATTCATCATTTATTTTCTTTAGGCTGGTGTGTTGATGTCGTCGTAGTCGTTGCAATCATTTTCCATTACAATTGTAAACATGACCCAAATCTATGACATCGTATCTGCAACATGATTCAGTTGTATATGTTCAACACTACACATATACACACACACACTCACAAATACGTATCCCTTTAATGGTAACGTGTTACCATCTTAGTTTAGAACAATAAACTGTTAGGGTCGTACACTTTTATGTTTGATTTGTGCTAGTATCTCGAAAATAATGCTCAATTTGCCAATTTTGCGCTTGATATTAATTAAATTTTTTAAAGTTGAAAACAAATTGTACGATAATTTCAGATTCCGTTTTAAATTTGATAATCTAAAATTTTGAACAAAATTTTATTTTAAAAGCAAAGAGAAAATATTAAAATATTATGGATCAATATTTTTAAAATCCAACAATCAGAATAAAGTATTTAAAAATAAAATATTGAGATTGGTTGAGTTTTTAAAAATTTATCAATAATATTGAACATGTATTCTTGGCTTTAAGTTCAATATTATTAATCAATTTTTCAAAAATCAACCAATCTCAATATTTTATTTTTAAATAATTTGTTCTGATTTGTTGATTTTCAAAATATTGATCAATAATATTGAACGTGTATGTTTGCCTTAATAAAATTAATTTTAAATAATTTTGTAAACCATAGCTGCTCCTAGGAATATAGTGTTTTTGAAAATTCTTTTTGGGATATGTAAATAACGTCTTAATTTTTAGTGCTCTAATTTTTTGGAAGTAATTATTTTATAAGTGGAAAGTTTGGAGTTTTACTAGATACGAACCACTTATTTTGAAAGTGGTATCAGTCCATTTTCAGAAAAAATTTAGTTAATGATGGGCTTTCATAGTATTATGCACTGGACGCAATTTGTTTGTCAAAGCTTTAAAGATCGCTGAAATTTTGACAGAATGCTGGTATTGTTGGTTATTTTGAAAAACACGGAAATTCTCCATACAAAAGTATTGTCTTCACCCTATTAGCTTTCTTTTTTTTTTTAAGAAAAGCAACACTCAGGAAATTCTTCCTATTAATTAACCTGTTGCTTCCTTGGAAAGGGGGTAGAGAAGAAGTGAAAGGTGGTGAAAGATGAAGGGCTTCAAATATGGCAACACTGTAATTGCGCGAGATTTGGAATTTTTAGAACAGTTGTTGCGCGCCATCTGATGGTAAGTTGGCGAACTTTGTTGAAGCTTTTTAGTCATAGCCCTGTTTTATTATTTTACTTCGGTGGGGTTAAGTGCTATGGGAACACCGAAGGAGGGCGCTGCGATATGTATGAGGGATAGAAAAAACTCATACATATTACTATTTTTCATAAATTGATGTTGCCTTGGCTGGGACTCGAACCCGCAACCTCACGTGTAACAGTCCAACGCGCTAACCATTACACCACAGCGCCCACAATCTGTTGCTGCTAAATCTGCTCTTTAAATTGTTACAGCATATACCATTTTTGCGAAATTTTAAATTTTGTTAATTTTTGCAAAGTGAAAACCCGCTAATTTACCAACTCCTCAAAAAATTAATATATAAAACTAACAAACTAGTTAGTTTTATGTGTTTGTATGTGTCTGTATTGGATCACTTCTGAGCAAAAAACAATAACAGAAAGTTGAATAGGAAAGAAAACCTATGAATTAATTACACTGCATTCAAGGCCTTACTTGGGTTAGATGGCTAAGCTGTCGCACCTTTGTAGAGTTACGTTTGTAATGTTGGAATAGGCACAGGTTCGATTCCTACAGCCGACGGGTTGTTGAGTAATTGTAATTAAATTACATTTGCATGTAACTTGTATTTTAAGTCTCTTAATTATAATAATTTGCAATTGTAATTGAAAATTTACAATTTCAATTCCATTTAATCCTGTAATTACATATGTTGTTAAATACAAAATGTACAATGGTCTGTCCTCATAGAAAGCTTGCTCTCTAAAAACCTATTTTCTTAGGTACTGCGACAATATACTAATTTAGTTAATTATAAATTTCTATAATAATGACTTTTGTTAATTTTACGAATTTTTTAAATTTTAAAACTTTCTATAATTTTTCCATATACATATTATGTTAGTATTTTGTTTAACTACATATATTACTCTCCTTAAACAAGTATAAAGAATTTCCTCTAATTTATATTAAACAATTTTTTATTATAGCATTTAATTTTCAACAAATACCTTTTTTCATAGAGAATGACACATCCTTCTCCAACTTGTGTTGTCGTTCCTCACCAGTAGTACAAATGCTTGATATTTGTTTACCATGCATGTTTACAAAAACACTGCGATTGAATTGAATAAAATTCTTATCGTAAACAAATTCTATATTTTTAATGTATAAAATGCTTCAACAATGTTCACCAAGTTTTCAGCAATTGGCGCTCATCAGCTGTTCTAAGATTCCACATCTCGCGCAATTACAGGTTTGCCATATTTGAAGGCCTTCATCCTTCACCAGTTTTCACTTCTTCTCCAATCCCTTTTCACAGAAAGCAACACATTAATTAATAGGAAGAATTTCCTGAGTATTGCCCCTATTTAAAAAAAAATATATGGGTGATATCAAAAAATGTGATAAAAACCGTGTAACCACCGAATTTCTAATGCATGGATTACATTTGACTTACATATTTCGATATATATAAGGTCTAAACATAGACCGGTGTTAACCAAAATCAATAGGCATAGGTCGGTGTACCAAATTTCATCAAAATATCCTAATATTTGCGACATGTAGCGTATAAACAATATAATTTTGGGGGGACCCTTATATGGGCACTAGGTCTAAACATGGACCGATTTCAACCAAAATCAATAGGCGTCGTCCTTGGGCCGACATAAGTTGGTGTACTAAATTTCATCAAAATATCTTAATATTTGCGACCTGCAGCGTATTAACAATATAATTTTGGGGGGATCCTTATATGGGCACTAGGTCTAAACATGGGCCGACATAGGTCGGTGTACCAAATTTCATCGAAATATCTTAATATTTGCGACCTGTAGAGTGCGCACAAGAATGCATAGACAGACAGACGGACGGACAGACAGACAGACGGACATCGTTAAATCGAAATAAAAAAAAACTCTGAGCCGATCGGTATACTATAAGGTGGGTCTAGGACCAATATTTTTTGGTGTTACAAACATCAGCACAAACTTAAAATGCCCTCTCCACGTAGTGGTGTAGGGTATAATAAATTTTTAGAAATTTTGAATTTTGGGTATTTTTAATAACCCGAGTAAAAAAAATTTATCTCGCGCAATATCTAATTATATCCAATTTGATATTGTTTAAGATCTGCTGTAATATCTAGCTGATCCAATTAGATCTCAAAATTGGGTGTATCCAATCATATCGTATTAGATCCCATTGTATATATGGGGATAAACTAAGATCAAGTTATATCTCAAAATTGGGAGGTCCAGTGATATCTTTGGGGATAAACCTGGATCTATTTTGATCCGAAAATTGGCGGATCCAGCTATATATTTGCGGATATTTTTAGATCTAATTTGATCCGAAAAATGGCGGATCCAATTAGATCCAGCTATATATTTGGGGATAAACTTAGATCTAATTTGATCTCAATTTTGGCAGATCAAATTAGATCCCGCAATATATTTGTGGATAAACGTATATCTAATTTGATCCGAAAAAGTGGCAGATCGAATTAGATCTAGCTATATAGTTGGGGATAAACTTAGATCTAATTTGATCCGAAAAATGGCACATCGAATTAGATCCAGCAATATATTTGTGGATAAACTTAGATATAAATTGAATAGAAAATTGGCAGATCAAATTAGATCCAGCAATATATTTTGGGATTTAGTAAGACCTAATTTGATCCAAAAAATGGCAGATCGAATTAGATCCAGCTATATATTTGTGGATAAACTTAGATCTAATTTGATCCGAAAAAGTGGCAGATCGAATTAGATCCAGCAATATATTTAGGGATAAACTTGGATGTAAATTTATCCGAAAAATGCCAGATCGAATTAGATCCAGCAATTTATTTCGGTATTAAAATGGCAGATCGAATTAGAAACAGCAATATATTTGGGAATTGACATCTAAAAGTATCCATAAAATTGACAGATAAAATTAGATGCCGCATTATATTTGGATACTACGTAAGATCTCCATTTATTTGGGATTAAATAAGATCCCAGACATATATTGCCAACTGTTCAAAAAATAATAGACTGGCAGAGCACTGATTGTATAAAAATTACAATATTTTATTAAAATAAGGTTTAAACTCAGAAGGTAACGAGTTCAATATGCATTTCTTTTACAAAATTAATTTCTTTTTATAAAATTAAAATTTTTTTTTCTATAAATTTTTTTATAAAATTATATATTTATTTTTTTTATTAAATTGAAATAAAAAAATAATATAATTTTATTTACATCTTTTTGACGCTCTACACCATTTCCAATTGTATTAATTGTTTTAAGATTTATCAATTGTATTTCAGAAATAATCAATTGAATTTCAGTTTTATCAATTGTGTTTCAGAACTCATCAATTATTTTTCACATTTATGAATTAAAATTCAGAAAATATCAATTGAAATTCAGAAAATATCATTTGAAATTCAGAAAATATCATTTGAAATTCAGAAAATATCAATTATTATTCAGAAAACATCAATTGAAATTCAGAAAATATCAATTGAAATTCAGAAAATATCAATTGAAATTCAGAAATCGTCATTTGAAATTCAGAAAATATCAATTGAAATTCAGAAACCGTCATTTGAAATTCAGAAAATATCAATTGAAATTCAGAAAATATCATTTGAAATTCAGAAAATGTCAATTGAAATTCAGAAAATATCATTTGAAATTCAGAAAATATCATTTGAAATTCAGAAAATATCAATTGAAATTCAGAAAACATCAATTGAAATTCAGAAAATATCAATTGAAATTCAGAAATCGTCATTTGAAATTCAGAAAATATCAATAGAATTTCAGTTGTTTATGGAACTATTTAACTTTATAAAGTGTTTATAAATTATAACTTAAATGTACATATATATATGTTAAATGTACGTGAACAAATTGTTGATATGGACCCACAAATTGTAACTCAATTGATATTGGAATTATTGTACCATTACCATACATCAATATATATTAAATGATATACATATATTACAATATACACTGTATTATAAATATTGTTAATGAAGTAACATATCTGATAATATTTTTTATAGCGTCATACAGTTTTACATTATTCAAATTAAACCATATATGGAATTGTATTCAAAATGTTGATGTGGTACCAAATTTGACCATATATTGTTTAAATTGTGCCATATATGACAATATATTGTTTAAATGATACCATATATGTCTATATATTAATATTGTTTAAATGACACCATATATCAATATATATGGGACTATATATGGTAGCATATATTATCATATCTGTATTAAAAATGTCGTTCATCAGGTACCATATATGAGCATATATTGTTGAAATGGCACCATATATGACAATATATGGTTTAAATGGTACCATATATGGTAATATATTGCTTAAATAACACCATATATAAATAAATATGGCACTATATATGGTAGCATATATTATCATATGTGGAACTGTATTAAATATATTGTTCATGAGGTACCATATATGGGCATATATTGTTGAAATTGCACCATATATGATAATATATGGTTTGAATGGCACCATATATGATAATATATGGTTTGAATGGCACCATATATGATAATATATAGCTTAAATAACACCATATATAAATATATATCGCACTATATATAGTACCACATATTATCATATCTGGAACTGAATTAAAGATTTGGTTTATGAGGTACCATATATGACCATATATTGTTTAAATGGCACTATATATGATAATATCTAGTTTAACTGTCACCATATATAATTATATATTGTTTAAATGATACCATATATAATTATATATTGCTAAAATGCCACCATATATATTAAGATATAGTTCTATATATAACTATATATGCAATAAGATCAACCATGTCATGTAATATATAATTATATATGCCATATCTAATATTATGAAGGCCAATATCTAATTAGATGAAATTATATATGGCATAACATAAGGAAAAATTTTGTGAAAAAACGTCATATATAATTATATATGGATATACATAACGACATGTATAATTATATATTGTAATATATGCCATATATGATTATATATAATTTTTTTTACTCGGGAATACACCCTTTTCTAAAATATGCCAACTTTCGACATCGGTTAACGTTTTCCAAAAAAAAAATCGATTTCTTCCATGTAATGACCGAAAATCGACAAATCGTTATTTCAAGAGACATCCTAATATACATATAATAGGCCTACATATCAAACTATGTTCCCTAAAGTGTTATCCCAGTATTTATTCTATTATAGTTGGATAAAAAGCTATATGATTTGACAATGCATTCAAAATTATCATAATATTTCTAATGATTTATAATATATTCCTAATAATCATAATATATATATTTTTTTTAGATCGTTTATTTGTTTTAAATTCATATTATTAAACTATAAATAAACAAATAGTAGTTAGTATAACTTATAATAAACAGTCCCTTATACGGGCTCTCAAGTATAATATCTATTAGTATAATATAATTTTTTTTTATCTTATTTATTATTATTATTTTACAAAGTAAAAATGTAATTTAATATAATTAAGATAATCATAATTATTTCCAGTGATCATATTATAGTCATTAGACCGTACCACCTTACAGGCAAAAACAAAAAAGTGCGCGGTACACCTTCAAATATAAAAAATTTTTGCAAGGCAATTCAAAAAAAATATTTTTTTTTTTGACGAACGTAGGGGTCGCCTTTTTTAATTTTTCGTATAGCTTTGGTATTGAAAGCCGGATTTTAAAGTGTGGTACATCGATTTTTTTGCCCTGAGGAGACCAGTGTTTTGCTATAAAGTAAAAATTCAATGAAAACAAATTTAAAAAGGCGACCCCAACGTTGGGGAAAAAAATTTCTGCTGGGTTTATCGAAAAACTTCCTTAGCTAAAGTTTAGTGATATTTTGCGAGCTTTAATTTACTGACATTAGGGTGTACATTAATCAATCCTTTACCAGAATCTATTGTCAGAACCCCGTAATTTTGCAAAAAGTTTGAAATTGTTGCACAGTGTAATTATTCATTTTAAAACTGTTATTGCAAATCGAACAGTTTGGTTGTGGTAAACAAAGTTTTCAATCGTTACAACTAAAAATCAGTTGAGATACTAGAAGTTTGATTTTGAAAACCGAATTTTGGTTTTCTCAGCAATAATCCAGTAATCACAATTGAATAATATTTCTAACACAATGGTTGTCAACATGAATCTCTTTTTCGGTTCAATTTTGTATAACTATTGGAATTTTTTTTTAATTCACAAATAGACATAAAAAGGCATTAGTGAAATCTGTTCTTTGAAAGTTAAAAACCTGTACTCCATTCAAAATAATTACAGTGTTATAAAACATACATACGTATCTATGCATGATGATGAACTTTTTTTTTTTGTTTGGCATTCTTTTCTCGCAAAAGACTCTATGCATGTCCAGCGTAAAGTTGTCGTATTATTCTTCTGTTCTATTTGTTCATAAAATATATATTTTTTTAACATCTGTCCTCTCCATTTTGTTTGTATGTTTGTTATCTTCTACATGTCTAAACAAATATTTCTTGCAATGAGAAATTAATTGAAATTTTGTAAAAATATATTGTATGTGTCAATATCCTTACCCCCAAAAAAATGGTTTTATTTTGGGTTCTTTTTTTTTTGTTTTCTTTTTTTGTTTCCTCGAAATGTGTTCATTCTATTCCGCAATATCATTTAAAATAAAGATGCTGCTAAGAGTGAAGCAAATTAAGACAACGATGATGTTGTTGTTGTTGTTGATGACGATGATGAAAAAACTGTAAGAATATTGTTTTAAATATCAGACTATTTTCACAACTCATTCAGATTAAAAAGTAATTGCATCTCACCCATTTAGTTCTATTTACTTTTGTTTTATTTATTTATATTTTTTTTTCTATTGTTGTTTCATCTCACTTAACGAGTGTGCAGTGGTGCCAGATTTTTTGGTCAAAAACCATAAAGAGTATTAAAATAAATCGTTAGAATTGTTAGTAATCCAGTATAGAAACGGTAATGACATGTCATTATTTTTTGGACCACCTCATTACTGGTACCGACTTACTTTCGACATTATTTTAACACATATAATAATATTTTAAAACGAAAAATATTGGGTTACAAATAATGATTTATTTTTATCACTATATCAAATATAAAGTAATGTTCAAGGTTTTTGTAAATTTTTGTGAAATCTATTTTAAGACTCAGTATTTTTTCAACACTGGTAAAAATATATGTAATCACATATTTTTTGATTTTTTGTATGTTGGCACGTAAGCATACTTATGCGCAGCAGGTTAATTATATTTTTATCTGTCAAATATAACATGTCGAGATAGCATAGATGCCCAATCTGGAGTCCCTGGTTCGATTTTCGCACATTAAAAAAATTTTACAATAAAAAATTTTAGTATTTTATAAAACTTATTTTTTTGAGAATCTAAATATTTTATACTCATTATTTTTATCAATACTGGTAAGCATATTGGTAAAGACATGTTTTTTGATTTTCGTATGCTGCTGTATAAGCATAACTCACTATTTTGAGCGACATTGCCTTAAAAAAGTAATAAGAAATGTAACAAGAAAGAAAAGTAATTAAAAAAGTAATTAGATAAATAGCCACATGTCGTGTAACAATTTTCTACACTGGGAACCTTATAAAATTTCATCAAAAATCGTCATCATTAAAATTATATTAAAACACTAATTTCTACCAAATTTTTATCAAAATTCGCAAACAATTCATTTTAACTGATTTCCTTCTTACCACTCCTAAAATATTTTAGAACTGTTAAATTTCGGAATTTTCCTTAAGAGGACGATTTTGCAAATACTAGTAAAATAAGAACAGTAAAAATAAAACGGTTAAATTTACAGAATTTTAGTTATATTTAAGTTAATTTTTAGTTAATTGAAAATGACAAATTGTACTGTAAAATCTGCAGAAAAATTTGCTAAATATTCTTCTTCTTTTATTGTCTATCCAATTCTAAATAAAAGCGATTACATGTAATATATTTATTAAAAAATTTGTAATAAATCTTCAAATCACCCTTTAAAAAAACATGTAAGTCCACACAATGTAATCGATTTCGTGTACTTCACATTGTGTAATCTTACGATATGGGGTCCTGGGATTTGTCTAGTGACATTTCACAAGGGGTCAATTTCTCCCTCCTATGACAACGCCATGTAAAAGTGACCAGTCTATTTCATATAAAGGGGCCAGTTTGGTGACAGTTTGTTAAAATTTCCCGTAGGTATGGTATAGTTATGATCTCCTACCAAGAAGCCTAAAAGATTAGGAGATACAATCGCCATCGGACTGCACATCAAACTAGATAAAAAGGGTGCGACTAATCAGTTATTATAAAATAACTATATATTTTAATTAATTCTTAGAATTTATTTAAAAAAAAAAAAAGTTTTCACAAATTGTCAGAACTTAAACTACTTTTTACCAAAAAATCGTCATTTAGAAAATTTTCAATAAAAAGTCGTCCAAGTAACGTAAAATCGTCATGTATGGCACCACTGCGAATATATAAAAATATTGTTGTTGCAACAATACTAACATTGTATTTTTTTCATATTTCTCGTAACAACAATACATTTCTTCTTCTTGTTTTTGCAACACATTATTTTCATACAGCAGCTCATATATACAACAATTACAGCAGACTAAACGTTATAGGAGTGTAAAAGAAATTGAGAATGAATAAGTGAACCGTGCCAGAATTTTGTTGCCAAAAGATGTGTCTGCATTAATCCCAAACAACTGGCAAATGAAGGAAACGAAAAACAACAACAAAAAGCACCAAGAGCAACAACAATGAATACGGTGATGATGATGAAAACGTTGCCGACGACGTAGTAAGGTTGATGCTGCTACTAGTGCTGGTAAAAATAAAAATATAAGTAGTGGGTATCAAGTATTGGGTATTCAACTTTTTTTGGGTACTCGATACTTAAAACTACTACTCGATATTTTCAGTGTTGCGTTTTGGACAAAAAATAGTTCAAAAAATATGACTTATCAAGAACATACAACTCTGCACAAATAAATAAATCAAAAATTAAATATTTAGATTCGATTACTGAATGTCCAGTTAGCTACTAACTGGGACTTAAACTGACACATTTGTTGTTGTTTTCCATATAAAAATCTAAACTTAACTCTCGGCTAAATTTTAACTGCACATTCAGTAATCGGATCTTAAAGGCAGTTGTTAAAAATTTATAAAAAACATTTGCAATAGTTGGCAAATTTATATATAGAATAAATGCAAACATTTGCAAAGAATTTTTATAAAAGAATTTATGAAAATTTAAAATTTTAAAATCGTTAAAAGTATCAAGTAGTATCGACATTAAAAATATCTAGTAGTATCGAGTTTGAAAAGTAACCGAATCTACCAGCACTAGCTGATACTGCCACTACATTACTGTAATATTTGCCAAATATTTTTCTTGTAGCATTATCTTTTCAAGATAAGGAAACGAAACAATAACTACACAGTGGGGTTTCTAAATATCGTTCATTTAGAAAATAATTATGTAAGTTTTGAATTAATTTACCAACTCAAATGAAAGTTTCATCTTTTTTGTTAAAGGTTATTGAAATATTGAAGAGCTTAAATTTAAATTTTGTAGATTCTTATTAGTCACCCACAACGAAGGTACTCCAAACTTATTACTCCGATACTAGTTCAGCTATTCCAAACCACAGAAATGCTTGATAAGACTTACAATTGAAGACCTTAAATTTAAAACTTCTGCACGCAAAATCTTTTGTTGGTAAAGGCCGCTACAAATGAAATTTCACTTGAAAACAGGACTACTAATATTTTACCAAATTTAACTTACATTTTCTTTTGTATTTGACAGTTAATAAAATTAACCACAAATTAGTCAAAACAACTAATAAAATTTACTTAAATCATTTTATTTGGCTTATTTTTTTTTAACAAAACAACTGCATAAAATGAATGTTACAAATTTTCAGTATTTTATGTTGTTTGTTTTTTTTAATGATTTACGAATGTAGTTAAAATTTACATTTCTAATACAAATGAATGTTATATTCATTTAAAATAACTTCACTCAAATACTACTTGAATAACTAACAAATTCTGACTGCAGTAGTTCCCTGAGTGTAGATTTTTATTAATCACCCTTAATGAAGGTACTCCAAACTTATTACTCCGATACTAGTTCAGCTATCCCAAACCACAGAATCGCTTGATAAGATGAATAGCCTCTTGACTGAAATGTTTGTCAGGAATTCATATTTACTGTAGAGCGAGCAACCACTACTCGAGGAAGTATCGTGTACTATGCTTAAAATATTCTGCAGAACTCGAGCAGTTAAATGGGCTCTAGGTGATCTCAATGCAAATAAGTCACGTGGGGCGAATGGCATACCAGTACTTATGCTAAAACAGTATTCTTTGGCGGTAGCTCGTCCATTGGCTCATTGCCAATATACAGCCAATCCCTAAAATGGTGCGGCTATTGATCCTGAAAATTACCGCCCGATCGCAATATTTGCCGAGCTCTCTAAGGTGCTGGAGAGCAAGGGCAATGATTAGGATATTCAGTTGATTAATCGTTATTCGATTAATCGGAGAATATTGCTGAAATAATTGTTCAAATAATTTAAAATGCCGCAAATTCGAATAATTCTAATAATTAAATACGATTATTCGATTAATCGAAATTGATAAAAAAAAGAAATACCAATATGTTAGTTGACTTTTAAAAATGGTGACAGAAAACGAAAATATTGACAGTTAAATCTCAATGTAATAAAGATTTGTTTAGTGCGTCCTCTGCACTCATATCTTTTCTTTAGCAAAGGCTATCATTGAAAGCCACATATTCAATTTAATATAGGTCAAATTTAGACACAAATAAATTAAGTTTTATCATTATATTTAGAAAATTCGAAAATCTACATTATAACCTAGAGAGAACCCCATAAAGACAATCTGATGACAGTGCTTGGTAGTACTTACTTGAAAATGCATTAATTGCCAACCATTGTTTCTAGGAAAGTTTTTTCATAAGTTTTTTATCTATTTGTTGTGAAATAAATCGTGAATTCTATTTGGAATTTGTCATATTTCGTCTCAAAACGAACAAAAATAATACTCAAAATATTTATCTTTAATCGTAGTTGTTCTGGTAAAGGAATTCGCATTGTTTTTAAAATCGCATGACTTTATGTGGATTTGTTGTTCAGAACACCCACAAGTGATAAACTATGTAATCGTAAATGATAACTAACTTTTCATTCATATGAGCGATCGTATTCAGAATCCAACCAGATCCAACTCTATTAGATACCATTTTGACAAAATTAACGCCTTTTCTACTAAATATTTACTAAAATCAACTAAAGGAAGGCAGGGACGTTAACATAGAGATAAAAATCGATTCTTAACAGAACTTCTCTTTATATTTGCAATTTTTATGTGTTCAATGCATACAAAAGAGACAAAATACGAGTTGTTCTATTCTTATTTAACTCATACACAAATAAGAATAGATATTTAACTCATTGATTGTATTATAGAGCGCTATGTTTATGTCTGGCTAATTCAGGCTTAACTTTATAAAATGCAAATGCATAAATTATAAGAAAGAACCGAGGGGTGGTTCTATACGAATTGGATGAAATTTTAATACATGAGTACAAAAAAAATATATGAGTACAGAAATGTGTCGTCTGAATACGTTCGACTTAAATACATGCAGAAGCCGGAACAACAACTCTATATATTTGCAGGAACTTCGAATTCTATTTTGGAGCCTGGTGACATCTGTGGACTGTGACTGTGTTCAATCAAAACAGGCATACTTCCCTTTGTCTTAGTTTATAAAAACGCTTTATTTTTGTTTTAATTAAAACACTTTTAGTTACTTCAAGTAATAAACGTTTTTACTCTAACAGAAGTATCTATAGCAAAAAACAAAAACAATTACAGTTTTTTCCTACAACATCCCACTGTCATCTTGGTTGCTAAGATTTTTGCTACAAAACATGTCTACTGCATGAATATTCTATATAGAATATTGTATCAAATTTTCTTCTTCCTCTTCAAAAAAAAAAAAAAACAGAAATGCTAAAATAAGAAAATTTACTCAAAAGAAAGAAATAAAGAAATTCATGAATTTTTAAAGGAAAGGCATGTTCAACAACATGACTCTGGAATTTGCCGACGTTTGCAACGTGTGCAACAAATTCAAAATTGAAACTATGTATGTATATTTTATGACTATAAATATATATTTTTTTGGTAACTTTTTTGTTTTTGGCATACACCACAAACGAAATTGTTCTAAACATAGTGCAGCTGTAAAAATATTATGGTCTATTTGCCGTACATTAACATTTGTAAAATTTTTGTAAAAGAAAATAATAGAACAGACATAAGAGGCATGAGACATCAGTCTAATTTTTTATGATTACACCAGTATAGAAAATTGATTATTTTTGCTTAGTTTTTTTTTTTTTGTTTTTTAACTGGAAATATTGCAATCAAGTTTCTAGGGATATTTAAGCTATAGAGGAATTTAAGAAATATTTTAATGATGAATTTAAAATTTTATATTATCATCAGCTAGTTGTCAGTTAATGAAAAAGCTAGATTTCAAAACGGTATGATAAAACAAATAAAATTATATCATTTGCAGAAATAATTTAAAATATTTTTTAATGAACCCAGCCAGCAAACAAGCCCAAAAATGAATCAAAAAAAAAAGCTCAAAAAATATTATTAAAAGTTAAAATTTTTGTATGAAAGTGGTTCATCCAAAAGAGCCTTCTTTTTTGATTCAAAAATGACTCAAAAGAAAAAAGATTTAAAAAAATTCGAAAAGCTTAAAAATTAATCTTTTTTGAATTGTTCCCAAAATATCCAAATTTGTTTATATTTCTGAAACATCTTTTGGATTTAATAAGTTGGCTCAAATTTTTGTGTATTTTAGAAGGCTCATATTTTTGTCCAAAATATGAGCAATTTTTTACAAAAAAATTTGAAAATTTCAAAGTAATGTGTTTTATTTGAGTAAGTTTTCAATCATAAAATAAGAACCCTCAAAAAAATATCCAAATTTTGCTGGCTGGAAATGTTTCTAAGTTCGATTTTAGATTATAAATTAATATCACTTTCTGTTTAAATTATTTTTCATATTAAAGAAAGATGATACAATTTTCACAAGTAAATTACAGAGAATAAAAAATTTTAAAGAATTCTTCAAATTTTTTATACTTTGAAATTTATTCTTTCAATAATTTGAAAAATAATTTAAACAGAAAGTGATATTAATTTATGATGTAGAGTCAAACTAAAAAACATTAATTTACCAAATAAAAGATCAACCATCATACCCCCCATTCAATATTTTTTAATTTCTAAAAATAGCCAGCAATAAAAGAGATGCCAAAGCAGTGGGAAAAGTGGGAAAAAATTAATAATTTAGATTTACTTCTTTTTTAACATAAACACTAATGATTTTAACATTAAGTTTACATACCCAGCAA
This sequence comes from Leucophora obtusa, assembly GCA_949987735.1. Lineage (NCBI taxonomy): Eukaryota > Metazoa > Arthropoda > Insecta > Diptera > Anthomyiidae > Leucophora > Leucophora obtusa. The sequence goes on from OX465295.1 coordinate 360,352,642, forward strand.
AACCTTCTAGTACCCGGTAATGACTTTCGTAAAAAGAAATAAGGTTAGGTAACCTCTTACTTTTCTATTACCAAAGTTATTATTTTAACGCCTTACTTAGTAATATGTTTCTCTGAATTTACATGTTACGCTTACCTATTACCTCTAGGTTACAAAAGACCTTAAAATAATACGTTTCTTTTTCTTAAAATTTCAACTTGTTTTATATTGACTATTAAATTAAAAATTACATTTTGTAAAATTTTTTTTAAGTTTTGGTTATAAAAATAAGTATTTTGTAATAAAGGGGGTAAGCTCTTACTTTTATATTACTAGACCTATTATTTTAACAAGGGCATGTCCTTCGACGTAACTCCTTACCTAGTAACATGTTATTCTGAACTTACAGGTAAGGAGTTTTTAAAAACATTTTGTTTAAATTTTAATTTTTTTACACCGAATATCAATTTTAAATTTACGGGTTTTCAACAAAAAATAGAATTTCTAAAATTTTCTAGAAAAACGAATTATTTATACCAATAAAACATCCAAACGTATGAATTTGGATTACAAGTAATGCAAGGGTAAGCGGTTTGATATATTACCAGGTAATAAGCATAGTAGTAACCATATATTACCAAGGTTTTGCTGGGTAGGAGAGCAGTACTGCCACTTCAACATTTTTTCAATACTTTTTTGAACGAGTGCAAAGGAAACTCTTTATCATCAATTAAAATCCCAGTGTAGAAAATCATAACCAGATATGTGGTTATGTAACTACATACTTGGTAATGGTAACTAGTTACTTTTGTTATTACATTTCTTATTACCTTTATATGTCGATGTCGCGAAAATAATGAGTTATGGTTACAAACCAGCATACGAAAAATCAAAAAATATATCGTTACCTATGTGCTTACCAGTACTGACAAAAAAGCTTACTCGCCAACATACAAAAAATTAAAAAATATGTGGTTACATATATCCTTACCAGTGTTTAAAAAATATTGAGTCTAAAAATAGATTTCAAAAAATTTTCGAAAAAATATAGAAAATTATTTTCTATTTGAAATAATGATAAAAAATAAGTCATTATCAGTAACTCATTATTATATGTTTTAAAATAATGGAGAAAGTAAGTGGATGTCATTACTGGTAGTCCAAAAAATAATGATATGTCATTACCGTTTCTACACTGGGATTAAAAAAAAAAAATTTTTTTTAAATATTTTTTTTACTCAAAGCTAAACTCAGTAGTGTTTCGGTTAAAAAAAAAAAAAGTATATCTAGGTTATTAATTTTAGTACTTTTTTGCGCTCCAAATCATTTCTGGTGATCACTTTTAGAGCAGTAATGCTTTAGAATCAATAATTATATTACTTTTTGGATGTTGCTCAGTCTTACTTCTGAAAAGTAGTAAAAACCCTACTAAAAAAAAATTATATGATTTTTGATATTATATATAATAATATCCAAAAAATTAGAACATCCAATTGTATCGAATTAGATCGTATTATGATCATATTATATCTAATTTGACACAGTTAGATCTACTTTGATGGAATAAGATATGGTTTGATACAATTTTATCCGGATATTGTCCTCATCCAAATATATCAAATATATATAATCATATTCAATTAGATATAATGGCATATAATTCGATACAATTATACATAAATATATCAGGAATATGTAACTATGTATAGGTCTATATATAATTGGATATTATAATATGTTGCACTATATAGTGTGCATTATATGACGAGATATAGTTATATATTTAGAATTTTATATAATTATATCTTGGTATATATGTCCCAAAAAATTATACAAAATTGTATATGATAATATATGACTATATCAAAACTTTTTTACATGGGAATACACTTAAGGAATCTTTGAAAGCATCGAATGAAGTGATTTTTGTTTTAAAGTTGTTCAGAAAAAAGCTGTAAAAATAATCCAATGGGTACTTTGGAAGCAATGAAAGAAGCAGTTTATAAAGCATGATTAACAATATTTTTTTTTTTTTGTGATAAGATATGTTGATATTTAGTTTTAAAATAAATTCAGGAAAATAATTATTGCTTGAGAAAGGACAGAACATTGCTAAAAGGTGGCAAAGAATCCCCCCTCTACCTTATGCCTTAAAATTTTAAAAGGTACAAATTTTAAAAATAGTACTTAAATTACTAATAGTGTAATAGGTTTGGATTCCTTTAATCACAAGACTTAAAAGGAAATTTGTTTTGAAAATCTCATAAAACACCTCTTATATCGGGTGTAAAATGTATATTTACTAGGGAGTTAACGTCCACACAATTTATTTTAAATATTTTTTGTTTTATTTTCTTTTTCTTTTTTTTTTTTTTGTTTTATTTTTTTTATGTTTTACAAAAAGAAATATTTAAATTTGCTACATTGTCTACTACAGTTTGTTTGTTTTTATGTCTGAGCAATTTAACAATAGAAAAAAAGGTGTTGGTTGCTTGGTTACGTATCAAAATCTGCATATCATTGGCAATGTTTAAGTTATCCAGTAACACAAAAAAAATAGGCATATTTCTTTGTTGCTATTGTCGCTATCGCCACAAGACCACAAGAAAAAAAATATCCCCCTTAGAATATAAATGTGAAATTGTTTAATTCACTGTAAAACATTAGATTGAAATATTTTTATTTGTTTTTTGTTTCTTCCTTATTTTAGAAATTTTTCTTTACAAATCTGTAGGTTTAATGAGCACTTTTAAAAAAAGTGTATGAATATAAAACGTATCTGCTTATTTGCTTATTTTGTAAGACTACCTACTCCAACTACTTCGGTATCATACCTTAGTCAGTATCTTTTTAACAGTTTTGATAGAAAAAGCGTTTGTTGTTTTTTTTTTTACGGAAAAAAGAAATGAAGTAAAAAGTAAAGTATAAAATAGAAAATCAGTGTTCATTCACGTTTTGCCAACAAATGTTGATCAAACGTTAATGTGTGTAAAAAGTTTACTTCTTTTGGAAATGAACGAGTAAAAAAGTTAAAGTCGGGCATGTCGACTATATAATACCCTACACCAGCCTGATTAAAAGCCAACTAAATTCCTAAATTCGATTGGATTAAAATGGGACTTGTGTCAAAATTTTCTACAAAATGATAAAAGAAGAGAAAATCTTAAAAAATATGGGCGATAGAACAAAATATGGACCGATCCTATCTAGAATCAATAGGCTATGTCCTTGCGACCCTCTGAGTCGTATTTACGACCTGCAGCGAGTAAACAAGCCAATTTTAGGAAGACCTTTATATGGTCTAGGTCTAAGCATGAACCGCCCTTGGACAGACATAGATCGGTGTACCAAATTTCATGAAAATATCTTAATATTTGCAATCTGTAGAGTGCGCACAAGAATGCATGGACAGACAGACGGACAGACGGATATAGTTAAATCATAAGAAAAAGTGATTCTGAGTCAGTCGGTCTAGGTCTAATCTGGTATTACAAACATCATGGTGTAGGGTAGGGTAGGGTATAACAAACGCATACACACATATCAAAATATCTCTAAGGATGTTTGGATTTCGTCAAGCAGTTTGTTTACTTTTTAAAAAATACAAAAACACTCCATGTGAGAAGTTAAGAAATATACCAGACGTACAGAGTAATATACCAGGAAATATACTGAAGAAAAATCTTTGCAAATTAACAAAATCGCAGTTTTATTTATATTTCACTGATTATTATCTAAGCTGCTAATATTCCTAAAACTGTAGTTTATTTATTTAGCGATTTAAATTTGAAATTCTAAAACAATTTTTTTTTTATTTTAATTTTTTCCGGTGTACTTTTAGTATGAGAATATTAGGACGGTAGTTTATTTAGTGAAACAACGAATTTCTAGATGGTCGCCCACCTAACTTTACTTCACCAATTCAGATAACGTTAAGCAGCGGCAAACGGCGATCGATATTTCAGATTATACGAAAAAAAATAAAAATAAATTAATAATTTAAATATGTCACTAAAGTTTCTATAACTGTCACCAGAGCTTGAAAAAAATAATTCGTTTTTGAAGAAACTCGCATAAAAATTGATTATTTCATGAATCGGTGAATAATTCGTTATCACTTTAATTCAATGATTTGATATTGAATAAAGTGAGGATGTGATTTGTCCAAATTTCAATTGATTCGATTGAATTATTTGTTTAATGTTTTGATTCGCGAAATATAAATCAAGGCAACCATTTATTGTTAAATGGATTTGTTAAATGGAATCAATTCGCTTGATTCTATGAAAAGAATCAACAAAAATCAAATTGATTATTTGAATAAGATATTGATTGAATAAAGTAGGCAGTAATTCAGTCAATAAAATGAGTTTTGAGAATCGAGTCGTACAAAATTTAATAAGATTTAAAAATCGAATTAAGGAATTATGTTTTTAAAGGTCTGACCGTCACCTACTTTAAGTGTCATATTTCTAAAAGTGTCACTCTAAAAAATCGTATTTCGCGGAATGTTGTTCGATTTGGATCAAATTTGATATTAAATGTTAAAACTTAGGGGGTATACATCTCAAAATTCGACATTTTGTTTAATAGCTGCCACTCTAAAGCACATATGAATGTATGAGTGCATATTTTGTTTGTCCACTGTGCACACTTGATCAAACAAATGCTTTTGAATTTACTCTAATGAGTATTGCAGCACGACCATACATAACAATCACAATCATCTAGCTAAAGAAATGTAGAAAGTAGAAGAATATTAAAGCAGAACACACAGTTTCAATATGAAAGAAGAATTACAAAAAATATACCTAATTTTTGTTGTCATAATGAAATTACTATTGTTACTACTGATTCGATTATCACAAATTCAGTTATCACAACTGCACCATTTGATTGGCAACAATTAGGCTGTAAACACGAATTAGTTTTTTTGTGTATAAATTTTTTTTGGATCATTTTTATCTCATTTATTTAAACTAGTAGTTTTATAGTGAACTTAGAGTCTCAATTTTAGACTGAGCAAAAACTATCTAGTTTTCGTACAAAACTAGTTTTTGCTTGTTCTTTTATATATGCGTTTTGACAATTAAAAACTACCAAGAGTCAAAAACTAAAATATCAGTTAAAAATTAGAAAGCTTTTAGACTAATCAAAAATTACCAAGTTATTGGCCGTTGCTAATTTTTACTTGTCAAAACGCATATATAAAAACAAACAAAAACTACTTTTGTACAAAAACTAGGTAGTTTTTGCTCAGTCTAAATTCAGTATTAGTTTAACTAAAACTTTTGCTGAAAACACAATTTCAGCAACAAAAAAAATTGCTAATTTTTGTACTAACTTATTTTTTTTTATTGTATTATCAATGTTTAATCCACACCGATTATGTTTTTTAAACTTGTTTGAAGCGAAATATCCCAAAAAATGTATAACCATAGCCACGTACCAATATTTTATAGGTTTAAGTCAAAATTTTCTAGCTATAATTGAAAAGATCATAAAATTTTATATCACATTAATTTTATATTTATATAAAAACACTGTCTATGAGAGGAAGTTTGATTCAAACCCAGCGAAATTTTCTTTTCCAAAAATCGGTTGTTAAATAATTTTTTTTTTCCTTTGTAACGCCTTCAAAGATTTTTTAAATAAAAAAATAAGCTGTATAAAACGTTCACAAATTTTGTCAGTTTTTTTTTTTAATTTTCGTAGTAAAAATTTTTTCAAGTAATTTTACGACATTTTTGGTTTTTTTTAATGTATTTGTTAATGTATTTTAATAAAAAAACAACCTTTTTCTTTCGATTACAAAAAAAGTAATAAGTTGATATTTGTTGTCAGAATTCTAAAAAAATCTCCACTTATTACGTTTTAATGTATTGGCGATTCAATACAATTTTCTGATTTTTATTTGCAAATTAAGAGTAAAATAACAATAACAACAATTATAAACTAAACAATCATATTCAAAACTCAACGATTTTTTTTTTTATTTTTTAAACAACTAACAAAAATAACTGTTTATTTCAAAAATACTGTTTTGGCAGATGTTTATTATAATGCTAAAAATAACTGCTTTAAACAACTATTACGAAACACAGTAATTTTTAATAGTTTAATAGTTGTTTTGTATTTTTCCATAGTTAAAAACAATAAATATTTATTACTTCACAAACAGCTGTCATGTAGTAACTGTCAAAATTTTTTAGTGTAATTCTCCTCTACTTATATCTGGCATTTAAGTTCCGTGGAACGGGTTCCGAAACTAGTTTCATAGAATAGTTTTTAGTAGAACCAGTTGCAGAATTAGTAAGGTTGGCAATGGATTGCAAAAAATTTCCTGGGTATTAACAATTGATTTCTTCAGCTCGTAGTCGGGAAGTAATGACACTTAAAATAATACTTCAGTAGAAAAATCTGCCAAACCGGGTTTTAATCGCTTTGACTTATTTTTAACAAATATTTAGTTGAAAAACTAATTTAAACTGATTTTAGTTATATTCATTTAACACCCCAGTAAAAAATGGTGTTTACTATTACGCAGATTTTTAAGGGAAAAATTAAAATAATTTACTAATTAAGCGCGGTTTTTAGCGCATATAAAACCCTGCGATTTTATGGCTTTCAGTAAGCACATTTTTCATGTCTACATTATTAATATTAAAAAGTAATGATAATATGCACACTAGAGCGTAGGCAAAAAAAGAGTGCGCCGTACACCCTCCAATATGAAGTATTTTTGCAAGGAGGTTTCAAAAAAAAAACTTTTTTTTGCCGAACGTAGGAGTCGCCATTTTACATTTTTTGTTATATCTTTGGCATTTACAGTCGGATCTTAAAGTATGTCACATCGATGTTTCTCTAAGGGCCATTGACCTCAAGTATCCCGTTCTACTAGTTACCCACCAGATCTCAGTTTCTACCACCCTAATGTACCACCCCAATATCAGAAAATTAAAGCTCACAAAAAATCATTAAACTTTTGCTAAGGAAGTTTTTCGATAAACCCAGTAGAAATTTTATTTTAATATATTGGTTGCCGAACGTAGGGGTCGCTTTTTAAATTTTTTTTCATTGGATTTTTCCTTTACAGATTTTTCCTTTCAACACTGGTCTTCTCGAGGCGAAAAAATCGATATATCACACTTTAAAATGCGACTTTAAATTCCGATGCTATAACGAAAAATTGAAAAAGGCCTTGCAAAAATACTTCATATTGGAGGGTGTACGGCGAACTTTTTTTTTGAGGTACGGTCTAATGTACTTACTTACATAAACACAAATCTGGTAATGATTTTCTACACTGGGGAGAGGTAGAGCAAAATTGATGAAAATTTCGACTACCCCTAACTGTGTGAAAAGATTATCCCTATCCCAAAATGGACCTTGGTGGTGCTATGGACCCTTGGAAAATTTTCCACTTTATAAAATGGCCCATATCTCGAAAACTAAGCTAGATAGAGCAAAAAGGGCATAATTTTTGCCCTGCGGAGTGCCTTTGCATGCCGTAGATGATATGGGCTAGGCCCGGAGAGGGTCCCGAGACCCTAAATTTTGACAAATTTTATGACTTAGTACATTTGGAGACGAAACTGTAGTTTTGTGTTTTTTTAAATCAACTAATTTTATTTTAAGCCAAAAAAAGGAATAAATTTTGTTAAAGTAACAAATTTTTCTGTTCAACCAACAGACTTATTATTTTGAGTGCAATATTTGGGTATAAATGACTGCCAAAAGTACAAGTATTATGTACTGATACTTAAAAGAATCTAAGTGCAAGTTTTCCAATGGTACAGACATCAGTACATTTACTTTCAATTACTTTTTAAGTACTAATATACTTGTCAACTACCTCAGAACTTATTAATTTCTTGGTACCCATTTAAAAGTACCAAACATGCTCAGAAAATTGAATTCTGAGCGGATTCAAGTTTCATTTGAATTTTGTATGCCATTATAGGTAATCGATTGAGATACTAGAATACAAATCTAATTTCTAAGTACCAAATCACTTATTAAGTACGAAGTATTTACCTTTAAAAGGTATTTATCATCAGTTCAAAGTATGTTCCAAGTATTTGATACCGATAACAAAAGACATCTTTCAAATTGGTATTGGTATTCAAAAATTTTCAAGTATAAGTACAATGTACCGGTACTTAATACTCAGTATATTTATGCACAACTATGGTTCAGCTTGTTTGTTTGTTCGTTTGTTCATTGTTATCCATAAAGTTTTAGAATTGAAACTTGCCAGAGGCTTTACCAACAACAACACCACCAACAGCAGCAATAACACCCAGCACAGCATTAAAATTGTAAATGCTTAGCTTGTGTTTTTCACATATCAATAAAAAATATAAAATCAAATCTATACATTTTACACGAAAAACGAACACAAATACTGCTATAGAAAATAAAGCCTTGAGACCTGAGTAAAATTAATAAAATAATATCAAAATCACAAATAAAAAAAACGTACAGTTGGGAGCAAAAAATGAAAATAGAGAATAAACTCAAATATAAGGTACTTTTTATGAATTTAAAACTAATTCAACATTTATAAAAAACAATTGAAATTATTTAAATTAAATCGAATTAAAGCACCAAATTAAAAACAAAAAAAAATAAAAACGTTGTTTGCTTTGCAATAAATACTCGTATAGTCAATATTATTGATAATCGGTGTTGAATATAGAAAAAAGTAGTTCCAACAAAACAAATATCAGAAAAGTTAGGACAGAAAAAATCATAAAAAGTTTTAATTCCGATTTAAATTAATTACTTTTAAATCAAATATTTCTTCACTGATTTTTCTTTGCCCCAATCAGTATTCAACTAAATCTGCTGAATTTATTTCAATTATTACTAACTTTTTATGTCCTACAATTACTATTATTTTTATAAATATTTTCTATAGAACATTTTATCCCTTTAGTACTTGTGAGATTTAATAAACTTTAGTCATCATTTTTAAATGAATTTATATTTGAAATTGTGCAAATATGTTTTTATTGTCCCATGGCCATTTGACAATATGATGACCATAGTAATAATGATGAAGATGATGACAGTCAATTTGTGAAAATATTTCATACAAATTTTCATTTATTGGAAATTGTAGGTACCTTTTTTCAAAAATTTCTATAGAAAAATGGTTGTTGAAAATTTTTTTTCTTTATTTTTACTAATCACATAAAACGGTTTTTTAAAGTTTTGGGTTAAACTTTTATTTTATTAATTTTATTTATGAAAAAGAAAAGTATGTCAATCCTTAAATATTGGTATATTATAACTCATAGATATGAAATAGAAAATGATAAAACCATTGTTTGTATTTGGGATGTATAGCCGACATAAGAATTGAGTAAATTGGTATAGAAATCTGCAATAATACATATAATGGTCATTGTTTAGGGTCAAAACTAAACCAAATGAAAATTCTTGTATATGATATTAAAACACCCCCGGGTTTTGCTTCACATCATCTTAATTGTGTTTTATATAACCAAATAGAAATTTGAACAGCTTGTCAATACGCATAGTTTTAGTGTTATTAGTTACATCACTTTTATATTTAAATTTCCGAAGCTCATTAAGATCTGTGGGTCGGACAAAAAAGTCTGTAAAAAAGTTTGGTAAAGTTACTAAAAGTTTGTTCAAAGGAGCCCTATGGAGCAACTGCTAATATCAGCAAAATATGCTTGCTAATTATTAATAAAATAGAAACAGCAAAAAAGTCTGTTGAACTCACACAATTTGAGCCTTTTTTTAGTTGATTACACTCATAGAAATAAATCTGTCAAAATTGCAGAAAAAGTAACTAAAAATTAGTTAAAAATGATGCTGCAGAAAAAACTGCTAAATTAGCAGATTATTTTTGCTATATATTAGTAAAATAGGAACAGCAAAAATAAAGCTGTTAAATATTACGAATTTTAGTTATAGTTTAGTTAAATAGAAAATGACAAATTAACCTGCTAAAATCAGCAAAAAATCTTGCTAAATATTTAGTAGCTTTAAAAATCACGAAAAATTTAATTTTTTTTTTTTTTTTGATTTTTTTTAAATGCAAATAAAAATCGAGCCCTTTGAAAACAGCAGTTTACAATTTTTTTTAGGAAATATTTCTGTTAATTTAACAGGAGGGACTGCTATTTGCATTCAACTAAATTTATTTTAAAAATAACAAAAATTTTGTAGATATAATATTTTGTTTATATCCCAGTGTAGAAACGGTAATGACATATCATTATTTTTTGGAGTACCAGTAATGACACCCACTTACCTTCTGCATTATTTTAAAGCATATAATAATGAGTTAGGTACTGATAATGACTTATTTTTTATCATTATTTCAAATAGAAAATAATTTTTTAATTTTTTTGAAAATTTTTTTAAATCTATTTTTAGACTCAATATTTTTTAAACACTGGTAAGGATATATGTAACCACATATTTTTTGATTTTTTGTATGTTTGCGAGTAAGCTTACTTGTGTGCAGCAGATCAATTATATTTTTATTTATTAAATATTACATGTCGATATAGCTCAGATGGTAGAGCTGTTGACTGGCAATCTGTAGACCCAGGATCGATTCCCGCACCATCAAATTTTATTCAAAAAAAAAATACAATAAAAAAATATTTTTTTTTATATAATTTATTTTTTTGAAAATCTATTTTTAGACTCATTTATTTTATCAGTACTGGTTAGCACAGAGGTAACGATATGTTTTTTGAATTTTCGTATGCTGATTTGTAACCATAACTCATTATTTTTCGCGACATCGCCATATAAAGGTAATAAGAAATGTAATAACAAAAGTAAGTAGTTACCATTACCAAATATGTAGTTACATAACCACATATCTGGTAATGATTTTCTACACTGGGATATTATGTTTGCCGATAACATTTGCAATTAAGTAAAATATGACTAAAGTTTTGTAGAATTAACATATTTTTTCTTATTGTTTTTGTCTCACTAATATTTAGTAAACAAATTCAGCTGCTACTTTTTAACTACCCGTGTAAAAAAGATCAGATCTGGCTAGATTTCAGTAGATCTCACCAAATCTAATTAAATCTCAAAATTGGGGACAAATTTGAGATCTAATTAGATCTGACTAGATCTAGGCATATCTGGCCATATCTTAGTAGATCTTACCAGATCTAATTATATCTCAAAATTGGGGACGAATTTGAGATCTAATTGGATCTGATCAGATCTAGGCATATCTGGCACAATTGTCCAGATCACTTTAGATTTGAACAGATTTGGCACTAGATCTGATCAGATCTTGCCATAAGGTATTATCACATATGCCATATCTGATGATATTTGATGAGATCTGGTACTGGATCTAATTAGATTCAATCATATCTATTTAGATCCAAAAAGATCTGATCAGATCTAAACTTTTTTACAAGGGTACAGTTGTATTTCTGTAAGTGTCAAATTCTTTTAGAGGGTTTACATTGAGCTGGCATAGGATTCATCAATGACTGGAAACAGTGTTACACAGTTTTATCTAATCCATTAATTGGAATCGCTATTCTACACTGGCAAGTCTACCAAGAGCTTTGCCATTAGGCCCCAAAGTAGAGCACCTAGGACAATTTAAAAGTTTCAAATTGTCTGTTTGAACACCGTTGCAAGTAATTATCCAAAAAGAACTATCGTTGAAAATAACATTTTTATTCTTCATTAGCTGTAAGCTGTGCTCTCGATTATTCTTTTGAACTTTTTTTGTTTAATAAGTATTTGTTGAAAACTTTTCGTTTATAAAAAATTTTTCAAACATTCTCATATTTTGTTAAAACATCCTCATAGAAATATATATTAAAAAATGTTTGTTGAAAAAGTCCTTAAGTTTTTTTTTCATAAAAATCAAAAAGCCTATTATTACATACTAAAGAATAAAATGTAATTATGTCAATGAGTAAAACAAAAATTAATATAAATTGTATTTAACAAAAAATAATTTTTTTCCTCACTGTGTACACTTTGTCCAAAGGATTTTAAAAAGACTTCAAAGGAAAATAAACACTATACCCCTTTTTGAAAAAAAAAAAATATTACATAAAAATACCTTTTATTCTATTACTGACATTTGTTTGCCTGGAAAAAAATATCTTTATTTTAACCAACATACGAATGCTTTTTATTTCCTTTTTAAAATATGACTGTATATGTGTATGTGTTTGCGTATGTGTATGTGTTACGCTTTGTGGCATTGTATTTCATTCATTTATTTAATACTTAAATTCGTTGTTCACATGCCAACCCATTCAAACTGTTCCTCAATTTCTTTTTCCAAGACTGACGCTTTTATCGTTGTTGTTATAGTCAACGTTCCTTTTTTTGTTGTTGTCGCTATTATCACTTTCAACATTTCATTTCTATTCGTTTTCTTTAAGTTTGTATTTTTTTCTTTGCCTCCATTTTGTCGTGTCTTATGCTTTTTGCGATATTGTTGACGATAAGATATTTTTATGAATTAAACGACTTTCCGCTTGTGATGGTATTTGGAATGTCGGCAATGTCTTTAAATGAATTTGTGTGTTTGTAGCAAATGTGTACTAATGTGAGTGTGAGTGAACTCAATAGTACACTCATGGAAAAAAGTTAGTAGAAGAATTAGTAAAAAAAAGTAGTCCAACTTTGCAAGTTTCTAGGTAATTTTTAATTCAAATTGAGAGTTTAGTTAAACATTTTGCTATTCTTATTTGACAAAATAAAATTTTTTTTGCTATATTTTGTTGTTCAATTTTGTAACTATTTTTTATAATTAATTTGCTATATTTTAAAAATTTATTTTAATAATCAAAACCAGCAGGGGGCGTTGTAATGCTATAAGTAGTTACACATACAAAACAGAATATGACACTGTTCACAAAATATTTTACCACTATTTTAGTTATTAAATATGAAATTTATTAAAAATCTTGAAATAACCAAAAGCAAAGAGCACAATAATTAATCAAAACTAGGTTCAAGAACTATTATAAAATGTTCAAAATCTTCTACCTTTAAAATAATTCAACCTTTTTATCCACAAGACTCAGAAAAGAAAAAAATTTTGTATAGCTTCAAAAGCTATAGAGGTTTTGTATATCATATAAACTCGATTTTACATAATAAATATCCAAAATAGTTCACAAGCCCTGGTAAAATTACACATATATCTCTAAAAAGCCAACAGTTTCTGAGTCTGTTATGACTCATAATTTATATTTTTTCTTTTAAAATAGGTCTTTCTTTAAATTAAAATAAATTTATGAAAAATTTTTTGCGGGGAATTTTGGGTGTTTGGGTGTGGATATGAGCTAAAACTTTTCTGGCAACATTGACCTACATACACAAAATAAAGAAAATAATAATACTACATTTATACTTGAGCAAAAACCACCTAGTTTTTGTACAAAACTAGTTTTTGCTTGTTGTATGCGATTTGACAAGTTACAAACCAAACCAGGTAGTTTTTGCTCAGCTATACATGCAGTATAAACATAAATATGAGACCGATACAACTCTGTATTTTATTTATCTCATTATTTATAACACATAATGCCATTTTTCGCAAATTCTTCGGTTAGCTGCGCCCACAGAACAACCAAACTCGTATGACAACAATTAGCAAAAAATTTAACTAAAATTTAGTAGATCTAAGAGTACTTGTTCTGTTTTCTTTTATTCAGATAATATTTAGCAAACAGATTCTGCTGATTTTAGCGGAATTTTCTGCAAGGTCATTCTTAACTAATTTTTAGTAATTTTTCTGCAATTTTTATTAACTTTTTTCTATGAGTGTATGTTCTGGGGTTCCCAACGTGTGGCACTCATCCCACTGGGGGGGGGGGGGTAATTTTAAGATATTAGGGGGTAATTAGGCAAATTCTCGGTTCTTTGTTCAAATTATGATAATTTCGTTTTTAGTAAAAACTACACTCAAAATAATACGTCTGTTAGCTGAACAGAAAAATTTGTTATTTTAGCAAAATTTATTCCTGTTTTTTGGCTTAAAATAAAACTTGTTGATTTTGAAAATTTTTTGTTAAATTTAACAAAACTATATTTAAGTTAAAATTTGTAAAATTACCGTTTCACTTTTAATTATACTAAGTCGTAAAATTTGGTCAAATTTTCGGTCTCGGGACCCTCCCCGGTCCTAGTCCAAATAATCTAAGGACATTTAAGATCATTCCGAAGAAGCAAACATTTTTTCCATTTTGCTCTATCTCGCTTAGTTTTCGAGATATGGGCCATTTTGTGAAGTGGAAAATTTTTATTAGAAATTCCCGAGGGTCCAAGGCCCCACCATGGGCCTTTTTTGGATAGAGATGACCCCTTTCGCTGGCGCATTATAGGTCAGGGGTAGACGAAATTTTCATCAATTTTGCTCTATCTCTCTTAGTTTTCGAGATATGGACCATTTTAAAAAATCGGAATGAAAAGAAATAGCGCCATCTTTAAAACTTTGGATACACTGGTGGCGCCATATACCGGGTAATAACATAAACATGAAAATATTATATTTTAACAATAAATTTTGTAAAATTTAACGAATGGGTTTTTAAAAATTAGTTATAAATAGTTTTGAAAATTAATACTCAAAACTAGTATAGTACTGAGGATTTATAGTAACACTAAGTGTACCGATATTTTATTTATTTCGGTAACGTTATCTTAAGGATAACGGAATTTCAGTAATTTCGGTAACAGAATTTTAAGGTTAACGCTATTTCGTTTATTTCGGTATTTTAGTGATAACGGTAGTCAGTTGAAATATCGACAACGGTATTTTCGGGGTATTGCCTACCAACCTTGGTAAAAACACAATTTTATTAAAAAAAAAAATCACTGAATCCCTGATTGTCAAAAATGTATTGAGACGGGGAAAATGGAAATTTGAAAATTAAAACTTAATAGTGGGGAATAGCACACAAAAAGTTGGGAACCACTGGTGTATATGATTGAAGTTCGTTTTATAGTCCTTGATACACGCAAACATTCTTTTGCACACATTTAGACTTAAGTGGATTGTTTGGTAATTGTTGATAATATTTAGAGATAAAATAGCAGATTTTGGGGAACATGCCCATCAAACAAAAAAAGTTCAACTAAACTCATAGAAATAAATCTGTAAAAAAAGCATAAAAAATTACTAAAAATTAGTTAAAAATTATGCTGCCGCAAAAACTGCTGAAATTAGCAGATATTGTTGCTAAATACTAGTAAAATAAGAACAGCAAAATTAAAACTATTAAATTTACAGAATTCCAGTTATATTTCAGTTAACCTTTAGTTAATCGAAAATAAAAATTTTGTACCGTAAAATCTGCAGAAAATTTTTATAAATATTAGTAGACTAAAAATAGCAAAAATAAACAGTTATATCTACACAAAATATTTGCTATTTTTGAGCTAAATTTATTGAAAAGCAAATAGCAGTCTATCCTGCTAAAATCAGCAGAAATATATGCTTAAAAAAGTGTAAACTGCTGTTTTCGAAAGGCTCGATTTTTATTTGCATTTAAAAAAAATGGAAAAAAAAATTTTAGGCTACAAATTATTTGGAAATTTTATTTTACTAGTATTTAGCAAAAAAATCTGCGAATTTCAGCAGTTTTTTCTGCAGCATCATTTTTAACAAATTTTTAGTAACTTTTTCTGCTATTTTTTATAAATACCATCAAAAATGTTTGTCGGTGGCACCTACTGAAAATTTCAGTTAAGAAAAGTGTATATGTAGTTAGAAAGGCAACAAAGGTATTTACCTTTAATCCATTTCGTACCATTCCGTTAGAATTTTTTAACAAAAGTTGGTAGAAGGATAGGCCGGTTTCGTAGTGAGCATTTTTTGTAATTTGTATGACTAATTCGCGCCCTCTAGTGAAGCCCCCCATAAATTTGCAATATTATGTTGAATATAATGACACAGTAGTTTTCTCGTTTTGCCACATAATTTGCAACATTACAAAAGATCGCCACATTATTTTATGCAATATATGATTTCAACATAACCTCAAATTGCACACAAACATAAACAGCGCAAAATTAAAGTTGCACAGTGTTGCCAATAGATTATGCAATATTTCAAGTTGTCCAATAAAAATCAAAAGTGTTTTGATTCACTACATAATATTGCTCAAACCTTCAATTAAATACATACACGGTCAATATGCCTGCACCACTTGGAAAGTCCCGAGACAGGTTACTGAACTCTCATAAAAAACAACGTGTCCCGGGATTTGTCTTGTGACATGTCACAAGGGGTCAATTTCCCCCTCCTATGACAACGCCATGTAAAAGTGACCAGTCTATTTCATATAAAGGGGCCAGTTCGGTGACAATTAACATTGTAATTAATATGTATTTTATCAATTATTTATTTTGCAATATATTTAAGAACGTTTAAAAAAAATAGTATTTTTAAACGTTTCTTTTTCATTTTTATTTGGCAAAACTAATTGCTTAGATTTGTATGCTTCTTTGGCAGTTGTGAGAAAATAGCGCATTTTTAATATAACAAATAAAAACGGATTAATTTTCTACATACTTGCAATTTTGCACATACGAATAACCCCTAAAAGATCAATCAATTTATTTTTTAAAGTGCGAACTGAACTAAGAATTTTTCTCCCCTTAAGTATTTTTTTGCATGTCGTTATCGAAATCAACATATGTGACCTTCTCCGAGAAAAGGGACCTAGTGTGTCAGAAAACCTAGTGTGTCAAAAACTTGAGAAAATCGATATTTTCTCATTTTGATCGATTTTCCCAAATTTTTGACACACTAGGTTTTTTGACACACTAGGTCCCTTTTCTCGAAAAAGGTCACATATCACTTTTATTACGCCGCTCTTCTTTATATTTTTAAATATTTTTGGAAAAAAGTGCACTGAGAAAAAGTCATAAATAGTTTTTTTTAAATCATTAAAATTTTTGTAATTTCTTAAATATCGTTTATAGTCAAGGCCTCAAAGTTGCACATGCATTCCACGCCATTGTAATATGGCCTTCCTATCAAAATGTA
Source organism: Leucophora obtusa (assembly GCA_949987735.1). Taxonomy (NCBI): domain Eukaryota; kingdom Metazoa; phylum Arthropoda; class Insecta; order Diptera; family Anthomyiidae; genus Leucophora; species Leucophora obtusa. Next base: position 360,369,665 of record OX465295.1, read on the forward strand.
TATGCTTTTAAAAGTAGATGTGACTTTAAATTCTCATTGGTAAGAATTGGGATCAAATAACTAAAAATTTAACTGTTTTTAACTGCTGAAAAATAACTAAAAATGCAATAAAAATAACTAACAAAGTTTTACCGCAAATTTTTTAAAACAATTGACAAAATTGGTACAGTTTCTACAGTAATTTTTTTTATATTACACCAAAATATTTTTATAAAAAAAAAACAATTTTTTCTTCCGTTTGGAAAAATAATGTATAATTTATTCATTAAATTTTTACATTTCTATGCATTACAGATTTAATGATATTTTCTGATTTTTACTTGCAAACGAAGAACATATCAATAATGAAAAATATAATATAAACAAAAATTTCTAATATTCAAGGAAATTTTATATTATTGAAATAATAATAAAACAAAACTGTTTACCGCAAAAATATTGTTTCGGTAATTGTTTATCATAATCCTAAAAATAACTGTTTTAATAACTTTTGATTAAAAAAATACAATAGTTTTCTTCAGTTCTTGTTTTGTGTAACTATCGTAATAGTTTTTCTATATTTTTATATAGAAAAACAACTGTAGTTACACTTAAAAACTGCTGAATACTACATAAACTACTGTCTTGTAGTAACTGTAAAACTTTTTTGAGCATGAATTTTATTATGTTTTTTCTCGTACTACAAGTTCCGTGCTAGTTTTAACTTATGGAGATTTAACTAGTTTTAACTGAGTAGCCCGTTTTCTCTAAAACAATATATTCTTTGCTGAAACTCTTCAAAATATCACCAATTGAGTACTCAACCCTGTTACTCTATCAGCAAACAAAAGGGGTTCAAAGCAGTAGAAAATGCAAAAGTGAAAATACACTAATACTGCACTTATACTTGAGCAAAAACCATCCTGTTTTTGTACAAAGCTAGTTTTTGCTTGTTTTTTTGTGTGCGTTTTGGCAAGTTAAAAACTACAAAAGCCAAAATCCAGGTAGTTTTTGCTCAGCTATAAATGTGGTATAACAGATACTTTGGGAGCAATGAAAGAAGTATTTTTAAAGCATGACTTCCAATTTTTTTTTTTTTATTGTGGATTTTACCAAGCGCTAGCAAAACAAATCATAGAACAAAAATTAAACTTGTTTACGATATAAATGATTAATACTGCAGTATGAAGTATTCGGGTACGTATGAGTGATATTTATGTACAATAAATATTACTTATACGTTAAAAAATCAATAATGTATTCGGTATATTCGCCATGTTTTTTCTATTCCAACGAATACTGAATAATTCGGCTGAATTATTCGGTTAAGCAAAAAAACAAAAAATTTTAAAAATAAGGTTTTTGGATATTTTTTCTTGGAATTCTCATTATGGATATCATCACTTTTTTTTAAAGTTTTTGCATAGAAAAATAGAATGGCGTTTTTTTTTCTTTTTTATTTCATTTCCTTCCCCTGACGCAAGTCGGTCAAAAACGCTGATTTTAATACCCTTTTCCTCCAGAGCAAAAACAGCTGCATTTATAGGAAATCTGACTTCACCATTCGATTCTACAACAAAATTTAATATAAAAAACTTTTTTTTTGCATTTTCAAAATATACCAGATAGTCATTAGAGTGGTTCGAAAATCCACTTTTTTCAAAAACTTCTAAAAAGTTTACTTTCTTATTACACACAATGGAAATGAATTTCCGGCTGAGTACATGGGTATAAAAATTTTGGATATACCGCGAACCGTTAAAAAGTTATTAGCTAATCAAATTTTGATTTTTTTTTTAATTCAATGAAAAAGTTTTTGAACTAATTAAAATGCATCTTTCAACGCTCGCTGCCGCATTATAAATTTAATTTTTAGTAAAGACAAAATAATTTGTAATTTTTTGTAATGTTTATTACAAAGATTGTTTTTATTAAACATATTTGATTACTAAATAACTTTTTAACGGGTCGCGGCATATCAACAATTTTTGTACCAATGTTCTCAGCAGGGAATACATTTTCATTGTGTGTAATAAAAAAGTAATTTTTTTGAAATTTTTGAAAAAAGTGGATTTTTGGACCACTCTAATGACTATCTGCTGTATTCAGAAAACGCAACAAAAAGAGTTTTCTATATTAATTTTTGCTGTGGAATCGAATGGTAAAGTCAGATTTCCCAGAAATGCAGCCGTTTTTGCTATGCAGAATATGGGTCCCCAAATCAGCGTTTTTGGCCGACGTGTGCCAGTGGAAGGAGTTGACATAAAAAAATAAAAAAACGCCAATTTTTTTTTTGATGCAAAAGCTTAAAAAAAATGATGAAATCAAAGAAATTTTATATATTTCTGACGAACTCTAATAAGTATATAAGTTAAGAATGAGCTTAAGAACTTATCTTCAATATAATTTCTCCAATTATTAAGGGTCATATTCATAATCACTTTTAAAATTTATAACTGACTTACAAAAACAAAACTTTTCATACAAAATTAATTTTATAAACGTGTTATAACATTTTAAAATTATTATGCGTAAGCACTTAAGTGTGCACAACATTTTTTTTTTTTTTTATAAAATATTATTTATAAAATAAAAAATTTTCGTTTTGAGTTTGTGATTCAGTTATTTTATACTCAAAAATTATCACACATTCCTTGCAGAAAACTCTTTGAGCCTTCTATTTTGTATTTGTTATTGCTGTTGTTGTTGTTGTTATATTTGTTTTTCCTTGACAATGTAAGTACGACTATAACTATTATGACTGACACATATACATATAAATGACTTTCTGTATATCATACCTTTAATGGTGGTATAAACAAATTATGCCTGCAGTATATGAGTCTCATAAACCGTAGAATTTATGTATGTATGCTTGTATGTGTGCCTGTTAACCAGCCAAGTCGAGCCATTCTTAAAAAAAATAATTTTGACTATCCGACTACAACTACTTGCTATTTTTATATGGCTTGTTATATATGCTTATCCGTTGTTGTTTTCTTGTAGTTGAATACTTCTATTTGTTGTTATCATTCTCGCAAAAAAAAGCCAAGAAAGATGATGACTGCTTTTTATAGACACTTTCCCTCTCTTTAGTTATATTATGTTACATTACATTCTCTTGCATAACTTTTAACAAAGTGCTCCATTGTGTTCCACTTACAAGAACAGTAAAAGTCTGTGGTAAATTGATATTTTTAAAGAACAAATTTATAATTGTAGAAATCGGTTTTTATTTTCAAAACCTTAAAATCAATTTACAATTCTTAAAATTCTATAAATATTAAACCCGTTTGATAATTATGCTATATTAGGGTTTAAATTTTAATTTTACCCTACAATACTAAGTGGACAGGATATGAAAAGTTTTGTGCTGATGTTTGTAATACCAAAAAATATTTGACCTAAACCCACCTTATAGTATGCCGATCGACTTAGAAACACATTTTGTTTCGATTTAACGATGTCAATCTGTCCACTGCCCATCCGTTCGTCATTCTTGTGCTCATGCTACAGGTCGAAAATATGAAGATATGTTTTTGAAATTTGGAAATAACACAATTTAATGGAAAATCACTGATGAAGCCTGTCCATAGAAAAAGGCAGAAACTGTATCTAGTCTGATTTGCAAATTTAATGTGTTTATAACTTTTGAAAAAAATGTTTATTCTTCTTCTTAACCTCAAACCTACTAAATTCGAAGATATTTATTTGGAAACGGGCCAAATTTAGTTCCAGTGCCCGTATAAAAATCCCCCAAAAATTGGCATATTCCGATGCTACATGTCGTAAACATTAAGATCTTTTGATGAAATTTGGTATGCTGACTTATATTGGGCCAGGAATGAAGCCTATTAAGTTTAATTGAAATCGGTCTATGTTCGGACGTATTGCCCCTATAAAATTCGGCCCAAAATTGGCTTTTTCACATACTACAGGTCATGAGTTTAAATTAATTCCTTACTGAATTCGTTCAATTTGATTTTTCATTCAGTGAATTGAAAAAAAAAATTACGTTCAGTAAATTAAAACAAAAAATGCGTTCAGTGAATTAAAAAAAACTACGTTTAGTGAATTGGAAAATAAAAAATTACGTTCACTCAATTGAAAAACAGAAAATTACGTTCACTGAATTCAAAATCTGTTATCCGCCATTTCTTATTTGTTACTATTCTTTACATAGAAATAGAAACAAATTTGAGATAAGATGCAAAAATCCCACTAATCCCAAAACATTGTGAAAATTTTCTAAAAATGGGATGTCTTACTCGAATTCGGAATGGTTTGGGGGAAGAAAAGTTTACAAGTGGAAATTACTTTTACCATTAGGCCCATCTAAAAGAAGTATGCTTTCATAAAAACATAAATACTACACACACAATATATTTTCCATAACCGATTCAGGTTTATTTAAAAAGTAATAGGTAAAGTTTGTTTTCAATTGAAGAACAATTAAAATACATTGAAACATACTGTTTAATTTTTTTGTTCAATCAATAAAAAACAAAAAAGAAAAAAATATTTATCGTCTGTACGAGTTGTAATTTTCAGTCAAATATTCTATTCTTAGATTTCTATTTTTTGAAAAAATAATTTAAATAATTTCGTTTTTTTCTGTTTTAAAACAAAAAATTCAAATATTTTTGGTTTTCTTTTTCGTTAAAATATGTTGTTTTTGTACAAAATTATTTCAATTCAAATTACAAGAAATTCTTTACTCATACACACAAACATAGCCAATAAAAATATGAACGCGTCTGTTGTGTACGGTGTAGTGTTTTGAAAATCCAAACAAAAAAAAACTTTCAAATATGAAAAAACAAACCACGAAATATTTTTTTTTTACTTTTTGTCAGTTAAAAATTGATGATTGTTTTAAGAGACTTTTCAACTATTTTTATTTCTTTTATGGATTGTTTAAACAATGTTTGAAAATAAATACAAAATGGTTTGAATATAATGAAAAATGTGTTTTCAATTAATTTAATATCTATTTTAGGTTGTTTTTAAGGATAAAATATTGTGAGTGTGTTCTTAGAGAAACTTTTAATCTGGAGGCAAATGAGTCTTGCTATGGGCGTGTGAAATTTCATCTCATCCCGACCAACCAATAACGGCTGATTTGATTTCCAAAATATTTTGAAAACACGCCACTGTGTACTGAACGGCAGAAAAAGCTTTTGAATTCAGTGAACGTAATTTTTTATTGTTCAAATCAGTGAACGCAATTTTTTCTTTTTATTCACTGAATGTAATTTTTTTTTTCAATTCACTAATTGAAAAATGAAATTAAATGAATTCGGTAAGGTATTAATTCACTTCTTATCACTTCGATTTATAAAATTGAACTCATTCACCAGTGAATTAATTCATTTGATTTAATAAAAAGAACTATAGCAAGTGAATTAATTCGTAGTAAAAGAAATCGAACGCAAACAAATATGATCTAATTCCATTCAATATATGTGACGCGCAAAATAGAAAGGGACCTAAGGATAGAAAGGGACCTAAGGTCAAGAGAGCATGGAATCGGTCTCATTCGATGCTCAGATGTTGTCCACAAAAAAAAAATTTATTTTTTTACCCTTAGGTCCCTTTCTCTATGCGCTGTCACATATAATCTTTTGTGAATTAATTCATTGAATTTTTAATTCAGAATCCAAAAACGGAATCAAAGAATTAATTATTCAAAGCTCTGGCCCTAAAAATGGTGAATATATTTTAAATCCTATACCTCTATCTGAATCTTAGAAATTGTTTTAAGTTTTTATAATATTGTAATTAATTTTCTCCAAAAATATAATACCACTAGCTAAAACGCCTAAAGCTTACTTGAAAAATAAAATAAATATTTTTAATCAAACCTAAATTGTTTAAACAAAATATTGAAATTAAAAAACTAGTTTACAAAATTTAGCAAAGGGGGAAATTGCTTTATGTCGACCCCTCAAAAATACATTTTTACCCTTCATTAAAAACTATAACATCAAAGTGAAAATAGCTATGCTTAAGGGATTAAATTTAAAATGAAAAAACTAGTTCAATCTATATAAAACAGTTAATTATACTTAAAACAATTATGGAATATGTAGATAGAAAGTTTATTTTCATAAAGTTTTTTAAAACCGGGTTTACTTCCATATTTAAAGACACTATAATAGTTAGTATGATCTGTTGGCACTTTTACTAACATATCAACGCCTGTGTCATATAGTTCATGCATATGATGATTTTCCATATTATGTATATTTTCACATACACTCACAGCAACACTTGACTCTTTTATATACAAAGAAAACTCATTATATCTACTCATACACTTTAGTTTAATACAAAATCACCAACACACACCCACATGCATTTGTTCACTATGTAATTACAATCTCATTCACATGCATACACACACACACACACACACACACACACACATCTCTTATAACGACGACCCGACCTTTGGCTTTGAGTGTTTGTCATTTCATGGCCTCGTTTTGTTTGCATTCATGTTTGTTTATTGTGCTTGTACGATAATTGTGTTACAACAACGACAGCAGCAATAACAACTACAGCACAAAAACAACACGACCATACACAAACACATACAAGAGAACATAAAGAATTGTTGCTCCTCTGCACATTTCATCACATCACAAGCTCAAGTTATGCTAAGTAAATATTACATTTGTTTATTCGCTTTTTATTTTATGCAATTTTCTGTTTTTGATGTTGTCCTCCGTTGTTGTTGTTGTTTTTGTTGTCGCTGTGAGGTTGGAAAATGAGCGAGTTGAGATTTAACAGTGATACTTACTTTTATTTATACTAATGATACAACTTGCACAATTACATTTAACAAGTTTAAAACTTTTTACTGTAATTAGTGGTTTTGTGGTTGTGTGTATTTGTATGTGTATTTTGTGTTACTTCTAAATAAAGTTGCTAATTTGGCTAGATTTTCCCAATAGAAAACACGTCATTTTTTCCATTTTTAAAAGGATTTAATTTTGAAGAATAAATGTATAAAGAAAAAAAAAGCCGAGCAATAGAAAACCTAAAACTCATTATGGATTATTTTAAGCCGCTTCTTAAGTTAGTAAACAAATTAGATATTATGAACTTTCTTGATATTCTGATACGCCTACTATTAAATTTCAAATTGGTTAAATTGAACTTTTTTACACTCAATTATATAGATATCATTTGTTGTAATTGATATTTACATATGGGCAATTCCTAAAAAATTTAATATTTTGTACACACCTAACCTAACATATCAACTGGTGAAATTTGTTCGCGTAAATGACTTTATGTATGGGCCGTTAAAGACATGGTGGCTCAAAGTGGAAGACACAAAAAAAAATTACCAAAAATACATTACTGTTTGAAAAATTGTTTTATATTTAATACATATAAAAATTGGCTCCAACATATCATATAACTGCTAAAGGTAAGGAGATATAGGAACCTAAAGTATTGTCATACATTTCCTATGGATTTTTTATTAAAAAAAAACCTAGAAAATTTTTAAAATTTTTTCAAAAAAAGTTTTTAGTAAAGTAAAAGATTATCAATGTTCGTTCGAAACTAAAACCACGATTGGTTTAACCATAGAACTTATTTTAATACCGAGTACTATTGTTTTGAATTATTGGGTTTATAACTTAAAAATATGGGATTTTTGATAAATTTTAGGCGATTATTTTGAAACACTGGTACAAAGTAAAATTATTCAAAGTATTGGCCATCGTTAGCTGCGAGGGTAGTTCGAAATGTTCTTAGCCTAACAATGAAAAACAAGAGCTAGATTTTTAAAATTATTTTACTTTTCAATATAATCTCCTGAAACTTCAATACACTTAGTCTAACGTTTTTCTAGTAATGATATCCCTTGATTAAAATAATTTTCCTGAAGCTCCTCAAAATAACTGACATTGCATCTTCATTCGAGGAAAAAAGTATTTTTAGATTTTAGATTTGGGAACAGGTGGAAGTCAGAGAAATGATGAGAAATGAGAAATTTTCATTAGAATGCGTTTTTGGTCAACTGTTATTGTAACAAATGCGGCATCCATCTTGCAGAAAACTTTTTTATCTGTAATTCTTGATGCAAAATTAAATGTACTCGATCATTTGAGATGCCTATGGCATTCCCTATTTCACGCACTTTCACTCGTCGATCGTCTAATATCATATCATGGACTTTAGCTAAGATTTCTGGCGTTGCTGCAATTTTTGGACGTTCACTTCGTGGTTCATTTTCAATGCTTGTAAGACCAGGTTTAGATTCAGCAACCCAATTTTTACTTATGCATATGAAGTAGCACTTTCATCTATCTTATTCACCATAACATTATGAATTTCTTGTCCCGATAAACCTTTCTTATGTAAATATTTAATCACACCACGAATTTCATATTTTTCCATTACAAAAAATCACTGAAGCCCCTTTTTTTAACACCTGTTACTATACGAATGAGTTGACAGATCGAATCGATATTTAACATGTGTTTATATGACAGATGGTATTTTCCATTATATAAAGCTTTTTGCTGTTTACCTATACCGTCTTCTCTATGTCAGGCTAAGAACATTTCGTACTGCCCTCGTGTGACCTCTCATCTCCCATCTCTGTGGCAACATATTAATTCCGCGCTAAAATAACTGCTCATTTTTTGAGGCCAAGAATAAATCAATCCAATTTCAGATACCCTGTTCTGAAGTGAAGCGTATTCCAGTGAGAGCATTCTGCATCGATCGAAACAAATAGTAGTCAGACGGGGCGTGGTCTGGACTATAAGGTGGATGAGGCAAAACTTCCCAACCACTATTTCCTAATAGATTTTAAGCGGTTTTGCAACATGTGACCGAGTGTTGTCATGATGGAATATTATGTTTTCATGTCTGGTCGCATATTCCGGGCGTTTTTCGGCAATGCTCTCTTCAAATGAATCAATTGTGTTCGCCACTGGTCCCCTATGATCACCTGGCCCAATTTCAGCAGCTCATAATAGATGCGACACTTGTGCGCCATGGATATTGGCGTTGATTTGGCTGGTTGGCCGAGCTTCACATTTCTTAAAGGATCCATTTTTCATGGCCAGTAATAATTCGATGCAAAAATTACTTCTTTTTATGGAATTCAAGCAGCATTTCGGTCATACAAAATCATCTTTCAAAGTCTCTCGGCTTTAACTCGTGTGGTACCCAATTTTCTTGCTTTTGGATGAATCCTGCTGCTTACAACCGTTTTTAAATTGCTGCTTGAGTGACTCGTAATGATCTTGAAAGTTCTTCTTGAGTTTAACAACGATCCTCATCGAGTAATACCTCCAATTCATCATCTGCGGACTTTTTTGGCTTACCTGGGCGGTATTTGTTTTCTGTGTTAAAATCACCACTTCGGAATCACACAAACCATCTCCCGCATATTGGAGCATATTCAGGACAAGCTTCGGGGAGCAATCGTTGTGCTTCAGCTGCACTTTTTTTCAAATTGAAGAAGTAAAGTAAAACTTCCCGCAAATGTTGATTTGTTGCACTAAATTCGACATTTACGAAAAAACATTGTTGTTTACACTATTTCGTTCACTTACTAAGTGAGAATAAATGACAGATGTTTACCCTCCAAAACATCATATAAGTTATCAAAGACACAAACCATGTGTGAAAGATATGCCATCAGTTGGGAATCCCGCATTTTTAAGTTATACTCCCAATAATATAAATGAATTTGCAGGAAAAACTGCTGAAATTAGCAGATTATTTAGTAGGTTTGAGGTTAAGAAGAAGAATAAACCTTCCTCAAAAGTTATAAACACATTAAATTTGCAAATCAGACTAGATCTAGTTTCTGCCTTTTTATGGACAGGCTTCATCAGTGATCTTCCATTAAATTGTATTATTGTTTATATTTTTATTGTCAGATTGTCTCTATATGAATAATTTCAGAAGTGATCAAACAGACATATACAAACATTCTACTTCAGATTTTCTCTGTTTATCTTCTTATTTCCTCCGTGTCACCTTTTCACAAATATTGCCACATTGACGTATGGACGTATATTATTTCTATATTTTAGTAAGATTGGAGCAGCAAAAATAAAACTGTTAAATATGCAGAATTTTAGTTATATTTGAGTTAAAATTTCCTTAATAGAAAATGTTGTTATTTTCTATTAACAAAAAATCAGCAAAAAATGTTGCTATTGTAAATAATTAGTAGCCTAAAATATCGGGAAAAAATTAAAAATTTCGAAGTTCTATTTAAACAGCAGTTTAATATTTTTTTTATCAAATATTTCTGTTGATTTAAGCAACTAAATTTAGCTTAAAAATAATAAAATTTTTGTAGGTATAGCAGCTTATTTTTTCTATTTTTAGTTTACCAATATTTAGCAAAATTTTCTGTAGATTTAACAGTACAGTTTGGTGTTTTCAGTTAACTTAAATATATACTAAATATACTGTTAATTTTACAGTTTTATTTTTGCTGTTCTTATTTTACTAGTATTTAGTAAAAAAAAATCTGCTAATTTCAGCAATTTTTTCTGCAAGTTAATTTTAAACTTATTTTCAGTTGTTATTTCTGCTACTATTACAACTTTATTTCTATGAGTGCAATTATTCATAGTATATTTTTACTTTTATTTTTCCGTCTTACTTGTTTGTCCCAAAAAATTCTCGTTTAGTTAATTTTAATATTCGAATAAGTAATTCAGGTTTGTAGTCACAGGTTTGTAGTTACTCGCAGTGTTGCCAATTCTTGAAGGCAGGAAAACCGTGAGCATCCTGAAAACAGGTAAAAAGGGTAAAAATTTACTAAAAATGGGGTAAAAAAGCACGATATTAATTTTTTAAAAAATTTAAGTCCAGAATTTAAAAACACATTTTAGTTTTGTAAAATCGTGTAAAAAAGGTTCAAAAATAACTAAAAAAGTGGTTAAAAAGCACCAAAGTACTACAAACACTGGAAAAATGTATTTTTTGTATAGTTCGTATTATTTTTTCAATTTTGACAGAAAATTGAAGAAAAATTAAAAATAACGCGAACAAATACCAAAAATATAAACTGTACAAAAAGCACTAAAAGCACTGCCACAAATTTGAAAAAGCACTGTAAATATCCGCTTTTTTTAAACGCGTATTTGTAAAAAATCACCGGGTACGGGAAGGAAAAAAGCACCAAAAAATACCCGAAAAGCACTGAAATGGCAACACTGGTTACTTGTTCGTATTAACCATCATATTAGTTCATCTGAACTAACAAGGTGCGATACTGGCCAGTACCGAGCTAAACTTTTGGAAGGACGATAAAAATTGATTGATTGTCTCTTGATTATTTTGCGGTCTAGTTCCACATTTACAACATTCACGGTCTGTTCTAATTTTACAGCCTTCACGAAGTGTTCTAATTTCATAGCCTTCGCAGTATCTTCTATTGAATCACCACCGCTTAGAAGACCGGGAGGGGGAGTGTTTGTGTCTAAATTTTAGACATTGTGTGTAAAAAAATTTGAACAAAATATGCGTATTATTTGATAATTTTACAGACAATAAAGTAGACAAAAGTTACCTTAATAGGTTAAATTTAAACAAAAATTTATTAGAATACAATTATTACACTGTGAGACAAATGGTAGGCGTCAGTGATCGGGAAGGGTTCAAACTACCGGGGAAAGTTATATCGGTAAAAAAGAAGTTATACGTGTCCCGGCGTTTCGCTGGGTCACCCCTAGGAATCGAGATATATCGATTTGACCTTTGGTGGTCTTTTTTTTGACATAACTCGAGAACCACTAGTCCGATTTTGCTTAAACAATTTTAAAAAAATTAAAAATTACAAATCCTTTAATCTGTTCTATATACTCAACAGTTTTGCCGGTAAAAATAAATGTATGAAGAAAAAAATATTTTTTGCCTAAAATATTAAAAAAAAAGTAATAAACAAAAGATTATTGATTTTTATGGTAGCGGTAACAAACATTTATTTTTACCGGCAAAACTGTTGAGTATATAGAAAAACGTTATATGAACAGATTAAAGGAATTGTAATTTTTAATTTTTTTAAAACTGTTTGAGCAAAATCGGACTAGTGGTTCTCGAGTTATGTCAAAAAAAAGATATATCTCGATTACTAGGGGTGACCCAACGAAACGCCGGGACACGTATAACTTGTTTTTGACCGATATAACATTTCCCGTTGGTTTCATCCCATCCCGATTTTGACTGTCGCATAGTGTTATTATCAATTCCATTGGTTTGAAAATTTTTTTGTATAAATCAAGAAGGCGAGATACCTTCTATATATAAATATTTTTCTTAAATATTTCTCATATATGAAATTTTCAAATAAAATACCAATTTCAAATTAAAAAAATTCCTGATATAAGATAAATTAAAAAAAAAAATACGTCAAACAACTTAACTAAACTTTTCTCTGTTAAAAAAAAAACACAAACGCAAATCTTAAAATGCCTGTGTGTTAAATATGTTTATCTTAAATAATTTAGTAAATAACAAAACAAATAAGCAAATAAATGAATAAATTCCATTATAAAATTACCGCAATCACTATCGTTTACTTTTCTTCTCCATTATCAATATTTCAGGATAGAGATTTCCTTAAGTTATGACGATGTTTGGCGACAACTTTATTTTCATTTTCTTTTTGCCTGCCTTGAAAAAAAAATATTAAAGTATTCCAAACGTTTATTTATGGATGTAACATGAGACGAACTTACACTCGCATACACATTCGTTTAAAGCACATTGAATAGGGGGACACTACTAGTATGATGATTTTTATAAGAATTTTTAACTTGTTTTAAAACAACAACAACAACAAGAAAATCTTTTTGTTTAACAACTTTGTCTTTCTAAAGGAACACAGATATCAACTAACGAGCCATATACTAATATTTTATTTATAGTTAAAGTATTAGTGTGAGTGTTTGCATTACCCCAACAAACATGAATGTAAACGTAAAAGCGAAATGAAAGTGTGACCACTCCACACACGATATCATTTGGTAAATTTTTGCAAATACCTTGTAAAACTCAAACATAAACATCTAAAACTCAGCAATTTTAATGTACTTCTAAAGCAATAAAATGGTTTACAAAGTTAAGAATTTGTAAATGTATTTATTTGACACATATTTTATGGAAATTTTAGGTATAATGAAAAACTTTCTTCTTAAAGACGTTTTATAGGCAAGTTTGATTAAAATTTTTTAAATGATTACACTCAAAAAAGTTTGTCGTTAGAATCTACTAAAAATGACAGTTAATACAAAGGTACATACATTTAAAACGACGACCTTTCAAATAACTAAAAATATTGTTATTTTTAACTGTTGAAAAATAACTAAAAAATGCATTAAAAATAACTAACAATGTCGTAAAGTTAACTAACAAATTTTTATCACAAATATTTTTAAACAACTGACAAAATGGGTAAAAACTCCTATTTATTTACAGTTATTTCTTTTGATATTATAAAAGTATTTTTTAATAAAAAAAATTTTCTTTTCTTTCGATTACAAAAACATGTGTAGGTAAATACTTCAGCCTACTTAAAATTTTAAGTAAAATTTTCAAACGAAGACATAACACAAGTTTCTTATTTTTATTTGTAAACTAGAAGTATATCAACATTAACAAATATAAACTAAACAAGAATTTTTAAAATTCAACGAAATTTTTTATTTCTTAAATAACTAACAAAAGCAATTGTTTACTGTAAAAATACTGTTTTCGTAGTTGTTTATTATGATATTAAAAATAACTGTTTTAAACAACTGTTACTAAATTACGGTACTTTTCGTTAGTTGTTTTCTTAAATAACCGTCAAAACAGTTGTTTCTATTTTTTACATAGAAAAACGACTGTAATTTCTATTAAACCACAACTACTGATTACCCCACAAACAACTGTCATATAGTAACTGTTAAACTTTTTGAGTGTACCTTATAAAATTTTTAGACGTTTTCAAAACTCTTACAAAAGTTTTTTAAATTAAGCTTATTTTAAGTATTTTATAAATTCTCATTTAGTAAACTGGGTGCTTTTCTATTGCAATCAAATTAACCACACAATATTTTATTTGATATTGAGCTTATTTATTTAACACTTTATTACTTTATAGTAAAGGGCACAAGCACATTTATTTTTTTTCTTCACCATAGTACATACTTCACTGTACCCGAAAAAATTATTAAGACCACGCTGTTAAACTCGACAACAGATAAAAACATAAGCGATCTCGAGATGGGGCATGAAAATAAAAAAAAACGAATATGTGTTACACTCATAGAAATAAATCTATAAAAATAGCAGAAAAGGTTACTAAAAATTAATTAAAAATGATGCAGCAGAAAAAACTGCTAAAATTAGCAGATTTTATTTTTACTAAATACTAGTAAAATGAGAACAGCAAAATTGAAACTGCTAAATTCACAGAATTTTAGTTATATTTAAGTTAACATTTAGTTAATCGAAAATAACAAATTGTACTGTAAAATCTGCAGAAAATTTTGCTAAATATTAGTCGACTAAAAATAGCAAAAATAAACTATTATATCTTTAAGCTATATAATATTTTTAGGTTAAATTTAGTGGAATGCAAATAGCAGTCTATTCTGCTAAAATCAGCAGAAATATTTGCTAAAAATTATAACGTGCTGTTTTCAAAAGGCTCGATTTCTATTTGCATTTAAAAAAAATCTAAAAAAAACTTCAAAAATTTAAAATTTTTTTTCTGATTTTTACGGCTACTGATTATTTAGCAAAATTTTTTTAATGATTTTAGCAGGTTAATTTGCTATTCTCCATTTACAAAAATTTAGCTCAAATATAACTAAAATTCTGTATATTTAACAGTTTTATATTTGCTCTTCCTATATTACTAATATATAACAAAAATAATCCTAATTTTAGCAGTTTTTTCTGCAGCATCATTTTTAACTAATTTTTAGTAACTTTTTCTGATATTTTTATAGATTTATTTCTATGGGAAAAAAATCAGTTCATTTGCGCCAGAGCGCGTTTAACAGACTTTTGTACTAAATTTTTTTATAAGTGTACTTGTGCTCGGCAGGTCTATTATGATTTTATCTATCAAAGTTGCTTGACTTCATATGTTTGTTTTATTTCTACAAATTCTGGCTACATATTGATTTCTTTAATAATTTTGGAGAAAAAATTATTATTTTTTTTTAATCTTTAATTTTTTTTTTAGTTTACAATAAAGGTAAAAAAACGTTTGCAAAATCTTTACAAAATGTTTATTTTTAATTCATTTTATTATCTCAAATTACACACTCACAATATATTTTCCACAACCGATTGAGGTTTATTTAAAAAGTAATAGGTAAAGTTTGTTTTCAATTGACGAATCATTTAAAATACATTGAAACATATTGTTTAACACTTTTTTGCTTTGAACCTTAATTCTTAAGATATCTCAGCCGATTCTATTCAACTCTGTAAATGATAACCACAGATTATTTGAATTACAACGAACCGTTAAATTTAAATTTAAAATGTATGTTATTTAAATTATATTTGCACCGTGTCAATGTGTTTTAAGTTGAATGAGGGGAATGTTCAGTTGATCTCTTATTTTGGTAAATGAATGTTCTTTAGTTTGACTCTAGACCATTTAGTATCACGTTCTGTTTAAATTATTTTCAAATTAAAGAAAGATAATACAATTTTTACAAGTCAATTACAAAGAATAAAAATTTTTGAAAGAATTCGATAAGACCAGCAAGACAGAGTACGTATTTTAGGCTTTCGCTACAAAGCCATCATCAGTGCCTTTCGCCTTGAATGGGTTAATAATTAATAATTGTCTACTTATGTGACGCTGTAATTCAAATAATCTGTGGTTATCGTACACAGAGTTGAATAGAATGAGATGAGATAATATATTGTTTAACTTTTTTTTATCAATCAATAAAAAACAAACTAGAAAAAAATATGTATCGTCTGTTGGAGTTGTTATTTTCAATCAAATGTTATATTTTTAGATTTCTATTTTGAAAAAAAATAACTTAAATAATTTCGTTGTTTTCTGTTTTAAAACAAAAAATTCAAATATTTTGGTTAAATAGTTTGTTTATATACAAAATTATTTCAATTCAAATTACAAGAAATTCTTTACTCATACACACAAACATAGCCAATAAAAATATGAACTTGTGTGTTGTGTATGGTGTAGTGTTTTGAAAATTAAACAACAAAAAAACTTTCAAATATGAAAAAACAAACCACAAAAT
Organism: Leucophora obtusa; assembly: GCA_949987735.1. Classification (NCBI taxonomy): domain Eukaryota; kingdom Metazoa; phylum Arthropoda; class Insecta; order Diptera; family Anthomyiidae; genus Leucophora; species Leucophora obtusa. Next base: position 360,385,918 of record OX465295.1, read on the forward strand.
CGTTTTTTTACGTTTTGTCAGTTAAAAATTGGTGATTGTTTTAATAGACTTTTCAATTTTTTTTATTTCTTTTATGGATTGTTTAAACAATGTTTGAAAATAATTAGGAAAATGGTTTGAATATAATGAAAAATCAGTAGTCCTTTTCTTAATTGTGTTTTCAGTTAATTTAATATGTATTTTAGGTTGTTTTTAATGATAAAATATTGTGAGTGCAGGCTTATAAATGGACTTACAAAACGCTTTCGTTTAAAGTTTGCATTTGTGGTCCAGTTTTGCTTATACTGCAATTACAAAACGTTGTTTTCTATATCTACAATAAATTTAAACTTAAAATTTTTTTACAAGCTTTTTGTAAACTTCTTTGTAAATGTAAATTGTTTACTGGGATATATGTGAAGGTATAATAAATATTTTTATGTGTATGTTATAGTAGAGAGGTCACAAGAGCTTCTTTATTTTGGATTTTTTTTAGTATATTTTGTATTGTTTTCCCTGCTCTTGTTTACTTTTACTTATAGAAAGTGAATAAGGAATACTGAAGAAGCAGAAGAAGCAAAAGAAGCAGAAGAATAAACTCAACAAAAGTAAGATTAGAAATAAGAATATTGTAAGTTTGTATATAATAAATACTGATATTATGCTTGCATATACATAATACATACTAACAAAGAAACTCTACAGTGGTGTTACCCTAAGGATTTAATGAAATTTTGATGTGTGGTAGACGGGACAAAAATAATAAGTATTCCATAAGAAATATAGTTGTGAAATCTCATTTTTATCTGGCTAAACGTGGATTTCAACTTTGCTTAAAGCTTCTTTGTTTGAGGGCTTTTTGACAATATTTTTCTTTCTCATTTGATAGATCTTTACCCGTAAAATATCTGTCTTTTGTTACACAACTCGTGTATGATTTTTGTTTTGGTATCGACTTATAGAAAATCAAAAATGGAATAATTTTTTATCCCACTTTTAACCCTTAAACATGAGCTTGAAAAGTATTTGGTATTAACTTGTTATCGTCTACAACATATCTAAGTTTCACCACTGTGTAGTTTCCTTGTAAGATATCATTATTTATTAATATGTGTATGTGTTAAAACTAAACTTTATGTGTGTGTGTATATATGTGTACTTGAGTGTTTTGACATACAGACAGTTAAAACCATTCATATAATACAGATTTCCCTTAAATATATCCTAAAACAAAACAAAAAACTAAAACTCAGCAAGACAGCGTGTCTATAAATTAGTATGAATGTGTATATGTGATTTTACTTTGTATTTATTTGTTTACACATACACATAAACAATTCTAGAATTTGTACACTAGCAAAAATAAATATTTTAGCGATCTTAGACCAATGTGCTCGACTTATGGATAATTGTTTAAAAATTCAACAAAATACAAGTTGGAGACTTGATTTTTTTTTGTCTTTAAAATTTTTTTATGAAAATTACAGTAATCATGAAATCACAACATAATTCAAAAAAAAATGCAACAGCATTTAACAACAACAAATTAATACCTTTACTGATTCAACACCCCTTTCGATTGACTAACGCTGCCATTAAAACCCCCATAAAAAGTTTTTAGAACCGGTTAGCTATAAATCTATTCTAGAACATGTTGTTTTATTACCAATCGAAATCGAACTACATAGTTTAGGGTAAATTCTACAAAACAAGCTTAAAAAGTTTAAATTCCGGTTTCTCCGATATTTAGATAGATCGTGGTACCGGTCTAAGTGCTATATATAGCTATATCGTCTCAACAGTTTCCGTAGCAAATCCCAAATGGCAATTGTGAAGTTTTTGGGGGGCATTTCTTTTAGTGTATTGGCCCATTATAGATATTAGTATGAATATGTATGTACTAGATATTTTCTTTTTGTATGAGCTGAGTACAGATTGCTCATACAACTACTTCTCCATTTTTTGTTATTTCTGTAATATTCTGTTATTTTAATTTTTTCTATTGTATATTGTGTTTTTCAGATGCCTACCAATAAATCTTTACCATTCATATTTGTTGGTATTACATTGTGCTAACTCGTTTTGGCTGTCTTTTGCCAGCACAAATGGATATGAAGTGTGGAAGACACACTGGCAACAGTAGTAGCAGCAGGATTTCATTTATGTTTGACTTTTTTTTTTTGTTTGTTTGTTGCTGTTCAAGTGTTGTTGCTGCTCATATATTATTTTTTATAGCTGTTTTAGTTATTTTTATATTTCTATAAAAATCAGCAGTAGTTGTTGGCTGGTTGTTTTTCTGTATTTTGTACTTAGTGCATGCGTGAGTGCGTGTCTTGGCGCCTTGAGGTGAATACAAGTAAGGTAGGTTATCTAAATGCTACAACCTAATATTTTAGTCAGTGGTAATATGTACCAACATTCCTAATACAAACTTACAACTCTTAGTAGGTTGTATGATTTGTATGCCAAAGTGTCGTATAAGTGTTTCTGTTTTCTAATATAATTTGTTGTATTTATGTTCGTTCTCGTATTGTTTTTTTTTTTTTTTGTTTTTATTTGTTATGTCTTATGATTGTGGCATGTTTATATCGATGTATAAATAAATTTGCATATCAAATGGTTTTTTGTTCTTCTACTGATTTATATTTCATAAGCTGAGTTTTTTGCCAGTATAAAGTTGATACTTTTTCATGTTGTTATTGTGACATTTTATTATCAATTCTTGATGTTCTTTTTCTTCATAACCTCTTAGTACATTAAAGGCAAGGTTGGCAACAAATATCTTTATCAATCCGTTATCCGTACACCTTTCAAATTGATAACAATGTAAAGGAATTGTAGTTCTATTCCCGATATTTTCTATATAACATTCGATTTTAAAGTATCACAAAACGGATATTTTTACGCGATTTGGATAATTTATAAGGGTTGTGATTTCCCCTTGGGGATTTCCTGGGAACAGTGTAAGGGAAATTGAAATTAAGGAAAATTTGAAGTAAGTCCCGGGGAGGCTGGAACTGGTAGAAACAAGAATTTTTTAGTTTTTTTTATAGACAAAGTAAATTTTTCCTTTATAAATTTGTGAAAGAATTGCTTTTGAACAAAGACCTTGGTGTCTATTCCTACTTGTGACCGTCATAAGACTATTTTTAAGACTGAGAGTCATAACTTTTCAAACAAAACAACAATAAAATTCAAACAAGTAAAAAGGTAACAGTCGGGCATGCCGACTATACAATACCCTACACCAGTCTGGTTAAAAGCCAACTAATGTTTGGATCCGAAATTCGAGTGGGTTAAAATGGGAATTGTGTCAAAATTTTCTATAACGTGAGTCAGCGAACCAAATTTCATCAAAAAATATTTGCGACCTGCAGCGTATAAACAATATAATTTTAGGGGGACTGTTACATGGGCACTAGGTCTAAACATGGACCGATGTTCACCAAAATCAATAGGCTTCGTCCATGGGCCAACATAGGTCCGTGTACCAAATTTCATCAAAATATCTTAATATTTGCGACCTGCTGTTTGTAACCGAGCCAATTTTGGGGGGACCCTTATAAGGGCACTAGGTCTAAACATGGACCGGTGTTAACCAAAATCAATAGGCTTCGTTCTTGGGCTGATGTAGGTCGGTGTACCAAATTTCAGCAAAATATCTTAATATTTGCGACCTGCAGCGTATAAACAATATAATTTTGGTAGGACCCTTATATGGGCACTAGGTCTAAACATGGACCGATGTTCACCAAAATCAATAGGCTTCGTCCTTGGGCTGATATAAATCGGTGTACCAAATTTCATAAAAATATCTTAATATTTGCGACCTGCAGCGTATAAACAATATAATTTTGGTAGGACCCTTATATGGGCACTAGGTCTAAACATGGACCGATGTTCACCAAAATCAATAGGCTTCGTCCATAGGCCAACATAGGTCTGTGTACCAAATTTGATTAAAATATCTTAATATTTGCGACCTGTAGAGTGCGCACAAGATTGCATGGACAGACAGACAGACGGACAGACGGACGGACGGGCAGACGGACATCGTTAAATCGAAATAAAAAAAATTCTGAGTCGATCGGTATACTATAAGGTGGGTCTGGGACCAATATTTTTTGGTGTTACAAACATCAGCACAAACTTATAATACCCTGACCACATAGTGGTGTAGGGTATAAAAATTCAAATTTTATTTGTCAATGTTATGATTGTGTCGATACCAGGTCTTAATTTTGTTGAGGTTTTCAGACAAAAATTTTAATAAATATAATTTATTGTGACTTTGAAACAACAAATACATGAGGAATACAGTCACAACTTAGAGTCACAGACTTTTCGTAGGAATAGGCACGTAAATAAAAGTTTACAAGTTTTATTAAAATTTATAAAAACATTTTGAATAATTAACAAATTTAAATCTTATCCACAAATTTTTTAAATTTACTAACTTATAATACACTCATAAAAAAAAGTCCGTACAAATGGTTGAAAATTCTGCTGAAGTAACTGAAAATAATAACTAAGTTAGTGCCAGCAGAATTTTCAATGAAGTATAAACTCCCCAACAAACAATTCGTTCCGTTTACGCACCGTTTTCGGTCCGTCATAAACGGAATCCAACTCCGTATACGTACCGTTTTCTGGATCCGCATACGGACCAGAAAACGGAACATAAGGAACATCGAAACTGATTCGAATCCGTTGAAAATCCGTCAATGACGGACCGGTATGTCGTATTAAAAACGGACAAGTCCGTTTAAAGTCCGTCAATGACGGACCGTTTACGGACCGTTATGTCATGTAAAAAACGGACTAGTCCGCTGAAAGTCCGTCAATATCGGACCGTTTCCGGACCGATATGTCGTGTAATAACGGAGTATTTCCTTGTCCATATCCTACCGATTTTTTCAAAAAAAATAAACCATATGTTTATTATTTTCAATACAAAGTACTTTTTTTTTCTTTTTTATAAATGCATTAATAATTATTATTTATAATTACAATATTTAGCACATCTAGCTCGGTTTACCTATCTATCCAGCGCTTAGGGGCCCGGAGTAAAATCCAACATCTATATGGAAAAGAGACAATAAATTAGTTATGGTTTAATTGACTGTGTACACGATGCAAATTCTCACATGTTATACACAAAATATTGTGAAACATTAAGTTTCATAAATCTCACCTTGTTACTTGATGTTGTTTGATTAGTGGTGTGATAGAAAGAATTCCCTCTATTGCATATTCTCCATATATTCCCATTATAATAATATTTTCACCGACTTTACAAAAAATTTTTATTTTGTAAACAAACCGATGAAATCCGTATTTAAAGGTACGGAAACGGATACACCAATACGGAGTTAAAACGTATTGTGTTGGAAAATCCATTTATAAGGTTCGTTAATCCGTTAAGCATTGACGGATACGTACCTTACGGACAGTTAACGTGCAGTAAAAGCCGGATTCATGAATCCGTACGTGCCGGAGAGTCCGTTAAAATGTTTCTTGGGTCCCATTAGTATTGTACAATTTATTAAAGTGTTTTGCCAAAATCGATCAAATTAAATGCAGTAAATGTTTTTCACAATCAAAGGCTATTTAAAGCAAAATTATATTTACAGCCTGTTTTTATAAAAATAATCAGATGAATTCGTTAAAATATTTGTGTGAAAAACACAAACTTAAAACCATTTTTCTTGCAAATTTTTCAGCCGCATCTGTTCTATATAGATGTCTTAAAAAATTTATGTTTTTTAGTGTTTTTCATACAAACTTTTCCAAACGAATTCGTCTAATTCTTTTCACAAGAACTTTAGTCAGTCAACAAAACATTTTAAAGACTCGTTTTGAAAAAGCTAAGAATAATCGCAGTATTTATTCACAAAAAATATTCTTCAATATGGCTTAATGTTATATTTTTAAATATTTCTTTTTCATCTTTCTTTTAACCACCCTATTATTGCTTTCTTTTACGCAATTCGAATCTTTTTTAATTGCGGTTAAATGAAAAATTTCCCAAAATACACAATAGTAGGCCAGAAGGTCATATAAGTATATGTTTTTAGAATCTAAATCACAATATTCAATATGAGATTTTTGTAGTGCGTGAAAACCACAAAACGAAATTTGAAAATTAAGTGTCCAAGTTCTGATGGTTTTGCAAAACATACAAAAACATTCAACCTAAACCCAAAGTTTAATGAAAATAGTGGCAAATATTAATGGTGTTTTTCTTTCTGATGAATTAAATCCGAACAATTGGAAATATAAGTTTTAATTTAATTGAATTGGCATATTTGAAGTAAATTTTTATTTTGTTTTACAATTAAATGTTAAAATTTAGTTTTTTTTTTATTATTTGTATATTAAATTATCTATTTATATCACCTATCGTGTTTCTATAAACTATTTAATTTTTAATTTATTTTCATTATTGTTTAAAATATTTAAATTGTTAATAAATACAAATATGTTTGTTTATAAATAAACTTAATTGTTATTACACATTAAACAATAAATGTAAATAAGCTAAAATTTTTACACTCAAGATAATATGTCTGTAATTAACAAGATTACATTAGATTGTAGTAATTAAATAAAGTATTCAAAATAATCCATTATGGACTTATAAAAAAATTAAAACACAAGTATGCATCACCAGGCAATACGTTTTCAGAGTTGTAAAAACAGAAGTGGCACGGTGAGTGCAATGTTCGGAAACTTTTGTGCCCAGAGTTACATGATTTTACATTGAAAAGTCATAAGATGGCAGTACTCCCACTTCAAAATTCGTTCAGTACTTTTTGGACGAGCGCAAAAGCGCACTACAATTCAATGTTTTTTCAGCAGTCCTTTACGAGTGCATAAAAGTAAATTTTTCATCATTTTTAACAATATTCAATAAAAATTAAAGAATATTGAATTTAAAGAAATTAAATATAAATATTTAAAAAAAATGTTTTTTTAATTTTGTTTTCGCCAGGAAGTTAAACCCGCGATCGTCTGTTTGGAAATATATAAATTATATCCAAATCACTTCAGGTTCACTTTTAGAGCAATTATGCTTTAGAAGTAGTAAATAAGTGACTTTTTTGAGGTTGTTCAGAATTCCTTCCAAAAAAGCAGTAAAAATACACTAAAGGATTCTTTAGAAGCAGTAAAAGAAGTGGTTTGTAAATCATGACATCCAATTTTTTTGCTGGGTAGTGTCTTAAAAAAATATTACTTCCATTTCTAAGACAACGCATCGTATCTACACTTTTCTGGCCAGATTTGGCATATTGCCATTACAGTAAAAGCACAACAGTATGGTATAATCAAAATATAAAAAAATGCACATCCATCAAACTGGCCAGAACTGCGGCCAGTTGAAAGATACTAGTCAAATGAGGACTAAAGAAGACCACATCAGTGCCTAAAACCATTACAAGTTTTAGGTACAAATGGACAGCTGGTACCAAAAAAGTCACCGAAGACACTGTAAAATTGCTTATGTGGGGCATATTAAATAAAATGAAAAAGTCTACATCGTAATCGTAAATATCAGTATATTTCGATGAGATCTGGTACATTATAACAGCCCATTGATGAAGCTCATTTATTTTGGTAAAGATCGTTCCATGTTTAGATCTAACGCCCATATAAAGGCGCCCAAAAATTAGCGCTTTTGTTTATTTTTAGGCTACAGGTTGCAAATATGCTTTAAATGAAAATAACATTCATTTGTACACTCAACCAAAAAAGTCTGTAATGCTACTGAAAACTTTGCTGTTATTACGGGAAATTTAACTGTTTTGAGCCCAGCGGTATTTGTTGCTAATTTTAGCAACACATGTCTGCTGATCTGTATATAAAATTAGTAGAAAAAATTAGTAGCCGCTACTAAATTCTAGTGAAATTTATGTAAACGGCAATTCAAAATCGATTTGTTAAAATTAGTTAAAAAACTTACTAAATATCAATAATTTTAGTACAATGAAATTAGTATAAATAATTAGTTGCAGCTACTAAATTTCAGTAAATTGTTGTAAACTGTAATTTAAAATTAATCTGCTGAAATCAGCAAAAAGGTGTACTAAAAATTAAAAAAACTGTAAAATCTAAAAAAAAAATTAATTGTAACAAGCGTATAATTACTTCATCGTACATGAAATTTGGAGTCAAAATTGCAAACGGTTCTCCAGTTATTCGATTTTTACGCATTGGAGATACAATAAAATTTTCTGAGTTTCATTTCCAAACTAAGAATATATCAATAGTAACAAATATAATCTAAACAAGAATTGTAAAAAATCAATTTTTTTTTTTAAATTAGTATTTTTTCTGCTAAATTTAGCACTCGATTTTGAAAAATTAGTAAAATGTTTTGCTAAAATCAGCAGCGAGAATTAGTAATAAAATTTGTAATAAGAGAATAGCAAAAATGATTACTAAAACAAGAAATTGTACTAAAAATCAGTATAAAAATAGTAAAGTGCGATTGGAAACTGTTTACAAATTTGTTTATTAACTTTTTTATCTGAGTTAACTTTTTTATGAGTGTAGCAGAAACATAAATTTTAACTACATTCGTAAGTCATTAAAAAAAATAATCGTAAAATTAATTTTATTTAGTCTTTTTTTTTAATAATTTGTGGTTCATTTTATTAACAGCCAAAAGCAAAAAAATATTTAAGTTCAATTTAATGAAATATTAATGGTCTTGTTTTCAAGTATAAATTACTTACATATTATTTTGAGTGTATAGGCAAATATTTAAAATAAAGAACACATTAAAAATTTAAAATAAATTGCCAAAAGGCATCTATGTTATGTTTGTTTAACTAAAAAAAAGAACAACAAAATTTCATACACTTATATGAGGGTTAAAGTGTCCCTTTAATTACGAATTGTCGATTTTCAGCGCTAACATGCCCACTTTTGCTCCATCAAATATGTGAATATAAACAACTTTTTTTTTTAAACGTTAACCCGTGTTTAATGATTCCGATATTTTTGGTATATGGAGCACGAAAATTTGAAAAACCAGACTCCAGACTGTCAGTCTATAGCTCTACCATCTGAGCTATATCGTCATGTTATTTAATAGATAAAAACATAATTGACCTGCTGCACACAAGTAACCTTACTCGCCAACATACATCCTTACCAGTGTTTAAAAAATATTAAGTCTAAAAATAGATTTCAAAAAATTTTCAAAAAAATCTAGAAAATTATTTTCTATTTGAAATAATGGTAAAAATAAGTAAAAATGTTTTAAAATAATGCAGAAGGTAATTGGAGAGAATAGCGTATGTATTTTCTCCACAAACAATATGCTTGTGTACTGTGTTCGCGATGTGCGGTACACAACCCTTAAAGTACGGTTCGTTAAAGTTTATTTTCCTACTCTGTTTGTAGCGCTTTGTGAATAGTAACTCTGCTGAACGATTTTTTCTTTGTTTTGTTTTTAAATACAATTTTTTTATATTTTGCTTTGGTTTCTTTATATTTTGGTTTTTTAATTAAATTTAAAAAAATTTAAACAAATATATCACTAATTGATCAAAAGTAGCAAACATTTTCTACGCTACCAAAATATGACAGCGCTAACTGAGCGCTCAGACTGAGCGGTTAGTGATCAGGTCGTTCAGCTTACGTTTTTTATATGTTCAATGCATACAAAGAGATAGAAATGAGAGTACGATATATTATTCGTCTGGCTAATTTAAGCTTATCTTTCTAAAATGCAAAATTTACAAGAAAGGTCTGCGGTGTGGTTCTCTCTGATTTGGATAAAATTTTACTATGTGAAATAAGAATTTCAACAAAATATAATCTTAGTTATAAACTTTTTTTTATGTATTTAAGAAGAGCTACTGAAATTATTTTTGTTCCCTTTTTAAATAAAATTATTAAAAATACAACTTACTTTGTATATTATTTCACATAACATTTTCTCGATTAACACTTATTATACTAGCGTCGTCATGTGACGACACGACTTTAAGAACCGATATTTTGAAAACGGTATCCAATATATGAGCACAGTAAGCATAGTGAAAAGATGGTATGTAAGTTAGGCTATAACCAGAAATAAAAAATTTTAGAATATCAATAGAGTGATGCCACATATTGTTTTCCAAATTTTAATGTGGTTTAAAAAAAAATCAAAAAACAAAAATTAATAAATAAAAGTTCTTAAAAGTTCCTCATTAATTTTTCTTTAAGAAAACTTGATTATTTGCGTAAATTTTAAATAGGAGAACAAATTAAAAATATAATTTTGAATCTGAATCTATTGAAAGAAAATCTGAATCCAATGAAAAATATTAGAGGGTTAAAGTTTCGACTTTGATTGCAAATATCTCCGCTAGAGGTTAACCAATTAATTTTTAAATTTTATTCGATTAATCGGGTGAAAAAAATGCCGTACAAATATTAAAATAAAAAAACTCGCTGCCACATATATGAATCAAAAATCAACAAGGAAATCAAAAGTTTTACTTTAGAAACTCCGGATCCATTGAAAAATCTCTGCCGGTCAACGTTTCGACTTCGTAGGTCGTGATAGGAATATAAAACCAAAAAATTAGCATAACTTCTTAATTAAGGACAATATGGATTGAGTATATTCACATGTGTTTAAAATCATATGTTATTGAAATATTAAAAAAAAATTAGAATTGGTATTTACCCTTTTATTATATCATCCAAATTTTTAAATATTTCCAATCGAATTATTTATCCTTTTTTTTATATAAGTATTAATTTCTTGAAGAACCTGACTTTAAGGAATTTCTTAAGTATTTTTCAATATTTGTATTTAAAGAAGAAAATAAATTACTAACACACTTCTATGGAATGACCTAAAAAATAAACCAAACTGACCAAAATAATAGTCAAGATAATAAAAGAAAACTACTCTTTAGCTGTAATGACAAATTATGAACTACAACAGAACAATAGAAAACCATAAAAAAACACGAAAACCTTTATCTATTCAAAAACACCCTGGCATGCTTCTTAATATTCCTTTCATTCCATTCATTTTTAATACACAAAAGAGTATGAGTGTGAGTACTTGTGTGTGTGTGTGTGTGTGTGTGTGTGTGGGTTTGTAAAGTTATGCACTTCATTTATTGTTTTCAAAAAGAGACACATTCTTCTTGTGCTACTGCCACTAAATAATTCCTTAACTTGTAAACCATGTGCAAAAAACAGCAGGAAAGTTTTTATAGAAACTCAAATTTAATTTTGTAATCGACTCTTACACACTCGCTCTTGGAATTTTTGTTGCTTTTCACTAATTTTTTAAGTAAAATTTTAACAAAAACGTTGAGAAAAAATTATAATACCACCAACATTATTACAACCTAAGGAAATGGTATTATTTTAAAAGCAAGTCCTCAGTAAATTGTAAGTACACTAATAGAAAAAAGTCCGTAAAAAATTTAGTTAAAACTACTAAAAATTATGCTGCAGAAAAACCTGCTAAATTAGCAGATTATTTTTGCTATATATTAGTAATATAGAAACAGCAAAAATAAAACTGTTAAATATACAGAATTTTAGTTATATTTGAGCTAAATTTTTGTAAATGGAAAATAGCAAATTAAACTGCTAAAATCAAGAAAAAATTTTAAATTTTCGAAGTTTTTTTAAATGCAAATAAAAATCGAGCTTTTTAAAAACAGCAGTTCACAATTTTTTTTAGCAAATTTCTACTGATTTTAGCAGTATAGACTGCTATTATCATTCTACTAAATTCAGCTTAAAAATAGCAAAAATTTTGTAGATATAACAGTTTATTTTTGCTATTTTTAGTCTACTAATATTTAGCAAAACTTTCTGCATATTCTACACTAGAATTTGTTATTTTCAATTAGCTAAAAGTTAGCTTAAATATAACTAAAATTCTGTAAATTTAACAGTTTTAATTTTGCTGTTCTTATTTTACTAGTATTTAGCAACAAAAAAAATCAGCTAATTTTAGCAGTTTTTTCTGCAGCATAATTTTTAACTAAATTTTGGTAACTTTTTCTGCTATTTTTACAGATTTATTCCTATGAGTGTAGTTGTTTTTAGAAATATCTAGAAATCTGCTTAAAATCTGTAAAATTTTAGTTTAAAAACTCCGTATACTTTCTTAGCTTGTAGCATACTTTTCAAACAAATATTCAGTAATTGTTTACAAGTGATTAATGCATTTTTAGTTAAGCTATGTAGTTTTGAAGACAAAAGCACATAAACACTTAGGTACATAGCTAGATATGCAGTTTTATAAAGGACATTTTAAATTTTCATTTATACAAAAAAAAAACTAAAACCATATTCCTTTATACTTTGAGTCATTTTTGATAAAAATTAAATTTACATTGTTGACCAGCAATGTTTTAAGCATTTGATATATGACCATATTAGGTGTTCATCTATATATAACAGTTTTTCTCTTTCTCTATATTTCAAGGATTAAAATATCTATGGCACTAACAAAATTAAACATATTAACTAAGTTTTTTATCAGTAACAGTTTAGAGTTGAAAACGGAACTAGTTTTACAGGAAAACCCAAAGTTTTTATGACAATTTTCTACCAAACATTATGTACTTGTATTTATGACAATACTTAATATTTTATTAAATGCCATTTGACAAACAAACATAAAAAAACTATTCAACTTAAACAAACAAATATACAAAAAATAAATTGTTTCTTTATGCGAGGATCAATTGTGAAGTTTGTAACTGCAATTTGACTACTTTTATAATTAAAATTTTATTCGAAAACCAGTGTTTTTAACTATACTGCAGTCTGTATGCACTATATCAGAAGTATTTATTTAATTAATTTATTTGGAATTCTATCTATACACAAGACCAATATCTCTTATTACACTATGCGACAGTCAAAATCGGGATGGGATGAAACCAACGGGAAATGTTATATCGGTCAAAAACAAGTTATACGTGTCCCGGCGTTTCGCTGGGTCAACCCCTAGGAATCGAGATATATCTTTTTTTTGACATAACTCGAGAACCACTAGTCCGATTTTGCTCAAACAATTGTAAAAAAATTAAAAATTATAATTCCTTTAATCTATTCATAAAACGTTTTTCTATATACTCAACAGTTTTGCCGGTGAAAATAAATGTTTGTTACCGCTACCATAAAAATCAATAACCTTTTGTTTATTACTTTTTTTTAATATTTTAGGCAAAAAATATTTTTTTCTTCATACATTTATTGAGTATATAGAAAAACGTTATATGAACAGATTAAAGGAATTGTAATTTTTAATTTTTTTAAAATTGTTTGAGCAAAATCGGACTAGTGGTTCTCGAGTTATGTCAAAAAAAAAGACCACCAAAGGTCAAATCGATATATCTCGATTCCTAGGGGTGACCCAGCGTAACGCCGGGACACGTATAACTTCTTTTTTACCGATATAACTTTACCCGGTAGTTTGAACCCTTCCCGATCACTGACCCCTACCATTTGTCTCACAGTGTTATAGTATAGAATTATATATTTGTTGTATACAATTTTCATTATAACATCCCAGCAGAAAAAAATTAGAATAATGCTTTAAAAACTACTTCTTTCACTACTTAACAAGCATCCGTTAGTGTATTTTTACTGGTTTTTCAGAAGTAATTCTGAACAACTTCCAAAAACACTTCTTTCATTGCTGCCAAAGTATCCGTTAGTATATTTTTACAGCGTTTTTAGAATTACTTCTGAACAACTTCAAAAAATCACTTAAGTATTGCTTCTAAAGCACAATTGCTCTAAAAGTGATCCTAAAAAGTTATTTTGGTATCATTTGGTATTTTCAAACAGATGATCGCGGGTTCGATTCCCGGCGGGACCAATATTTTTTTTATTTTTTTTTTTTTTAGTTAATTTTTTTTTAATATTTATAATTCGCTGGCGGCAATAAAAAAATTTTATAAAATAAAAAAAGTAGAATGTTTGTATATGTCTGTTTGATCACTTCTGAAATTATTCATATAGAGAAAATCTGACAATAAAAATATAAACAACCCAGCAAAATATTGGTAATGACACCTCATTGCTGTCTGCATTACCAATAATGATATATCATTACCTTTTGCATTATTTTGTAATATAAAATAATGACTTCCTAATAACGGCCTATTGTAGTTATTGCTTTTAAAATTAAAATAATGACTTTCGCGCAATAGTTTAAATAAGTACTTTTTACAAAGTTAAATTTTATACATTTATATTTATTACTTGTAAATATGTTTTGTGTTCTAAAATTACGCACTAACTAAAACTTTAATTTCTCTGAATGTATTTCCTGAAGCTAATAGTATTTGTGTAACTCCTTATTTTTAAGAATCAAGTAAGCAGTCGGAAAACCAATTATAATTCCACTTTTTGTAAGCATGTTTGTAACCACTTATTATTCAGAATCTCATAACTACTTATTCCCATTTTTTCGTAAGCGAGCGGGTAAGCGTGACTACTTATAAAAACGACCACTCCAAACAAAAATAATGAGTTTAGACGCCAAAAAATAAGTTGTGCGGAGCTATGAATTTCTATTATATAACCACTTATTTGGTAATGAAAGATTTTGCTGGGAATAATACAATTTAATGGAAGATCACTGATGAAGCCTGTCCATAAAAAGGCAGAAACTAGATCTAGTCTGATTTGCAAATTTAATGTGTTTATAACTTTTGAGGAAGGTTTATTCTTCTTCTTAACCTTAAACCTACTAAAAAAATATAATTTTTTATGAAAAATTTTTTTGAACTTTAAATTGCTGAAAAAGAGCTTCCTTTGCACTCGTTCAAAAAGTACTGAAAAAATGTTGAAGTTGGAGTAATCCTCTCCTATGACAACTCAATGTTAAAATCAGTAGTGTTTATGTTAAAAAAGAAGTACATCTAGATCATCAGTTGTAGTGCTTTTTCTACTGCTTCGACATCTCTTTTTTTGCTGGGAAGCTATAAGCTGACTATATATTAGCCGTAAGTTTTCGAGTAAATTATGATCTAAAACTCTAGTTAAGGTGTAATTCTCGAGATAGAGATTAAAATTACCTCAAAATGATTTTTATCATTTATAATTTTTCCTCATTTTACCTTTTTTTTAGCAATTTTTATACCATTCTTCTCCAAATTTAAATTATGATATTACTTATTCAACACCTAAATTCTAAAAATTATTAATTTAAACTACTTCCCAATTAACCCTAATATCTCGTATATGTGCTCATATCATTTTCCTGCATTTAACTTTTGCCATTAACGCACATTTCACAGCAATACAGAAAAAAAAAATACAAAACAAAAACCGGCTACCGAAAAGTTGTTGTCGTTGTTCTATTCATTTTATCTCTTCTCTTTAACGTTGATGTTTACTAGCTTAACTTTAATGCAAGAAGATGAACAAGAAAATCTAACAGCACTAACAAGGATGAGAACAAAAAAAAAACAAAATGAATAAATATTGTCCGTATTTCCGTTAGAAAACCAAATGAGTGTTTTGCAAAATGAAAAAAGGAATAGAAAGAAGTTAAAGTACACAAACTTTGTTGCCAATTTCATGACTCATTTAACTGATTACAGATGTGTAGATATTGATATAAACAGACTCAACACAGCCACACACATATACAAACACATATGTGTTTGTAAATGTTTGGTATTTAGTTAGTTTACCGAAATGTATAAAACGTTGTGTTCATTTCATTTCAGTTTTATTTTATTTTTTTGTCATATACACACTTATTTAGACAATTACTTGTACATTGTAGTTTCAATTTTATACAAATTCATATATGAATATACTACATGAACTTGTATTTGTTGTGTATGTATGTGTGTGTAATTGATATTTTTACCGAGTACAAGTTTTAAATGCTGTCATAAAAACAAAACAGGAAACGGAAAGGCATTTCGTTTGTTTTGCTGTTGTTATTTGCTAAACCAGTTATTATTGTTAAAATACTAGTACCACAAATACACACACACACACGTATAAGCACGTATAAGGCTTTCCACAACAATTGTCGAGCGTAAAAATGTATAGCATGCATTCACAAAAATAAACCTCTACAAATTGCAACAAACGCTATTAAAAACGAGTAAAAAGGTTAAAGTCGGGCATGCCGACTATAGAATACCCTACACCAGTCTGGGTAAAAGCCAACTAATGTCACCAAAATCAATAGGCTGCGTTATTGGGCCAATATAGGTCTGTGTACCAAATTTCATCAAAATATCTTAATATTTGCGACCTGCAGCGTATAAACAGTATAATTTTGGTAGGACCCTTATATGGGCACTAGGTCTAAACATGGACCGATGTTCATCAAAATCAATAGGCTTCGTCCGTGGGCCAAAATAGGTCTGTGTACCAAATTTCGTCAAAATATCTTAATATTTACGACGTGCATCGTATAAACAATATAATTTTGGGGGGACCCTTATATGGGCACTAGGTCTAAACATAGACCGATGTTCACCAAAATCAATAGGCTTCGTCCTTCGGCTGCCATAAGTCGGTGTACCAAATTTCATCAAAATATCTTAATATTTGCGACCTGCAGCGTATAAACAATATAATTTTGGTAGGACCCTTATATGGGCACTAGGTCTAAATATGGACCGATGTTCACCAAAATCAATAGGCTTTGTCCTTGGGCCAACGTAGGTCTGTGTACCAAATTTTATCAAAATATCTTAATATTTGCGACCTGCAGCGTATAAACCATATAATTTTAGTAGGACCCTTACATGGGCACTAGGTCTAAACATGGACCGATGTTCACCAAAATCAATAGGCTGCGTTACTGGGCCAATGTAGGTCTGTATACCAAATTTTATCAAAATATCTTAATATTTACGACCTGCAGCGTATAAACAGTATAATTTTGGTAGGACCCTTATATGGGCACTAGGTCTAAACATGGACCGATGTTCACCAAAATCAATAGGCTGCGTTATTGGGCCAATATAGGTCTGTGTACCAAATTTCATCAAAATATCTTAATATTTACGACCTGCAGCGTATAAACAGTATAATTTTGGTAGGACCCTTATATGGGCACTAGGTCTAAACATGGACCGATGTTCACCAAAATCAATAGGCTGCGTTATTGGGCCAATATAGGTCTGTGTACCAAATTTCATCAAAATATCTTAATATTTACGACCTGCAGCGTATAAACAATATAATTTTGGTAGGACCCTTATATGGGCACTAGGTCTAAACATGGACCGATGTTCAAAAAAATCAAACTTGTTCGTCCTTGGGCCAACATAGGTCTATGTACCAAATTTCATCGAAATATCTTAATAGGTGCGACCTGTAGAGTGCGTACAAGATTGCATGGACAGACAGACAGACGGACGGACGGACGGACGGACAGACGGACATCGTTAAATCGAAATAAAAAAAAATTCTGAACCGATCGGTATACTATAAGGTGGGTCTACGACCAATATTTTTTGGTGTTACAAACATCAGCACAAACTTATAATACCCTGACCACATAGTGGTGTAGGGTATAAAAACTTATAATACCCTGACCACATAGTGGTGTAGGGTATAATTAGATAAATAGGGCCCTACAGAAAAAAAGTAACAGCAAGAAAAAATAAAAAAATTTTAAATACCCACCCATGTGAAAATCGAAATATATATGAGCATACATGATCATACATTGGCTCGAATGTGATCATGCATGGGCATACATAGTCATATACGTACATGCATAGTTCAATGTATGACCATACATGATCTCATATATTTCCATATACCTTTGGATCCGAAATTTGAGGGTATATGGAGGTATATGGCCATATATGATCATATATGAGCATACATGAATCATATGTGAGCATATATGGTCATATATGAACATGTACGGTCATATACCCTCAAATTTCGGATCCAAAGATATATGGAAATATATGAGATGATGTATGGTCATACATTGAACTATGTATGGACGTATATGATCATGTATGCTCATGCATGATCATATACAAGTCAATGTATGATCATGTATGTTCATATATATTTCGATTTTCACATGGGCAAACTAATTTTAAATAAAAATGTTACATATTACACTAATAGAAAAAAGTTCGTAAAAAATTTAGTTAAAACTACTAAAAATTAGTTAAAAATGATGCTGCAGAAAAAAACTGCTAAATTAGCAGAAAATTTTTGCTATATATTAGTAATATAGGAACAGCAAAAATAAAACTGTTAAATATACAGAATTTTAGTTATATTTGATTTAAATTTTTGTAAATGGAGAATAGCAAATTAACCTGCTAAAATCAGCAAAAAATTTTGCTAAATAAAAAAGCCTAAAAAATCACCAAAAAATTTAAATTTTTCGAAGTTTTTTTTTCGATTTTTTTTTAAATGCAAATAAAAATGGAGCCTTTTGAAAACAGCAGTTTACAATCTTTTAGCAAATATTGCTGCTGATTTTAGCAGAATAGGCAGCTATTTGCATTCAACTAAATTTAACTTAAAACGAGTAAAAAGGTTAAAGTCGGGCATGCCGACTATACAATATCCTACACCAGTCTGGGTAAAAGCCAACTAATGTTTGGATCCGAAATTCGAACGGGTAAAAATGGGGCTTGTGTCAAAATTTTCTATAATGTGAGTCAGCGCACCAAATTTCATTCAAATATCTTAATATTTGAGATCTGCAGTTTGTAACCAAGCCAATTTCGGGGGGACCCTTATATGGGCACTAGGTCTAAACATGGACCGCTGTTAACCAAAATCAATAGGCTTGGTCTTTGGGTTGACATAGGTCGGTGTACCAAATTTCATCCAAATATCTTAATATTTCCGACCAGCAGCGTATAAACAATATAATTTTGGGGGGACCCTTATATGGGCACTAGGTCTAAACATGGACTGATGTTCACCAAAATCAATAGGCTGCGTTATTGGGCCAACATAGGTCTGTGTACCAAATTTCATGAATATATCTTAATATTTGCGACCTGCAGCGTATAAAAAATATAATTTGGTAGGACCCTTATATGGGCACTAGGTCTAAACATGGACCGATGTTCACCAAAATCAACAAACTTCGCCCTTGGGCTAACATAGGTGTGTGTACTAAATTTCATCAAAATATCTTAATATTTGCGACCTGCAGCGTATAAACAATATAATTTTGGGGGGACCCTTATATGGGCACTAGGTCTAAACATGGACCGGTGTTAACCAAAATCAATAGGCTTCGTCCTTGGGCTGACATAGGTCGGTGTACCAAATTTCATCAAAATATCTTAATATTTGCGCACAAGAATGCATGGACAGGCAGACAGACGGACGGACGGACAGACAGACAGACGGACATCGTTAAATCGAAATAAAAAAAAATTCTGAGCCGATCGGTATACTATAAGGTGGGTCCAGGACCAATATTTTTGGTGTTACAAACATCAGCACAAACTTATAATACCCTGACCACATAGTGGTGTAGGGTATAATGACCACATAGTGGTGTAGGGTATAAATAGTACAGTGCGATTGGAAACTGTTTACAAATTTTTTTACAAACTTTTTTATCTGAGTGTAGTGGTCGCCATTTTACATTTTACGTTATATCTTTAGCATTTACAGTCGGATCTTAAAGCATGATACATCAATGTTTTTCTCTCGAGGAGACCAATGTTTTCCTTTAAGGGCCATTGACCTCAAGTATCACGTTCTAGTAGTTACCTACCAGATCGCAGTTGCTATCACCCTAATGTCAGAAAATTAAAGCTCGAAAAAAATCATTAAACTTTTGCTAAGGAAGTTTTTCGATAAACCCAGTAGAAATTTTTTTTTTATATATTGGTTGCCAAACGTAGGGGTCGCCTTTAAAAAATGTTTTTTAATTGGATTTTTTTTCTTTATAACAAAACACTCCTCGAGGCAAAAACAATCGCTGTATCACACTTTAAAATCCGACTTTAAATGCCAAACCTATAACGAAAAATTAAAAAAGACGGCAAAAAAAAATTTTTTTTTGAAATCGCCTTTCAAAAATAATTCATATTGGAGGGTGTACGGCGAACTTTTTTTTTAGGTACGGTCCAGTGGACATAAGTCGGTACACTGAGAGAATTGTCTTCACTTCACTGGAACTCGTCCATTAAAACTTGTCATAGAATCTATGAAACAGGTTTCATTTCAGTCAATATTTATGAAAAGTTCGTAAAATTAATTAAACTCTTCATAAAATTAATAGGCCACTCCTGCAATGAATAAATCATTCAGCCAATGAAGAGCTTCATAAAATCTATGAAGCTATTTCATTTATTATATTTGGTTGTTGTCTTTGCTAAGCTGGACTGGATAAATAAAAAGTACTTAGCAAATGCAAAAGGCGTAATAAAATCGTAGCATATTTTACGGATGTTCAAAATATATCTAAAGAAAGAATTCATTAAATTAAAAAGTTTCATAAAATTTTATAATAAGCTTAATTCAATTAATGAAATTCCTTATTAATATTTCGAAAAATATGATTTATAAAAAATTTCATAGTCCAAAATTAATAATAAAAAATTAATTTAAAAAAAAAATAAAAATTTTTAAAAATAATTCTCTCAGTATGGAAATTAACGCACATCACTAAAACTCGGCCTTGTGGTTACATAAAATTATTGTATTTGAGAATTAAGTGGGTTATTTTGTAAAACGCGTTGATTTATGTATAAATTGTTATTGTTATAAAAACAATTTGTATGGAAAACAACGCAAAGCAAGGCGTTGCGTATTACAAAATAACCCCCTAAATGTTTAATATAAAGAACATTTTCATTAAATTTATGAAGATCTAATTTATGAAATTCAATGAATTTTTTTTAACGAAATTGTGAAAATTTATTAAGGAAAATTTATGAAATATTTCATAATATTAATTAAATATTATATACATAATGAATTTCTTCATGGATTCTACGAAAAAAATTCTATGAAATTATATCATTAATATCATGAAGGATAATTCTTTCAGTGTACGTCATTTCATCACAATATCTGAATATTTGTGAACAGTAGTATAGGAATATATGGCCAGACAGTCAGATACAAACAGACACACACACAAATAGAAAGGCAGACACATACACACAGCGAAGGTCAGCTATACATCGCTAAATCAACACAGATAGTGATTCAAAGTCGATAATATCATTAAACGTATATTTTCCCCAAAGTGAGAGGAGTTACACACTGAAATTTTCTAAATCAATAGAAAAACATATCATTTTTTAGAAATAAAAAAATGGCGGATTTTAGTGCTATTGAGCTGATATTTTCTGAATCGATAGAAAAACAAACTATTTTTTAGAAATAAAAAACTTGGCCGATTTTATATAAGTTATGTAAATATTATGAACTAATTCTGAGTTTTTTTCAAATTTAAAGCAAATTCATAAATTTCATAAAATTAATATAAATAATGTATTAAGGCAAACATACACGTTCAATATTATTGATCAATGTTTTTAAAATCAACCAATCAGAACAAAGTATTTAAAAATAAAATGTTGTGATTGGTTGATTTTTGAAAAATTTATCAATAATATTGAACGTGTATGCTCTACTTTATAGACAAATGCTAAATTTTCCAATATGTAGCCACGCCTACTGCGCCCGCTGGAAACATTGAAAAGTTGTTCAATTTTTAATTCGCTTTATAGGATAATAAAGTTTGGCTTTGATACGATATTTTTGTTTTTCCTGTAGCAGGGCAGTTGGTATGGAAAGCCTTATATAAGTATACTCACTTAAATAGATAAATTCTAGACAAGCCCAAATGGAAATTTCAAAACTTTAAAGTACTGGAGAATACATTTTAGAGATCAGCTTAAAATAACGAAATTGCTACTTTGAATATTTCAAACTCAAAGTTTTGCATTCCACCTACTTAATTCAATTAATTTCTGCATGATTTTAAGAAATTAAATTCACATGATTTTTTCTTCAGATACGCTTTTATTTATTTTTTAATTCTTCCGTTCCTATATTACCATCCTTTTTTTAAATTTTCCGTGAAATTTTCTTCGCTTTTCATTTTTTGCACTGGGTTATTTTACAAGAAACCGTCTAAAGATAATGATGATAAAATGTGGTCGCCAGAGCGGAAATTAAAACATATGTAGTATTTATGTTTAATATTAAGGAAATGCCTACATATGTATTAGTGAATGGCTACGTTTCATATTCGAATGATAAAAAAAATCTACATTCCATTGATCACCGTAATAAAATATGTATATTAGTCAATTTAATCTAAACTCAGGAAAAAAAATTTAATCAACATCTAGTCTTTTTACAACTTTTTATACGATTAAATTTTATAAGAAAATTTGTTTTCTCATGGGGATATAATATTTATGATTATGAAAACTATTAGAAACTTATTAATTCAGTTCGAGGCCAATTTCCTTATTATGAATTAACATAATAAGTACTTTTTTTCAAAAACTGCTATTTTTCTTCATCAGGATACTCTCCTAACAAATACTTCACAGAATTTTTGCTTTCAAAAACCTCTACACTTTCAGGAATGAAAAGACGATCGTTTCGGGGATTTTTCAGGTCCCCTTCTTCAGTTTTCTTTAGAAAGTGGTGGCAATATTGCAATGCGATTTGAAGCATCAAAATCTCATATTTAACAAAATGATAATGGATCAAACAATAAAATATGTTTTCGAAGTATTTTGAAAAGACATAACCAACAATAGAAATATTATGAAAGTTTTTTTGTTTATGTATTTCATACCGTCGGTATAAGTAAAATACAAATTTTATTTTTACCTCACTTCTTTGTCCATACAAGAAGAGGCAAAAAACATTTCTCCGTACCGTGAGTGTTGTCAAAATGTTGGTTTTCTTTAATTTTTATTTAAAAAATAAAAATTGTTGTTTCGACCTTTTTAATTGATTAATTAAAAGTTTATTAATTCAGTTCTAACTACTATTTTCACAAAAAATTTTATTGAAATATCATTTTTTCAATTTATTATTTGTCTTTAATAATAACTACTATATTACAAAAATAATTATTGGCATTTTCAAATTATGTATTTTAAAAAAAATTTGACAAATAAATAAAAAAAATCCGTTTTTGCATTTCTATTAAATTCGGTTCTAGGTTAAAGTGGGTTAATGCTATCCAGCGAAACCAAAATTCCGTATCTGAATAATTTTAAGTATATTTTATGAACAAGTTAAATAAAAAACTAGTGTTTGCAAAAAATTCGAATTTTGTGAATTTTTAATTGATATGAAATTTTCTTTTTCAAAAATGGGTCATTTTCGGCCGCAATTCAGCACGGGTTAAAGTTTTCTAAAAACAATTAAATTCTTCAATTTTTAACCTACAGAATGAAAACTTGGCTGTGTAATGAATGGAAATCGACAAATTGTATTTTAAGGGTTTTTGGAAAAACCGCAAATTTGAATTTTCACAAAAAATATTTTTTAACTCCTTTTGATTTGGCCATACACTACTTTTTGGACGTTTTTGGATTCCGCAGCGCAAGGTTAACGATTTTATGAGCGACGCTTTAGGTATAAAAGACAATATAAAGTCCAACGGAAAATTCCAAGTTATATTTTTTATCAAAAACTTTAATATTTGATACGTATTTGACATCCAACAAGGATGGGTTAGTAATGCCTAAAAAGTTTATATTAACTAACATATAAAATCAACAATTGAAATTTCCGCACTCTATTTGAATTGTATAAAATTTGCTATAACTTGGAATACTTTGTATAGCTAAAATTGGTGTTCAATTTGGGGAAAATTATCAAATTTGCTATAGACTTTCCGCACATATTTGGGTCTAACTTTTGTATTATTTTAGCTATGTGACTGGTTGATATATCACTTTAAAGCTTCTGAAAGCGTGCCTGAAGTTGGTCTGCAACTCATTCTTTAATTTGATAATTTCTGATTTATTAAAACAAATTAAAATTTTTGAGAATTTTTCTACAATTAATTAATTGTTTCTATCCTTTTATAATTCAAGCCATGATTGAGCCACGTAAATAGTTACTATTTTGAAATGAACTTTAACCATTTATCGTTATCAAAGGTCTAAAGCCATTTTATCTTAATACGCGGTTCGGGATACTTTATCGTAGCCTTTTAATATATTTGTATTAGTTCTTAGTTTTTTATCAATGACACTATCAAATATCAGTTTGGTACTCCTTTTGGTTCCTGAGTTATAGTATAGTATTAAATAAAAAAAACAGTTCGATTTTTCAGCATTTGTATGAAAAAAGACCAAATAAGAGTGCCAGTATAAGATTTCGTAAAGGCAAAAATAAAGTAATGAGGAACAACATAAGCGAGTTCGTTTACTTACTACAAGTTACTACTTTTACTACAGCTGCAAAATTTCAATATAAAAAGTAAACAAAACTTTCCAATTGTAGTAAAAGTAGTAAGAATTTCGACTAATCAAACACACCGCATATATTTTTTCAGAAATTTTAAAGAATCCATTTTTCGATATACATATGACGATTTAAATCGCGGATTTCATTATATTAAACTTTGAAAATTTTACGAAAAACGTCGCGGGAGTCTGAAAAGTCCTCAAAATTTGATTGAGATAATTACAAGGATTTAACTCAGAGATTACTTTTTAACAACAATACAAAAAGTTAATATTTCCTGAAAAGTTTTGAAATTATTTTCATTATTTTTATATTCACTTTGTTTATTAGAAGCTGATTTTTTATATTTCAGTTATAAATTTTAACTAAAAACTTCTAATATTTAAATAATTCTTGTTTTTTAATTATTTTTTCGGAATGTTTCGCAGACCTCCTAGGATGCGATTAGGGACGCTCAGGGGTTCGTGATCAACATTTGGAAAACTTTGTATAATTAAATTTTCATATCGGTTTTGGTATAGATGTGGGAGTCAGATGTCGTTATTAACAAAAAGAATTACTGGCCAATTTTGTTTTGACGCTACACCAACATTCCGTATTTTAAAGTTAAAACACTTTGCAGGTTGGGAGGAAGTGCAGGATCTAACGCTAGTCAATTACTCGCAGGCAATCAAAAATTGAGTATTTCAAAAGAAATTATTTCAGGAACATAACTATATACTCTACGATATCAACATGTATACTCAGGATTTCCGAAAGACAGACTGGAATAAGTTCAATACGATCCTTTGGAAAGACCTAAAAAAGAACTCCACCATATATTTCCAAATGAATTTTGGAGAATTTCAAGTGAAATTAATTGTGAATTCTATTTGGAATTTGTCAAATTTGATCTTAAATTTGAACAAAAATAACGGTATTTAATTGTTTTCTTACAATATTGAGAAAATTTTAAGAGAAATTTCGATTTTTTATTTCGAAATGAGAAAATTCTAAAATATAGTAGCATTTACCACTTCAAATTTAGAAAATTCCATTAGAAGTGCAGTTCTGCAATTTTAATGAAAAAAATTCAAAATAAAATTTAGTATTTTTCCCAAAAGCACCGTAAGTGGTTTTTCACGTGGAAAAATTTTACTCGAACTTTAATTTTACTCAAATTTTAATTTAAATTATAAAAATGAACAATTTTTCAATTTTATATCAAAGACACAATCACAATATACAAAAAATGTAATTTTTCCCCAAGAAAAATAATAGTCTTGTACATTAAATTTGCATGAAAACAATCTCTAATCAGTTTTCACGTGAAATTCATTGTCGTGGAAAATTATAATTTTTTTATATGGAGGAGTATAACAATTTTTTCACGTCAAATCCGAACAACTTACGGTGCTTTACTACGAAACAGTATTTTACTTTTAAAGTCGACTTTATATTTAAACGGCTTTGTTCATTTTGTGTATGAAAATTCTAAAGAAATATTTACATTTTCAAATATTTTAATTGGTTGAAAATAAATTAACCAATCAGAATGCTCCAAAAATAAACTAGGTCAAAGCATGCTGCCACCCAAAATTTTAACTAAAGTCAACAAAAATATACATTTGGAAAATTTAAATAGTAAGGGCGTTTATTTTTATTTAAAATTTTTCAATTAAAATTGGAATTTTGTATTAAAAAATGCGAAATTTTAAAATGAAATTTCTTTTTGTCATTTGAAATTAGAAAAATTTCAAACGAAATTAATCTATATACAATTTTGATAATCTAATTTGAAATTTAAATCTTTTAACTACATTTCTCCACAAAATTTAATTTTTTTATAATCAAAATTATCAGTTTTTTAATGAATTTGTTAAAATATCTATTGAGATTGAGATTTTTTTCCCTATTTCCCCCCCCCCCCCCCTGGAGCCGAGCATGTACTTAAATTTTTTTTTTAAGTTTCTTGAATTTTTTTTATTTTTACACCACATAAAAACGTAGCTTGTGTTTTAATTTTCAAGTTCTTTTTTTTTTTTTTTTTTAAAACGTTATTATTTTAATTTTTGGTGGTACCTTAAAATTTAGCTCTTTCTAACTTTGTTAAAACTCAGGTAAAAGGGTTTGGAAAATGTATAAAATTTTTAAATTTGCGGTTAAAAAAAAACAATTTTTTTTTTAATTCCATTAAAGAACTGCAAGATGTCCTAAAATCATAAATAAAAAAAGACGTTCTTCCATATTTTTTGTTTTTACTCTACCCAACTTAAGCAACTTTGGGATTTCCAGTCAAAAAATGTCTAAAGTTATCGATGCCACCAAATAGTATTCTATAAAAAAATTTTCACTTAAAATAATTTGTGCTTATTGCGAATATAGTGAATAACAAAACCACCGTTTCTCAAAGAATTATCTTTAAAAATTAATTTTTGCCAATTTTTTTTGTAAAGCAGTTAAAATTAGATTTTCGTTTAACTATTTTAGCTCAAAATTTTTTTCACTAACGTTCCTCATACATTTTTTTTTTTAATTTGCCTTAGTGATTCACGACTTCATTTAGTAAAATTATCATTAAGGCATATGATGCCAATAAAATATCTTGAAAGTAGATTTTGTAACAGTTTTTTCGCTCTCCTGAAAATCTATTAAAAAACACATGTGACATTTTGCAGGCCGGTCGACGATATCCTATATATATCAAAAAATGTATGGTATATTTCTATAAAATTTCATTTCAAAAAAAAAATCCTTAATGTTCAATGTTCTCCATTAAATTATTTCCCAATTCTCATTTAATTTTCTCTTTTTTTCTTTTTTGTTAATCTCTTCTATTGCTTTTACTTACCTCCTAAGTGGCTTATTTTTTTTTAAATGAGTCTACTAGAAAATCTTGTCTTGTCATTCATACGGTGCGTATGATTAATTTGTTTTTAATTATTACAACATTTAAGTAGTTTAAATAAATTAATGGCAGATTTTGTTAAAGGTCTCCTAGTCTTGATTTGTAATTGAAAATTTTTGCTAAATCATCACTGACATGAAACAAACATTAAAAATACATACTTACATACGAGTATTTACAAATAGAAAATTTCATTACTGAACAAAGTATTACAAATTACTGTTGAAATAAAGTGAAAAAAATTTTAGAGACAGAAAAAGTATAATTTACACAAAAATTAGCACACTAATAAATTCAATCAACCAAAATGAAAAAGAGATGTTAAATGACCTTTGAACTTTCCCAAAAAAAAGTCACATTGTATATCAAATCAAACGTAATTTAATAACCTTTCAAATACGATATTGATGAGTTGCACACCTTTAACACTTTTAAAGAAAATGGCAATTAAAATTAATTTAGTACAACCTTGTATATTTTTATGGTTTTTTCCGTTTTTCAAAATCTCATATTGCCGGATCCAGATGTGTCCCCAAACTTGGTATTTGTTTTAGTTCTGTTATATACTGAATTTCTACGAAAAGTCATAAAATTCGGAAGAGGTAGAGAACACCAGTTGGTTGATTTGACATGGAATTACTCATATGCATAGCAAATTTACTAGAAAACAAGGGTGGATATATAAACCTTTTTGTTGTTGCCTATTTGAAGGGCTCAAACCGA
Organism: Leucophora obtusa; assembly: GCA_949987735.1. Classification (NCBI taxonomy): domain Eukaryota; kingdom Metazoa; phylum Arthropoda; class Insecta; order Diptera; family Anthomyiidae; genus Leucophora; species Leucophora obtusa. Next base: position 360,413,930 of record OX465295.1, read on the forward strand.
AATCATAAATGAAGACTATAAGTGTAGCAGACCTTAAGGGGTTAATAATAATAATAATATTGAAATTATCATAGTTGGTAGTTGGGTCTAAAAATTAGTTGGTATTACTCTTTATAATTTATTACATATTACATAGTCAAAGGGATCATACTTACTTGATTTTTTTGCTTCGAAAGTACTTTGGCACTAAATATGTATTTGTCATAAAAGTTGATTTTTATTCCTCTTTTAGAAAACATATTTTTTTATAGTTTTCTTTATAAAACTTTTATGTTCTAACCTTTGAATTTATAGCACTTTTTAGTACATTCATTTTTATAGTTTTATTGAAAATTCTTTATAAATCTTAAATATTATTTTGAAATCAAATCTAAGTTTCTACTGTCAATGAAGATTTGTATTATGAATTCTTCATAAATTTGTTATCATACAAAAAAACACCTATAAACAGACAAACTATAAAAAGTTGAAATAAAACCACCATCAAAGTAACATTTCTTTATATTTTTTATTAGATTTTTTGTATCTTTTCTTTCATTATTTTATTGTTTTTAATAAATTTAACATATTTTTATTTTATTTATATTTTACTCTCATTCAAATGCTGTCTTTACTTACTTCTCATTTAAATATTTCTTTTCGAATATTTTCAATATTTTTTCTTTAATATGGAAACTTATTTAAATTACAATAATTGAAACATATTCGTTTGGTTGTTTTGTTTTACTTATTTAGCAGTTTTATTTTTAGTTTAATCAAACATTTTATGTTTTTTTTTTTTCTTTAATTTTTTTGGTTATGAAGTTCTGTGTAAATTTAAAATCCGATCTGATCTTTATCCTTAAGCATGTTTAAACATGCATAAATTTGTATGTTAAATTTGTTTATTATTGTATTGTGAAATTTATTACTGGTATATTTAGTTTTTGTTTTTTTTTTATTAAGCCATTAATAACATTTTGAAATATTCTTTTTTTTTGGTTTTTTGTTTTTTTATTTTTTTATTTTACTTTTATTTAAATGCATAGTTTTTTTGTTTTTGTTTTATAATTTAATTAATCGTAGTCAGTATAATTGTACAATAATATAATATTAATTTTATATACATTAGGGTAGCATTTAGTCGCAAAATAGATTTTTTTTAGGGGATAAATCAGGAATGTGGTGACTTTAACAGGACAAAGGTCAATTGTTAGGATTTTTTTTTATTTCCAAATTTGTTCACTGGTTTTAGTGACAACATGATTTTATAATCAAAAAGAGTAATTTTAAAATTTATAAAAACAAGCAAAAATCTTGAACTTCCGGTAAATAAGTGGCATCAAAAGTACTGGTAGGAGTAAACCTTATGGTGCTCCAAGCTTGTATGGAGGAAAATAAATTTTAATTTTCTGAAATTAATTTAATTTTTAGATCTAGAAAAATAATATCAAGAAGTTTAATTAATATTAGCTCAGGAATATCTGTTATATTAATATGTTTAAAAAAAAATTAAAATCTACCTCTGCCCTCGACCTCTGCCCTCGACCTCTGCCCTTACACAGGGGCAATTTAATGTATTTATATTTGGCCCTAATTTTCGGGATTGAAGTATTTAATCTTGTGTTGTTATATTCCGGCCAAAATCATGTGAAATTAAAAGAATAAAAAAGAAAAACTTGCCTAAAAGTTAAATAAATCGCTGTTTTCTCGAAAACCGCTCAAAGAAAATCTCTGCCGCAGCCAAATTAAAAAACGAAAACCTACAATTTTCGTAGTTTTAAATCTCTAATATGTTCCTAATAAAACTTGAAAGTCCAATTGTGGATTTTTTAAAATTTCTTTAAAAAAATTTTAAAAAATTTAAAATTGTAGATTTGAAAACAGTGTTTAACAATTCCGACCTTTTTAAGCACTAATTTAAAACGAGTTACCAAAACACAATATAAAAAAATAATTCTCATCTGAGTTCGTGGAACTTATAGAATAAAAAAATGTTTCTGTAGTAGATTATTTCAATAAATTTTAAAATTTGGACCCGAATTTCTTGATTAAGTGGCCTGCGACACATCAGTTGCCTGGGGAAATTGTTATAACTCAGCTGATTTTTAACCGATTTAATTTTTTATTGCTTTATTACAAAGAGAATTAACTCCTAATTACGATTCTTTAGTGTTTTTAATTCGAATTAGTTTCAAAATATCAATGTTTTCGAGAAAATGCACAAAAAGTCATATTTTCCCCTAGTAATCCGTCTTCCAAACTTCAGGTCCAATGGGGCACGTCTTCCCGATGTCCGATTATCCTAATTTTTTGGGGGACGTAGTTTTACACCCAAATAAATATTTCCAGGGGGTAGCACGGTTAAAAACTCATTTAGATTCTAATTAATGTTCTACAACCGGTTTTTTTATGGAATTTGTTTTATTGGCGATAGGTTCTTTTACGCCAAGCCAGAACAGGTTGCTTTAGAAGCGGTTCTATAACTAATTACTAAACTTTTCTGGGACAATGAAATATTACATTTTGACATTCAGAAATGAGTTTTTAAACCTGTTCCACAGAACCACTGGAAAAATAACCTGTTCTGGAATAGATTAAAATTAAATTAGATTCCGAGGCAACCGGTTATAAAAAATGTTGCTGGGCTGCACACTGTTTTCTATTTAAATTTATTAAATACGTCGTTTATTGAAACGCGAAATCCAACTAACGATGTCTTTCAAAAAAATTACATGAAAAAAAATTACAGAACTTTAAAATTAATATTTTCATTTAAACGCCATCAATTTTGGTAATAAAAACAAGTACATACTTACAAAACTGCTTACATGAAAGCACTTTGGTAAGCACTAAAAATTTCTTAAGCAGCTTAAAATCAAATTTAAAGAAAAATAAATGTATACTAACAAAACTGCCTATATGGAACCACTTTGGTAAGCATTACAAATTAATTTCTTAAATTATTTTCTGAGGCAATGTCAAAAGCAAAACTGCTTACGGGTAAGCACTTTTGTCATCTAGAGTTCCTTGAAATTTACGCTTTTACAGCAATAGTTAGGATATTTTTAACAAAATTGTATGCAACGCGAGTGTCAAAAAAATTTAGAATCAGATTAAGTTAAGGAATTTCCGATTCATGTCATATGCCTCATATTCCTTCAGTTTTTTTTTAATTCTAACAAAACTGGGCAAGCAAGAAAGCAAAGAAAGAAGATACTCTGGTAAGCAAATAAAATATGAAATTTGATGACAAATTTTAGATCAAAATTTAAATTTAGGAAAGATCACGTACTAACAGCACTAATTACCTAAAATGTCTTCAGAAATCAGATTTAAAATCCTCATTAATTTTTTTTTTCTTGGAAAAATGTCTTACTCCAAAAGATATTTAAATTTTAGAATAAATATGAAATCACTATACACAATTTATTTCAGAAATATTTCTCTTTAGATTTCCTAACGAATACCGTAAAAAACTCAAGTGCCTACAAAACTGCTTACTTGTAATTACGTTGGTAAGCAATAAAATAAAAAATTTTAAGACCGGTATTATTTCAAATGTATGTATTTTTATAAGCAATACCGATTTACGCAAAAAACCCTAGTACTTACAAAACTACTTACTAGTAAGCACTTTTGAAAGAACTTAATTATTTTGCAATTTTGATCTTTAAAAATAATTATCTGTTAAAAATTTTCTTTTTTTTTGGAATTTTAACGAATACCGTAAAAAACTCAGGTGCCTACAAAACTGCTTACTTGTAATTACGTTGGTAGGCAATAAAATAAAAAATGTTAAGACCGGTATTATTTCAAATGTATGTATTTTTATAAGCAATACCGATTTACGCAAAAATCCCTAGTACTTACAAAACTACTTACTAGTAAGCACTATTGTAAGTACTTAATTTTTTTGCAATTTTTATCTTTAAAAATCATTATCTGTTAAAAATTAAATTTTTTTGGAATTTTTGCAATTTTAACGAATACCGTAAAAAACTCAGGTGCCTACAAAACTGCTTACTTGTAATTACGTTGGTAAGCAATAAAATAAAAAATTTTAAGACCGGTATTATTTCAAATGTATGTATTTTTATAAGCAATACCGATTTACGCAAAAATCCCTAGTACTTACAAAACTACTTACTAGTAAGCACTATTGTAAGTACTTAATTTTTTTGCAATTTTTATCTTTAAAAATCATTATCTGTTAAAAATTTAATTTTTTTTTTAATTTTTGCAATTTTTTTAATCTCTAATAATTTAATTAGTAATAATAAAGAAAAATTTATTAAATTTTAAGCTGGATTATAAAATGTTTAGAGAAATTTTTAACTAAATTAAATATAAAAACAAATGTTTTCGAAACAAAAAATGTACTATTCAAAGATTTTTTTAAATATCTTTAACCGTCTAGAATTTAGATCATACTAAAATTTCAATTTTGGTTGCCAATATTATCAATAGTGGGTGCTATAAGGCAAAAATAATTGCAAAATTTTTTTAATAAAGTATTGGCCTTTATAACTGCAACTGTTTGCAACCTGTGCTTAATGAGTTAAAAGTGGTACTACTTTTAAAAAATTCTACTACTAAAAAATTGCCTTTTTTATTCCCCCTACTTAAATCCCTAATATTTACTACGACAAAATTCAATAGTTTGTTCTTACATTTATTTTCTCTACAACCAATCCAAATTTCACACAAATTGGAGAGTTTAGCTTGGAACATTTTCCTTCTAAAACCATAGACCAATTGTGGTAAGCAATAAAATATTCAATTTTGAACACAAATTTTACAATTTCTGCAGAGAAAAAGTCTAGTTTTTAGAATACTGCTTGCTAGACTCGCTTTTCTAATAAATGTAATTTTTGTAGTGTCGTTTCATGTTATTTCTTCTTGGAAAGTATTCATAAAATTATTTTATTTAAATCATTTAGGTAAATTCTTGTCAAAAATAAATTGCTTATAAAACTGCTTACAAGGAACTACTATGGTAAGAATTCATATTTGTGATGCTAGAAAAATGTTTGTTTTTAAAAACATCCTTGATTTCCATTAAAAAATCAAGTACTTACAAAACTACTTACCAGTAAGCACTTTCGTAAGCAGTTGAGATTTTTGCAGTTTTGAGTTCCTGAAACCATTTTCTGTTAAAATCTTTTAAAATTATAATATTTTATTAAGAATTTTCGCCGTTGAAGCAAAACCTAACATTTTTTTCCGAAACTTAGGATATATTTTTGATGCAAAAGTGTTTCCAAATCAATACCAAATATCATCAAAAAATCAAGTATGTATTTACAAAACTGCTTTAAAATATAATGAATTACAATTCTTTATTAACAATTAATGGTTCTTGAAACAAATATTCACAGTTCTCGAAAATTAAAAATAAATTTTGATGGAAAAGTTTTTTCCAAATCAGTAACGATTATCAAAAAAAAAAAAATTAAGTACTTACAAAACTGCTTACTGGTAATCAAATTCGTAAGCTGTTAATTTTTTTGAAAATTCGATTTTCTACATTCATTTTCGGTTAAAATCGTTTAGAATTGACGTTAAGTTAAAATATTTTATTAACTGCTAATAGTTCTCTCAAAACTTAATAAATTTTTATGAAAAAAAAAATGTTTTTAATATTACACAACTCTATAATATAGAATGAAAATAATTTTATTCTTTACCAATTGCTAACATTTGCGTTCTAAAAGCCAGTTTTATAATGAAAACTAAGAACGATTTTTGTCCTAAATTTTACTTTAACAAGAAATTTCGTTTGAAAATTTCTTAGCTAACTAAAACTTAAGAAAAAAATCGTTTATAGTTCTGATTACAAAACTGGCCCTTAGTATTCGTCACAGTTTGAAACTTTACGGTTTATTTAAAATGTTCTCTCTTTTCCTTTTTATTTTAGTGAAACATACTCCATAAAAACTCTCTCTATCGTTGTGAAATTTATTTGCTACCCTAATAAACATTTTTTGTTTTATTTATAACCATTAAACTTTTTCACATTTTATGTTTTTTTTTTATAATAATTTACAATATAGATTATTTTCTTTGTTAGTTTACGTTTTTTTATTTTTAATATAGAGTATATTAAATTTATGATTATTATTTATTTTAATTCTTTTTTTTTTATATAAATATTTAACTATAGATACATACATTTTAATTTACAATTTGTCATATTGTTTATTTAAAAATAAAATTAAATGAAATGATAGAGAAAAATACAAATATTAACAGAATATAAGTACATTGAATAGATGAGAGATACCACACACACACATACATACATCAAAATGAACAGTAAAAAACCTTAAATACAAATATATTGAATAGATACTTATATTTAAAATAAATTATTAAAACAATTAAATTGTTTTATAATAATGAAATATATTAATATAAATACATATTTTATTATTGTAATTAAACAATACACATTTAATAAACTTATTGTTTGTTGAAACTCAATTTTTGAGCACAAGTTGTAGATAATTATTATGTTGTTAAATTTTACCTCAATTGAATTTATTTTACATTTATTTAGAAATTCTTGTACTTAAATTTGTGGTAATAAATAATTATTTAATATGTTTCTTTATTAAGTTGCTTTATAACGATTACATGTATACTCATTTAGTATAGATTTATTATATAAATTCGTTTATTTTGTTTAGAATTAATTTAAGTTTCCATGTGTTTTCTTTAAAATAAAGAAATACTAATTGTTTATTAACAACTTTTTAGCAGGAAGTTTGAAAAACAAAATGATTTACCGGAAAATTATATTTTATTGAATTTATCAGACATTTTGTAGAGACAACAAGTAAGAAATCATCACTATTGAATATTTTATCATTGTGAACAAAATTTAAATTTTATTGAAAATGTTTAAATTGTGAGTAACACCCCACCGAGCAAAAATACAAATTTCATAGTCTTACGGTACGTATGAGTTATATACAATTCCATACTCTAATAATAACACTCATACGTCTCAGTGTAACTACTCATTTATAGTTAGTACTAAGGTGTGTACGATTAATAACCAACTGCATACCTTAAGAATAATAATGACAAAAAGACAAAATCATAAAATTTTTATAATTAAGAACAATCGAAATATTTTTTTTAAACAATTTTGTTTATAAAATTTATGCAAATTTGCTAGATTTTCATTTAAAATATTCTCTTTAAATAAATATGTTCATATTTATCAATAAATTTCAATTAAAACATGTATGCATGAACTATGAGTGAATTATAATTGTTATAATTAATTTAGAATGTTTAGTGTCATTAATAATAATAATAATAATAATATTTTGTTTTTGTTGTGTCGTGTTGTGTTAAAATGTAATTTACTTAACTACATTAAAACCAACAAGAACAACAAAAGAAAAAAGCAAAAGACATTATACATAAGTAATGTTTAATGGTAGATAATTTTCATATATATACATACTAGTATACAAAAATATATACTAAATACGTACATTGTATACCAATAAACTTACATACAGAAAATAGATTGATTGTGACAATCGAACTTTTTTCCAATAGTATGGTTTGGTTGGATCCATTAATATATTTGTTTGTTGCCACACAAATTCGGTTAGTACAACAAAATTTCGGTTGATACAATATATTTGAACTGTGTTGGAAATACATTTGATTTCGACAACCAAGTAATTCGGTTGCTGCAAACAAACAATTCACTTCGCAAGGAATTCGGTTGTAACAATGAATCTGTTTTCTCTATGCATGCATGTAATTAGAAACACACGAACATAATCAAATTAATACATATAAAATCAAACACTTATATGTATAGTTAAATATTTTCATATAAGTGTATATTTATTAGGGTTATAACTAATATAATTTTTTGCAAATAGGAAAATTACATGGCATAGTAGTCTAGACCTTGCGAAGACAAAACACTGTGGAGAGCAAATACATTGAAGTTTTAATAAACAAATTTTTTAATTTCATTTTCTCTCCATGAAATTAATTATTTTCAATTAATTTAATTTTAACAAAATCAAAACAGTTTTTGAATGGAAGCGATTTTATATATTTTGCTGCATAGTCAGATATTTTTCAATTTCGTTCGATTATAGAATATTTTTCTCTTAAAATATTGGAATAGTTTCGCAAATCACGTTAACCAATCTTGCATTTGAGTGCAATTTGGCTGATTCAAAAGTAACTTAATAAAATGAGTTTTATTATCAGTACAGAATTGTGCCATGTAATTTTTTCCTCTAAAATAAGTTATACCCCTAATATTTATGTACCTTTACTAACGCTGATATTTAATTTATGTTTGTATGTATGTTATATTTCTATCTATTCTCTGTATCTTATAATTAATTTAATTAATGTAATCTTATAAACTTAGTTTATCATCTTTTATTTCTTCATTTTACTTTGCCAGATTTTTTTTCAGTTTTTTTTTATTATTTCATCAATTTGTTTATTAAGGTGGTACTAAGTATTAAAAAATCTTGTTAAATGGTTAGAGAAGATGTAAGATGAATTGTTTCATGCTTGATCTAAATCAGATATTTTTTGAAATTGTAAAAAACTAAAAAGAAAAGTATTTCACCACTCCGATTATTATTTTTTTATTGGGGAAGATGAAAATTTAAAGCAGACCTGAGTTTTCTATTGAAGGTTTAAATTGGGTGTTTCAAATTGAAGGGTGTTTCAGTTGCCTATTTAATGCAGCACATAAAATATTCAAAACTCCAGAATTCAAGAACCACCTTCCTAATTTAGTACCACACTCAAAATAATTAAGAATCTATTCGAAATGCCAGTTTAAATAAAGGCGTATGCAGTTAAAAGGTCGCCAAAAGCATTTAGCCTTAACATAACTAATAAAGTAGTTATTTTAACTGTCATAAGATAATTAACAAATGCATTTTTTTTACGAATAGTAATACTCAGGAAATTCTTCCTATGAATTAGCGTGTTGTTTTCTTTGTAAAGGGCTAGAGAAGAAATTGAAAGGTGGTGAAAAATGAAAAATAGGGCAACACAATAAGTGAGCGAGTTGCTGAATACTAGAACATTTGTTGCGCTCCATCTGATGAAATTTGGCGAACTTTCTTGAAACTTTCTAGTTCATAACCCTGTTATGATATTTTACATCTGTGGGATTAAGTGCTATGGGAACACCGAAACAGAATGCTGAGATATGTATGAAGGATAGAAAAAGCATACATATTATTTTTCTAAATTAATGTTGCCATAGCTGGGGATCAAACCCACAGTCTTATGTGTAACAGTCCAACACGCTAAACATTATACCACAACGCCATATTTCTACTTTTTTTATCATTCCATATCGTAAATATTAAGATATTTTGATGAAATTCAGTACACAAACTTACTTGTGCCCAAGGACAAAGCCTTTTGATTCTAGATAAGATCGGTAAATATTTCTTAAATACACCTAACATTAGGTACAACCAAAATTTCTCACCATTTTTTACTTTTTTTTATCATTTTATGGACAAATTGCCACAATACATGTCAACCCATTAGAATTTCGGATAATTTCGGAATTAACCAGACTGGTGCAGGGTATCATATAGTCGGCATGCCCAACTTTACCTTTTTTACATGTTTTCAACAATAAAGTGTTTTCTAAATATTTTAGCTCAATGAACTTTGTCCAACATTTCTCGAATTTTTGCATCCCTGCAAGATCCTCAAAATATGCGTTAGTTTGATCAATAATTTCATCCCTGAAACTTTTTCTACGGGCGAAAATATTCTACGAATATTTTCGGCTGCAAATTTCACTAGAGTTTGTTAAACTGGAAGTAAAATGCATTCCGAAAGGCTACATCGTGAAAATGGTGAATTGTACACCCAGAAAACCGATTCAGTTCTGATAACTGCATTTGTAGCCAATCGCATGGTTCGGTTGTGGTAGCCGAATTTTTCAGTTGTGGCAACAGAAAACCAATTGAGACCGGACTAATTTGACTATGGCAACGGAATTTCAGTTGTATTAAGAATAATTCGGTAGTTGCAACCGAAAAATTAATTTGCTGCAACTGAACCATTCGATTGACAACAAATGGGGTTGTCAGCACCGAATCTGTTTTTGGGTGTATTTTAGCAGTTTTAGTCCACTGTCAAATGCACGTATAATTCTATGAAAAGCTTTTCCGAGGCGTGAGTGATTCCTACGTCAGAATAATCTATTGCTTTAATACAGTAAATTACCCAAAGGATTTGGCGCTGCGTGAGTACAGTTAAGTTATATGGGCTTTTTAAATCATCTACTCTAAAGTGCCCATTTTAGGGGACTTTTTGTATATTTCTGGAAAAAGTAACATAAATGGTCAGTAAAAAGAGAAAATATAGGGTTAAAATTACCTATACCGTATTTGTGTCTCACTTCGGACAGTGTTGGTCCCAAACCACTTGGAGATTTTATTACACTAACCTAATACATTCATCCACCCAGAAACCAGATTCAATGTTGAAAATGAATTTTTTTTTTTCAGTGGCCATAGTCAAATTAGTCGTGCCTCAATAGGTTTTTTTTTCACAACTAAAAAACTCGGCTACAAATGCGGTTGTCGGCACCGAATGTGTTTTCTGGGTGTCTTATATAGGAATCAGCAATGTCCAAGACGATGACACTCATTTTTTTCCCTAATCCAATTGGATGGAATTTCGCATATAAGTTTTAACTGTTGAAAATTGTTAGAAATACCGCCATGTTTCGATCTACAACTTTTGTAATTATCAGTGTGTTCGTTTACTCGAATTTCTTACTACTTTTACTACAATTATAAAAATTTGTTTACTTTTCGTATTGAATTTTTCCAGCTGTAGTAAAAGTAGTAACTTGTAGTAAGTAAACGAACAAGCTTTGTAATTCAGAAAATATCAATTGAAAATCAGAATTCCCATTTAGAATTCAGAAAATATCATTTGAAATTCAGAAAAACATCATATAAGTTAGTAGTAGTTCTTGTACGGGTTACCAAAAATTTTCTGAGATCAGAGATGGCCAAAATAATGAAATAGGCAGTTCTTACATTTCCATCCTCTATCAAGTATCCATATTCCATAAAAATCGGAGACTACCACGTGATACACTTTCCTTCTTAGTTCCAGTTTGTAGCATTTTGAAGGCTAAAAAGTTCGAAAATTAAGAAAATTTCATTTTATTCTTCCGTGATATTTTCAGTCATTGCTATGGAATTGTTTAATATTGAATTTATCTCGGAAGCTGTCGACTCGATATTTACGCAATATATAGATATGGAAACTGAAATGACTGACCCAACAATAGACCACAACATTGGGACGTTCCAAAATCGAAGTATTTTTTTAAGCGCCCATGTGAAAATCGAAATATATATGAACATACATGATCATGCATTGACTAGTATATGATCATGCATAGGCATACATGATTATATACGTCCATGCAAAGTTCAATGTATGACCATACATTATCTCATATATTTCCATATATCTTCGGATTCGAAATTTGAGGGTATATGACCGTACATGTTCATATATGACCATATATGCTCACATATGATTCATGTATGCTCATATATGATCATATATGGCCATATACCTCCATATACCTCCATATACCCTAAAATTTCGGATCCGAAGATATATGGAAATATATGAGATAATGTATGGTCATACATTGAACTTTGCATGGACGTATATAATCATGTATGCCTATGCATGATCATATACTAGTCAATGCATGATCATGTATGTTCATATATATTTCAATTTTCACATGGGCGCGTTCCTATTAGAATTATTCCCTACAGTATGTGATTTTTGCTGACGTTTGTTAGTACCAAAAGCTTTTTATTATGCCTACTGTTATGTATTTCACTGTATTAATTGACCCACTAATTGAAATTCCCCTCCCGTAATATGCTCCATCCGAATCGTATTGTGTTGTAGGGTATCATATAGTCATTATGCCCGACTTTAACCTTATAACTTATTTTATTTGTTCTCGAAATCTAAAGAAAACGTTTCATTCTTTAATAACAATATTAGATGGTGTGTGGAAATGAAAATCTAAAAAGTTTAAACAAAATAAGTGCCACCCTATTATTTATGTAAATATTATTTTTATATAAGAACCACTGTTTTACATATTTTGCTTTATGTTAAATTTTTGCTGTTGTCTGTGTAATTTTTTTTTAATTTAATGTTTTTTATTTTCTTTTCAACCAACAACAAACTAGCAGAGATTTGAAATTATGTCTGTAAATGGGTTTGTGTGTAATTATGTATGTGTATGTATATTAAGTAATAACATTTTATATTTATTGCTGTTTGCTTTTGTATAATGTTTATTTATATTTGTTGTTGTATTTAAATTTATTTAGTAGTTAGCAAAATTATTATTTAGTTGTTTCTATTTTTGAATTCTAGTGAAAAAAAAATTTGATACACTAACCTAAAAATAAAAAGAGACCGGCTCATTATACAACTATTTATAGCTCGAATTTGAAGATCTTTTTAAAGTTGATGATGATAAAAAAAGAAATATATATAACAACCACAAAATAAAAGTTTTTCAATGATTTCTTTTTTATAGATTTAAACAAAAAAAACAATTTTTTATTTGTGTTATTGACCTTGAAAAAACTTTTTCTCTATCAAATCAATAGAAAGTTGAATAAGAAAAAGTTCAAATTATATTTACTAATTAATTTAGTTTCTTAAAGTTTTTGTTAAAGAAATTTTGTACGTACAAGGCCTTTATATAAATTTATTTTTACTTTACAAGTTAAGTTTCCTATTGAATTGTATTCATTGTTTTCGCATACAAAAGATTAAATTACCTTTTTTTTCTTACCTTGTACCTTGTTTTGAAGAATCTAAATAAATGATAAATGTGTTGAAAAGAAAATTAGTTTAAAAGGTCATGGTTCATAGGTACACATACATATATTTTACATACTTCGGAAGTTTTATGTAATAATTTGAATTTAATAGTATATAACCTGGTGAATAACACTATGCTAAAAAAAAGAAGCGTCACATTGCTGGTCGTGGCGATTTTTAAACTGGATAATGTACCCAGGAAAATTTTTTACAACCGGTAGCCAACCACACCCATTCTACAACTGGTTCCACTGCAACCGATTCCATGGAACTGGTTCCGGAACCAGTTCCTGGGATCCTATATGGAAGGTGTGGGTGACGTAGAATCAGTTCCAGAACTAGTTCCAGAACTGATTCTAGAGCAACCGGTTCCACTTTGGAGCTATAGAAGGGGTTGCTTTTGGGACAATTTCAAACAAAAAGAATCGGTGTTAGAATCGACAGTAGAAGGGGTTGTGAATGAAAAGCAGCTATTGTGCAACCGATTCTTTGGAACAGAAAATTTTCCTGGGTAGTAACCCACCCAGGAAAATTTTCTGTTCCAAAGAATCGATTGTACAATAGCTACTTTTCATTCACAACCCCTTCTACTGTCGATTCTAACACCGATTCTTTTTGTTTGAAATTGTCCCAAAAGCAACCCCTTCTATAGCTCCAAAGTGGAACCGGTTGCTCTAGAATCAGTTCTGGAACTAGTTCTGGAACTGATTCTACGTCACCCACACCTTCCATATAGGATCCCAAGAACTGGTTCCGGAACCAGTTCCTGGGTAGTAACCCACCCAGGAAAATTTTCTGTTCCAAAGAATCGATTGTACAATAGCTACTTTTCATTCACAACCCCTTCTACTGTCGATTCTAACACCGATTCTTTTTGTTTGAAATTGTCCCAAAAGCAACCCCTTCTATGGCTCCAAAGTGGAACCGGTTGCTCTAGAATCAGTTCTGGAACTAGTTCTGGAACTGATTCTACGCCACCCACACCTTCCATATAGGATCCCAGGAACTGGTTCCTGAACCAGTTCTATGGAATCGATTGCAGTGGAACCAGTTGCAGAATGGGTGTGGTTTGCTACCGATTGTAAAAACTTTTCCTGGGCAGGAAAATTTTCTGTTCCAAAGAATCGGTTGTACAATAGCTACTTTTCATTCACAACCCCTTCTACTGTCGATTCTAACACCGATTCTTTTTGTTTGAAATTGTCACAAAAGCAACCCCTTCTATGGCTCCAAAGTGGAACCGGTTGCCCTAGAATCAGTTCTGGAACTAGTTCTGGAACTGATTCTACGTCACCCACACCTTCCATATAGGATCCCAGGAACTGGTTCCGGAACCAGTTCCATGGAATCGGTTGCAGTGGAACCAGTTGTAGAATGGGTGTGGTTGGCTACCGATTGTAAAAAATTTTCCTGGGAATGTTAGTACCTAAAACTCCCCAGGAAAATTTTTTACAATCGGTAGCCAACCACACCCATTCTACAACTGGTTCCACTGCAACCGATTCCATGGAACTGGTTTCGGAACCAGTTCCTGGGATCCTATATGGAAGGTGTAGGTGACGTAGAATCAGTTCCAGAACTAGTTCCAGAACTGATTCTAGAGCAACCGGTTCCACTTTGGAGCTATAGAAGGGGTTGCTTTTGGGACAATTTCAAACAAAAAGAATCGGTGTTAGAATCGACAGTAGAAGGGGTTGTGAATGAAAAGTAGCTATTGTACAATCGATTCTTTGGAACAGAAAATTTTCCTGGGTGGGTGAAACATTTCCTAAATGAAACATTTCTTAAATATGATGACAAATATTTATGAATCCATTAATTCAATAAAAAGTTGCAATGGACGAGTGAAACTTCATTGTCCAGTGAAACTTCACTGGTTTAATACAAAAATTCATTAATATCATGCAGATAATTTTATTCATGTTATTTATTACATGATCACTGGAATTATATTATGATAGTTTTGTTTCCCTAATAATGTTCAACTATATTATATTCTCTGCGAGTAGTAGGGCAGTAAATTAATCGACTTTTTATTTTAATCGGTTAATCGTCCTTATAATTATTCGGATTCTTTTTCTTAGCAGATTAATCGAATAAAGTTTTATATTACATAATCGATTAATCAAAAAAAAATACCTAAATAATATACAAATTTTGCTGCTTTTTTATTAATTTTATTTAACAAAAGAAACAAAAATAATTTCAGTAACTCTTCTTGAATTCATAAAAAAAATTTTGTTTTCGAATTTTTTTTCATACTCTTCAGTATATGCTCAGAAAATATCAATACAAAATTCGAAGAAATAAAATTTCCACATATTTTTTGTAAAATATATTTTAATCGCAAAGTAATATTCTACACCCAGAAAACAGATTCAGTTCTGATAACCGCATTTGTAGCCAATCGCATGGTTCAGTTGTGGGAGCCGAATTTTTCAGTTATGGCAAGAGAAAACCAATTGAGACAGGACTAATTTGACTGTGACAACGGAATTTCAGTTGTATCAAGAACAATTCGATAACCGCAACTGAAAAATTCATTTAGATTGGCAACAAATGGGGTTGTCAGCACCGAATCTGTTTTCTGGGTGTATGCATTAAATTTGTACACAAAAATTTTTGGGAGCGTTTTTTATCATTGTCTTTATTAGATATCTTATTTCTCATAAAACAGCAGAACAAAAAGAAAAAAACTACGTACAAAGATGCAAGAATTGCACGAAGTCTTAAAAAAAAAAGCCAATGACGATTCCTCGATGGTGGGCGAAGTCACGTTATATGAGGCATGTACTGATGGCTTTTTATAAGCTATAAAAGTAATTAATGTATATAAAAAATAAATACAAAACTAATTAATAAATGTACAAAATAAAAGATTTTGACCGAAATGAAATGTCTAATAAATTCTCTACCATCGTTTTTAGGAATACTTGGGTTAATATATAAAATACTCTTTATCCGATTTTTCCCAAATTTGATACACGTATAGAAATAGATATGGATTTTATTCGTACACGGTTTCTTGAAGTTTTGCTGATTTCTTAGTGTAAAATTAATTTTAAACTTTAAATGCGTTTTCCCATAACCCTGAGTTCAAAATCGGCTGCCACTGTACAGCCAAGGCGGGTTAGCCGATTTCTATCCGGATTTTTTTCTTTCGTAGGCAACAAAAAACTCTAGTCCTTATTGTGGCCCTTTCTATGAATTTTGGTCAAATAAATTTTATATCTCCGAGCAAATATGTTTTTTTATGTCTTTTTTGGAATTTTCAAGATTGTGTGGCAACTTTGTTAAAAAAAATTTTAAAATAAAAATCTGGCCACGTTAAGGACTAGAGAATTTATCTGGGATTAAGAATCACATTACATTTTTATTTTCCTATAATCAATAAAGGCTGCACAGTGGCAGCCGATTTTGGCTTTTTTAAAAAAGACCAGTAATGAAGTGACAACTCTGGCGATTTTAGCTGGGGAAATAAAAAACTGATATTTTTTCAAAATACTAAAATAACATCGTTTTTAAATAAAAAAATAAAATATTAAAAATATTGTTAATTGAATTTTTGACAACCGTTCAAATATGCCCTTTAAAATGCTTTTGTTACAGTATTTACCCCCTTAATTCAGTTCATATTTTGACACATATCAAAATTCTCTCCAGATCGGAAAAAACTATTTTGCAGACCAGCCTTTTAAATTTTTCATTTCCTAAAGTTAACCCTGGATTAGCCAGACGTAAACGTACCACTCTTAAATGCATTCAATGAGTTAAATAAAAATGGAACAGTTCTTATTGTAATTTTTATCTCTGTCGTATGAACTGAACACAAAAAAAGGTAAATATAGACAGAAATTCTGTTGAGAATAGATTTTTCCTCTACATTTACGTCCCTTCCTCTCTTCTTTTGATTTTACCAGGTATTTCACAGGGAATTTAAAAAAACACCTTGTGATTAAATTTATCAAAATTATTTCAAAGGGAGTTGGCTCAATTAGCTTTAGTAAAGACTCTTTGGATCTCAATAAACATTAATTTGGACTATAAACTTGTTAAAAATTTATTTCTAAATTTTTTTGTATTAGTTTTTGATTTGTATTTAAAAATATTTCTGAATATGAAATAAAAAAAATTTGTTTAAGAGAAAAACTTTTTCCAAAAAAAAAAAAATTATCATAAAATTTTATTGTGATTATAAAAAAATTTAATTTAGCGCAAAAATTTTTTCACGTTGGTTTTTTAGTCATTATTAATAAAATATTTACCAAAAAAATTAAATTTTAAGCGGCCATTATTTTAACCTTACCCACACTGCGCCAAAAAGATTTGGGGTTTTTACTATACTATACATTCATTTGTCATATGAACTATCTGGTGTTGCACAGTGTTATTGCCCTAACATAACATATTTATATTAAAACTGTAATGTTGATAAAGGTTAAAAACATAAATTTCCCAGAAAAACAATAGGGATATTTAATACATTTCCATGAATTTCCTATGAATTGTTAATGTCATTTTATAGCTTATTCAAGATGAAGTTCATATTATTTTAAATTAGCAAATATACTTATTGTTGATAAAATCAAATGGATTAATTAAATTCCAAGTATAGTGCTTGATATTTAAATTGGTATTAAATTACTAATATTGTTGGGATTTTTTTATTAGAATTTATGACGAAAGTTTCCATTAAATTTCTCTAAATATTTAATTATGTTGTTTAAAAAATACCACGTGCGTATGAGTAATATTAATTTGATTTATATCATTCACTCTCATTCGCTTAGGTGAACAATTGAATTCATAAGCAGAGAAGACAAAATTGCTTTTTGTGATTTTCCTTTTTTTTTGCTTTTTTACTCATATTTGCTTCTTATTCCTTTTTTTGGATTTTCCGTTTTTTAGCTTTAAAATAGGTTTTTCTAAAAATTTTACAGCTTTAAATTGCTTTTTTAAGACCTTTTGCCCAAAAATAGTTTTTTTGCTCACAAAAGATTTTGTTTCTCTTAAATTTGAATTTTTTTCTTAAAACTGCTATTTTTCCTAGTTTTTTCATTTTGTTTTTCTTTTGCAATTTTTTTACTGTAAACTCATCAGATTTTGCTTTTTTTGTCTTGTCTGTTTATAAACACTGCGGTATGATTAATAACACTGTGCTCGAATTTGAATTGTAAAAAGCTGGGCACACCGCTGGTACAACTAATACGAGTAAGCTGAATTCAATGATGTTAGATGTTTTTCGAAGTAAGCACTCTTATTCGTGATATTCGCAAAACAAAAAAAATTAAAAGTTACCAGTTTAAAAACTTTAAATATCACCAAAGACAATTTCTAAAAATATTGATTTTCCATACAGTTTATTTGGGTTACAATTTGTAATTCGTAACTCAACTTTTCTTTCCTTTTCCTAGTTCACTTTCCTTTTGTCTAATTTGTCTTTTAAAAAAAAAAAAAAAAAAAAAAAAGATGTCCATGTCATTTTAATGTTTAAACATTTTAAAAGTTGTCCATGTCATTTTAATTTAATTAAAACTTTTAAAATAAACCTTTTTCAGTCAATAAAAAATCTAATATAAAATTATAAAACCCTTTTGTTTAAAATTTAAATTTTATTAACTTGCAATTGCTTACTTTTCTTATTTACTCTCAACATTGTCAATGAATAATGAAAATAATACTACCTAAATTTTGTGGTTGCATAGAAACTAAATGTTTAAAATATTTTATTAATCATTTCTAAATGTTAAGCAATAGGCAACAGATTTTAAAGTGATCATTTAGTTTTAATATGTAATATACTAAATTATTTACAATTATAAAATTTACAAATAAATAAACAAAAAATGTTGAAAACAACATCTGTACAAAGTGTGTACATACCAAAAGTTCATTCATGCACATATATCGCCTCAGACATTCTTACATATTTCCAATTCATTCAATAATAACATTACTTCATGCATTCAAAATTCATTCATCCATGATTAATGAATTTAAAGTAAGTATGTTGTAGTATGTTTTAATTTAATTTATAATTTCTATACATAGAATTGTTTTGTATTTATTTACTTTTCAAGGAATATACTTATAAAACAAAATTTACTCATACTAATATACAACGGAAAACATACGTGTACGAGTTTATAAGTGGGGGAAGTTTAATATTACGAAAATAAAACTTTTAAATAATAAAATTTTTATTGATTTTTTTTGGAATATTCAAAAGAAATTGTCATATAACTTGGGATAAAAATATAACATTTTAAATATACTTTTAAATAAAGAGCTTTTTAAATATAATTTCCAATTCAATGTTTAAGGGCCGTGATTATAGGGAATACTTAAGAAAAAAACTATTAAATAAGTATATCATTATTTCCGATATTTTAAAATTTTAAAGTGTTTTGATCATTACTTATACTTGAAATACTCATTCTAAGATCATCCTGCTTAAACAGTTGTTACAAATTTACATATGCGTGATGTAATTAGTGCACTTAAATTTCAAGAAAAAAGCTTAAGGGCCAAACAATTAGAATTTTTAATAATATTTTGCTTACACACAGAGAAAAATATGCCATTTTCCAACTGAAATTCAGTTACATCTACTAAAATAGATTGGTGCAATGAATATTGGTTATCACAACAAAATTCACAACTGAATTTTAGTTGCAATTCCCAAAATATTTAGGAATCACATTCCAATATGGTTTAACCAACTGAATTTATTGATTGTAGCAACCAAAATAAGCTTAGCAATTCGGTTGGAAATTTTTTTTCCTGTGTGTATGTATGAAATTTTGTTAGAAAATTTCTTATTTAAGTAAAATTTAAATCAAAAATTCTACTAAGTGTTAACTATAATACTGGTCCTTAGTCTTCATTAGAAAACTGGTTCTTACTCTTTAAAGGACTTTTTAACATTTTCATGGACACACGAGTATTTCCCAAAGCTGTTATAACTTATAAACTTTTTATAAATTAATGGCAACAGTTTTTCTATTTATAAATTTCTTAGTGTAATTGTTTACATTTCCTTTTTTCCTGTTGTTTGGATTCAGAGCTGCCACCCTTTTGAAGTATTAGATATATAGCCATAAATAGCTCTTCGGTGAAAGTCGTTAAAAATACAAACTAAAAACCTAAACCACCCGCTTGTTAAATTTGATGACGTACAATATGCATATAAAGGGTTCTTCAACAGGCACGCTACAAAAGTAGAAAGACACGGACAGCAAATGACGCCATATTTTGCCATTTCATGATGGATACAAGCCAACAACGAGTCGAAATTATTAAAATTTACTACCGAAATTCGGAGTCAGTGGCCTCAACGTTAAGAGCGCTATGTCCAATTTATGGTCGTCATAATGAATGGCTTCGTCAATAAACAAAATATGCGTTATTGGTCAGGCAGCAATCCACACGTACTCCATGAGTCATCATTGCATCCCGAAAAAAGTACGGTTTGGTGCGGTTTATGGGCAGGCGGCGTCATTGGACCGTACTTCTTCCGTGATGATCAAGACCGGCACTTTACTGTGAATGGGAATCGCTACCGTTGAATGATAAGCAAATATTTTTGGCCCCAATTGGATGATATGGACTTGGAGGACATGTGGTTCCAACAGGACGGCGCCACAAGCCACACAGCGAATGTCACAATCATTTTATTGCAAACCAAGTTTGGAGAACGTGTTATCTCACGAAATGGTCCAGTCGATTGGCCGCCTCGGTCGTACGATTTGACGCCGTTGGACTATTTCCTGTAAGGCTACGTCAAATCTGTGGTCTATGCCAACAAGCCAGCGACGATTGATGAACTTCGTACGAATATCGGCCGATTTATGCTTGAAAACCGTCGAAAATTGGGTTCAGCGTCTGGACTTTTGCAAGCGTGCCCGTGGTGGCCATGCAAAAGAGATCGATTTCCATACATAATGGCATCGAACGTACTTTCACAGGAATAAAGAATTTCATTGATATCCAAAACCGTTTTTGTTTTATTTAAAAAAACTTTTGTAGCGCTCTTATTGAAGAACCCTTTATGAGGCTTTCCATGTGAACCGTCCAGCTAATAAAATTACACCTTATAAATGTCAAACTAATAATAATTATTTTCGTACATGATAGGAATAAAATATGACACATTTTCAATTTTTCCTAAAAGTGGGCATCGCTAAATATTGACCAATATAATATTTGTTTTAAATATAGCTGTTATAATAGCTTAAATGAGTTTAGAAAATGAATATATCACGAAAGATTTTTGATATAATTATCAGGAGAGTTTTCATAGAGTTTTTTTTTTCAATTCAGAATTAGTTCTGAACTTTTAGTATAATAAATTACTCAATTAATGTATAAAATCTGGCAAATTTTTTTATCCATAACAAAGTTTCGATGATTTTCTATCGATTCAGAAAGTTTCATTCAAAGTTTTCGCCTATCACTCGTTGTTACGTTGAGGCACGAGCAGATCAATATTACTTGGTTCAGCAGGAAAAAACCCAAATACAAGACGCCTTCAATTACGTGACCACAACCTGTGCCTTATGTGACCCTGTGTGGTTGTTAGCTAATGTGTCAGATTACCACCAACTTTCTTCGGAAAATTAAACACATTGGCCCTTACTATAAAAGAGTATTTTAAATTTAAACTCGACTTTATTTTTTATCATACGGTTTTGTTCATTTTGTGTATGAAAACCCTACAAAAATATTTCTATTTTCAAACATTTTGATTGGTTGAAAAAAAAATTAACCAATCAGAATGCTCCAAAAATAAACCAAGTCATGGCATACTGCCACCCAATATTTTAACTAAAGTCGACTTTAACTAAAATATACGTTTGGAAAATATTGATAGTAAGGCTGTTTATTTTTCTTACTTTTGATTATAAATTTTATTATTTTCTTTATTCCTTTTATATTTTATAATTTTTTATCAATAAATTTTATAAATTATTTCACCTTTCCTTATTCTTTTCTATTCTCTATAGCTGCTGCTATTCACTATGGCTTTCCTGTAAATTAGTGTGTTTGTCCACGAAAAATTGACAGCTTATTGCAACTAAGGCAATAAACTCACCACACTTACCAACAATGCTACCAGATGCAATATGCGGGATTACCTACGCAAATGTAATTGACTTTTTAGGGTATAATCACACTTGCGCACCATACAAAATCTTCTGTTTCAAATATCTAGTAAAAGATCAAAAATTTATTCTAAAAGCAATATACTCAATCTCATATTTATTATGTGTTTTTAGTTGTTCATAATATATAAACATAAATATTAATTTTTAGTCCATAATTGCGTTTTAAATAATTAAATGAATGAGGGTATTCACAGTTCATACTATTTTAAATAGTAAATTAGCATTTATCGTAAATTTGACAACTTTCTATGGGTTTAACTTCAAAAATCATGTTATTTTACAACGTGCTAACGTTAGCACTTTAACTGTGAATTTCTTCAATATTTTCTCCAAAAACGAAGCCGAGTAACTTTCTAAATCGGTAAAAAAAGTGTGTAAGATTTTTTTAGAAATAAAATTTTGACCGATTTTAAGATAAACAGAGTTATCTGCTACACTAAATATTCAGCATTTTGTCAAAAATATTATTATTTTTTTTTAACTTTCTAAAGAGAGTTTTCGTTAATTTTAATTTGATAAAATATATTTCAACTTGTTTTTAAAATACGAAATCAGAATTAATTAACTTAAATACGAATATGTTTAGTTTAAGTCGAATCATATATCTTTTAGGGCGAGTAACTTATTTCCAAAATAACCAAGGTTAAACGTTAACCACAGATATTTCCCTATAAATTTGACCTTCATAACTATGGTTAAGCACTAAACTCAGTTTATTTATAGATAAGTTAGCAGTTAGAGTCTGTGACTCTTATATGTGACTGTATTCCCCATTTATTTGTTGTTGCAAAGTCACAATAAATTATATTTATTCAAATTTTTGTTTGAAAACTTCAAAAAAAAAAATTGAGACCTAGTATCGACACAATCATAACACTGACAAATAAAATTTGAATTTTTTAAATTTTATTGTTGTTTTGTATGAAAAGTTATGACTCTCAGTCTTAAAAATAGTCTTATGACGGTCACAATGAGTCACAAGTAGGAATAGGCCAGAGCTGTAAGTGAATCATTCTTTTTTGAATTCAATTCATTACGAATTAGCTAAATTTTTAATTAATTCTTTTCACCAAGGAAAAGAATTGAATGAAATTTGAATCCATTCAAATGAATTTGGCAAAAATGAATTGCAATTCACTTCCAATTCAAATGAGTTTGGCAAAATGAATTACAATTCATTTTCAATTCAAATGAATTTGCAAAACAATTTGCAATACATTTCCAATTCAAATGAATTGAATTGATTTTGAATTAATTCAAATGAAATGCAATTCATATGAATGAAATCAAAAATTAATTTCAATCAATCAAAGTAAACATGGTGTTTGGTATATCAACGCTGAATGACAAAAACACATTTAATATTCAAGAAGCAATTAATAAATTAACTGCAATTTTAGTTAATTTGAATTAATTCAAAATGAATTCAAATGAATTGGAAATGAATTGCAATTAATTTTGCCAAATTAATGTGAATTGATTCAAATTTCATTCAATTAGTGATTTTTGTGAAAAGAATTAATTCAAAATTTTGCTAATTCAATGCATGAATGATTCGCCAATTAATTCAAAAAAGAATGATTCATTTACAGCTCTGGAATAGGCACCTTAATTTTCAAATTTTCGTAAAATACAGCTCTCGAAAATAAACATAATTTAAAACTGCGAACTTATTCAAAACCTATGTCAGAAGGAATTTTGAAAATATAAAAAGCGGTTTGAAGAAGGCAGCTGTTTAAATATAAGGTGCCGAATGAAAAAGCTAAAGGTCACTCTCTCGAATATGACCGATTTTTAGATATTTCTCATGGGTTTAGAGAATTAAAGTCGATATATTTGAGTTCAGCACTGTCGAGTTATAAAAACAGCAATCGACTAAAACTAAAGATGACAATAAAAATTTTGAAAATAAAAAATAAAATTAAGAAAAAAGGTAATAAAAAATATCGAAAATAAAAATAAGTAAAAATTAATGTTTAAATTTATTCTCAAATATTTGATATTTCTTGTAATTCATAAATTATTGTACTTTTAATTCCTTATATGTGACCTTCTCCGAGAAAAGGGACCTATTGTGTCAAAAAATGGGAAAATCGATAAAAATGAGAAAAACATTAAAATTTTAAACTTTAAATGCGTTCTTCTTGGAGAAGGTCACATATTATCAATATTTTTCTCATAATTTTGAGATTTTTATTTTATTTTGAGATTAAAATCACTCTTTTAATTTTTTTTTTTTTTCTGGTATCCGTTTGTGCCACCATAGATAGCAACATGCCATCTTTTATGCACATGTTTTGTCTGGTATTCGGTCCAATGTTTATATGCTTCTTGGTTAAAGTATCAATGTTTGTTGTGATAGTGTATTAGTTTGGCCATTAACTAAACCAAATTATGATATTGAAATTCTACTGATGATTTTTTCAGGGGAATATGAAATCATGATAAAAGCCGCATAAGAATTATCAGTTCACTTTTTTTTTCAAAAATACAAATCTATTTTAGAATAGCTTAAATGAAGAGTTCACTTACGAATATTAACACAGTATTTGCAAGAAGTAGGATAATTTAAAAAAAATATTAAGTTAACAAAAAGTCTTCAAACATTAAACTTTTAAATTATCCAAAAATCAATAAAAATAAAAATAAATATTAAGTTTTACAGTTTTCCTTTCCGAAGCTTCCCACAATATAATCTAATATATCATTGATAATAAACCCAAAACAAATAGTTTCTCAAATTTAGTTAGTTTTCGATTGTCAAATTCCCTAGAAATTTTAAATCGAAAACTTTGAAAAACGAAAATTTCTAGTTTTGGGTTTATTAAGAATGGGATATAACTAATAACAAGTTAGTTTTCAATTAGAATTTTTTTTTTAAATAATTTCCTAGATTTTTTTCTTTCATTTTCGATTCTTGAAATACATAAATCACTTATTGTATATGAGCTAAGATTGAGTAGTATAATTTATAAGATTTATAATGTATAGTATTAGTCATAGTTGTGGTAGTTGGTAGTGTTAGTTTTTGTTTTTATTTTTAAGAGTACTTTTAGTATAAAAAGGAGCGCGAGGAATAATTCATATATCATCGTATACACCCATTACCATGGACTCACCTTATATCGGATTCACTAAAGAATGTTGATGTTGATTGTAGGCATAAACTTTGAACAGCTAAACGATGTTGACGATGTTGACGATGATGATAATGATGACGACAACATAATGAACTTGGACAATTGTCAATCAAACATGATGGTGCAGTTGCTGTTGTTGTTGCTGTTGTTCTCGTTGATGTTGTTAGTGACGCTGATGTTGCATTTTTAAATAAATTAAATTCTTTAGAATACAATAGATAACTCCAAATATCCCAGGAAGAAGAGTGGGAGTATGATAATGGTGTCATTGTTGTATACAAAGCTGGTGTTGTTGACATTGATAGATGTTTACACGTAGAGTTTACAACAGTTGTAGTGTTTTTGCTAGTAGTGGTGATGATGATGATGCTGTTGCTGTTGTTGTTGTATGTTTTTGATATTGTATGTGGCATATGATTATATTCGCGCAATTGCATATAGTAACAACATGTTGTTGTATCATTATTGTTGCTACTATTCTTTGGTTTTGCTTTTGTTGTTTGTATTGTTAATGCTACTGTTTTGTTGTCGTTTTTCGCACTCAACATTTTAACTGCTATGCCTGCCACCGTCAGTTGGAAATATCCTAACAATTGTATGAATATTTCTATCACATGACCACAGATGTTGCACCATGTAGAGCAGTCGGTAGCTTTATGTAATGCCTGACATATGCTAAGGTATACAAGTACATTAACAGGTACACTAAGATATAATGACTTTGAGACATTCGATGATGTGCTAGTCCCGCGCGCTGCATTGCTGCTGGGAATTCCCCTAGAAACAGAATGAGAAACACCTGTTTAATTTACATCTTTAATGCTGTTCTCAAACTCATTCACATTTTCGTTTAAACAATAATTTTAATTTCTTCCTGGGAATAAAGTCAAAATGTATTTATTTTCATAAAAATATATAAAGACTGGACGAAAGATTTGTTGGCATTAAAAAGAACTTTTAAATGTTAAATTTTTCTTTCTTTTAAAAAAGTCACAAAATAAGAAAATTAAAAATTAATAAGAAAGGTTTCGGAATGAGTTCTATTCGATTTAAATGAAAGGTGGATATGTGAAAAAAGAGGCACGTATTTTTGTTGGCGTAGTGGTGTAATGGTTAGCGTAGTGGACATAAGGTTTCGGGTTCGATCCGCAGCGACGGCAACATCAATTTAGAAAAATAATATGTATGAGTTTTCTGTCTCCCATACCTATCGCAGGGTCCTCCCTCGGTGTTTCCATAGCGCTTAACCCTACCGAAGTAAAATAATATAACAGGGCTATGAACTAAAAAGTTCGCTAACTTTTCATTAGATGGCGCGCATTATTTGTTCTAATTCAGCATCTCGCACAATTAAAGTGTTGTTGTATTTTAAGCCCTTCATCTTTTACCACCTTTCACTTCTTCTCTATTCCCTTTCTAAAAGGCATATTTACACGCGAGTAAAAACTGCTAGAGATAGAGCAAAAAAGAAATCTAAAAAGCTTTGTTGTGAATGATTTAAGGGTGCTTTTTCCTCTATCTCTAACAGTTTTCTCTCGCGTAAAAATGTGCCCTAAAGAAAGAAACACATTAAGTAATAGAAAAAATTTCCTGTGTGCTGTTTTACTTAAAAAAAAAAACACGTGTCTGAAGTTTATTTTAATATCCATATAGAACATTCTGTGGACCCAGGGTTGCCACTTATTTGAAATATTAAAAATATGGTCGTCATAAAGCCGAATGATAACGAATATATTAAAATGCCCAGATATTCCATCGATTATTTTGAATAGGCATTATTACACTCAAAAAAGTTTGACAGTTGCTACATGTCAGTTGTTCACGCAGTAATTAGTAGTTCCGTTTTTAACTGTAATTACAGTTGTTTTTCTATGGAAAAATACAAAACACCTGTTATGACAGTTATTTAAGAAAATAACTAAGGAAAAATTTTATAATTTCGTACCAGTTTTTTTTTTAGTATCATAATAAACAACTACCAAAACAGTACTTTTTTAGTAAACAATTGAATTTGTTAGTTACTTAGAAAATAAAAATTTCGCTGAATTTGGTTAAAAATTATTGTTTAGTTTATATCTATTATTATTGATATATTACTACAATAGTTTACAAATAAAAACCAGAAACTTGTATTGTATATTCAATGCATAAAAGCATAGTAACTGAAGAACCGTTTAGAATTTTTACTACAAATTTTAAATGGGCTGAAGTAATTACACATATTTTTGTAATCGAAAGAAAAAAATAGTTTTTTTCATATACAAAAGTACAAAATTCTCGTCCCGTTGATTTTTTGTACATTATGTAATGTTTCGGTTTGTGTGTTCCAATCATCATTTTCTTATTGCGGACAACTGATGAGTTAAGCTGATGCCCCCGAAACAATTGTATTTTCTATCGTGAAAATGATATATCTTTTTGAAACAGCAAATGAAATCTAATATGAAAAAATCATATTAGAATTTCAATAAGATCAATAAGTGGGCCAGCATCATCGAATTTTGGCCAAAACTAGAATATTGAGTATATGAGACTAAAAGTAATCACAAAGGGGGGTTTGGTTGTTGCTGATCACGAATCTGAAATAAAAAATACAAAATTCAAAATGTCGGATCCAAGATGGCGACCATTAATTTTTAGTTTTTATTATATTGGACTTAAAATAATCAATTGTATAGGTCTAGGATCCGCTGATTAAAAATCTGAAATTAAAATTTTGAAATTCACAATGGCGGATCCAATATGGCGACAAACAATTTTTTCATTAAATTTCTTATGTCGCCTGATTCACTCCATATTTCCACCAGGGGAAGTTTTTGGGAAGCAGATTACGAATCTGAAATCAAATTTTAAAAATTCAACATGGCGGATCCAATATGGCGGTCATAAATTTAAAATTGTTATGTGTTGGAAAATAACCCTACGGGAAATTTTAACAAACTGTCACCGAACTGGCCCCTTTATATGAAATAGAGTGGTCCCTTTTACATGACGTTGTCATAGGACGGGGAAATTGACCCCTTGTGACATGTCACAAGACAAATCCTAGGACAGGTCCCTGAACTTTGTTTTTTTATGAGAGTTCAGTAACCTGTCCTAGGATTTGTCTTGTGACATGTTACAAGGGGTCAATTTCCCCCTCCTATAACAACGTCATGTAAAAGTGACCACTCTATTTCATATAAAGGGGCCAGTTCGGTGACAGTTTGTTAAAATTTCCCGTAAGGAAATTACACTGTACAAAAAAGGTTCTGATGACAACTAATTCTGGCATAGGGACCAAAGAAAAATATAAGTGTATCGGCGTTTTAAAAGTTTTCGTCTGGCCCTATGTTTTTGGGGCGTTAAAATTTCCCCTCTTTTGAAAATGTTTATTGTGAATCGGCATGGCAAATCATGTGAATCTTCCATTTTAGGTAGAGAATATGTTCAGCGAACTTATGTTGAACACTACGAGGAACATTTTTATGGAACATTTTAACCCTCTAACTCTGCAAGTAAAGGGTCTCTTTTGATCCTTTTTAAAAAGTGTCAAAAAAGACCCATAAGTTGAAGAGTTAGAAGGTTAAAATGTTCTGCAAAAATATCTGTCATGAAATTCTACTATAAGACTCTGAAGACATCAAAGTTGAAAATTTAACTTCAATGCCAGAAATAAGTCAAAACTTATAATATGTTTAAGGGTTAATTTCGTACTTATTCAGAATTGTCACTCAAATGTCCCACAAACCTGGACTTTAGAGCTATTTGTTAGTTTTTACTAAAACTCTGGAATGCTGGAAATCAGCGAGATCTGAAGGTACTTTTTCAGTTAAAGGGCAAAATCTAGAAAGTTTATGAACGGTCGCAAAAATCTAGGTAGAAGACATCTTATGGAACACATTGGCATTCAAGTTTTTTAAATATCTCTTGGAATATTTTGGAGCTTTTTTTGAAAATTTAGGATTTAAAAAAAAAACCCAAATTTTTGAGGTAAAATTAATAATTTTTTTTACTTTTTTCGTAAATACTTAACAGGTTTCTATTTTTTTAGGGAACTAGTTTCTGTTTTATAATTTGAGATTATTTTTGGAACAAATTATTGTTTATTTATGATTTTTTTATTGTATCATTATAATATAAAAAATGTCACAAAATTAAAAAACTTTGACTTTGAACTCTCGCCAACTAACAACGAGTAATCACAATGATACAATATTTCACTTACAAAATATTCAACATTTCTAGATTTTGAATATGTAAACATATTTTCCCTTTAGCAGAATTGTAGTTTTGGCCAAAAAACGTCGATCCTGGCCCATGGTGCTTCGTTGTAAGTGTATTGATAGCACAATGATATCGTAAACAAATACCAGTTCCGCATATTTCGTAAAATATTGAACACACTTTGTAATATATTTTGTGAATTAATTCTCTGACCGAACTTAAGGAATTGAATGAATTCCATTTTTTTTTCATCCAATTTATCTTGAAGTAATTCATTCATTCTAAGTGCACAATTAAATGAATTCCCAAGAATTCATTCCATAGCCAATAAATTTAATTAACTCATTTTGAATGAATTAGTTAGTTAGTGAATGAATTCCTTAATTTAATGCCTAAAGTTTTAGTCAGAAAATTTATGCACTAAATTTTAATTCCTTGAATTCATTTACAGTAATTAGTTCCTGTTTTTACTTATTATTAAATTCATTCTTTGAATTCAAAAATTTAACTCAATTTTAGGGAATTCATTCCAAAAAGGAATTAATTCTTTAAAGCTCTGAATAATATCAAAAAAGGACCATGTTGATGCTATTTTCAAATATTATTTTTCTACCCAGATTACATCCCTTTTCGCAACAATTCTTATTGATTGCTGCTTAGCATTATTTCCAATAACTCGTCTATTATATCAAGCAATTTAGTTCCTTTTCTTTATGTATATTTTTCGGTCAAAATTCTTAGTACCATTTAAATGAATTTAAGATTAAACAACACTTGTGCTTTTATGCCATATAGAAAGAAAAGTACTAGAATAACTTTAATGGTTTCAGTCAATAAAGAGACTACTAGGTACGAAGTAAGAAATGATAATCTTATGATTTGCCCTAATAATTCTCTATAATCAGAAACTAATCGGATAAAAGGTGATGTTCAACCACAACAATATTTAGATTTAGCAAAAAAAAAAAAAAAGACTCAAACCAAAAAGAATTCAAGAGATGTAAGAAATAAAACGAACAATCATAAATGTTCCCCCCTTAAATAACAGAGAAATGAAAATAGAAATACAATAATACTCCAGCCATACAAAAGAAACCATTTATGGCATAAATACTTGGTACTCTGAAGTACAAACATCCAACAAGAACCAGCAGCTATAAAGCTAAACAATAGAGCAAAATATATAAAAACATAATCCCCAAATAATTGTGGTATTTGGGTCACAACACCAATTTCCTTTAGTGTTTGTACTTAAATGTATAAATAGAAAACAAGTTTTTTTATTGCTGCAATTTTATCCATTACAGCCACTTTAAAATTTACTTTTTCCTACTAAATATGGTTGGTTACACTTCATCTTTGTAGGACTTTAGTTAGTTATTATCTGTTTAAAGCTCAGTCATTTCATACTTACCATTAAGCACGTGAACTGTAACACTTTTTGGTTTAGCATTCGATGGATTACATTGATAATGTCCAGAATCTGATGGCCTTGCAGATTTGATCAATAAAAATGAGGTCGTTGTTTCGCCTTTGTTGGTGACAACCGAAACGCCACCCCGTGGTGAATCATAGTTGATAATCTGTTGAAAAAGGTAGAAAAAAAAGAGAGAATAAAATAAATTGAAAAGAGAAAGAGACATAAAAATTAGATTGATAGCGCATTTAAAATCGTGGGAAATTGCGTTTTAACCCTTTGACGGCTGTATTTAAACTTTTGGAATTTTTTTTTTTTTTTTTTTTATGTGAAGAAATGAAACAATTTTATGACCAGATTTCTAATAAGTCACTTTGGCAAACAATGGGACATATATCGTCAGCTTATTATTGGCCAGCTTTGCCTTTGCTCTATATCTTCAAGTTTAATTTGTTTTGCTGTACATATACATCTCTTTGGCATATACAGCAAATTTTGCATACAAAAATAACAGAAAATTACTTCATTATTGTTTTGCTGCATTAAAGAGTTGTAAAAGTAATAAGTACTCACTACCGCCTGCTTTTACGAGTACTCTATACCCAAAAGTAACTACTCGATAGTTTCAGTTTTGTATTTTCCCAATTAATTTTTGCCATGGCAATAACCTACGACAATACAACTATGCATAATACTTCTTTCGGAAAAATTATGTATGAAAAAATATTGAGCTGTATCGAGTACTCAGTTGCAAAAGTATTGAGTAGTATCGAGTACTCAAAAGAATTTAGAGCTCTATGTAGTACATTAAAATAAAAAAGAGAACTCCTTTTAGGCGCACATAAAAGTATGAATATGCTACAAATACAGTCAAATTGGAACACAAAAATTGATATGCAGCACAAAATAAGAAAGTTTATTTTTTCAAAAGCTTAATAACTTTTGATTTATTGTATATAAATTTCTGAAAATTTATACTTTTCTTTATAATATATGCCGCGAATAAGGGAGGAAATAAAATACTATATTTATCATGTAGATTTTAAGAAAAATTATTATAAACCTTCTTTATCATTTTTCTCGATACTGACTTTTCTGCATATGAGTCAAACCAATAATAATCTGACGATAGTAAAAGCAATGAATCAATGTCGAATATCCTAATGTTTCCAAAAACTTAAAGAAAAGGACCATATCCTACCAAAACTCCAATATGTCCAATAACATACAAGAAGCTAGCTTCAGAGGGCCAGACAAGCCATTTTTGGCAAAAAACCTGTTTGGAAAATGTAAGTAAAAGTCACTCGTTTAGACATTTACAAATGTTTAAATTTAAAAAAAGCGCCAATTTAAGTTAAATTTTTATATGGACAAACATTCCGCGGTTAAACATTTAAATATTGAATGAATACCATTTTTAATTTAGCGCTTCTGGACCACAATTACAATTATTTTTTTATTGACATACTTTCGAGAATTTTATGAACGATATGATACAATCCCATCCACTAATAAATAGCTCACAAATCCATTTTTCGAAAAAACTTTGTTCTTCAGTGTGACTTTTCACATTTGGAGCTACTACAAGCAGAGAAAAAATATAGTCGAAATGAAGTTATCATAATATGATTCTAGTGATCATAAATGTGATTCCTACTGATCATATCATGATCAATTATGACGATTTTAACACAATTTAGGATCAGATTGTGATCATTGGGATAATAGTATGATCATTATATGATGCTTTTTCTCTACTTCGATGCCAAGTTTGCGATTTTTTAAATTATTTTTTGATACCTCAATACAAATTTGATTGGACCAAAATCTAAACTTTTTACCGCCATTTTTAAATATTTAAAGTTAACTTTTAAAATTAATGACTCTGAAAAATCCTTCACGAAAGTACAGCCCGAGGGACACTTAAAGCTTTTAACTTGTAAAACAATATTCCAGCTACTTTGATGACTTTATTTTTCCGCCATTTTGAATTTATAAATTTTATTTTCTGTTTCAGACCTATAAACTCTTCAATATAAAATTTCAACAATAAGGATTGGTATATAAATAAAATATTTTGCCGCCATTTTCAATTTTGCAATTTTTATTCATATTTCTACTCAAATTAGCACTGGCAAATTTTGGGAACATTAAATCCCAAAATTAACAATCATTTTGATTTCATTAAAATTAAATTTTAGCCGTTACATTGGATTACATTACAGTTTCTATTTATACTACCGTTTTAGAAAACAATCAGCCGTGAAATCTCCACTTTGCGAATCATCGGACAAATCGCTAGATACTCTCAACAAATAAGTTAGTATACAAATTAGTAAAACATCTGCTATATCAAGTATATCAATTTTCAGCAACTTTTTTACTGAACTTATGTTTTCAGCAAAAGTTTTAGTTTTATTTTTTAGCACTAAACTAATTTTGAACTAATGTTTTACTAATTTATTTTGTTACCAAAATTATGCTGATTAAACACATTTATAGTGCGGACAACAACCAGGCAGACAATATGTATTCGAATAAGTGTTCAATCACAGACGAATATCTTAACCACACTCAAAAAAGTTTGACAGTTACTACATGACAGTTGTTTGTGTAGTAATCAGTAGTTGTTGTTTTTAACAGAAATGACAGTTGTTTTTCTATAACAAAATGCAAAACAACTTTTATGACGATTTTTTAAGATAACAACTAACGAAAATTACTGTAATTTCGTAACAGTTGTTTAAAGCAGTTATTTTTAATATCATAATAAACAACTACCAAAACAGTAATTTTACAGTAAACAGTTGTGTTTGGTAGTTATTAAAAAAATAAAAAATGTCGTTGAATTTTTTTTTAATTTTAAAAATTCTTGTTTAGTTTATATTTGTTAATATTAGGGATGTGCGATTAATCGATTAATCAAACAGTATGATTAATCAGAACTTTGATTAATCAGTTAATTGATTAATTGAAAATTTGATTAATCAGAATTATGATTAATCGAATAATTTCACTTTTGATTAATCAGAACTTGAATAATTTTAATTAATATTGAAAAAATGCTTTAAAATAAAAAAAATTACAGCAACTTTGTCTTTGTTTTGTGGCGATGCCTTATATAGCTCCAAATAAAGGAAATCAGATAGACTATTCGCTTACTGATCTCACTTAACCAATGTCCATTCTTAAGTTTCATGTGTCTGTATTGAACTGGAGTTAAAAGGCATCTTGAACGGAGAAAAACAATAAATTATTCAATTATTCATAAATTTGATTAATCAAAATCATGATTAATCAATTAATCATTATTTTGAATAATAGAAATAACTGATTAATCGACTAATCACGTTTTCGATTAATCAAAATTGTTGAATAATCGATTAATTGATTAATCAGAATTTGGATTAATCAGGAAGTTTGATTTTGATTAATCAGGAAGTTAGTTATTATTGATATATTTCTAGTTTGCGAATAAAAAACAGAAACTTGTATTGTATCTCCAATGTATAAAAGCATAATAACTTGAGAACGGTTTGGAATTTTAAATAGGCTGAAGTAAAATCACATATTTTTGTAATCGAAGAAAAAAAATATTTTTTTCTTATTAAAATATGCTTTTATAAACAAAAAGAATTGACTGTATAAAACAGTAGTTTTTACCGATTTTGTCAATTGTTTTGAAATTTTTGTAGTAGAAATCTATCAGTTAATTTTACGATATTGGTAGTTAGTTTTAAGGCATTTATTAGTTATTTTTCAACAGTTAAAAATAACAAAGGTTTTGGTTATTTTAAAGGTATTTGTCGGCTTTTTAACTACATATACCTTTGTTTTAACTGTAATTTTCAGTAGATTCTACCGACAAACATTTCTGAGTGTATCATTTGTTAAAAAAAAATAACTTATAATACTTAACAAAATTTTGTCTTCCAAATAATCGAATACCTATTCGAGTTTTAATGGAAATTTTCACTAAAGTAATGAAGGTTTCTTCAGAAAGTTTATAAAAATTTTAATACGATAAAAAACTGGAACTATTTCTATTGAAACTTTTTCATTGGGTGTATGAAACTTTTATTAAATAACTAAAAACTGCTTTAATTTAATGAAAAGTTTCCAAAGAGGAATTCCAGAGAAACTTCAAATATAGAAACAAGATACCTACTAAAATTTTTAGAAAGGAGGCAACAGCAAACTTTTGGGCACAATTTTCATTTTTGTTTTGTAATATAAAATGGCTTAATATCAAACCGAAGTTTACCGAGAGGGCATTAGACCTATTAGGAACCGGTGCATAAATATAAAGTAAATGGTAAATGGTTTTTCTTTTAAATATGTAAATATCCAAAGTACTCTTCCTCACAATAGTTCAATCTATATAACAAAGTACATGTTGCGAGATTAATGAATGAAAAAAAGCGACAAAGGAACACATGAAAAAGGGACAAATAGAAAGGAAACCCATAAAATAAAATTAAATTGGTGAAAAGAATGCCGGAACTATTAGTATCTACTGTATTGCTTCAGCAAAAACAGGAGTGAGTAAAGTGTGTGGAATTTTCAATTTCCATAAAATGACAATAACACACCATCTCCCACACTTTTTCACTTAAAAAAACAACATCCTTGGCTAAAAGAAGCCATTGAAATTCAAAAAATAAATATAGAAAATACATTTCAAGGATTTACAAAGGAAGATAAAAAAGGATTAGGCTGTATTTTATACATAAGTATATACAGAAATAATATAGACACGACCACACATAGTTAAGCATTGTGAAAGCAAAGTGGAAAATACTTAAACAGCCGTGACAGAGTTTTAATATATTTATTCGAACTTACCGCATTGTTGTGATTCCAAAATATATAAGCAGGCGGTTCGGGTGAATTAAGTATAACGCAGGTTAGATTTATAGTTGAACCACTTTCTATATAGAGATCAGGAGCTCCTATAATTTCTGTTGAGGGTTCTGTAAGAAAATAAAGAAAAATTAAGAGACTTCTTTAATTATATTTAATATGAGAGTTATGATAAAACGAGTAAAAAAGTTAAAACCGGTCATGCCGACTTTATGATACCCTACACCAGTGTTGTTTAAAAGCAACCAATGTTTGTATTCGAAACTTATGTGTTGGAATAGTGTCAAAATTTGTTTATAAAATGGTAAACGGGTAAAGAAGTTAATGTCGACCATATGACATTTAACATATAAATAGTCGGAATGAAAATCAAATCATATTTGGATTAGAAATTTTAATGGGATGAAATGAAGTTGTGTTAAAATTTGTTTATAAATTCGTAAAAAGTTGGAATCTCGGTAAGAAAATTTAATTTTTCCAATATCAGTTGTACTAATTGAAAATCGGAAATATAGCCCTTATGGTCTTGAGTTAAAATACTGATATCTCAAAATGTGCATTTTTTTTAAATTTAAAAAAAACGAGTAAAAAGGTTAAAGTCGGGCATGCCGACTATACAATACCCTACACCAGTCTGGTTAAAAGCCAACTAATGTTTGGATCCGAAATTCGAATGGGTTAAAACGGGGCTTGTGTCAAAATTTTCTATAATGTGAGTCAGCGCACCAAATTTCATTAAAATATCTTAATATTTGCGACTTGCAGTTTGTAACCAAGCTAATTTTGGGGGGACCCTTATATGGGCACTAGGTCTAAACATGGACCGATATTCACCAAAATCAATAGGCTTCGTCCTTGGGCCAACATAGGTCTCTGTACCAAATTTCATCAAAATATCTTAATATTTGCGACCTGAAGCGTATAAACAATATAATTTTGGGGGACCCTTATATGGGCACTAGGTCTAAACATGTTAACCAAAATCAATAGGCTTCATCCTTGGGCCGATATAGGTCGGTGTACCAATTTTCATCAAAATATCTTAATATTTGCGACCTGCAGCCTATAAACAGTATAATTTTGGTAGGACCCTTATATGGGCACTAGGTATAAACATGGACCGATATTCACCAAAATCAATAGGCTTCGTCCTTGGGCCAACATAGGTCTCTGTACCAAATTTCATCAAAATATCTTAATATTTGCGACCTGAAGCGTATAAACAATATAATTTTGGGGGACCCTTATATGGGCACTAGGTCTAAACATGTTAACCAAAATCAATAGGCTTCATCCTTAGGCCGACATAAGTCGGTGTACCAAGTTTCATCGAAATATCTTAATATTTGCGACCTGTAGAGTGCGCACAAGAATGCATGGACAGACAGACAGACGGACGGACGGACACACGGACATCGTTAAATCGAAATAAAAAAAAATTCTAAGCCGATCGGTATACTATAAGGCGGGTCTAGGACCAATATTTTTTTGTGTTACAAACATCCGAACAAACTTATAATACCCTGACCACATAGTGGTGTAGGGTATAATGACCACATAGTGGTGTAGGGTATAATAAAAACCACCTTCCACTTTTGGGGAGGATGGTATCTAAATTTAAGTGTGAGTTCTAACTAAAAACGTGATCCTAGTAGTTGTATATGCTCTTTAGGGTAGCAGCTATTTGTCGAATTTCAATAATTTCAATTCTGCAATTTTCATCGTTGTGAATCAAATTGGTTCCAACTCAGAAACGAATCGAGATACCACCTTTAAACTTTCCACAACTGAGGAACAGCCTTCAATAATAAATTTATATTTTTTAAGAATACCCGATCAAAAAAACATTATATCTAGCATATGTAGTCATATCTCATTTGATATGATCTTATCCAAATTCATCTCAAAATTGGGGTATCCAGTAATATCCAATCAGATCCCTCAAATATATTACAGGATTAAATTAGATCCAAATAGATCTCAAAATTGGGAGATCCAATAATATCCAATAATATCAAATTAAGATCCTGATAGATCCCAAAATAGCCCATGGGATTAATTTACATCCAATTAGATGCAGATCGAATTGCATAAATTGAGATCAAAATTTATCCTATGATATATTTGGAATTATTTAAATTTAAAAAATAACACAAAAAATTAAAAAAAAACATTTATTATTTAAAAAATATTTATTTCATTGAAAAAAAATCAAAAAAAAATGCCGTCGGCAGGATTTGAACCCAGGTTGCTGGCGTTGTAGTCGGCCACTTAACTCACCAAACACTGCTATATAACATGACTGACTATATGAGACAACATTGTTCGTGTTACTGAGTTATATATAATTATATAAATTTATATATATAGATGACTTAGAAAAAATAAATTAATAACATCCTTTCAAAAAAACAAAAATTAAAAATCTTAAATGTTTTCCACTGACGGAAATTTTTTGGTGAATAAGATAAAAAAAAATGTTTTTTGAAGGGTCAGGCACCGATTTATATGGCTCAAAAATATAAATATCAACAGTCTGTATTAGCGAAATTAATAATGGGATAAGAGCAATATACATGTTATTTAAAAGGTAATATAAATGTATTTTAAATAAGGTATGACATATACCTATAAGCTTAGCAATCCTTTGGAAAAAATACTCTTATCCAACACTTTTTCACAAATTGTTTTGTTTGTATTAAAAGTAGAAGTACAAAAATCAAAATATTGCCAAAATTGTATGTACAAATATTACAAAAAAAAATCATTTCGCTCTGGAAGAACTCAAATTCAGAACTTTATCGAAATTATTATATATTACGATATCTAATTATATATTTAAAATACTATTAATTGAAAACATAATTTGCAGATGCTGTTGACACAAACCTATTTAAGATCTGTAAAAA
This sequence comes from Leucophora obtusa, assembly GCA_949987735.1. Taxonomy (NCBI): domain Eukaryota; kingdom Metazoa; phylum Arthropoda; class Insecta; order Diptera; family Anthomyiidae; genus Leucophora; species Leucophora obtusa. The sequence goes on from OX465295.1 coordinate 360,452,532, forward strand.
AAATATTTATAAGTAAATCAAGTTGAGTTAAAAAAAGTAAAAAAAATTTTTTTTGTGCCCGAGCTAGTATTCGATAATAGTACCTCAGTCACATATATAATTATATGTGGGGTTATATATGACAATATATAATAACATATTAAAATATTATTAATTCCAAGTTGCAGTAAACATAACTGTTTGCAGTAAATGGGTTAATTTGTTTAAGATCTGTAAAAAGAATATTTACAAGTAAATTAAATTGAGTTAAAAAAGTAAAAAAAAAATGTTTTTTTGTGCCCGAGCTGGGATTCGATAGTAGGGTCTCTCAGGTAATATGTGACTATATATAATTATATATTAAACACATAGAAAATATTACTGACGTGGGACCATATATAATCACATCTAAAATTATATTGTTAATCTTGCACCATTTATGGAATCATATATAATCATATCTTATATCATTTAATGTAATATATAATCATATATAAAAATATCTTACATCATACAACCAAAAAATTTTTATAACAGGGCATATATTACTATATCTCAAAATATATGGCTTATATGCCACCACATGTAATCATATATTATGTTATATATGATCATTTATAATTATATATGACAACAGATCTGTCATATCTCATTATGTATAGCATATATGGTTGATATCTAATTTTATAAAAGACAATATATAAAAATATATGGTTATCTAAGGTATCACATAAGAAACATATATACTCACATATTATAATATAAAACAAGATATTACTATATACGACTATATATAAATTTTTTTGATCGGGTAGTCATAAAAACACAAAGGAAATTTATGTATCGAATGATATTTGTCGAATTGACGGACTGTTTAAAATGGCAAAAATTAGTTCGAAGCACCCTTCAGAAGTACACAAACGTTTCTCTTTTATATTTTTGTACATACCCCTAATTTGATTATGATTACGTAGAAGAAAAGGTTATATTAAAATAAATTGCAATTTTGTTTTTTCTTTTACTTACCCACAACATTCAGGTGTATATAATGACTCATATGTGGCGTTGTCGACACTTGACACTCATATATTCCCGAATCTCTATGTTGGGGATATTTTATTTGTAATATCCAGTCTTCTGTTTGTGGCTGATGTATGGCACGAAATCTTTGATCTGATGTATAAGTGTAACGTCCCACCGTTAATAAATGTATATCACGATGTCGCACCCAAGATACTTGTAATAGCATCTGTGGTGATGAAAGAAAGCCAAAGAAAATGTGATAGTTAATTTAAAAGTTAGAATATTGTTCTAATTTAAAAGTTTATAAGTAAGTGTGGAGATATAGAATATTAAATATTTCACTACACATGGAAATCCATTAGAGCATTAAAGTTAAAGAAGCCACAAAAGATTTGACTAAACTAAAGTGTTGGTACACATATTGAGTTACTGATGTTTTTGTCTGCTCTGCGTTTGTGTATATTTTTACAAAATGTGTTTGATAAAACTTTCTCAAAGAGAAGAGAAGGTGTCCTGAGGGGAAAAAATTGTGTTTTTTTTATATTTGTTTTTATAACAGCTTTGTAAAAATCCACTTAAAATTAGCCTACTTTATAATAACCTTCTTCTTACAAAGCTTTATAAAATCTAATTGTAGATGTTTCACCTTGGGGATACATTCCCAATATTTTAGAAGATAACATATGTTCAACCATAAAATAAACGAGTAAAAAGGTTAAAGTCGGGCATGCCGACTATACAATACCCTACACCAGTTTGGTGTATTGTTTGGATCCGAAATTCAAATGGGTTAAAATGGGGCTTATGTCAAAATTTTCTATAATGTGAGTCAGCGCACCAAATTTCATTAAAATATCTTAATATTTGCGACCTGCAGCGTATAAACAATATATTTTTGTGGGGACCCTTATATGGGCACTAGTTCTAAACATGGACCGATGTTCACCAAAATCAATAGGCTTCGTCCTTGGGCCAACATAGGTCTATGTACCAAATTTCATCAAAATATCATAATATTTGCGACCTGCAGCATATAAACAGTATAATTTTGGTAGGACCCTTATATGGGCACTAGGTCTAAACATGGACCGATGTTCACCAAAATCAATAGGCTGCGTTATTGGGCCAATATAGGTCTGTGTATCAAATTTCATCAAAATATCTTAATATTTGCGACCTGCAGCGTATAAACATTATAATTTTGGTAGGACCCTTATATGGGCACTAGGTCTAAACATGGACCGATGTTTACCAAAATCAATAGGCTGCGTTATTGGCCCAATGTAGGTCTGTGTACCAAATTTCATCAAAATATCTTAATATTTACGACCTGCAGCGTATAAACAGTATAATTTTGATAGGACCCTTATATGGGCACTAGGTCTAAACATGGACCAATGTTCACCAAAATCAATAGGCTGCGTTACTGGGCTAATATAGGTCTGTGTACCAAATTTCGTCAAAATATATTAATATTTACGACCTGCAGCGTATAAACAGTATAATTTTGGTAGGACCCTTATATGGGCACTAGGTCTAAACATGGACCGATGTTCACCAAAATCAATAGGCTGCATTATTGGGCCAATATAGGTCCGTGTACCAAATTTCATCAAAATATCTTAATATTTACGACCTGCAGCATATAAACAGTATAATTTTGGTAGGACCCTTATATGGGCACTAGGTCTAAACATGGACCGATGTTCAAAAAAATCAAACTTGTTCGTCCTTGGGCCAACATAGGTCTGCGTACCAAATTTCATCAAAATATCTTAATAGGTGCGACCTGTAGAGTGCGCACAAGATTGCATGGACAGACAGACAGACGGACGGACGGACGGACGGACAGACGGACATCGTTAAATCGAAATAAAAAAAAATTCTGAACCGATCGGTATACTATAAGGTGGGTCTACGGCCAATATTTTTTGGTGTTACAAACATCAGCACAAACTTATAATACCCTGACCACATAGTGGTGTAGGGTATAAAAATGCGCCAATTTAGATTTACGTATTCACGTGTGGCATAGTTAATGTGATCTAATAACATACATACGAACTAACATATATTTACAAAATAAAGTTGCTTTACATAATACAAGTCTTGTATATACAAGGGAATTGAAAGTGTAAACATAAAGATATTTTTACAAGTGTCAAGAAAAAGTTAAGTTATAATATTTGACACAACTCCTGATTTCCTTAAAAATCATGTTCAACATTAGATATAATTTAAAATCTAGTTCAGAATCTACTGTTTTTCTTAAGTGAAGATTTTTCTAAAAAACTTAGGTTCAGTTTTACAGTCAGCATTAAAAATTTTACTTGACCCTTTCATGAATTTGTTGTATATATACAATAACAATTTTTGAGAGTACATTTCTCATTTCTAATGGTACATTTTGCAAAACAAATTATTACAAAAATATCTTAGAAACCTTTACCTTACTTTTACTGTCTTCTTTAACATTAGTAAAAAGTTTTGTGCTTTATATAAAATTTTTCATTCGATCAAGTCGGTCGATTTTTTGTGGTCATTTTGTTAATATTTATATAGAGCTAAAGATTTCAATTAGTCTCAAAGATTGTGTGATGAATAAAATTCAAAAACTCTAAAGATTTTGTGTAGAGTTTAGTAATAGAAAAAATTTAAAATTAAAATGAGTGTTACTTTTGTTCGGTTTTAAGATCAAATATGACAAATTCCCAATAGAATTCACAATTTTATTTTACAACAAATAGAAAGAAAAAAAAGTTATGAAAAACCTTTTCCAGAACCAATGGTTGACAATTAATGCATTATCAGGCACTACCAAGCAGTATCCTCGGATTATCTTTGTGTGGTTCTCTCTAGATTATAATAGAGATTTTAGTTTTTGTATTTACATAAACTCCCTAGTAAATAACGGGATGAGAAATAAATTCATATATTTTTACTAGTTATTTATGTATTACAACGAAAACAACATGTTTTTTACAAAGCTATTATTTTTCTCTCTATTATAGTTGATGCTTTAACCAAAGCTCCTATTAGTAGTAAAGCAAATATTTGTATGTTGTGTTTAAAACTCAAGCTTTTAATTCTATTTCTGGTCATTAGAATGAAAGCAAAAAACTTTTTTACAACGATTGCGATAATATTTGAATTATGTATTTGACATTGAAAATCTACTATGGAACAAATATTTCAATTTTAATTTATCGCTTTATTTAGGTGATAAAGCAGAATAAGGGCTAAAGATGAATCAAGAAATTCCATAGTCAAAATATTTCGATTTTTATTATAAATAACACTATCAATAAAATAATATCACATACCGAAAATTGTTGATCTAGTGTTGTTATTTAAGAAGTTGTGGTGATTTTCGCTTTTTGAAAATTACGAAATTTAGCGAATTTGGCATTAAAAATCAATAAGTTTTGGCGAAATTGGGTTTACTTACTACGAACTCTGCGTATATAATCTGTATTTAATTTCAAAAAATCTGTAAGCTAGTTTTTGAGTTAGAGAGATAATCGTAAGACGAATCCTGACGTTATCCCGTGAGTCCTGAAGCAAAAATTGTAACTCATTTTACCACTAGAGACTCTAATCTAGCTTTGTTATAATCGATAATATATGCTAGATCGTAAATGTACTTTTGACCATTTTTCGAATATTTTTTCTGTTTTAAAAACTTGATTTTTTCAAATTTACGAAATTTTCACTTTACATCCTTATAGCTTGAAAATCGTTCCTTATAAAAAAAAGTTTAAAGGCAAAAAAGTGGGTAATTATGTTATCTGCGGCCCTATGCTCCTTGCAGGAGTAAAAGGAACAAATATATGTATATGTTATCTATGGATATAATATAACTTGTTTAATAAAAAATTGTTGTTTAGCCAAAAACTATTTAAAATCTGAAGACCGCTTTTTAGCGGCCTTGGGCATTAGAGGGTTAAGTAAGATATTCTGTTTCAATATATCTTACTTAAGTAACATCAGTTTTTAGTGCTAGCTGTGAATAAATTTTTTTTGGTGTCCTTAAAGAACCGACAATAAAATAAATGAAATACCATTATCCTTGAAGGAACCGTTACTGAAGCATCGTTTCGCTTACCATCCATGCATAATATTGCAAACGTAATGCAATGGAATAGGAAACGAATGAAATTAAAGCACTAAACATAAGGAACGATACGGACTGGAACGGGCAACAAGTTGAAGTGGAGTTAACCTACTTCGATAACAAAAATTTGCGTTCCCCGTTTATTTCGTTCCCTGTGTTAATTGTGTCTATTTCACTAGTTCACCGTACCGCTTCCTATCGTTTCAATATAGAATATGCTATTATCATAATATGTAAATTTTTTTAATCAAGTAAATTGTTAAAATAATAAATCACCTTGACAATATTTTGTAAAAATTGATACCTGGGTAACTAACTTGCCTAATGTATTTATTATCAGGGTCGCTTAGTAACTCGAAAAATAAGGGAAATAGCGCAAAACGGATAAAATTGCAAATTGGAATAGCAACCACACACCGATAATACAAATGAGATAGACTGACAGAATTATCTGCTTGATATTAAAGAATTTTTGCATAAAACTAATAAAGTTCCACTGAAACTCGTCCACTCTAATTCGTTCACTGAAACTTTTCATTGAACTAATGGAATTTTTCATAACATGTTGAGAAAAATTTAATTTAATTTATTAAAAGTTTATTACACTCAATGAAAATGTTTCATTACAACTAAATTCATAAAATATATGTACCCAGCAAAAAAAAATCATCAAGAGAAGAGAAAACGAAGCAGTGATTTAGATTTCGATATTGTAAAAGTTTGGATCGAAACCAATGAATTTTACATAGGCTTTACATAGGGTGAAAGTTTTATTTTATAATTCTTTTGATTCTTTTCTTTTTAATTGGTAGAAAGGAATTAATTTTTATTGGTAAAAAATTGAAACAAATCACTTGGACCTGACAACTTGTCTCAAAATAATTAAAGTTAAGTGCTCAACCATAGTTACAAATGTTAAATTTATATGGAAATATCTGTAGTTAGATAGATTTGAAAAGACTTAATTTCATTCAAAATCACATTTTTGGAAGTTGTGAAAAAGACCTGCTTTAGGAGCGCAAAATCAGCAATTAATGATACTTTGGAATCAATAAAAAATTGATTTCCTAAAATCACTTTCACTTTTCTTGTTGAGAAGCTTTTCCATCAAATTTAGGAAATATTTCATTTACTTTGTGACGAAAACTTCAACTTCATTAAATTTCGTCCAGCAAAATTCTCTCTCCATAGTTAAGCTTAATTTTAAATAAAATTACTAAAAAAAAAATAGTTAAAATTACCTTACAAAATGTTTGTGCTTATTTGTGCTAAATATTAGGAACAGAAAAAATCAAACTGTTAAATATACAAAATTTTAATATGTCAGTAAACTTCTTCTTCAATTAATAGTATAAAAAATCACAAAAAAATAAAATTTTCGAAGTTTTTTCTTTTTTTCTATTTCAATATTTTTTTTTTTTTAATATAAAAATCTAGCCTTCTGAAGTCAAAAATTTACTATTTTCTGGCAAACATTTGTGTCAGTTCTAGCAGGACATACTGCTACTTTCATTCAACTAAATTTAACTTAAATATAAAAAAAAATTATAGATATAGCGCTTTGTTTTTGCTATTTTTAGTTTACTTATATTTAGGAAAATTTAGTGAGGATTTTACAGTACAATTGTCATTTTGAATAACCAAAAATTTTCCTCAATTATAACTTAAATTTTGTAAATTAAACAGTTTTATTCTTTATCTTCTTAATTTGCTAGTTTATTTACAAAAAAATCTGCTAATTTCAACAGTTTTTTCCTGCAAAGTCATTTTGAAAACATTTTTAGTATTGTAGCTTTTCCTGTTATTTTTGCAGATTTATTTCTATGAATGTGATGAAAACAAAATAAGGCGGAAGGCTCTAGTTTAAAAATAAATTATGACTTTATTCGATGGACTAACAGGATATAGATAGGAAACGCTTAAGTGACATCGCTTTAACTCGAAAACGGGTTAACAAATTTTAGAGGAAACATTCTAATTATAAACATATACTGTGTATTAGACCGTACCGCAAAAAAAAAGTTAGCGGTACACCCTCAAATATGAAGTATTTAAATATGAAGTATTTTTGCAAGGCAATTTCAAAAAAAAAATTCTTTTTTTTTCCGAACGTAGGGATCGCCTTTTTCAATTTTTCTTTATAGATTCAGCATTTAAAGCCGGATTTTAAAGTGTGATATATCGATTTTTTTTGCCTCAAGGAGACCAGTGTTTTGCTAAAAAGGAAAAATCCAATGAAAAAAAATTTTAAAAGGCGACCCCTACGTTCGGCAACCAATATATAAGAAAAAATTCTACTACGTTAATCGAAAAACTTCCTTAGCAAAAGTTTAATGATTTTTTGCGAGCTTTAATTTTCTGACATTATTGTCGTCCATTAGGGTTGTAGCAACTAATATCTGGTGGTTAGCTACTAGAACGGGATACTTGAGGTCAATGGCCCTCGAAAGAAAAACACTGGTCTCCTCGAGAGAAAAAAAAAGATGTATCATACTTTAAGATCCGACTGTAAATGCCAAAGATGTAACGAAAAATGTAAAATGGCGACCCCTACATTCGGTAAAAAAAAAATTATTTTTTGAAACCTCCTTGCAAAAATACTTCATATTGGAGAGTGTACGGCGCAGTTTTTTTTTGCCTGTAAGGTGGTACGCTCTACTGTGTATGTCGTTAAGAGTTGTTGCTAAAAGTTATAGCCTGTGTGGAGAGTTACCGGTTCGATTCCTGGTCATGGCATACAGAAAAAGTTTTTTATGTAGAGACAAATTAAAATTACTTTAAAAAATAGATGCATAAATTAACCACTGACGAGTCTTTGGGTAAGACGAAACTGCATCAGTATGGTGATTCCCTTGTGTCTATTAAAAAAGTGTTTTCTTCTTCTTTTTCCTGTCGGTTAACTTTAGAATTTTAATGGAATTTGACAAAACGAATATACTTTATATGTATTAAAACAAAATGTATAAATTTGATTATTATTATTTAAATACTACTATATTTTTTATATATTAGGTATTTTTGTAAAAACTATTTTACGGTTCATCTTTATATGCAAGTTTATTTCGTATTTGCTAGGTTAGTTAAAAAAAAACAAACATATTTGTGATATTTAAAATATAAAGGTGTGTTCGCTGTCGTTTGTTACAATTGAATGATTATGCCTGTGTGTGTGTAGCTGTGTGTGAGCCTATGTGTATTAGGCTGGTTTTGTTAAAATCAGCAAATAGATTGTGAAAAATTAGTAACCAAATTTAACAAAAAAATAAGTTAGAATAACAAAATTTTTAACTAAAATCTTAATTTGACCTACAAATTAATTAAAAACCAGCAACTAACGGTTTTAGAAAATTTTCTACTAATTTTTTCTATCAGGTGTAGTTCTAAACATAAACAGATTCTCAAAAATTCAGAACTTTAAATACCAAACTTTATTAAAATATTGTCACATTTGCAACTTGTGATATTTAAAATATATTGAAGAATTTCGGAGACTCGGGAGAACCTGAAGATAACCTCCGACCGTGCTGAAATTTCACACAGTATTATTACCATTTCGATAAATTCCGCATAGAGTCGATGTCGAAATACAAATGTTGGCTTTCCACGATCCAGCCTAATGTGTATACAAGGCGTGCAGCAGCGATGAAAATGTTTTTATTTTATATTTTTCTACTTTTGTCGTCTGTCACCTGTGACCCATGTTAATATTACAACAACAAATGTACACCAACTACTACCACAAATACTTTTTTGTACTGTTGTCTTGTTGTTTAACAAGCACACGTAACGAATATTTATCCTTCTCTTCCCAAAAAGATTTTTTTTTTGTTGTTTAAATAAAAAACAGCATGTATTTTCACACACTAGCTTTATTTTATCATCATCGTTGGTGTTGTTATTTTTGAATAGTATCTACAAGTCTATGGTCATAAGTTGATAACCTCTTTACTAACAATTTTGTTCAATTTTAAAGATTAATTCTCTTTGATGGCATGGACAGTTTAAACTTAAATTTTAAAGAAATTTTATCAACTTATAACCCCCAATATAAGTATGCATTGGTATCTAAGTATTCATAAATATACATATGTACATTGGTATTTGTTTGTATTATAACCACTTATGTTGTTTTTTCCAAACAGATGTGTTGTGTTAGTTACCCTAGAAACAATTGAAAAGTTTTTTTTTTCAAAAGAATAATTATCACCTGTCAAGAATACACGTTACACGTTCATCTGAACGATATATGTGAGCATTTACATCTATTTCTATCACCACCAATTCAATCTAGCAACACAAAACAATATGATGAATGAATGAACTTAGAAACATTTGTTTTGTAGAAATCACTTAAAAACATACTTGTTAGAGTGTCCCGATAAAATACGTATTAGAGCGAGACCTCACCAGCGTTTAAAATTGGAGATAGTAATGCATATTGATAAGACAAAATTATTTAAATTTTTGTTCGAGTAATTTTGGTCCAGGAATGCTCCTTTTATGATAAAAAAAAAGCACAGTTTAAAGTTTTTCGTTTTTCCAGTCATATATATGTTGGATGGATGACGAAGGGAAGCAAACATTGTCAGACAGACGCGGACTCCTTGGACCGTGTATACACTTTATATGTTTTATCTACTTTTCATATTTATAATTATTAAATTTATGTTACTTGTTTAAAATTTTGAATTGATTGTCGAATAAAAATGCATTCTAAAATTATAAACCTACATATATTTTACCCTATGCTCCTTGCAGGAGTAAAAGGAACAAATATATATATATATTTTACCAGCAAACATGATTCGAGTAGGTTGATTTTTTTAAGTTTTAGTGGAAAATGTGTACTAGAATAATTTCGTAGAACATTCAAAATTATTAGGCTTATTTAGACCTGCTTTGTCAAAAAGTTTAACAAAAGTACAACAAAAATATCGTTACCCAAATTTTAATAAGAATTTTGCTTATAACTTTCTGCAAAATACACTATTATCGGAATATTTTATAGCTAAAAGGAAACTAAAGATCCCCTCCAAGAAATTGTTAATTATTTTTTCTGTATTCAACTTAATAATACTTTTCATTTTAGTGCTTTTACTTCAACCAATTCATAAGAAATCAAATTATCCGGACACCCTATCACTTAAGTACGTTGGTATTCGTCAAGGAAAAAGCATAACAAAAGTCTCCATTACTGAACACATGTTGCATTTAAAATTTGTTTTACAGTGGAACTAAAAATTACAAAACATATAAAACTGCATTTGAAAAAATCGTCCATCACATTTATTGTAATAACTTTTTTAAAAATCACTCAAATTGAAAATTTTTTTAGTAGGCTTTAAAACAATTGTAAGAAAATTTCATATTTTAATTTTATTCGGAAGAAGCTTTTATTCGATTCAAAATCGCAAGCGAATTGGAATTGCGAAAAAGCATTGGGAAAACTTTTCAAAACCATCTTCAATGGACATATAATAAAATAGCTTGGGAACTAAAAGTTGGTTAAAAACCGGTTTTATAGTTTTAGAGAAGTTTGACGACGACTTGAAGATCACTCTAAACCAGGCATCGGCAAACATATACAACCTTATTTTGTGCTTGTATGAGTGAGTTGCAGCCTCTCTCTCTCAATGCACTGACAAAAAACGTTTGTATAATAATTTGAAAATTTCAAATGTTTATAATGGGAATATAAAATAACCCATAAATTCATAAACGCTTTATAGGAGGTTTATTGAACAAATTTTGTATGAAAATTTCGTTTTGTAAACCTCCTATAACTTTACCATGCGTTTATGAATTGAGGGGTAAATATTTAAAAGCAAACAACAACTACAAAAACAAATATCAAAAAACAGCAAGACAAAAAATAAAAACAAAAAAAAATTAAAAATAAATTACCAAAAAAATTTATCAATAAACATTATGCAGAGTGTAAAAAATCTGTCAAATAACCTACTTCATTGAATGCTTGTATGCGACTGAGTAAATTTATTTATTTTTTTGTTCTATGTGTGAGCTTATGTAGGTGTAAGAGAGCGCCCATGGGCATAGGTGTTGCCAAAGTCTGCTCTAAAGGCAGGTTCTGGCAAAAAAAGGCCATCTCTGTCCAGAATATGGTGAACAAAATCAATGCCTTGTTGAATTGAAGAAGAATCCCAACATTTCAGGGAGAAACGTCGCTCAAAAATAGATTATTCGTAGTTTTGTGCACACAAGGTGAAATAGAACGCTGGTCTGAAAACTTATAAAGTACAAAAACTAAAGCAACAAAAAAAGTCTCCAAAGATGCCAAAGATATACTCGTACTACAATACCGTTGATGGATGGAGTACCAGAAAAATTAAAAAAATGTATCAAATAAAACTAAGAGGTCTGCCGGTTCGATTCCCTGTTTTAAGGTAATACACAAAAAGTTTTTCATATAGAGACAAATTAACAATTAAAAATTACTTTGATCAATTGAATATATAAACTAAAAACTGACGAGTCTTTGGGTGAGACAAAACTGCGGCAGTCTGGTAATTCCCTTGTGTCTGTTAAATTTTTCAATAAAAATGTTTTCATCTTCCTATAAATCAGCTCTAGAAAAATTCTTTAGTAATTAATTCTAATATTAAGTACGATTGTTCTATCCGGCGGTTACAAACAATTAACTAAAAAATAATAAATTAAAAAAAATTTGCAACAGTAGCAACAACCTCTCCAATCAACACTTGGTATGCAAATATTTAATGTGAATAAAGCGCATCATAATGTGATAATTACTTGTGAAAAAGGAGAAAAAACAATAGGATTAAGAGAGAAAACATTCTAATTGAAAAATAAATTGCTCAAGTATTAGTTAATTCTGGCTCTTCTGATTACAAAACATACATTGTATAAGATGTGATTGAAAAAACTTCAATTAGCCACATTCACTGCTATATCGACAGTGGTGTATCTTATTAAGAGGTGATACTACCCAGCAGAAATTCGAAAGCGGTAAAAATGATTAGTGCTTCTTTTCTGCTTCGTTTACTGCTTCTGAGGATTTATAGCTTGCAGTAGTGTGTTAAAAAAGGCAATAGAGTTTTGTTTACCACACTTTATCGCTCTAACAAAGCACGAAAGAATGACAATGATAACCGAATTTACTAGCTAAAAGCTGTGATTTCATGCCATTATTTGGGGCTATGATGGAAGCGCATATCGGATATCGAAACAAGTGCTTTCACGCGAGCTATCTCAAACAAAAATCATGCCTTATATCAGCAATAATGCAAGCGCACTATTTTCTTTCCCTGACGAACCTGCTTCCAAGCAAGCAGTATTTTTTGCTGGGTACTACATAGCCCGTGCAGAGGGCTGCCGGTTCGATTCCCGGTCATGCCAATACACAAAAACTTTTTCATATAGTGACAAAATAATCATTAAAAATTACTTTGAGACGAAACTGCGGCAGTCTTGTTCCCTTGTGTCTGTTATATTTTTCAATAAAAATGTTTTCTTCTTCTTCCTATAAATCAGCTCTAGAAAAATAATAAAAAATTGTATATAGTTCTATAATAATCTTAATAAAAATACTATTATAAAATAGTTTTTATTTTTAAAATTGGTTCAATAGATTTTTTGAATTATGTGACCCATATGCATGCATGTTCATGAATGTTCATACATGAACATATATGTAGATTCGAGTGTCCCTTAAAAATAGATTTGTCATTACACTCCCCAGTTTTATTGGAAATGGTCCCTAATAGAACAAATCGATTTTTTATTTTTTGGAAAACGTTAACCCGTGCCGACATATATGGAATTTTTGACTTCATCGGATATCATTAACCCACTTTAGCCTGTAATCCAAATGACCCACGAATTTGATAAAAATGCAAAAACGTGTTTTTTTTTTTAATTAATTTTAAAGATTTTTTAAAATGCCTAATTTGGAGATGTCGATTGCTATTTGTAAAAAAAAATATCACTTTGAATGAATAAAAAAATTTTTTTTCCACTTGATAAAAATAATTATTTTTAGTAACTTGATTATGGTTTGGGATTTCCCGGACTTTTTTATTTCCCGGGAAACGGGAATGAAAAAATTTTATTTTTTGATCCCGGGAAATATTTTTGAACAAAATTGTTAATGAAAACCACCTATATAAGTAATTTTTGTTAAAAAAAACACTATTTCAGTACAAATGCAGTCAGTCTGTGTAGTGAGAATATCAGAATGTTGAACATTTGATTTCATATAATTTACTCGCAGCACTGCCAAATGAATTGCAGGATTCCAACAGGCACCTACTACTGGACTGTCGGAAACAAACCGTTTCATCACACTTGGCCCATTAGATATGGTGGCCACAATATTATTTTCCAAAGACAAATAAAACTCTTCTAGTCTTATTTCTACAATTCTTCTTATTTCATCAGCATTACATCTTCCTGATATATAAACCAACCCCAGGTTATAAAATGAATTATTTCCGTTTATACATATGTTCAAATATCTCTTATGTGATATTCTTGTCCATTCATCTAAGATTGCAGTTAGAAATATTGCTCGATATTTCTTTTATCATGATATCTTTTACATGATTGTAGTAATTTAATATAATGTTCTTTACATCGGTTTCATTTTTCTGCAATGCCAGGTTTTTATTATAAAAACTTTCTCGAATAAACGAAGATCTAGTTATGGTGCGGATTGACTGCAGCTAATTTGGATACCATTTCAGGAAATGTTTGCCCTACCATAAAACCTTTAATGCCTATTCAGCTTACACTTTTTTCTTCGGGTACTTTGCTAATTTTAGCTGAAACGTTATTCTTGTTGTTTTCTTCAAGAGAATTTGCATGACCATCAATTTTTTTTTTTTTTTTGTGAACCAAATTTAGATGTCGGATAACCAAATTTAGATACCACCGTTAACCATTAGTCTTTTCTTTTCACATTTATTAATGAAAACGTTACTTATAAAACGAGTAAAAAGGTTAAAGTCGGGCATGCCGACTATAGAATACCCTACACCAGTCTGGGTAAAAGCCAACTAATGTCACCAAAATCAATAGGCTGCGTTATTGGGCCAATATAGGTCTGTGTACCAAATTTCATCAAAATATCTTAATATTTGCGACCTGCAGCGTATAAACAGTATAATTTTGGTAGGACCCTTATATGGGCACTAGGTCTAAACATGGACCGATGTTCATCAAAATCAATAGGCTTCGTCCGTGGGCCAAAATAGGTCTGTGTACCAAATTTCGTCAAAATATCTTAATATTTACGACGTGCATCGTATAAACAATATAATTTTGGGGGGACCCTTATATGGGCACTAGGTCTAAACATAGACCGATGTTCACCAAAATCAATAGGCTTCGTCCTTCGGCTGCCATAAGTCGGTGTACCAAATTTCATCAAAATATCTTAATATTTGCGACCTGCAGCGTATAAACAATATAATTTTGGTAGGACCCTTATATGGGCACTAGGTCTAAACATGGACCGATGTTCACCAAAATCAATAGGCTTTGTCCTTGGGCCAACGTAGGTCTGTGTACCAAATTTTATCAAAATATCTTAATATTTGCGACCTGCAGCGTATAAACCATATAATTTTAGTAGGACCCTTATATGGGCACTAGGTCTAAACATGGACCGATGTTCACCAAAATCAATAGGCTGCGTTACTGGGCCAATGTAGGTCTGTATACCAAATTTTATCAAAATATCTTAATATTTACGACCTGCAGCGTATAAACAGTATAATTTTGGTAGGACCCTTATATGGGCACTAGGTCTAAACATGGACCGATGTTCACCAAAATCAATAGGCTGCGTTATTGGGCCAATATAGGTCTGTGTACCAAATTTCCTCAAAATATCTTAATATTTACGACCTGCAGCGTATAAACAGTATAATTTTGGTAGGACCCTTATATGGGCACTAGGTCTAAACATGGACCGATGTTCAAAAAAATCAAACTTGTTCGTCCTTGGGCCAACATAGGTCTATGTACCAAATTTCATCGAAATATCTTAATAGGTGCGACCTGTAGAGTGCGTACAAGATTGCATGGACAGACAGACAGACGGACGGACGGACGGACGGACGGACAGACGGACATCGTTAAATCGAAATAAAAAAAAATTCTGAACCGATCGGTATACTATAAGGTGGGTCTACGACCAATATTTTTTGGTGTTACAAACATCAGCACAAACTTATAATACCCTGACCACATAGTGGTGTAGGGTATAATTATTGACCCTTAATATAAAGGCGTATTTATACCCTACACCACTATGTGGTCAGGGTATTATTTAAATTTAAAGTCGACTTTATTTTTAATCAAACGGTTTTGTTCATTTTGTGTATGAAAACCTTACAAAAATATTTATATTTTCAAATATTTTGATTGGTTGAAAATAAATTAACCAATCAGAATGTTCCAAAAATAAACCAAGTCAAGGTATACTGCCAATATTTTAACTAAAGTCGACTTTACCTAAATTATACATTTGAAAAATTTAGATAGTAAGAGCTATTATTTGTAAGAAACAAAGCTTTTTTTCATATTTCTTTAAAACATTTTACCAGGTTTTTAGGTTTTACTACTTAAATTTTGAATAAGTTTTGCGAAAAATCTTTATTAGTTGAAATGCTCCTTATTACTTGGCAAAGATTTTATTTGTGTGTCAAATAAATGTATTCCCTTTTAAAAGATTTTAACAATGACATTTTTGTTTTGGTATTTAAAATGTTTTTTATGACTAAAATTAAAAAATCCTATTCGAAACAGAAACAATTTAAAAAATTTAATATTTTTAAAATTTCCCGTTTTCCCGGGAAAAATTATTTTTATTTATTTTATTTTCCCGGGAATTCTCGGCAAACTTTTCTTGGGATTTTTCGGAAATTCCCGAACCTCAAACCCTAAACTTGATACATATAGGATTAATGTTCTCACTTTTCACAAAAAAGACCCACTAGGAAATTTACAGAATAACATTTATCAGATTTTTTATTAAATTGGGATATGCGAAAAATATTATTCTGTAAATTTCCTAGTGGGGCGTTTTTGGACAAAAGTATTAAAATTAACCCAATATGGATCACGTTACATAAAATAATTATTTTTATCCAGTTGAGATTTTTTTTATCAATTTAATGCCTTTACAATCTCGTATTCATAATTAATATTAAGTCCAATAGGTCTTTTCTGACCCCAGGCCACTAAGGGTTAATTTTTTTTTTTAAAGCAATGAAAAGACAATTATAATCTAACCAAATTTCCGAAAACCGTGTAAAATTTGATGAAAACATTGAAATTTTTTAAATTTTTGAAAAAATGAGCAATTTTTGTAAAATGTCCTGAAAAGCAGTAGCTCCAAACATAAACTCGAATTATCATTTTTCCAGTTTATTTTTTTTTTTTTTTTCTTTAATATCAACTAATATGTGGTACAAATAGCAATCGACATCTCCAAATTAGGCATTTTAAAAAATCTTTAAAATTAATTTAAAAAAAACACGTTTTTGCAAAGTGAAATATTTTACTTCTGATTTTTTCTTTTAGCAGAGTTGTAGTTTTGTGATAAATATTTTAGCGGAGTCACATTTGTGGTTAATATTTTAGCTGAGTCACATTCTTATATATTTTGTCTGTCCAAAATGCAACTCTGAAAATATCGAGTAGTAGTTTTGAGTATCGAGTACCCAAACAAAAAGACAAATACTCGATACTCGATATCCACTACTCATATTTTTACCAGCACTACTACAAAATCAACTTTATTTAGCTCACTGTTTTTTTTCTCTCTCTCTTTAACTAATTAATCATATAGAGGTGGTCATGTCATTTTATACATATGTGGTATTAGACATTTCCCGTCTGTATTAACTTAAGCAATCAAAAACTGCTTTAAAGTAATAACTCTTTGTAAAAAATATATGATTGTATAGATACCAACATATGTGTGAGTATGTGAGTGAATGTAAAAATAATTGTAGAACTTAATTGCTCTTTTGGGAATATATTTCAACTTTTATATTATTAAGGATGGTTTTACTTAGAAAATACTCACAGTTTTATTGCCCAGATTTTTAACACGACAATTTAAATATGCTGTCTTGCCCAGCAATGCGGTAATATTCTTTGAAGCGGCCTTATCAAAATAGGGACCATTTTGTGTTGATTCAGTTTGCTCGATAGAGTTACGATTGGAACTGGATGATTTGTGTGAGCTGCTGGAACTGGGGGTATGTGTTGATATAGTGGTAGCATAGCCGCCACTACTGCCACTACTAGCACTACTACTGGTGCTGGTAGTTGTGGTGGACAAACTCGTTGTTGTTGTTTTTTGTGTGTTATTTATAACTGCAGGCCCAATATTATTATTGTTGTTGACAATGGAATTTCCGTTGCTAATATTATTGGCATTACTATGGCTGACAGCATTTCCGTTTCCGTTGCTGTTATTGTTGTTACTTAAGCTAGTACCGCTACCACCACTACTACTACTACCACTACCACCACTACCACCACTGCTGCCAATTTCATTTAAAATGGCATTTGCATTATTATTTATACTATTTATATCTTTTGGTTTAAATGATTCTCTTTGAGCGGCTAATGCTAAAAGTACAAAAAAAGAAAATATTAAAGATTAATTTAAATTTTTAAATTTTAGATTAACATTTTTATTAAATGTCAAAGAAAGTCCGCATACATTCTAGGTTTATGTTAAATTATACCCACGCGTCCGATTTTTATTCCAACATTTCATTATCTCATGCTAACATTTGAGCCTAATGATTATACCCTGATAGGTATGCTATAGATAAAATTATGTATCTCAGCCTAGGGATATACTTAACATAGACTACCAACAATCATTTGTTATATTTACACCGCTAAAAAAAATGTTAGTTTATGTTTTCTAAACACCAATCGTAAATAAGAACATAATCACATATAAATCCAAAGCGAGGAAATTTTCGAAGTCATTTTAGATATAATTTAATATAAATCTTTATCAAAAAAGTTTCTAACAGATATAAATATAAATATGATAAATTACACAGTCAGCACTAAAAATGCATCGGGCATGCGACATATCAATTCTGATAGATTTTAGGATGAGTATCAGGAATGTGAACACCAAATTTAAAAATTAGCTCTAGTTTTTGAAATATTCGCAAATTTAACTTTTAGCAAAAAGTCAGTTTTTATTCATATACCTGACTAAACTACGGATAATTTTTAATATGATTTTAAAGTATAGACTTTGGGCTTTTAGAACCATACCAACTTATTTTTGTTAGATAAAGGATCTAGGATATAATTGAAATTCAAATGAAAACTTCACTTACTTTCCTAATTTGCAAATATAGTAAAATCCCTTAATCTGATTTGCAAAGTCTTAACACACGCAGTAAAATCATATTCCACTAAATTCTTTTTGTCAAAAAAAATCACAACTTTTGCATCAACATTTTCCGAAAATTCAATCTGAAAGACAAATTTTATCGCCAATTTACAAAAATGAATACTGAATGAATAAAATTTTGGGTGGCAGTATCCCTGGATTTGGTTTATTTTTGGAGCATTCTGATTGGTTAATTTATTTTCAACCAATCAAAATGTTTGAAAATATTAAATTTTTTGTAGGGTTTTCATACACAAAATGAACAAAACCGTATGATTAAAAATAAAGTCGACTTTAAATTTAAAATACTCTTTTATAGTAAGGTCCAATCATTCTTTTATAGAAATTTTCATCATAATACAAGATTTTGACAACAATTATGATCATAGACAAGTTGAGGTTTTATCATAAATTTGGCAAAAGAAATTGCAATTCCATACCAGCTTGATTATGGCATACATTTTGACAGCAATCGAGGCCCAAGACAAGTTCCGATCGTGGAATATATTTTAACAATAATCGAGGTTCCATACGAGTTTACATACAGATATTAATTTCTAGAAGAATTGTGATTCTAGACAATTTTTTATTATGACATAAATGTTGACAAAGCAAATTGTGGTAAAAATTTTTGTTGTTGTTATTTTTGTTTTTTTCTTTGATATTTTAAAGGTTTAATAACTCTCCTAGACGAGAACAAGAAATGCTCATTGAGTTTGTAATTTAACTTAACAAATATTGCCAGAAATTCAAAAAACGTCGTCCCCTGACGATTTCCTTAGGCAAGTATGAAATCCGGATAGGGACATGCCTCAAAGGATTATTTTTCACAATTTTTAAAATACGTTTTGGATTTTAGCATATTTTATTCCTTTAATGTTGACAACAATCGTCTTCATATACAAATAGAGATGATCACATAAATAGATCTAAGCTTAAAAGAAACTTAAGTTAAGGCCTAAATTTTTACTTCAATCGGAAAGTTCAAAAGTTAAGATATACATCTTGGAAAAAATCGTGATTATATGTAAATAAGCTTATATTAAGTCAATTCTTTTGACATAAATCTTTATTTAAAAAAGCTCAATTTAAGACATTTATTTTGACATGAATTTTTATTTTATAAAAAGATAAGTAAAGACATCAATTTATAACTCAATAATGGTTTTAAATAAGCTATTTTTATGGCATCAGTTATAGTTTTGAATAAACTAAAGTCAGTTTTGACATTAATCATGTTTTAAAATCAACTTAAGTTAAGACAAAAATTTTAAATCTATCGTGGTTTTAAGACAAACTAAAGCTAAGTGGTAAATTTAAGAATTAATCGTGCTTTTACATGAACTAATACTGAAAATTATTGCGGACAATAAAGGTTGATCATGCAAATGATCAACCTTCTTGAAACAACAAATAAAATCTAATATGACAACATCATATTAGAATTTGGACTTGAGTTAGAACAATATTCTAACTAAATAATTCGATTAATTTACGTAAAAATTAACCACTGCCGAGTACTCTAATGGAGCTAAACTACTGCAATTTTGTGTTACTTAACTTATGTCTGTTAAATTTTTTAATGAAAAGATTTTCTTCTTCCTTCAGAAAATTGCTTTAAAAAATTCTGTAGTAATTAATTCAATATTAATTACAATTGTCTATATGATGGTTACAAAACCATTACTCGAAAACTATTTATATGTAGAGATCTTCAAATGGCACTTACTATAAGAGAGCGAAATGTTTTGTGAGCAACCTAGACAAGAATATGTGGGAAACATAGTTTATGCTCTTTATATGGTGAGAATAAGTACTGTTCCTGACCCCTGTGTGCATAATATCTTTGAAGACGAGTATTAGAGACATAGTTTTCTCTATTACTGACCAGCTTTCTGTAGGGCTAGACCGCGCATTTTGGGTAGTAACTTCCTGTTAATGGACTCTATTCATCAACAACCTCTGTCTGATATTCTTAGGCTAATTAAGAACACTAAAAGGTTCTCGATAGCACCTGCTTCTTCTTTCTTTTTTTTAATTTCAATCCAAATTCTCTTTATCTTATTTTCTTCTTTATTTTCCCTTTTTAAGGTATGGTGCAATGGACTAATTATTGTCTGAGTGTAATGTATTTGCCCTTGTTCTTATCTAACCCATCCCCAAATCAACTCAGTTCAAAAGCATAAATTCCCTATTCAAATGTCTATTTGTAGTTATCAAACATTTTTTCTTGAGTGTATATATTGCGTATTCAGACAACATTTGCAATTTTTATGTTCAACCAAACCAATTCCTCTCTCCTATCTCAGATAAGCCCAGGAGCTTTATGTGTTTGTCCATTTGTTTTATTATGCTTGTCCTTAAATTTGTTGTCGTATTTTTTTTTTTTTTTCATTATGGAAAATTTATTATCTTGTCATCTTTCTAGCACCAAATGTATTTATTTTGTTGTCAATGTTGGTACGTGTGTGTGTATGTGTAGGTAACAACTTCATGAGTAAATAAATTTACGGTAAATGATAATATTTGTAGGGGATAACGTTAACGTATAGTGTTTATTATGGTCAATCAAAAATAAGTTAAGGTAGGTTAAAAAGATAGGATCTTTTTGATCTTAATGAAAATCCGACTTATGATAGAGGATTACACTTTAAGAAGTGAGGTCAAAAATTACATAGATTTAGTTGTACGCTTAGGTAAAATAGGTACTCGACAAATCAAAAAATTTAATGTCCATAAACATATGTTGTGAATTTAGTGTTGCCATCTATTTTAAATAAAGGTAAAAAAAGATCTTTTACAACATCAATTTATAAAAATTATATATATGTGACGCGCAAAATAGAAAGGGACCTAAGGATAGAAAGGGACCTAAGGTCAGGAGAGCATGGGATCGGTCTCATTTGATGCTCAGATGTTGTACACAAAAAAAAAATTGATTTTTTTACCCTTAGGTCCCTTTCTCTATGCGCTGTTTTCTATGAGTTTTCTACCCCACATACATATGCAGAATTGTCCTTCGTTATTCCCTTATCAATTAATCCCACCGAATTAAAATAACATAACAGGGCTACGAGCTAAAGATGTTCAACAAGTTTCCCAACTTTCCATCAGATGGTGCGCAACAACTAATCTATAATTTAAGAACTCGAGACATTACAGTGTTGCCATATTTTTAGTTCACCACTTTTCATCTGTCTTCTCTCCCCAATTTAAAGAAAGTAGCATATTCATTAATAAGAAGAATTTTCTCAATGTTTCTTCTCTTAAAAGAAATTGCCCTTAAACGAGAGTCCATTTAAGAAATATACATATTACAAATTAACGAAAATTAGGGTGTTCTAGTAAAAAATACTTCATAGTTGCTTGATTTGTAAGCGAAGTTTGGATTTCGGAATATATTAGATTGGATCATATATTTTGATCTTAAAAATGTAGTGAAACTGTTGTAATCAAACTCGAATTTCACAATCTGATAATAATATATAAAACGGATGAACTGTAATCAATATTGTATACCAGTACTATTGTAAAAACGTTAAATCTACATATGTAAATCGTGGTCTTCCCTTGATGGAATTTTACTTTGCAGCTGATTTAGCCATCCTAATAATTTGATTTCCGTAAGATTATGATTTGGAAATATAGTATTGTATCCAAACTATATAAATTAATGCAGATAGTTTCGTTCCCTTAGATAAATTTGTTTTCATAAGAGTTTTAAAATTGTCAAATACGACACCCCAAATGTGTTTAATATATTGGCGAACTTTTGAAAAAAAGCACTAATTGGTGAGTACGATTTGGGCAGCCCTTCGGATTTCTTCCTGCCTTTGGAATACAAACCACTTTAACCTCTAAGGCTTTGGTATATGGGTCAACAGGAAACTAGATATAAATATGAAGTTATGTCCACCCCCCTCCGAATCAGGCATTAACATATCCCGTCCGGACCAGAGATTTAAAGAAGGAAAACTTATTTATCGCCCATTTTACCCATTCCCCTTGAGAGATATCAGCCAATAGATGTACATTCCTCCCCGTTAGGTCCCGAACTCTCTGCATCGCAATAGACCTGCAGGAGGCTTCGCAGCCTGGGATGTTCGTGTCAAGCAAGAGTTCGCAGCTTTAATCGAGGGATTCAGTGTAGGAAGGATCCGATTACCTGAGAGGGCAGAGACCATTTATATGATCTTAGTAGAGGGCCTTTTAAAATTGCACAGCTTCTGGAAGATCAGAAATCTTCTAACAGAAGCTGCGACAAGTTGAGCTTATAGTTCTACTTAGTTCCTTGTTACTTTCAGTGAGTGCCGCCTTACCCAATCGCCTATTTCCTTGGCCTTGTTAAATAGATTTCTGACATCCCTTTTGAGCTTCTCCGTACCATAAATTCATCACGGAACGTCTTTAGTTGTCTTCTTGGTATTTTCAAGGCATCTCGCAGCGTTAGCTGAAATTAGGCTCCATTGAATCTAGGATGCCTCATAATCCACCCTACTTGAGCTCAGAATGAGATCGTTAGAAATATTGGCGTCACTTTCCAAATGAAACTAAGATCCAAGACCTCTGACCAAATAGCATTCCAAAAAGTCAATTCGTCACCCCTATTGGCTAGTTATAGTGACAGAATGTTGTTGTTTTAATTTTTAGAGTTGATTTAAATACCTCTTACCAATACTGTTTTTGACTGTCTTATTGGATTGGGTTTGCTAGTGCAGTAGAGATATTTGGCAATTAGTAATGTAAGTGGTTATATGGCAGAGCTGTAAATGATTCATTCATTTCCAATATAAGTGAATTGCAAATCATTTCCAATTCAAATGAATTTGCAAAATGAATTGCAATTCATTTCCAATTCAAATGAATTCACTTGATTACATTGAATTAAAAATGAATTTCAATTCATATTAATGAAATAAAAAATGAATTGCAATCAATCAAAGTAAACATGGTGTTTTGAGTTTATTTTTTCAAGTATTACTTATTTTGGTTTGGACATAATATTCAAGAAGCAATAAATAATTTCATTCCGATTCATCTTTTGCTTTTATAATTCATTTGAATTAATTCAAAATCAATTCAATTCAAATGAATTGGAAATGAATTGCCAAATTCATGTGAATTTGAAAATGAATTGCGATTCCTTGTGCCAAAGGAATCGCAATTGCAATTCATTTTTGCCAACTTCATATGAATGGATTAAATTTCATTCAATTTGTATTTTTAGTGAAAAGAATTAATTCAAAATTTCGTCAATTCAGTGCATGAATCATTCGCAAATTAATTCAAAAAAGAATGATTCATTTACAGCGCGGTTATATGGCAGTGCCTTCTTAGGGTAATATATAATTTTTTCCTGGGAAGCTTTTCCCTTATCATTTTGCTTTAAAGTAAACGTTTTTTATAAATCTAACTTCATACCTTTAACATTTTTCAATTTATATATCCTAGTTTTCTTTTGCATCTAAAATACTTCTCATTCTTGTTTAATAAAAAAGTTCATAAAATTTTTATGTTTGTAGGGTAGAAAATATCAAAATTGCCCATGCAATTTACTAAACCATAAACAAATTAACGTGTTTTTTCTCTTCAGATATTTAGCGCATTCCTTGTAACAATAACGGCGATTGACTTCGTTTGAATTGTTTCATTATTTAATTATATTTTTTTTATGAAAAAATGCTTAAAGTATTTTGTGTTTCTTTTTGCTATATACATTTCTGCTTTTCTGTTTTGCTTACATTTTCGAAACTTTATTGGACAGCAAAATATAAATGGATACGACAGTTGACAGAAAAGATTACAATTTTGGCTTTGACGTTAATTTAAATTGACAATAACCTGGGAATACCAACAAACACCGGATACAATCATGATTTTTATCAAGGACGAAAATTACAATTTTATATGTATGACATGTTGTTGAAGATCTTTTTTGAAATGCAAATTATTTTAATTTATATCAAAAGAATTCAGTTTATGAATAATTAATACACAAAAAGTGGCCTTAATACTTTAAAGTGCAAGGACGCGTAAAATCAGCAATTGCATAAAAGTTATATATTTTTTTAATTAAATGTTTCTATACCAGCAATTAACTAGTTTAAGATCAAACAAACACATTCATTTCAAAATTATTAAAAAACATTAATACGCTCAAAAAATTTTAACAGTTACTACAGGACAGTTATTTGTGTACTCGTTGTAATCAGTAAATGGTGTTTATAACTTTAATTACACTTGTTTTTCTATGGAAAAATACAAAAAAATTTTGTGACAGTTATTTAAAAAACAACTAACTAAAAGTACTATATTTCGTAACAGTTCTTTAACCCTCGAATCGACTAACACCAATAGTGCTTTTCAAATAGCGAAAAAATACGGAAGCACTTCTAGGGTTAAAACAGTTATTTTCAAAATTTTAATAAACAACTACCAAAGAAATTACTTGTAAAACAGTAATTTTTACCAATTTTGTGATTTTATTAAAATTTTTGTAGTAATGCCCATGCATGAAAATATACAAGTCTATGTATGATCAAGTATGTTCATTAGGGCGGGTCGATTTAAAAATCGCCCAAGTGACAAGAAAAATCGTATTCTAGGGATCAAAATAAGAAACTTTTCCAGAGGAACCATACCTCTAAAACGAATTCTGAATCCCCGACTTTTGATGTCCCAAATTTTGAAAAATCCCACTTTGACCCATTTAGAGTGCCCCAATCGAGTCCAAATGTATGACCGAGCCCCACTAACTTTGGAGGGCCGACCCACCCATGCTAGTGGCACACCCCCATACAAACATTTTTTCATATAAAGTGCCAAAAATGGTGATTTTTTGAAATGTTTGTATGGGGAACCTCCAGGGGGGTTCCAGGTGGTGTGCCACTGGTATGGGTGGGTCGACCCTCCAAAGTTAGTGGGGGTCGGTCATACATTTGGACTCGATTGGGGCACTCTAAATGGGTCAAAGTGGGATTTTTTAAAATTTGACCCTACGGGTCAAAAGTCGGGGATTCAGAATTCGTTTTAGAGGTATGGTTCCTCGGGCAAAGTTTCTTATTTTGATCCCTAGAATAAGATTTTCCTTGTCACTTGAGCGATTTTTTGCCTCCCTACAAATCGACCCGCCCTAATATTCATATTTCGATTTTCACATGAGTTCCAATTTTTTCTGGGTATTTCATAGAACTCCAAGTAAATAAATATATGTACTTTGATAGCAATGAAAAATTTATAAAAAAATTTTCTACGCCGATAAAATTAACAATTTCATTATACTGATGGTCATAAGGTGAGTCAACGCATGGCCAAGTAACTAACAGTTAAATAACGACATGAGAAAAGCATGCAATTACACTGAAGTCATTTGCAAATCCTTATCTCAAATATTAATTTCGTCATTAATTTTGAGTAGTCAACTTATGACCATCAACATGTATATTTTAAATTCTGTATGTCTTTTGTATTATCCTTATCTCAAATGTTAATTTCATCATTAGTTCCGAGTAGTCAACTTATGACCATCAACATGTATATTTTAAATTCTATATGTCCTTTGTGTGTGTGTGTTTTTCTTTTACTTATTTCTTTCTATATCTCACACTCACCTGAATTTCCCGATAATACAATTGATATCACAAACAACATTGTCATCATAATACACGTCAAGTCATGTCTTAAATATAAATTTCTCCATATATTTCTATGTATTTGTATTTGTTTATTCCCTGTTGATTTTAAACTTTTATTGTATCGTCGCTGATATTTCGCCCTATATCGACAACATTCACTGTTACGAATTTCCGTTCTTAAGAGCGACTCTACGGGAGATTGACGCTTTAAATGAAATGCTTCCATAATATTTGGGAAAACGACGCCAAGTTTCTTTTATTTAGACACCTGGCTTTTTACCGTTCCTGTTGTTGTTGATTTTGAGAAAAAAAAAACTTTTTTCTTTTATTCTCTCTATTATGGAAAATAAGCCTTATTTATACAGACTGCTGCCATTAGAGTTGATGCTGGTGGGATGAGGACTGCTACTACATCTCATTAAGCTGGTTTGTAAAATATGATGCCAATGTAGTAGTAGACCTAGGCAGTTGTTATACATTTTTTTGATGATGAATGTTGTTTATTTTGTTATCCAAATGGTCTGCTTTCTATCTTGTTTGTTTTTGTTCCTTTTTAGTTTATTTTGTTGGTTTTGTGGTGTTTGCGGTATTTGGTATTGTTGTTATTATAACTTAATCACAAAAATTTCTCCATTTTGTTTTGTAGCTGGCCATTGTTCTATTGATTGTCCTTGTAATCTGCAAATACACATAAAAAAGATTTATCTTAAAATTAGTACAAGGTTAGTAAAATAATAAAAGTATTTTAATCAAATTAGAATAGAGTTTGTTTTAAGGCAAAACATGTGTCAAATATTAAGGGTTTAAACAAAATGAAACCGTGTTGTAAGATTAGTAAAATACTGGCTACCCTTGTATTAGAAGCATTGATTTTCAATAACTACCCAGCAAAAAAAAAGATGCCGAAGCAATAGAAAAAGCACTACAATTGATGATCTACATGTACTTCTTTTTTAACAGAATCACTAATGACTTTAGCATTGAGTTGTCATAGGAGCAGTGTACTCCCACTTCAAAATTTTTTTAATACTTTTTGAACGAGTGTGAAGGAAATTATATTTTTTTTTTCATTTTTAAAATTATTTTATTGCTACCACTGCACAATGCTTCGTCCCATGTACAAAAATCAAAAAAAAAAAATTTGTCTCAAATTAGGATTAAAGACACATTGATTATTCTGCTTTCATTCAATGAAAAACAGAACTTGTTTGTTCGAACTTTATTCACAAATTAGTGAGAGCAGATATTATTCAGCCTCTAGCAGCTGTTTCGGAGGACGTTACTCTCCCTCATCAGTATCCGCGCAAGATCATAACCATAAAAGATTAGTTTTTGATCTTGCGCGGATTCTGATGAGGGGGAGTAACGTCCTCCGAAGCAGCTGTCTATCCTGTTTGCAAGAACAAAATTTTGAAAACTAATATGCACGGTTTTTATTCAAATCAATAAAAACATCGGACTAGAGGCTGAATAATATCTATCCTCATTAAAGACACATTTTTTGAAGGATAATAAAGTTACTCAAATAAATGTAAAAAAAAATATTTGGTGTGACTGATTTTGCCGCCACGAGAGGGCGCTAAACTCAGAGAATTTTATACAAAAATGACTGAACAGAAAAATGGGTTTTAATTGTTTCACGAAAACAATTCTCAAAAATACATTTTTTTAAAAACTGGTTCGAAGGATTTTTTTTAATTACCTTAATATATTTGTAGTTTAACTAAAATATAGATTTAAGTATATCTTTGCAAAATAATTATTTTTTATTTCTCCTAAAAATACATTTTTTTGTTGAAAATCCAAAAATTACTTAAATTTGATGGAGTATAAAAAAAAGTATATAAAATTAGATTTTTTTCCTTTTTTGTAAGTTTATACTGTTATATAATAGATCATTAAAAAATTAGTTATTATTTTTTACCAAAAATTAAAAAAAATGTGTTTTTTTAAATTCCTAAATTCATGATTTTTACTAAAATTTCACGCATTTAAGAGTGTTTAGTATTCAATCCATGTGAGCATTCCATTTTAGGTATAGGATGAGTTGAGCGGACTTATGTAAAACACTATGAGGAACATTTTTGTGGAACATTCTAAGTTTTTTGATATGACTGCCATAAAAAATCACTTTGCGATTGTGAAATATTGTGTTTTATTGTCTTCAATAAAAGTACTTATTAAAAAAGAGCAAAATGTGCACTGCAATGCAGTATTGTTTTCAGTACTATTTTCACAGATGCTTAAAAAAATTTTTCATCATTTTTATTTTATAAAATTTTAAATTAATAACTATTAAATTTAAATAAATTAGTTATAAATATTAAAACAATGTTTAAAAAAATTATTTTAAAAATATTGGTCTCTCCAGGAATCGAACCCGCGATCATCTGTATCCAATGATACCAAAATCACTTTTCAGGATCACTTTTAAAGCAATTATTCTTTAGAAATAATACTTAAGTGATTCTTTGGATGTTTTTTAGAATTAGCTGTAAAAATATATCAGAATTACTTCTAAATAATACCCTGACCACATAGTGGTGTAGGGTATAAAAAGCTGTAAAAATACCCTAAGGGATTCTTTTGAAGCATTGAAAAGGTGGTTTGTAAAGCATAACTTCCAATTTTTTTTATGGGTGATAATAAGGTAATGCAAAATCCCGCACTTTTTGATTTCCCGGGAAAGCGGGAAATTTATTTTCAATTCCCGAGATCCCGGGATCCCGCAAGGGAAGTAAATTACAAAATATTTTATAATAATTAAAAAACTTTTACAAAGAAAATGTCCTAAAGATCTCAAATTTTCATGATCATGAAAAAGCTCAGGCCTTGAGTGTTTTTTCTTGAAATTTCAGTGGGAAAGAATTAATTTTATATTAAAAATTATATAAGTCTAATTATATATTTTTAAAAAATTTAATAAAATAAAACAAATTTTTAGACTAAAAAACTTGCCGGTCAAAAAATGGAATAAATAAAAAAATTAATATATAAAACAATTTTATCAAATTGGAAAAATTTTTTTAAATTATCGTAACAAATTTTAACTTATTTGAAAATTTTAAAAAATCAATGAAAAAATTTGTCTCTAAAGCACCGTAAGTTGTTTTTCACGTGGAAAAATTTCATTCAAACTTTAAAGGCCTTAAATTGTAATTTAAATTCTGAAAATGAATGTGTTTTTATGTAATTAGAAAGATACAATCACAATAAACCCAAAATGTCACTTTTTCTCAAGAAAAATAATAGTCTTGTATATTAAATTTACGCGAAAACAAAGTCTACACAAATTTCACTTGCAACTCATTGTCGTAAAAACTATTTTTTATATGGAGTATAACAGTTTTTCCACGTGAAACTCAAACAATTTACGGTGCTTAATTCTGTACGGAATGAGTGCGATTCAAATTTTTTTCATACAAACTCTATTTAATTGAGTGATTTTTTTAAAAAATATATTTTTTAAATTCCTTTTAGGAACTTAAAAAGTTGGATCAAGTACACAAATTAATCAGTGTGTTCGTTTATTCGAAAATCTTACTACTTTTACTACAATTGGAAAGTTTTGTTTACTTTTTGAACTTTTCAGTTGTGGCAAAAGTAGCAAATTGTAGTGAGTAAAAAAAAAAACCTAATGGAAAATTTTTACTGTTTTCAAAACGTTGGAAAAATTTTGCATATGAAAATTTTAAATAATTAACTTTATTATTTTAAATTGCATTTTTTGAAATCCCGGGATTCCCGGTCAAAATTCCCGGGAATGCGCGAACGAAAAAATCTGTAATTTTCCGGGAATCTCGGGACGGGAAATCCCGGCATGCATTCCCTAGTGGTAATGTTACATGGTTATATTATAGACAGAATTTTAAACTATTTAGCTATCAAACTTACGTGAAATAACAACAAGAGGTGTAAATTTAATAAGAAGAAACATTTATTACGATATTGCCAAAAAAAAATGGAGTAGGGTTCCTATTTGTTTTGTGGTCACCTTGATCATATAAAAAATCCCTAACCCTAATATAACAATATCTTAAAATATCACAGTTATCACTAACGTATGAATCCATTTCCAATCCCGACTTTGACATTATATGAAGTTCCTTAGAAACTAAAATAAAAACATGAATTCAAACAAAAATCCGAATATTATAGAAGTTTAAATTAGAATGAATTTTAGCAAAGATTTATTCAAACAAAATTTTCCCCATATTTTGATGTTTCTAAATCAGGTTGCCCCATATAAACAAATCTTAAATGATTCATGTGTGAGAAAACAATGAAATATTTTCTGCTGAGTTTATTTTTTAGTCAAGTTAAATTATTACTTTTATTGTAGAACATAATTTAAATGTGAACATTTAAATAAAGGCTTTCAAAATCTAAAGACGTGATATGCATAAAAGAGTTTATTTTTCATATTTATAAAAAATGACAATGTCAATTTAGTGTGAAATGCAAAAAAAAAACTCTTGTCATAATTATTTTTAATCTACATTGTACTGGGAAAATAAAAATGTAACAGCATTGAGCAAATATATAGAAATGTTGCACAGCTTTTAGAAATAAACCACTTTAGGCCTCTAGTGCCCGAGACAGGAATTAAACACTGTCGACCTATTATGTGATATGCTTTTGAAATTTATGTTTATGTTTTAAAAGCGAGAAAAAATTTAAATCGAAAATTTGTAAAATTTAAAAAAATTATTATTGTAGAAAAAAACTAAATTTTTAAAAATTTACGAATCTCTTGTTAAGCTTTGAGAATCACCCAAAATTAAGTTAAAGTCTCTTCTTGGCAATAAAATACTAAATGTTAACTGGTTATCGGCAGGATGCGTTTTAAGGTCATCCTCTTAACTCGAAAATGCGTAAACGAATTTAAATGAAATAGCAAAATCATTAAATTTATACAAAATATATTAAAGATAAGGCATATTTTCCGTAAATTTCGCAATTTTTGAAAAGCGAAAATTGGCAAAATTTCTAAACAAGCAATACTGAAACTATTTTTAAATTTTTTCTATATTACTTTTTCTTGGTAATTTAATAATTTAAGTATAAATTCAAGTTTTTTTTAGTCATTGATTTTCTTCACTTATTTTTAAATTGCTCACCAACTAAACGGCTTAAAAAAGTTTTTGTTTTCGAATAAACCGAAAATCGGTTTATCGACAATTTTTTTAAATATTTGTCAAAAAACTTTTGTAATAAATTCTAAACGCTTTAACCATTATTTCTAGCCGTACTGTAGCTTTTTTGTTTTAACTCTTTTTTTTTTTTATTGTACAAACTCGTTCATACAATACATAATTATTTCGTATTATAATAATACAACTACAACGCCGTCATGGCGTCAAGGTTGTGATTCTTTATTAAGATATGAATATTCAACCATCTAACGAACCAACAAAGCCCAAACTCAAACCCAAACCCAAACCTCCATTGACAACATGCCATATTATTACAATACATTTGTGTGGTTGCAATTGTTCTTATAAAACGAGACTATTGTTGATGCCAAAGACAATGGGTAACATGGGAAAATATCTTTAATTTAAAAAAAAAATTTTTAATTTTTTTCCATTTTTTTATAATGTTACTATGTTGTAGACTATGTCCTGTCATTATCTTTGTACCATTTCATTATCATATAATATATACGTATGATGTTGTCCCATAATGTATTGTATATTTTTATTTCGCCCATTTTTTTTTTTGGCTTTTTTTTAGTTCACCAGCCATTAAGTATTATTGTTGGAATTTTCATTTGTATTTTTTGCCACGAAAAGAAGAAAAAAAAGGATTTCTTATATAATCTTTAACAATATGGACAAAAGTTGCTTATCGTTTTCTTTTTTTCTTTTTATAATAAACTTCACTAAATAACAGGCAGACCGAAAATGGCAAAGAAAAAAAGCAACAACCGTATTTTACCATAAAAAAGAATTATGTAACAATTAATGTATACGAAATGACTTAAACTCCATTAAAAATGGCCTTTTCTCATTGTTAATACTCTGACAAAATTTTATGTACTTTCATAGTGCCGCATAGTCGTTAATTTTAAATTGTTAAGCGAAATTCCTTCATAGTAATTTGTTAAACAATGAAATAATTATCGAAATGTACATCAAAGTGATGAAAACAATAAGTCAAAGGTTTTTAAATATACCACTTCATAATTTTGCCTTTTTGAATATGTCATATAAAAACAAACGGAAAATATTTGCTATTTGAGATTTTAAAAAATAATTATAATTAAGTTTGTCTATAAAATTTTATAAAGTTAATTGGCAGTATTAAATTTAAGTTTAATTACCAGCATAAAATCTTAGTAACCTTTGAAGGGAACTTATAGCACATAAATTTGTCATTATTTTTAGAGTTTAAACATTACAATAAATATTTTTATACAATATCAAATCCGTAAATTTAACACAATTTGTAGTTTCTAAGAATTTTAGGTTTAGACATTTATTAGCTGTGTTTTTGCGACAAGCTATCAATGTTGGCTTATGTCAATCCCATATAAATTTGACATTAGCCAACGTTTAGTGTTAACTCTCAAAGTTACTAATGTCAAATTTGTATAGGAATGACATAAGCCAACGCTGATAGCTTGCCGCACAAACACACTATTGTGACACTGATCGCGATTTTAAATAAAACAATTAAATGAACAGTTCTAGGTTGATGCTTCAAAGTTAAGAAATTAGATCAAATACCCACAACAAAATGTAGTCCTCTTTCTTTCATGGTAGATTGGTCGCAAACACAACAAACAGGGCTACCGGATGATTTTGTCGAAAAATCGTCAATTTATCGGTATTTCTTGAAAAACAAAATCGTCAAATCAATTCAAAAAAATCGTCAAAAATAACGGGAGCTCTTTTTGGCCAATTTTAAAGGGCTTTACTCACGTTGTCTATCTCTTTCCACCCTACATCTACTATCACCAAGTATTTTTGATATCAATTGTCGAATTTTTACAAATTTTCTTTTTGAAAGAAAATTTTATTTACTTGGTAAAAGTTTCCATTTAATTCATAAAAATTAAATTTATTTTAAATTAAATTTAATTATGGTATATTTAGAGTGGGAAAAAAACTAGCAATATTTGGCCATTTTTAGTTTTTGAGCCGAAAACTACAAAATTTATTTAGTTTTTCATACAAACTGAGAACCAACCACATTCTGAGTCGAGATACAGCCTTGCGGCTACGGTTTCCACTGCGGAGAGAAAAAACAAATTAAATGACTGCGGCTGCAGTGACGGTTGTTTTTATACATACATCACACTTTCTTTACATGTGTGTACATTTAGTGTAAGTGTGCAGAGCACCAGCTAGGGGAAATAAGGTTTTTGTTTCAGTATAGAAAAATTTTTAATTTTTTATATTTTTTTTTTTCATTTTAACTTCGGAAAATATCATTAAATTAAAATGGTAGGCTAAATGAGTTCGAAACTAGTAATAAAAAATGAAAAACAATGATTTTTCAAAATAAAACTGCAATCGTTTCAACTTTTCCATCTCTGAACATCATCAAATATCGGTATTATTTTCTGAAAATATGGGAACATTGTAGTGAGAGTGAGAATGAAAATATCCGAGTATGAGAGAAAACGCAGAATTTAATTAAGTTTTAATTTAGAGATAATCCGCAGTGCGTTTATAAAAAAAATAAACGCAGAACAAACCGCAAGGTTGTATCTCTACATTTACAGCTGCAGATACGCCCAGACTTGAGGTTTTGTCCCCAAATTTGGGGATTCTTTATTGGTCTTGGGGACAAAAATTTTCATTTGGGGACAGGGGATTTTTTGGGGATTTAAAAAATGTTCTGGGGATTTTTTGGGGATATTTAAAATCCTTCATAAATTTTCAGAAAACATCAGACAAGTTTGTTTGCATAATTTCAAATAAATTAACAAATTTACCCTCCCAGCAAAAACATGGTAATGACAGTTCATTACCATACGGATTACCAAGTAATGATAGGTCATTACCTTTTGCATTACTTTAAAATACAAAATAATGACTTACCGATAATAAGTTATAGAAATACTTATATATTCGTACAAAGTAATCACTTACTGGTAATTGATTAAATAAGTACTGATTAAGTATTTTTTTATATTAAAATTTTATTTATAAATTTGTTTTGAACTAAATAGGAAATTTTCCAAGTTACACAGTTTTTTTTGCCAATATGAACAACTATTTTACAATGTAGGGTAACCACTTATTTCCTAACTTCTGAGTAACCACTTATTCTATCTTTGTGAGTAACTACTTATTCTTTCACTATGGGTAACTCATTATTCGCACTTTTTTTGTAAGCGAGAGGGTAATGGCCACCCATGAATTTTTGGACATCGCGAACAAAAGTAATGTTGCGAGTAAATAGCCTGGTAAGTAGTGAAACCCTTTGTGTGCTACTTACTCGCTTAATTACTGGGTAATGTCTGTTTTTGCTGGGCTTTTATGGATTTTCTGTATTAATTTAAAGCTTTTTAACACAAATAAATCCTTTTTGCCTGAGAGTTTTATATGATTAATGTCCCAGAATCTAAAATACTGTTTATACAAAAAAACATTATATCGATTGTGAATAAAAGTCTATTTTATTAAACAGACAAACTTCAAAAATTCAAATCTAAAAATTCTTTAAAAATGCCTTAAATTCTTGAAAATTTCAAAATAAAATATGTTTAGGGCTCGATTGGCTTGTTTAAATAAGGTAATACAAATTTTAAGCCCAAATTAGTTTGGAAGTATCGTAAAAAAAGTAGCGTATCATTCTCATAATGAATAAAAAGAGTATAAAAGATAAAAATATTGTATTTTTTATCTTTTTCTTGTGCATAGAATTAAATGTCAAGTAATAAAATAGAAAATTTCTATTTTCAACAGAACTTTTTTACGATTTTACTTGACAACAGTTTCAATTCATAGAAAAAAGATAAAAATATATTTCTATATTATTTTAAAACATTGAATTGATTACAGATACGTTTTTTTACTTTACGATTAGACTAATGAAGCCTTAAGTTTTTCTTCGTAGAAGTACAAAATTCTGAAAATTGTTCTAGACATTTATACAAAAGCAATCCAAGAATTTTTAGAAACAGTTATTTTTAGTGCTATTTTTTATAATTAATTGTAGTTTTATGCGGATAATATTCATTTTAAGCAAATTAAATAAGCTCTAATACCTTTTTCAATATTTTTTCTAGTTGGGGATATTTTAAGATTTGTTTGGGGACAACGAAAAAAAGTTTCTGGCAAGCCTGGATACGGATTCCACTGTGGTGAGAAAAAACAAATTAAATAACTGCGGCTGCGGCTGCGGTGACGGTTGTTTTTATTATTATTATTTTATTCAAATTACTTGTGTTTAGCTTTGTTCGAGTAACCGAGTAACTCGATTTTGAGGTTTGAACTTAAGATTTTAGAATTACTCGAGTAACTCGATATATTGGGTGATTTTTAAAACTACTCGAGTAACAATTTTATTTTATTATTTTTTCGTTAGAATTAGCCATTTTTGTAGGTTTTATAGTTTATTAGTAAGAAAACACAACAAATTAACAAAAATGAATCCATAAGTAGAAATTTAAAGAAAAATGCTTAGATCAGTCATTTATGTAAACTTTGAAATTTAACAGAAGTCTTGTTAAATACTCGTTTAAAAATAATTTGCATTGCAGTTCTCTAAAAAGTTAAGAAATTTTGGATGGCTTAATTTAAAACGATCCTTAATTTAAAACGATCCAGTTACTACATGACAGTTGTTTGTATAGTAATCAGTAGTTGTTGTTTTTAACAGTAATTCAGTTGTTTTACTATAGAAAAATGCAAAACAACCATTATGACGGTTATTTAAGAAAACAACTAACGAAAAGTACTGTAATTTCGTAACAGATATTTTTAATATCACATTAAACAACTACCAAAACGGTAATTTTACAGTAAACAGTTGTTGTTGGTAGTTATTTAAAAAATAAAAAATTTCGTTGAATTTCTTTTAATTTTATAAATTCTTGTTCAGTTTGTTATTATTATATAGTTTATTTGTTATTATTGATATATTTCTAGTTTGCAAATAAAAGTCAGACACCTTTATTGTATCTCCAATGCATAAGGGCATAATAACTGGAGAACGGTTTGGAATTTTTATTTCAAATTTTAAATAGGCTGAAGTAATTACACACATTTTTGTAATCGAAATAAAAAAAATGTTTTTTTTTATTAAAATATACTTTTATAATACCAAAAGAACTAACAATGAAAAAACAGTAGTTTTTACCCATTTTGTCAGTTGTTGAATTTGCTAGTTATTATTCAACAGTTAAAAATAGTAGAAGTGTTAGTTATTTTAAAGGTAAAAACCTTTGTCGCCTTTTTATCTGCATAAACCTTTGTTTTAACTGTCCTTTTCAGTAGATTCTACCGACGAACTTTTTTGAGTGTATGAATATGTGTGAATAAAATATTTTAATTATAAAAAATACATTCAACAAAAATTTAAATTCAAATTTATTTCGATTTTATTAAATTTTTTCCTATATAGTTAAGGTGTTTTGCTTTATAAAAGATTTTTTTCTTTAATTTTTATAAAGTTCGGCTGAGAGATCTATTTCGCTTACAGTATCTTCAAATATAATAACATACAGACCTTCAGAAACATAATTCCTTAATTCGATTTTTAAATCTCATTCAATTTTGAAAGAATCAGTTTATTTTTTTTTAAATAGAAGCAACACTCAGGAAATTATTCCTATTAATTAACGTGTTGCTTCGTTTGGAAAGGGGATAGCGAAGAAGTGAAAGGTGGTGAAAGATGAAGAGCTTCAAATATGGTAAATGATTGATTATTGATTGAATTATATGCTACTTTATTCAATCACTAGCTTATTCAAAGAATCAATTTAATTTTTGTTGGTTCTTTTCATGTAATCAAACGAATTGAATTTGAACAAATTAATTTTACCAATAATGGTTAGCATATTTTAATGAGTGTGATCGCTTGTGTGTGTTGGTGTGTTTGTCGACCAATAAAAATAAAAATAATATGGCGCTTTTTAAGAAATTTCTAGTAAATAAAAAAATATGATAACATGTTTTCTCTTGTTTCTTTAGTCAACAAAGGAACACTAAAGAAAACGGACGTATACTCGTACATTAACATTTCGCAGTTAAAAAATTTATTAAAGAAATAAAATAATGAGGTTTGTTTTATAATATAAACTATGCTTATTTACATGAATTCTATTTAATATTTATTTTTCTTTTATTTCAGCCGTTTAACATTTTCATCTAAATTCTACCTGCAGGTAGACGATAAAAAGGAACCAAACAATACAGCTTCAGCTGGCACATATGTTAAGGGTTAATTTTCTAAAATTAAATTAAGAATAATATTTTTAGATCTAGAAAAATAATATCAAAAAGTTTCATCAATATCCGCTCAGGAATATCTGTTATACTAATATATGTTTATAAACGAGTAAAAAGGTTAAAGTCGGGCATGCCGACTATACAATACCCTACACCAGTCTGGTTAAAAGCCAACTAATGTTTGGATCCGAAATTCGAATGGGTTAAAATGGGACTTGTATCAAAATTTTCTATAATGTGAGTCAGCGAACCAAATTTCATTAAAATATCTTAATATTAGCGACCTGCAGTTTGTAACCAAGCCAATTTTGGGGGGACCCTTATATGGGCACTAGGTCTAAACATGGACCGGTGTTAACCAAAATCAATAGGCTTCGTCCTTGGGCCAACATAGGTCTGTGTACCAAATTTCATCAAAATATCTTAATATTTGCGACCTGCAGCGTATAAACAATATAATTTTGGTAGGACCCTTATATGGGCACTAGGTCTAAACATGGACCGATGTTTACCAAAATCAATAGGCGTCGTCCTTGGGTCGACATAAGTCGGTGTACCAAGTTTCATCAAAATATCTTAATATTTGCGACCTGTAGACTGCGCACAAGAATGCATGGACAGACAGACAGACGGACGGACAGACGGACATCGTTAAATCGAAATAAAAAAAATTCTGAGCCGATCGGTATACTATAAGGTGGGTCTAAGACCAATATTTTTTGGTGTTACAAACATCAGCACAAACTTATAATACCCTGACCACATAGTGGTGTAGGGTATAATAAATTAAAATCTCCTAAAATTTGACTTCTGACCTTACACAGGGGCAATTTAATTTATTTGTATTTTGCCCTAATTTTCAGGATTGAAGTATTTAATCTTGTGTTGTTATATTCCGGCCAAATTCCATTCATGTGGAATTAAAAGAAGAAAAAAGAAAACTTGCCTAAAAGCTAAATAAATGCCAAAAATCGCTGTTTTCTCGAAATCCGCTTAAAGAAAATCTCTGCCACAGCCACATTAAAACAGGAATTCCTACAGTTTTTGTAGTTTTACCCCTTAATTCATAATCGCTTTACAAAGTTATAGAAGGTTTATGGAACAAATTTTATACGAAAAATTTATTTTGTAAGCCTCCATTAATTTTATAATGCGTTTATGAATTAACACTTTAATCTTTAATATATTTTTAATAAAAAAAACTAAAATTGTAGATTTGAAAATAGTGTTTAAAAATTCCGATCTCTTTGGCACTAATTTAAAACGCAATATAAAAAAATAATTCTTATCTGAGTTCTTGGAATAAAAAAATGTGTCTGTACTAGATTGTTTCAATAAATTTTAAAATTTGGACCCGAATTTCTTGATTAAGTGGCCAGCGACACATCAGTTGCCTAGGGAAATTGTTATAACTCGGCTGATTTTTACCTGATTTAAGTTTTTATTCCTTTATTAGAAGCAGAATTCACTCTAAATTACAATTCTTTAGTGCTCTTAATTCGAATTAGTGTTAAAATATCAATGTTTTCGAAAAAATGGACAAAAAGTCATATTTTCCCCTTGTAATCCGTGTTCCAAACTTCAGGGCCGATGCGGCACGTCTTTCCGATATCCGATTATCCTAATTTTTTGGCGCAGTTTTACACCCAAATAAATATTTCTAGGGGGTAGCCCGGTTAAAAACTCAAAAACAAATTTTTTGGAGCACCCTGAAATTTTTAAATTAAATACAAAACAACAACGTAAACACCATTGTTGTTGCTTTATGTGTAATTTTCCAATTTCTTGGGAGGTTTTATTGAATTTCAAGTCACTATGTTAAGGCGGATTTTAGTGAAATTGATTAAATATAAAGCCCACTAAAAATATATAGGGTCATATGCTTAATCACTTTTTAAATTTATAAATGGCTTATAAAACAAATTATTCATATAAAATTCATTTTATAATTTTTTTTAATTTTATTATTTTGCATAAGCATTGTAGTATTTAAATTCAAACTGTAACCGAAACATTACTTTAAGTTCTATAAAAATAAAATAGTCAGGAAATTAAAAAAATTCATATAAACTAAAAAAAGACTTTTTCGATTTTCTCGAGTTACTCGATTAATCGACCAAAATTACTCGAGTTATTCGTTAATCGAAATTGACCATTTGAAATTACTCGAACAAGTTTGTGAAAGAAATTAATCAACTAATCAAGTAAGGGTCAACCGATTGAATACCCTAGTTATTTATTAATGAAATCGTGAAAAAAAGAGAAATTTCAATTTTAAATACACATATAGGGAATATTATCGCAGCTGTTCAAATAGTGCAATATATCATATTAAATAACATATTTGATTCTATTAAAATGATTAAAAAACTAGAGTTCCTACTTTCAATTTTGTATTTTTTTTCAAAAGGTATATTACAAAATTAAATTTCCCTACAAATACGGATTTTCAAATATTTCTTAATCTATAGCTAACTTTAAAATTTTAAGGCCATATTCGTGACTTCCAAACTCTATCAGAAATGATGTATCGCAATCCCGATGCATCAAATTTTTCTTATTTTGTTGTACTGCATAATTATAAATAAAATATATATATATATATTAAAATAATTTTTAAAATGAATGCAACATTATTTCAATATTGTAATAACGACAATCCGTGGCATATTATTAATATTATCTATAAAAAAAACTTGTCGAAGTTAATTAATGCATGTGTTTTAGCCTTAAGCTTATTAGCGTTTACTTCATACATTTACATTTATAACTTTTAGTAATAATCCCAGGCTAAATGCAAAAAGTTCGTGCTTTTTTAACTTAAATATAAAATATTTTAAAAATTACGATATTTAACTTTTGTTATAATAAGGGCTATATCAAATTCCATATTAATTCGAATTTTAAAATTATGAGTTTATGTTAACTTTACATTATTTGTTAACTGTTAGTGGCACTAACAAGGAAGATATCTCAATGGGTTCTATCCGATCTCAATGAGATTCGGATATGTGATAGAGGAGAAGGTACACGTATTTTTTTCAGCGTCCCAATCTCATGTTTAGGGGTTAAAAAGTGAGGTCAAATATTATCCACTTTTTCGTTTTTTAATATAGTTTTTATAATTTAAAAAATATATATATGTTTATAAGAGTTGGGTACCAAATGAAAGCTTTTTTTGGAGACGCATCTACCAGTATACAAACTTGTCCGAATATATCCAAATTTTTTTTTTTTATTCATTTATTATTGTGTTCAAATAGCAATTTTATGCGGGGAGTGGTTGTTGCTTTTAATTCGAATTTACACATAACAATGCCTATTTAATTTCATCAAGGGGGTGTCTGAGCTTTTTTCGATATTCGTTATCATGCGACTTTAAGACCACTTTTCTCATAACGCCTTTCTCCCCAATATTTCAATCCATTCACGAGTTCTTTAACGCTGTTTGTAAATAAATCCGAATTTCGTAAATTTCAGCCATGTTTTAACAAAAAAAAAATAGATTAGATTTTGAGCCAACTTTTTAACCCTTAAACGTGTGATTGGGACGCTATTTCTTCTTTTCTAAATTTCATTAAAATCGGAGAGAACCCATTTGAATACCTTCTTTGTAAATAATATGCAGATATTTTTATGAAAAATAAATCAGCTGTAAATGTAATTGTATGTGAGCCTGTGTATGAATAGGTTAAGTTAATTTGCATAATATATGCACGTAGCAAACATTAATAGATGTGGATGGAAACACGCCAGATATTCTTTTTATTACTGTAGAAATTTATATGAATTTCAAATAAGGTCAATGTTGTTTTTTTGATTAATCCATACTAACTGAATATTGTGTTAATGACAGGATTTCATTTTTTAATTTTCGTATTTACAATAGAAAAATTGACTACAAATGTAATACTTTTAAAAATGTAAGGTTAAAATTAGAGTGTGCTAAAAACTGAAAAATTTTAAAACCGCGGTTTCGGTTATTTTTCGGTTTTCCAGTGATAGTAATAGAATTGAATGAGGGGTATGTATAGTTGATCTTTTTCTTTAGTAAATGAATGTTTTTAGTTCGATTTGAGATCATAAATTAATATCACTTTCTGTTTCAAATTATTTTTCAAATTAAAGAAAGATGACGGAAATTGTTTAAAAATAATGAAATATGTATAAAAATGTAATAATTTAAAATGCTCAAGATATTTATTAAATTTTGACTGAATGTCTCACTCGATTGAAGGCAATAATGGCATTTCGTGAACTTTCCGGGAAAAAAAGAACGCGGAAAACCGTTATAAATTAAAGTTTTTATTCTATTTTCGGCAACTTAAGCTGTATTTTAAAGAGTTTAAATTTAAATTTTAGCAATTTGTTTAAAATGATATAAAGTTACAATTTTATAAATTTCGTGTACTACCAAGTAAGACTTTTTGAAAAATACGCGGTGAAAATCTTAACTGACTATATGAAATTCAATATCTCTTAAACCACATGACTTTTTGTTAAAATTCTTTTCTAAAATTATAATGGGTTTATGTTATCCGTAATAACAAAAAAAAAATTATTTAAAGTAATATTTAATGGGGAAAATGTTCATTACAATTAAATACAACATTTTGTAAAATATGAGCTGAGCTAATTTCGAAATTCAAGATTCAATAACACGCAATTTAATTATTTATTTTAATTGGTTAAAGTATTTGTTAAAGACCGACTTATTTTTGTCGGTTTAAGGTTTCGGTTTTGAGGCTTGAAAAACCGCGGTTTCGGTTTCGATTAAAACCGAACAGCAGACTCTAGTTAAAATATGCCAACAAAATCACTTAAAATATCGCTAACGAAATATTTAAAAACCAATTAAAATATGAATTGATTCAATTAAGTATTTGTTTAAAAACAATTTTTATTTTTCATATACTATGTGACCTTCTCCGAGAAAAGGGACCTAGTGTGTCAAAAACTTGGGAAAATCGATATTTTCTCATTTTTATCGATTTTCCCAAGTTTTTGACACACTAGGTTTTTTGACACACTAGGTCCCTTTTCTCGGAGAAAGTCACATATGTTTAATTAGATATTTAAGGTTAGTAATTTTTTTCTGTGTATAGAAATCATTGGGTGCGTTCCGCAGATACACTTTAATTGTCAACAGTTGTATGACATCTTACAAATGGTAACAGGGGTTTTTTTAAGTATTCTTCCCTATAAATTTCACCATTTATTGTACCAGTTGTAAAGAAAGGTTTCGATTTTCTTCCCCAAGAAGAATAAATTTCTTGCCAAACCAGCAGTGGGATTCTCTAACTTTATAAGCACAAAATTTGGTAGTTAAGTTGTCAGTTTACTATGAAAACTTATCAATTTAACTACCGAATTTTGTCGTTAAAAAGTTACAAAATTGCCCTTCAGGTACTTTTTGGGAAATCTATTTATTGACAGAAGATGAAGAAATAATAGCCTACAGAAATCATAAATCTTATTTTAATTAGTCAAGTAGTTTTTAAGATAGTTCAAATTAAAAATGGTTAGATTTTAGTTATCTCACAACTTTATCCACTAAAAACCATTATTTTTGCAAAAGTAACGCTCCTTAAAACATAAAAAATATGTAAATTAGTTACTTCGCAAAGAGGCACAAAATTTAAAGTTTTTAATTAGGTCAACAAGATTTTAAAGAAGGTTTATTTAAGATGAACTAGGGAATTTTTAGTTGATCTGGTAAATGAATGTTTTTTATTTATTTCTTATTTTTATTCTTTGTAATTTACTTGTGAAAATTGTATCATCTTTCTTTAATTTGAAAAATATTTTAAACAGAAAGTGATATTAATTTATGATCTATATATATTTTGTTTGAATCAAAATATAAGAATGTATCCATTTTTATAATTCTTTAAGCTAATTAAAACATGCTACCAAAAATTAAAAATATGCTCAAATATACAATAAAACTCACAAAATATGCATTAAAAAGTTAAAAAAAATATGCATTTGAAGTCAAAATATGCACAAACATGCATTTTTGTCAAAATATGCAAAAACATACAACTACAAATCGATGCCATTTTGTTGTAAATCTGATGATTCGGATAAATATTTAGCCCATATTACTTTTGAACTGTAGAAACAAAAACACTTTGTTTATACTTTAAAAATTAAATTTGTTTTTAATTTGAAGAAGTTTTGAAAATTATGTATTTTTTATTGTCAAAAGAAAATTTGTCCAAACAACATCTTTACAACATGAACTACCGAGGAAAAACAAGCATTTGCATGGAATTCCTTGCCTTAGTAATTATAAAGAAAATGATAAAAGCATTTGAAATTACCAAAAATACCTTAAAATATTTTGAGAAATCTCCAAATCACTCTCCTTCAAAATCTATCCAAAAATCCCCAATTTGGGATCAAATCCCCTTATCTGACAACAGTGGTAGCATATCTCAATTAGAAGAAAACTGCTTTTTGTTCACTGTATGATTCCTTAAGCGTAATGTGCTTA
Source organism: Leucophora obtusa (assembly GCA_949987735.1). Lineage (NCBI taxonomy): Eukaryota > Metazoa > Arthropoda > Insecta > Diptera > Anthomyiidae > Leucophora > Leucophora obtusa. The sequence goes on from OX465295.1 coordinate 360,496,609, forward strand.
TTGTTATAAACAGTGGACTGTTAGTGAGCCCCCATCCTATTTCCTCGCTTAATTACTTTTGTTAAAATACCATGCATAACGAAATATTTTAAATTACAGTTAATCTTAAAATCCCCAAAAGAAATTGCTTGAAATACCCCAAAATAACAAAATAGCCGAATAACTTCCGATACACGCAAAGAAAAAATATGGTTGGGATGACCATATTCGAAGAGCATCACATATATTTTGGGTTTATGATTGCGATAATCATATTATGAAATACCTTTTTCTACCATAATATGATCCATTAATTACTACACTATGATTCCAAACTGATCCCAAAATTATCATATTATAGTCCTGTATGTCATACTATGATCCCTATATTTTTTCCCAGCATTCTCTTGAAGGTGAGTGGAAAAGCTGTGCACGATTTGTTTTATTCAAAATAATACATTTATTTATTCAATGACTAATTTGCAAACTTAAATAATTTAATTAAATTTTAGTTATACCTTATATAGAACTAAAAATAAATTATGGAAACACTTGATAACAGCACGTAGAAAAATATTGTTAAAAATACAATTTCACAATGCATAAGAAATTATCATAACATGTTCTCAGTGATCATATTATATTCTTAATGATCACAATATTTTTCTCATGATCATATTATGGTAATGAAGAAAATTTTGTGATCATTTGGGATTATATTATGATGATCAGGAACATAATATGATCAGTACGAAAATATTATGATAATTTCGTTTTGCACTTAAATTTTTTTTTGAAATTTTGCACTTTTTTTCAATTTTGTTTTCGTACAAAACTAAAATCTATCACATCACATTTGTTATTATAGATGCTCTGAAACAATCTTTTTGCTACGTGTGAGTACAAAAAATTAAAAAAATAATTACTTTTTTCACTTAATTTATAGCACTAAAAACACTTTTTATATATAATCAATAAATACTATTATTTGAGGATTGCTTTACATCGCTCTAGACTTCTTAGGTAGAGCGAGTTATTTCTCCAAAAACAATGTAGCTATTAAAATGAATACCAATAAGATATTTTTCCATTTTTTAAGTATTTTTTTTTTAATACATATATATTATTTATTTTAGTGCTTCTTACAACTTCTTTTAACAAAATCTTAAACAAGACTTACGCTCTTAAAAAAATATACTGATCATCTCATGGTTGTCCAAACTATACCAATAATTGTGAATATGATCTCTCTCAACTCAGATAATAATATGATTGCAATTCGAAGAGAGGAATATGATTGTCCAGATAATATATGATTGTAGAGGAGAGAAATAATATGATAACCGAAAAAAGAAAGATTTTAACTATAAAATGATTATAGGCGATCATACCATTTGTAAAGTATGATTAATACATTAATAATTTGAATGCAACAACCATGTAGGGCCGTTGTGACCACAGTTTGGTAGCTGTGATCATATTGCAACCATATCTTTTCTCCACGTGTATCCTTAAAATAACCTAGCGAAATAATTTTGAATTAATATTATCCATTATCAATAACCATATACTCATGAAAAGTAGCAGAAAACGCTACTAAAAATTAATTAAAAATTACCTCGCAGAAAAAACTGCTGAAACTAGCAGATGTTTTGCTAAATACTAGTAAAATAAGAACAGCAATAATAACTTTTAAATTTACAGAATTTTAGGTATAATTAAGTTAACTTTTAGTTAATTTAAAATGACAAATTATATTGTAAAATCTCCATTAAATTTTGCAAAATATTGGTTGACTAAAAATATCAAAAAAAAATTGTTAAATCAAGAAAATTTTTGTTATTTTTAAGTTAAATTTAGTCGAATGCATATAGCGGTCTATCCTGCTAAAATTAACAAAAATATTAGATAAAAAAAAATAAATAGAAAACTGCTCATTTCAGAAGTTTAGATATTTATTTGCATTAAAAAAATCAAAAAAAAAAAAATTTTGAATACTTAAAGATTTTGTTATTATTTTTTAGTCTACCACTAATTATTAAGTAAAATTTTTTGTTGATTTTAGCAGGTTAAGTTGTTATTTTCTTCTAACTGAAATTTAACTTAAATATATCTAAAATTCTCTATATACTACATATAAAAGTTTTATTTTTGCTGTTCCTGTCTAAATAATATATAGCAAAAATAGTCTGTAATTTCAGCAGTTTTTTTTGCACGGTCATTTTTAACAAATTTTCAAGATAGTTTTAACTAAAATTTTTGCAGACTTTTTTCTATTAGTGTATGAATCAGTTGCCAATCCTGATACTAACTTGTAACTATGACGCCAGACTTTTGTCTGTAGTATTAATTAAATATACACTATAAAGGATTGAAATCAGTCATATTGCTTATTTTAAAACGAAGTGCGAATGCTTATAAAATGTAAGGTGTAATGTAAGTATGTAATTTGAAAATCATTCATGAGGTACGATTTAGTAATTTATTGAAGTGATTAATTTCCGTTAAAGCTTTTATCAAAACTAATTATTTGCTAAAGCGGAAATAAGTTGAATAAGTGCTAACTAGGTAATAGATCCGATTATATGTATTGATGTTTACTATGTTTTCGCCCTAAGGCGAATGTTTAATAAATGAAAAGTGCAGGGTTACTTGGGTTGTACCTATAATGCGACGTAAATGGGCATAAAAGCAATCATATTGGCAGTTGCTATTAATAAGGTCGGCAAACAGGATTTAGGTATTTTTAAGCTTTTTAGACCTTTAAGATTGCCATTGCCAGTAATATTCTGAGTATCAATTTTAAATTCCTTTAAAGTTTTTGCAATTCTGAAAAAAGTGTAATCATTTCTTAGCGAATAAAATCTAGTGTGAACTTAAGTAATAAGAGCCACCCAGCAAACAAAAATGATCATTATTGACTCAGAAATGAGCTCCAAAAACATAAACATTTTTCCACTTTTTCCTATGAAAGTGGTCCGTTGAAAAGAGCCCACTGTGTACTCAGAAACGACTCAGAAAATAGAACTTATAAATTCGTAATTTTCCTCATAAATTTAAATCATTTTGGAATATTCTTTGAGTCCGAAAAATGAACCCTCATTTTGAAACAGCTTTTTAGATTGTAGAGACAATTTTTTGGACTGTTTTCTGAGGGTTCATATTTTCTACCAAAAAAAGAGTGTTTCCAAAAAAAACAATCATCATTTCTATGATCCATTTAGGAATCTCATTTATGAGCACTCTGAAATTGCTGGCTGGGCAAAAAAAAGTAATATTTTGTTTGGAATTTTGTATGACATTTTATTAAAAATCAAGTTTAAATTAAAATTTTAATTGCAAACTAAGGGCCAGTTTTATAAATGAGTTTTGTCCTAAATATTTCTTAAATAAGAAATTTTCAAATAAAATTCCATCTGTAAGAAATTTTTAAGAAACAAATCGATATAAGTTCTTACTATAAAACTAGTACTAAGGCTCGTAGGATGGGAAAAGAGCTTAATATGAAAACGTCTATATTTTTGCAATATTTTTTGTTCTTCTTTTGAAAATTGTTAAGCATTTTGCCGAGACTTATCAAATAAATATATGGGTGCCTTATTAAATTGATGAAAACTACCCTCTACCCTGATAAATTGTAAATCAAAAAAAAAACTTAACTTTTTACGTTTAGTTAACTACTTTAAACTTTACTCAACTAAACAAAACAGAATTTGCTCCTTCAGCTTTTAAAAAAAATATTTCTACTATAGCATAATTTTACTGCTGTAATTAAATTTTTATGACGTATGATTTATTTTAGTTTTATTTAAAAAAAACACTCATACGCCATGTTGTATACTAAAGGTTAAAAATAACGGTAGACTCCTTGTCTGAAGATATTATATAAGTACAGTAAGCTCTCGATAATCCGAATTAAAGATTGCACAGGCAATTCGTATGACCGAAATATTCGTATTAATTGCAAAGGTAATTATTTCCAAGAATTATGAAAATTTAAGAGTGGGGCAGAGCTTTAAATGACTTAATTCCATTTAAACGAAAATTGAATTCAGATTTTAAAAATGTTCATATACCATTCCGTTAAACTATTCGTAAAGAATTTATTCATAAGCTTCATTTCTAAAGCTTGTATAAGAATTGAATGCATTCCCAATGCATTTTAAACATTCTTCCTTTGTATTATGCTAATATTTCAGCATGTAATTGCAAATTAAAATTTTTCATTTGACTAAATGAATGAACAAAATTATTTTTCATTCACCTTCTTACTAAATGAATTCAGGTTAATTTGGTTTCATTCAATTAGAATTCAATCAAAATAGAATTAATACATATAATTTAAAGCTTTTGGAAACTAAACTATCGAATTTATTCCATACGAATGCTACTACGGAATGAAATTTAATCCGAATTACATTAATTTTTCAAAAGTAAATTAAATAATGAATTCTTCTAAACCTTTGGAGTTGGGGTTATTTCTGCTTTTAAGGTAACTACATAGTCGTATAACCAGCAGATCTCAATGAAAATTGAATTTATAGTAGAGTTGAAGTACTCTGAGCTTAAATGTATTGAGCTTAAAAAGTTTGCCAAACGAAAGCGATTTTAAACGATTTCTTGCAGGCGACCTATAAAATTTTAATCATGAGTCCGATACTTCTCATTCTTAGAAAAACTTCAAAAATTTTATATATTTTTCTTCGCCTTTTCATTCTTTGGTATAAAATTCTTGTATACACTACACTAATAGAAAAAAGTTTGTTAACTTACTGAAAATTAGTTAAAAATTAACTTGCAGAAAAAGCTGAAATTAGCAGATTATTTTTGCTATTTATTAGTAAGATAGGAACAGCAAAAATAAAACTGTTATATATACAGAATTTTATTTATATTTCAGTTAAATTTTTATTAATAGAAAACAACAGCTTAACCTGCTAAAATCAGCAAAACATTTTGCTAAATAATTAGTAGGCTCAAAAATCACAAAATAATTTTAAAATTTAAAAGTTTTTCTTTCGATTTTTTTTTTTAATGCAAATAAAAATCGAGCCTTTTGAAAACAGCATTTTACAATTTTTTAACAAATATTTCTGCTGCTGATAAATGGCACGCTTATTTTAAAAATTTTAAAGTACAATAGTTGATTTAACTGTTTTTTTAATGTTTTTTAACAAAAATACAATGATGAAGAAATTTACTGTTTAACTGTTAAAATAGAATAGGCGTAAATTAGTATGATCTTTAAAGATTGAAATTTTCGTTTCAGCCAGAGAGAGGAACAGACAGAAGCACATGAAGATTAGCAGACAGACAGATATGCAGACAAACAGAAAGACTGACAGATAGACAGATAGACAGAGTGATATATAGACTGACATATAGACAAGGCAGACAGAATGACGGGCAAACGGACGGACAATTGGACAATGTTAAATCGAATCAAAAAGTGATTCTCAGTTGATGGATATACTACAAGGTGTCTGGGTCTAGGTGCAATATGTTATAAACATCAGCGCACGTAGTGGAGTAGGGGATTACTACTATTTTTTTTTTAATTTTTTTTTGGTACACTCAAAATAATACGTCTATTGGCTGGACAGAAAAATTTGTTACTTTAACAAAATTTATTCCTGTTTTTTGGCTTAAAATAAAATTTGACAAGTTCCTTAGGCAAGAATGAAATCCGGATAGGGACATGCCTCCAACAGATTATTTTTCAAAATTTGTAAAATACGTTTGGGATTTTAGCATATTTAATTCCTTTAATGCAATTAATGTATGTCCCGATGAAAATAAAAATTTAAATTTGTTGATTTTAACAAATTCTTTTGTTAAATTTAACAAATCTAAATGTAAGTAAAAAATTTGTAAATCTACAGTTTTATCTGTAATTATACTGAGTCGTAGAATTTATTCAAATTTAGGGTCTCGGAACCTATAAGGGCACTTCAGTGGAGCAAACATTTTGTCCGTTTTGCTATATCTCGCTTAGTTTTCGAGATATGGGCCATTTTATGAAGTAGAATATTTTTATTAAAAATTTCGGAGGGTCCAAGGTCCATTTTTGGATAGAGATACCCCCTTTCGTTGTGGTATTACACGGTTAGGGGTAGTCGAAATTTTCATCAATTCTGCTCTATCTCTCTTAGTTTTCGAGATATGGGCCATTTTAAAAATCAAGAGGGAACGAAATAGATCCATCTTTAAAACTCCGGATACATTGATGGCTTCATCTACCGGGTAATAACAGTAAAAAAATATTATATTTTAACAATAAATTTTATAAAATTTAAGGAATGGGTTCTTAAAAGTTAGTTTTAAATAATTTTGAAAGTTAACACTCAAAATTAGTAAAGTACTGAGGATTTTTGGTATTGTGTTAAATGAAGATAACTAAAACCTTTGCTTAAATCAGTGTTTCAACTAAAAATTTGTTAAAAATTAGTCAAATCGATTTGAAACCGGTTTGACAGATTTTTCTACTGACGTATTATTTTAAGTGTATAACTCAGAGAGAATCCCGTAAAGAATATCTGATGATATTCCTTAGTAGTACTTGAAAATGCATTAATTGTCAACCATTGGTTCTAGGAAAGTTTCTTTCTCTCTTTTTTGTAAAATAAATTGTGAATTCTATTTGGAATTTGTCTTCTGATCAATTAAAAATCTACGCTAAATTAGAATTTTCTAAAACTCAACGAAACTTTTTAATTTTTAAATAACTTACAAGAAATTAACTCTTTACTGCAAAAATACTATTTTTGTAGTTATTTATTACAATAATAAAAGTAATTGCTACAATAGAAATAATTGATTGTAAACAATTGTAATAGTTGTTTTGGTTTTTTTTTCATCCAAAAACCTCTGTTATTACAGTTAAAAACAACAACTACTGATTAATATAAAAACAACTAACAAAATTATTAAAAACTACTGTTTTTCAGTTAATATTTTCGGTATTACAAAAATATACATATATAATCCATATAAAAATATATTTTAATAAAAAAATACTCTCTCTTTCCACTACAAAAACAAATTCCATGTTGTGATCCAGCTGCGATATTTTGTTTTTACACATCGGAAATACAATGATATTTTTATTTGAAAACTAAGTATATAAACTAAATTAGAATTTTTAAAAATTTAACGAAACTTTATTTTTGTTTTTTCATATCTACACGCAAAAAAAAACATGTATAATTGCCGAAGTACTTCGGTAAAATACAACTTCAAAAGTTTTCTGCTAAGTTACACAATTCTTTAATTAAAATATAATATTTTTTAAGATAAGTTACAAAAGAAAAAACTTAGGTAATTTAACATATTTTGAAGTGCATGAAAATGAAATGAGCCAAAAACTAAGGCAAGTTGACAAAACAAAAAAATTGATAAATCTATATGTATTTTTTTATTAACTTACAAAAAATACTTTTGAAGTTGTATTTTACCTAAGTACTTCGATAATAATACACTTTTTATTCTTTCCGTGTATTAACTACTTACTTCGAAAATACTGTTTTGGCAGTTGTTTATTACAATATTAAAATAACCACTTCAAAGAACTGTTACGAGTGGTTATGTATTTATTTTTCATAGAGAAATAACTGTAATTACAGTTAAAAACAACAACGACTGATTACTACATAAATAACTGACAAGTAATAACTGACAAACTTTTTTGGGTGTACTTGCAATTCAGAAAATGTTGTTGGTGGATATTTGTGATTAAAAAATTAATTTGTTTTTATACAGTCTATAGATCAAAGAATCTAAAAATATTTAAATGTTTTCTATCGTTTATAGGAGCTTCAGAATGCATAATTTTAACCTTTCATTGAATAACTCAAATCTTTCTTAATATTAAATTAAAAAGAAATACAATACATATGTATATATTAAAATTTAGTTCAACTAAACAAATAAAAAGTTTAACAAATTGTGTGGCCTCCATTTTAGCTCTTTTTAAATTTTTGTTTAAAAAAAAACTTTAAAACTGATCTTAATTAGCAGGGTTTTAAGTTTATAATTAGTGCTAAATAGCTTTTAACACCAAAAAATAAACACAATTTTAAAACTAAAAACAAAATTACATTCAAAAAAGTTTTGGCTTAATACCTGCAAATTTTTTTGTTGAAATAGAGTAATATCCGTAATTAGCAATGGTGTCACAACAATTTTTTGTGGGTTTTCGTTTGTAATCCGTTAAACAAAATAATGCAGGATGACATACATTTTTGGAAGTTTTTTTTGTCAAAGTAGTTTATTTAATTAGAAATTTATTAATTTAGTTCATTTTAGTTTATTTAGTTTTAGTTACATTTTTTCCCGAATTATTTTAGTACACCTTTTGTATAAATTTAAAACTTTCATTCACTCTAATCAAATTTCCTTTGCGGTTACTGGCTTGCTATCTGTTTATAACCGCTAATATTTTAAGCTTCAGTAAATTATCGATTGATGTAATGCATACAATATGATAAAAAAAAATTATGTAGCATATGAAAAGGGGTTAATGTGTATGGGTGTGTTTTTAAGCCCCTTAAAATATACTAAGTTTTTTACACTTTTCATCAAAAAAAAATAATTATATCATTTTTTATATGACTGCAATTGAAATTATTCACACACCAGCTACGGTAGATGTTGTTAATAGCATATAACCTTGGAATACATATATTTTCTTAACATATTTCTCATCAACACTAGAAAAAAAATTCTTTTCATTTAAATTACAATCACCATCTGACACTTTTTTTCACAGAAATTCACCTGCTTATTTTTTACTTTTTTCCGTATTATATTATTTATTATTCATAAATACATTTCGTGCATTTACATTCTAAAAATGACTTCTTTTTTTGTAAACCTTCCTAGTGAATGTAGCGAAGGTGGTGGTGGTGGTGGTGGTATGGTAAAATGACATTTGTAATGAAAACACGCGAAGGAACTCTTCTCCTTCGTATTGAATTTATATTTATTTATTTTCAATTCTATACTCTTAATTTAATGCGTCATGTGTATTATGATGATTATTTTATGTTAATTTTTCTAACGAAGAATTTATTTAACCTTAAAATTATTTTCATAAATATTTAATTTTCTCGTTTTACACTTTCGTTCCAATTTTTAAGGTTTTTTTTCAACAAAAATTTTCTTCTTCTTTTTTCTATCTTCCTATTTTTCTCAAATCATTAACTATAGTAGTCACAATTTATATATTTTTTTTCATAATATCATTAGTGTTATTTTTAAATGAAATTCCGTTTTTAGTCGAGACGTCTTCACTACACAATTGAACTAGAAACACTGCCAGAAGGGATGAAAATATTTGCCAGTTGAGTGTGGTTATGGAAATTGAGCATTATCAAGACATACACCGTACCGTACTCCAAAAAGCTTTAACAAAAAATGTGGAAAATCCAACATGTGTGTGAAGTTTTTTAAAGCCGCTCCAGTATTGTAAACATGAAACTTACCAGCAAAGAGATTTCGCAATTGGAAGAAAGCTAAAGCTAAATTTTTCCATTTTAGGTAACTTTTAAGAGAATAGTCGAATAAGTAATAAGAGAATTTTTTTAAAACTCTTTGTGATAGAAAATCATAACTTAAGGAATGTGCTTTATGTAACAGAGATGGTAGACTTTTATAAATGGTAGACTGCATTTACATACAGTAGTGGACTAAAGTGGATACATTAATTCAAGATTTTTCGAAATTTGTTATAATTTTTATTTTATTATAGAAACTTAAATGATTTTTTTTAAAGCATAAAACTGAAACATTCTTCTTCAATAAAAACCTAAATACAGTAGACTATATCATTAAGAAGTTAATGAAAAAAATAATTGCAAATTGTGACCGCTTTTATCCAGTATTGTTCATATTTGAAATTTTCGGCAAGTTTTTTTCTTTAATATTTTGTCGAAAGTCCTTTGTTCTTTAAAAAAGATTTTATGCGAGAAGGAATGCTTTCCACGAGATTTTTAATAGTTTGAGGTGGAATATTAGCCCATTCCGCTGAAACTCCTGACCAAAGATCATCTAAGTTGGTCGGTACTCGTTCGCATTGGGAGAGTCTTCTTTTGACAATTGCCCACCAAGTCTCGATGGGATTCAAATCGAGGCTCTGTCCTGGCCACTTCAAAAACTGGAAAAACTACGCTTGGATATCACAAATTGAACAAAAGTGATTAATACAGATTTAAAAATATTCAAATATGTATCCACTTTAGTGCACTACTGTACATATATACAGTCGAATACCAATTTGTAAGCCTTTTTGTGGAAAAAACTTTTTCAAAAGAATTTTATTTTTTTTGTCATTTAAAGGTGTTTTTATACAAAAAAAATAATTTGTAACTAAAAAATTTTTGGGTAAAAACAAATTTTTGAGCAAAAAAATGTTATCGTTAATTTTTTCTTGCAGGATATTTTTTGCATCTTGCAGACAAGCCAAATGGCTTTGCGGGGCTAGAATTATAAATATTTAAACTAAAAAAAAGAGTACGGTAAAAAAATATTTTCACACTAAAAAATTAATTTTTAAGATGAAAACACATGTTTCTTTTGGATAAGAAAAATTTATCGAGAATAAATGATCCTCTTCATATAAAAAATATTTTTTTTATATACCCTAGTAAAAACGATTTTTATATATATTCATATATGATTTTTATACAATCATTTATGATTTTATACAATTATAACTTGTCGAGTATTGTGAAACATATATTTTTATATGATTATATCAAAAGATATTTAATTATATAAAATTATATTAACCAGATCCACCATTCGGATCAGATAATATATTTTTTATATAATTATATTAACCCATACATGATTTGATCCGGAAAATGGTGGATCTGGTTAATATAATTTTATATAATTAAATATCTTTTGATATAATCATATAAAAATATATGTTTCCCAATACTCGACAAGTTATAATTGTATAAAATCATAAATGATTATATAAAAATCATATCTGATTATATAAAAATCATTTTTACTAGGGTAATTAATTTTTTTTTTAAATCTATTTTTAGACTCATTATTCTTGTCAGTACTGGTAAGCACATATGTAACGAAATACTTTTTGATTTTTCGTATGCTGGTGTGTAACCATAACTCATTATTTTTCGCGACATCGCCATATAAAAGTAATAAGAAATGTAATAACAAAAGTAACTAGTTACCATTACCAAGTATGTAGTTACATAACCACATATCTGGCAATGATTTTCTACACTGGGGTATTAAAAGTTATTTACGGTAAAAATTAAATTTTTTTTTTATTTTTGTCACCCTAGTAAAAATGATTTTTATATAAACAGATATGATTTTTATATAATCATTTATGATTTTATACAATTTTAACTTGTCGAGTATTGTGAAACATATATTTTTATATGATTATATCAAAAGATATGTAATTATATAAAATTATATTAACCAGATCCACCATTTTTCGGATCAGATAATATATTTTTTATATAATTATGTTAACCCATACATGATTTGATCCGGGAAATGGTGGATCTGGTTAATATAATTTTATATAATTAAATATCCTTTGATATAATCATATAAAAATATATGTTTCACAATACTCGACAAGTTATAATTGTATAAAATCATAAATGATTATATAAAAATCAAATCTGATTATATAAAAATCATTTTTACTAGGGCATTTACAATAATTCTTGTAACAATTTGTTACGTAAATTAAACAAAATCCCCGAGCAAAAAATTATTTTTGAAATTGCATTTGGTGCGGAAATGACCCGCAAACACGATTTTTATTATTAATTTGGTATTGCCTATCACGTGATGAAAGGTAAAATTTTTGTTAAAAATGAGTCATTACCCTAATATACATATAACAGATTAAGTTAAAATATGATTTAAATTACACAGTACAACAAAATAAGAAAAAATTGATGCATCGGGATTGCGACACATCACTTCTAAAAGACTTTGGGACGCAGATCACAAATATGGCACTAGAATTTAAAAGTTAGCTATAGTTTAAGAAATATTTGCAAACCCGTATTTGCATAAAAATTCAATTTTGTGGTAAACTTTTTGCAAATAAATATAAAAAGTAATAACTAGGGCAAGGAATTTCATGCAAATGCATGTTTTTTCTCGATAGTCCGAAACTAATATGGACTAAATATTTACCTGAATCATCAAATTTAGAACAAAATGGCATCGATTTGTAGTTGCATATTTTTGCATATTTTGTCATAAATGCATGTTTTTGCATATTTTGGGTTTAAATGCATATTTGGTGCCTTTTTAATGCATATTTTGTACCTTTAAATGTATATTTGTGCATATTTTTCATTTTTAGGTGCACTTTTTATTTTGTAAAAAAATATAAAAAATTTATACGTTTTCATATTTTGATTCAATTAAAATAAACATTCTTAAAACCTTAATGAACTATGGGAAATCTTCGAGTTCTGTGTCTGTTTGCAAAATAAGTAACTTAAATACATTTTTAAATTTTAGAGTGCATTATTTTTGCAAAAGTAATAGTTTTTAGTGCATATTTCTTATATTTTTAATACATATTTTTCTTTTTTAACCGCATATTTTCCATTTTTAAGTGCATGAAATTCCTTGCCCTAGTAATAACCCTATTTTTTACAACATTTTAAAATTATGAAATATACCCTTTAATTTGATATATAGCACGTTTTGACAGCTTCGATAATATTCCCTATGTATGAATTAAAAATTTAAATTTCTCTTTATTCACGATTTCGTTAACAATTAATCTGCGATGAAAGGAATATCAAATTTTTTAATTTACACCTTAAGTAAACATCTCATGCTACTTAATTTATCAAAAAAATTTCGCACTTTATATTTTAATTTTAAGTAAAAATTTACTAAAACTGAAAAAGATTGTGTTTTTTTAATACCTAACAATTAACGGTGGGTCTCATACTGTAAGTTTAAAATTAGGTTAATAGTTAACCCAAAAATTTGTTGTTGTTTTGTGTACATTTTTTTGACATTTTATTTTGTTTTTAGTTAAGTTAAAGTTAAACCTACACCGAAAATATTCCGTAGTCCTATAGTTGAAAAATTTCTTAGTTGATTACAAAAAAATAATAAACAACTACTATAATCGTTAACAACTAAGGTTTTAGTTGAGAGTTACAATATTTGTTATAGTTGAAGTGAATACTACTAATACTTTGAAATTGTCAAGAATTTGAAAACAAAACAAAACAAGTTTGTAAAATTTCAATAATATTTTTCAAAATTATTGTTTTTATTTTTATGTTCGTTAGAGAATTGTTAAACGATTCTTCTTCCTATAAATCCGCTCTAGATGGTAAGCATTTTTTATTTGAGTTATTTGTAAAATATTTTTAGATTGTTTTTATATTTTGCAGATTTAACATTCAGTGAAGATCAAAATTGGAAAAGAAAAGGCGACGGTAACGTCAAAGTATGTGTGGAGAAGAACCATTCCATTACTAAACTATACGTGTATGTACATATAAATAAAAAGTTTCAAAAAAGCTGTTATTTGTTTTTATTTTAAAATTAAGATCAAACGTGATATATAATATCTGGCAACCATTTTGAAATGGGAATTAGTTGATTTTTACTAAATTTCGAATTTAGTTTAGGTTATCGTTGTAAGTAGCTACATTCGTAGTTGATTGCTAACACCCCAAAAAACTTAGTTGATAACAATTAAATCAGTTCAACCATATATTAGTTAGAGGTATATCACCTATAGGATAGTTGAAATTTTCGTTATAATCAACTAAGGAATATTTTGGGTGTACAGTATGAGACCCACCGTAAGGAGTCTGTGAGGATTCTTAAATTGAAAACTCAGATATTTTTTCCTAATCAATATCAACAAAGTTTTAGATAATTGAAGTGCAAATTCCTGAAAACAACGATTTTAAAATATGCATGTTCAAAAAAAGTGCTATAAAAGAGCATTTTCAATTTAGTCGACTTTATTTTTAAAGATTTTGTGTATGAAAATCCTATAAAAATATTTATATTTTCAAACATTTTGATTGGTTGAAAATAAATTTACCAATCAGAATACTCCAAAAATAAACCAAGTCAAAGCATACTGCCTCCCAAAATTTTAAATGAAGTCAACTTTAACAAAAATATTCATTTGGAAAATTGAGATAATAAGGCGCATAAAATTAGTGTTTCAGATTGAATTTTCTCCAAATGTTATTGCAGTAGTTGTAATGTAGTAGTAAAATGAATTTAGTGGAATATGAATTTACGTCGTATGTTAAGATTTTGCAAATCTGATTTTCCGGGATTTTACTAGATTTGTAAAATAGGAAAATAAGTGAAGTTTTCACATGAATTGCAATTATATCCTAGATCCTTTACCTAATCAAAATAAGTTGGTATGGTTCTAAAAGCCCAAAATCTATACTTTTAAACCATATTAAAAATTGTCCGTGGTTTAGGTAGGTATATGAATAAATAAGAAATTTTAACGAAAAAACTGACTTTTTGCTAAAAGTTATATTTGCGAATATTTCGAAAACTACAGCTAATTTTAAAATTTGTTGTTCACATTACGTGATATTCATCCCAAAATCTATCAGAATTGATATGTCTCATGCCCGATGCATTTTAGTGTTGTACTGTGTTATAGACAAAATAAAATATTTAAATTTAATGAAGATAAAGAAAAAATGTTAATATATAACCAAAATGCTGATTTTTAATTTTTATTTAAAAATAAAAATTGTTTTTTTCGATCTTTTTAATTGATTAATTAGAAATTTATTAATTTAGTGCTGTGAAGTATTTGTCAGGAGAGTATGCTGATGATACTCTCCTGACAAATAAGCAAATATTTACAAAATAAGCAATAAATAATAAAGGGTATCGATATTTTATTTATTTCGGTAACACTTTCGCAATTTTACAAGATCTAAATTTCTGACATGAATACTAGACCGTACCTCAAAATAAAAGTTCGCCATACACCCTCCAATATGATGTATTTTTGGAAGGCGATTTCAAAAATAAATTTTTTTTTGTGCCGACCGTAGGGGTCGCCTTTTTTAATTTTTTGTTATAGCTTTAGAATTTAAAATCGGATTTTAAAATGTGATATATCGATTTTTTTGCTTTGAGGAGACCGCTGTTTTGCTATATAGTAAAAACCCAATAAAAAAAATTTAAAAAGGCGACCCCTACGTTCGGCAACCAATATATAAAAAAATTTCTACTGGGTTTAGCGAAAAACTTCCTTAGCAAAAGTTTAATGATTTTTTGCGAGCTTTAATTTTCTGACATTAGGGTGGTACATTAGGGTGGTAGCAACTGAGATCTGGTGGGTAACGGGATACTTGAGGTCAAAATGTCCTTAGAACAAAAACACTGGTCTCCTCGAGAGAAAAACATCTATGTATCATACTTTAAGATCCGACTGTAAATACCAAAGATATAACGAAAAATGTAAAATGGCAACCCCTACGTTCGGCAAAAAAAAATTTTTTGAAACCTCCTTGCAAAAATACTTCATATTGTAGGGTGTACGGCGCACTTTTTTTTTTGCCTGTAAGGTGGTACGCTCAAATGAATACCTTTAATATAATTGCATTCCGAAGAAATCGATTTACGAAAACAGCTTTCGTTCAATTTTCATTTGTTTGCAAAAAATAAAACAAAAGTCACTTAATTAGAGATAATCGTTTTCTTTGCTAGTAGTTTTAGATACAGACATAAATTTCGAAAAAAAAACAAACCTCATATGTACACATGTGCACTCAAAAAAATTTGCCGGTAGAATTTACTGGAAACGACAGTTAAAACAAAGGTTAATTGCCATTTTAACTGCATAAAAATGACAACTAGGATATTATTATTGTAGTTATTTTTAAGTGTTGCAAAATAGCTAACAAATGAATTAAAAACAACTAACAATGTCGTGAAAATAACTGGAAAATTTTTACTACACAAATTTTGAAAATACAGTTTCTAATTTTAGTCATATTTTAATTAAAAAAAACTATTTTTTCCTTTCGATTACAAAAAAATGTGTTATTATAACTTCATTCTACTTAAAATTGAAGTCGAAATTCCAAACGGTTCTCCAGATCTAACGTTTCAATGCATAACATTTTCAGATTTTTATTTTACAGGCAACTGTGACTACCAAAAATACTAATTCTGGCTAGCTTTGGCAACTTTATCTTGTCCGCCATTTTAAATGTTTATTTCTAATCGCGAAATTAGATTCAGTAACCTAAAAGCCAACACAACACAAAGTTCCTGTTCGATCCGATGCAATTTATTTTTTTTTCGCCATATTGGATCCGCCATTTTTAATCTTAACCTTTTGACTTAATTTTTTTAATTCACTGAAATTTACCTGGAATTATGGGACTTTGGCAAAAAAAAATTTAAGTTCTGGCCCTGTTTGCGCTTATTCGTTTCACATACAATTATATGTATGTATGCGTCACGGAATTATGCCCTGGATGCACAATTATATGTAAAGAAGCAAAATTTATGTATTACGAAAATACTCTAAAGCAAAGTAGCGAAAATTTGTTTTTGTTTCCCATGTATTTTTAACGAAAGTGATTGGCAATTTCTTTCGTTTAGACTATTTTCGTAATAGATAAACAGGGAAATGATTAATTGAACATTGGGTCTGTTTGTTTACATTTCTGGCAAAAAATAGTAAACTTGGAATGTACTAAAGCATTGCCAAAAATGAATTGCTTTTCATAATAGCTAAAGTAGTAAATCGAAACAATTGAATTAAAAAATTGGCAAAAATTTCCTTGAAAACGAATTATAAAAAACTAGTAAAAACAGTAAAAACTAGCTTTGTAAACCGACATATTTATTGAGAATAAAATTGATTCTTTTAGATCGTTGTAAAAGTATTATGTATTTGGGTATTGAGTGCCATTTTGTCGAGTAATCAATTAATTAAAAGTACCTAATCAATATTTTCAACTATAAATTTCAAGCGAAACGATAACTTTGCAAAACTATTTCGCTTGAAATTTTGCAACAACAGGTCACCTCTAAGACCCCTAAAAGTTGGACTTTTAGGACATCTTGGAAAGCTATGCTGCCATACAAAATTTTTGAAAAATCGCGATTTTAACGTATAGGCCGCTTAGATGAATCATTTTTTATTGAAATAATTTCCTTTTAATTGCTTCCTTACTAAGGCATAACATTTTTAAGGTCGATTGTACACTGGCGACTAAAGTCGCTGAAATAGCAAAAAACCATAAAAACGCTAAGTAGTGGTTTAAATATCAAGATTAGCACTTCGCATTTATATCGTAAATATGGCCACAGGTCCTGTGCTTACATTTTAAAACAAAAAAATTCATACTAATTGAATTTGAAAAAATGTTTATATAAAAAACTGAATGGACAACCGCCAAACTATAAACCATTTAGCGAAAAATCTGTACCATTGATCGAAAAATAAAGAACGCCATTGTAATCAGCATGTCCGAAATATATAGAATTGATGGTCAGAGCTCTATTAATTTTTAAAAGTCAAGATTTTGTCATGCAGTGTAATTTGCCAATGAGAAAACCTATGAAAATGTAACTCTGTTTTCTTGTTTGAAAATACAGTCCTGTTTTTGAATGAACACAAATTGTATTGAGTAGTATCGAGTCAATATTTGAAAAATATACGGCTGTGTTCTGCATTTCGAAGTGATTTAAAATCGCAGTAAAATTGAAATTTAAGGCCTTAATCCACTGTGTTCCAAAATTTTATTTGATTCGATTTCTATTTTTTTTTTTTCCATAAAATGAGCTTCGTACAATCGTAATTCACTTAAATTTTAAATAAATCCCAATGGAATTGAGAAAAAATGTATGAAATTTTCACTTTCACCCAAAAGTGAAATACAGAACATGCCCGATTGAGTGGTAACGAGTATTAAAAACTAACAACATTTTACAACTCTAATTTTAGAATACGAGTATATCTATGTTAAATACTAAATACAAACCTTAATATTTTTTAAGAATTAAGCCGGCTTCACAATGCTGGAGTATTCCATTCTGCAGAGTGGAGTGTACTAAAATAGAGATGACATGATACCAAAAATATGTAAGTGTTAAAAAGAAAGGAACAAAATCCACTCTGTAGAGTGGAGTACTTCAGCTGTGTGAATCCAGATTTATGCTCAAAAGAGTCACTTTTGACTTACCAATAAAAACAGCAGTTCAAAAATTATTTTTTAATAAATTGTTTATTCTAATTATAATTTTATTTTCCTTATACTAATAAAACTAAACCTCTTTTTTACTTAATCTTTTAAACATCTTAAAAAAGCCTGCTCTCCCCCAGTGGCTCTTAAAGAGTGAGAGTATAGGGGAGCCAAATTCGACTTTTAGCTAAATTTGTTTCAAAAACTAATACACACTTATAACATACGTATATATTATTTTAAAAAAATCTTGATACACCTGCATTTTAATTTTATTATTATATATTAAAAGGTGCAAGTAAAGTCCATTCTTATTTTGATCTGCGATCAAATCGAGCTTGTGTAAGTCCGTCTGTTCCATTCAAATATTGTATTTATACATATTTGTATTGTGTGTTGTAGAAGAACAGTGTTTGTAAACATACACTAGCTAAATTGATAGATTAACTTATATTCTAATGAAATACAAAGCGTTTGCTAAATTTAATAATTAAATATACTTTTTGTTTGTATTAATACGTTTTATATGCATGTATGTATTGTTATATATGTATACGAGAGTAGACTATATGATAAACAGTTCAAAAAGATAGTTAAGAGACATAGTTAGAGATATCTACAGTTAATACGATATTTAAGATACGAATACGAATTACGTTTGATAACAATGGATGTTGTCAAACTCCCACAACTTTGCTGTGGTGATTTAATTCAGCAGCAATCTTTTAATTGGTATTTACATATTTTGTGGCCTTTCTGATAGAAGGATTTGGTTGAAGTTTACTTTTTCGGGCACCGCTCAAAAAAAATAAAAAAGTATGTGACCCCCTCTAGAATTAAAAAAGAATTATTTTTTATTATCAGTTAAGGCGGCCGGCGCCCCCGGGCCCTATAAACTGGTAACATAAAAAAAGGACATTTTTTCACGAAATGAAAATTAAATGAGATTTTTCCCCTGCGGCGCTAAATACCAAAATTAATCCAAAAATTAAAAAAAAAACTTCTATTTCACTTATTAACCTCAAAAAGTCAAGTCTCAAAAATTTAATTTTTTTAAATTCGCCCATTTTTCCCAAAATGCTGCACAATATAAATAAAAACAAAATGCATTTATCACACCAAAAAAAACAATTTTTTTTAAATCGGGAGATTTTTTTAAAACAAAACTTTAAAAAGTATTTTTACACTATTTTTTCGATGATTGCTATTGAAATTGAAAAACTTCAAAAAAGTTAGTGTATTCAAAAATCACCAACTTTCGTTAAATTTTTTTGACTAAATTACCCATTTTTGTATCTTTAATATATTTTAAATGGGTTATGACTTTTTGACTTTTTTTGCAAATATTAAATTTTAAATGCACTAGCCAAAAAGGCCATAAAAAATGTTAAGAACTGCAATCTTACTTTTTCGCTGCTGTCAAAAAAGCTCCCGCACCAAAAGAAATTTGGTCTATATTTTCTTAGTTTAATTAAAATATTTCTCCGAAGTTTTAAACAAATGAAACTCAAACGATGCGTACTAAAACCGATTTACGGTAAAAATTACGAAACCTTTTTGGAGGGACTTTTGGAGACATGTTTTGTCGTTTACAATAATTCTAGTAATAATTCGTTATGTAAATTTTACAAAATCCCGAGCAAAAAATTATTTTTAGAAATTGCATTTGGTGCGAAAAGTTTTTTTGCGAATATAACCCGCAAACACGATTTTTATTTGTAATTTAGTGTTGCATATCACATGGTGATAGGTAAAATTTTTGTTAAAAATGAGTCATAACCCTAGTCTATATGGCGCCACATATCATAAATTATAAAACAAAATGCATTTTTAAAAATCCTTTCATTTAAGTCTCCATACTTATATGTACCAGACATACAAATAAGAAAAATCTGTTCAATTTTAATTCATTTTTTTTAGTGGTGCACGAAAAACTAAACTTTTGCCATGGATTTTTTGCTTAAATATTTACTCTCTATTTTCCTTTTCATCTCACATTAGGATATTGCAAGATAATAATTAAAACTTAATACAGCACAAACAAAATGTTTAAACGAAAAGGATCTTAGAGAGTTTAGTGAGTTTGAAAATTAATATTTTCATTAATTTTCGTGAGCGTTTGGATTTCATTTTACTTTTACTTTTTAAAAATCAAAAATAAAAGTGATATTCCGTTTTGTTTCATTCGTTGATTTCAACTTCGTGACTCTTAAAGAGCGTTAAGAATATAATAATAGCAATAAGTCGTTGTTAGTTTTGCGGGTATGGAGTTAAAAGATATTAGAAAATTAGTTAGCCAGGAAACGGGAAACGATATTGGTGGTATACCTTGGTTGATGGTGGTTATTAACATGTTTAATGTATTTCTATAAATTTGTGTAAAGCTGTCGGCACTAAACCTTCATAGTTGATATTATTTTTTTGTATAGTTTTTGCAGCTAAACATGCCAGCGATGTATATTTTAGAGGATTTGCAATTTCAATAACCTTTTTCGGTTTAATAAGAGATTCAAAAGTTTCACCGGCATTATTGCGGGCATCCTGTAAAGAGAGAGAGAGAAAGAATATGTTTTAATTTCAACAGCAATTTTTATAACCAAGCTTGTATAATATTTACTATATGAGCCCCATGATATAATAAGATCTTGGCCAAATCTTTCGGACATGGCTGTGCCAAAGCCGCTAAATGTAAGGGTGTATTGCCAGCATCATCTGTAGCATTTGGATCGGCTCCAACTTCTAATAAAGCCCTAGCCAAAGATGGTGAAGGAAACTGACAGGCCGGATACCGCCCAACGAGGGTGCCTTCTCTATAACAGGCATAGTGTAAAGCTGTACGTCCCGAACGTACAGATACATTTAGACGATTCAATTTATAGAGTGAGCTTAAAATCTCTCGGCTCATTTTAGGGCAAAATGTTTCATCTTCTATTAGCCAGGCTAAAAGACAACCAATTTGTAAAGCGCTTACGAGAGCCCGACTTAAAGCATTGGGATCATGACTGCAATCGTGGATGTTTGTTACGGCCTGTGATTCTTGTTGTTGTTGGTCTTGCGTTTGCGAAGCTGTTGCACTTTTTTGTTGTTCCACTGCCGACCAACTTTGGCCTGCAATTGATGAGGAGACGTTTGCACCAGTTTGTTGCATTTGATAGTTTGACAAACCTCGCTCAACCTCTAAGACAGCCTTATTGAAAATCATTAACATATCGCTTGCCTCGATGGATGGCACAATACGACCACGTGGTAATAAGCGACCAGCTTCCATTAGCATAAAACTAAAGAGTTCGGCAAAGGATAGTAAAGAAGACTGTGTCATAGGACTGAGGGGTGGTAGAATTTTCTGTTGCATAGTTAAAGCATAAGTCCAAAGATCAATGCACCGGTCGAAACGACCTGCGTCGGCATAATGAGCCCCCCTGTAAGAAAATAAAAAAGAGGTGTATTCTTTTAATGAAATCTTTTAATTAATAATTTTATGACAATGGCTTTGGCGATGATTCCAGATCAAGTTTTCAGATGAAGGAAAATACAATAATAAAATATATGCAATCACAAGTCTTTTATAAAGCTTATACTAAATCTGACAAAGTTGTTATAAATGACAATTGTAATTTTTTAATAAAATTTAAAATTTTTTGGGGGTACCTTTCACCTTTTTATGATTTTCTTTGCTTAAAAAACTGCATTATTATTTTACGGGAATGTCACAAAAAAAATATTTTTCGCAGGAAAAAAAATTCTCAAAATTTTTTTTACAATACATATTTAAAAAATGGTTTCATGCAAAAAAAAACGCTTTAAAACAAAAAAAAACTTAAATAAAAACGTTTTTAAGAAGAAAAGCTTTTGAAACTCAAAAAGAAAATTTTTTTTGTGTGGATTTTTTTGCATAAATAAAGAGTTTGGTAGTAAATAAAATTTTTGAAATTTTTTCACGCAAATTTTTATTTCTTTTCCACGAAAACAGAGAAAATGGTCCTCCATTGGTCCCTATTGTGAATAAATTGTCCTTTTAGGCTGTTTATGACAATGACATAAATGTGGATATTTTTATTTTTCCAAATTGTTATTAAAAATATGTGACAAAGTAGTGTACGGATCAAAAACAACCAACTCTAAATGGTGTTGTTGGAAAATTTTGAAGCTGTTTATTTTTGAGTCGCACAGCACTTTATTTTACCACAAACTACCCAGTGAATTACCGCAATTAATTATAAAAGTGATTATGCATATGCCCCTAATACTTTAAAACACTGACAATTTAAATTTTAGAAACGATTTCATATTTCGGTAGCGTTAATTTTGTCACCTTTTGAGATTTTAATCAATTTTTAAAATTTTCTTAAGCCCAAATTAGTTTGGAAGTATCGTAAAAAAAGTAACGTATCATTCTCATAATGAATAAAAAGAGTATAAAAAATAAAAATATTGTATTTTTTATCTTTTTCTTGTGCATAGAATTAAATGTCAAGTAATAAAATAGAAAATTTCTATTTTCAACACAACTTTTTTACGATTTTACTTGACAACAGTTTCAATGCATAGAAAAAATATAAAAATATATTTCTATATTATTTTAACACATCGAATTGATTACAGATACGTTTTTTTACTTTACGATTAGACTAATGAAGCCTTTAGTTTTTGAACTCAAGCGCCTTTACTAAAGGCACAATTGCTTTCTTTAAAATATAAGAAAATAATTAAATCCTACACTTACCTAAAACGTATATAATAACTTGTATCCGGATGTGTTGGACCCAAAATTCTTTGGCGTATTACCAATGCCTGCATACGCATTTCATCCGGATCCAACACTAACTCCTCTAAATCTTCAATTGTTGTCACTTCTGAAACAAATTCATATGCCGCTATAGGTTCATTTACTACTTTTGAAATTTTTGGCTCCTGATTACGCTCCTCCATGGCTCGTCTCCATAATGACAATGCACTAACCATATCACGCTTCTTATCAACATACGTGGCACCCAGCAATTCCAAAGCATCGATGCGGCTTTCACGACTGACACTGGGTAATGTTATTAAATGTTCGACAATGAGTAAGTGACCCGTTACACTAGCTGCCAGCAACGGAGTCATGCCATAATAATCCACTTCCATTGTTGCACCATGCTTCAACAGCAACTGCAATATTTCCAATGAACCGGATTCAGCACAATCGTGCAGAGCTGTGTTACCCTTAATACTACAACGATTTACATTTGCATTGAGTGACAATAAATACTGGGCAATTTTAAAGTGCCCCTTATAGCAGGCAATCATTAAACATGTGTGGCCATGACGATTCGCCACCTCAAAGTCTGCTCCATTGTGTATTAAGTATTTGACAATTTCAAAATGACCATCAAAGCAGGCAGCCCGTAAAGGTGTTGAATTTGTACGTGTTGTACTGTTGACATTTGCTCCATGTCTTACTAACAATTTAACTATGCTCAAATGGCCAGCAGCCGATGCACACCACAGCGGGGGAGCATCTTCTATAGGTTCGCCATCAAAACTTACCGAACCGACCTGTTCAACATCAGCTTGACACCATGTCAATAAATATTCTACAATTTCACTGTGTCCATTACGGCAGGATATAACCAGGGGTGTGGCTCCGTTAAATTTTGATGATATAAGCATTGAAATCTCCGAAGCTGATCTACCATTGAGAGCACTCTGAAAATAAATTTATAAGAAAGGTAAAGTGTTAGCTAAATGTGCTGAGTACCGTTTTTAAAATTATGATTTTAAGCTTTTTATGTACTTTTGAATAAAAATCAAGAAATTCAGGTTTTTTCTCGTGTAATTTAAAAATTGCCTTAATTGAATACCGCACAAATTTGATATTAATGAATTTTTGCAAAAAAAAAAAAAAAAAAAAACCAATTAACTTTCACAGTAACTCACCCATTGAAACTTTTCATTAAATTAATGGAATTTTTCACAAAATGTTGCGAAAAATTTCATTTTTTTATTAAGAGTTTTATACACTCAATAAAAAAGTTTCATTAAAACTAGAATCATAAAATACGAGTATATAAAGCTTTTTCATCAAATTTAAGAATTTTTTCATTAAATTTGCGAAGAAAACTTCATTACTCAGGAAAATTTTCTGTTCCAAAGAATCGGTTGTAGAATAGCTACTTTTCCTTTGAAACCCTTTCTACTTTCAATTCTAACATCGATGATTTTTGTTTGAAATTGTAACAAAAGCAACCGCTTCTATAGCCCCCAAAGTGGAACCGGTTGTCATAGAATCAGTTCTGGAACTTGTCCTATAACTTTTAATCCGTCAGTTATGCCTTACATATAAGATCCGTGGAACGGGTTCCGGGACCAGTTGCATGGAATAGGTTCTAGTTGAACCAGTTGCAGAATTGGCCTGATTGGCAATCGATTTTAATAAATGTTCCTGTGTAGTTTACTGAAACTTTGCAATAAAAATCGACCAGCAAAATTCTCTATGTGTATTAAGTACTTTCAATTTGCTTAAAAACTATTAAAACTTGGTGTTAATAAATCTTAAAAAAACGTTTAGGGGTTTCCCTTGATATTTGTCTTTACAACAGTTATGGTCGACTTAATCTTCAAACTTCAAATTAAACGCTACTAAAAAAAAATTTCAAAGACAATTTATTATTCATCATTTGAATGCTTCCGTATTGTCTCTGACAACAAGCTACTTTCTAGCTATTGAGTACACAATGCTAGCACGAGTATTTATTATAAACTGGTAACTCGTTAAACGGCTTTTCACTCACTTCAATAACTTAAAACTACACGTTCTACCACACTAATAGACTATTAGTAATAGTGCGTTTAGACACAAAAGTTAATCTACTTGGTTAAAATTAATCCAACTTTTTAATCTTCATCGTTTACACATGCATTTTTTGATTAACTTGGCAGTTAAAAGTTTAACTCTGT
Source organism: Leucophora obtusa (assembly GCA_949987735.1). Taxonomy (NCBI): domain Eukaryota; kingdom Metazoa; phylum Arthropoda; class Insecta; order Diptera; family Anthomyiidae; genus Leucophora; species Leucophora obtusa. The sequence continues at coordinate 360,521,754 of OX465295.1, forward strand.
CAGTTTAAAATACCAGGGTGGTACCGATAGCGATCTGTACATGATAAATATGGAAAATGTCGGCGTTAGCAACATGCTTGTCGACAGCGCCGAAATATTTTTGCGACAGCTTCTTAACGTTAATTTTTATCTGACTAATGTATTTGTTTTTCAGTGCTGCCAACCATTATTCTAAAAATAACACAATTAGTAGTATGAATACAGAGTCGTTTACAAATTGTAGCATAATTACGAGTTGGATTATCTGTTAATCAAAAAGGTTAAAATATGGTTTATTCGACTTGTTTAGTGTTTGATTAAGGAGTTAGGGTAGAGTAGGGATCCTTCGCCAGTGAGGCACATACACAAATCCCATTTTTCTCCAATGTTAAAAGAGATAAAAAAAATTGGAAAAAATATATTTTGTGCACTTTTCAATTACCTTTCCTTGACATCCACTTTGATGAATTTATATCACATGTGGTCGCAGACAGACGTGTTTTTGTGTTTTTTTTTTTTTTTTGGGTGCCAAAAAAATAATGGGAAGCAACTATAGTTTGCAATAACTTCCTCAAATCGTGTGAAAAAAAAATAATTTTTCATTATGTTAGACCTATGATCCTAAGCTTTCAGATAATAATAATTTGATTTTAATAAATGATTAAAAAGTGTGAAAACAGATTAATTTTATGTTAGTGGTTGTCTCTGGGGCTCAATCACCAGATGGCCCCTGGAGCTAAAAAAAATTGGTGCAGCCCTGTCTAAAATGCTCTTTAAGACTTTTCTATATAGATAAAATATGTTTAATAGTAAATTAGAAGAAACATATTCATTCTTAAATTTATATTAATATTTCAGATTTTTGTAATTTTGAAGAGTCATTATTAGGGCAAGGAATTCCATGCAAATGCATGTTTTTTGTCGATAGTCCAAAACTAATATGGACTAAATATTTATCCGAATCATCAAATTTAGAACAAAATGGCATCGATTTGTATTTGCATATTTTTGCATATTTTGACTTTAAATGCATATTTGGTGCCTTTTTAATGCATATTTTGTGTTTTTTAATGCATATTTGTGCATATTTTTAATTTTTAGGAGCATTTTTTATTTTATAAAAAAAATATAAAAAATTAAAATTTTTATATTTTGATTCAATCAAAATAAACATTCTTAAAAACCTTATTGACGTATGGGAAATCTTCGAGTTCTGTGTCTGTTTGCGAAATAACTAACTTAAATATATTTTTAAGTTTTAAATTGCATTATTTTTGCAAAAATAATAGTTTTTAATGCATATTTCCTATATTTTTAATGCATATTTTTCTTTTTTAGCCGCATATTTTAGGCGCATATTTTCCATTTTTAAGTGCATGAAATTCCTTGCCCTAGTCATTATATTGTAATTTTAAATAATTTTTTTTTAATATAGTGGAGATTTGTTGCTTAAAAAGAATCACATATCTTAAAGAACTGATTCTAAAATATTTATTTATATTATTAAAAGATTGATTTTGCTGTATTAACAAAAAAAATTTTGTTGAAATTTTATCTAGCTATTTCGGCGAAGTTACGCCGATTTGAGTCACTTTGAAAATCATTAAAAACCATAAGAGAAAATATGCAAATAATTAGAATAAAAATCGTAAGAATTAAAGCCAAGATATGTAGATCTTCAATTTGAAAGTAATTTTTGAAAAATGATTAGCGGTTAAGAAATGACAGTGCTTTGAAAAGAAAGTGGCGAAGGATCCCCCTCTGCCCTAATCCCACTTTTACAAGATTACCTTTTTGTGTAAACGCACTTTAAGTTGTGTTTGAGATTGTCTAACACAGTGCAACAAATTTTGGGAAATTGCTGTCAGCTTCAACGGTTCTAACGTAAAATTAAAGTAGCCCATTACACAAATAAATCCCCCAGACGGTTTTGCAAAGTTAGCTCGGACTTCTACTTGATGGCCCTTTGAAATGTCTGTTTATTTCAATGGTAATCTAGGCGCGAAAATGCAGTACAGGTTGTCCATTTATATCCAAATTATTTGAATAGGTCCAGCGGTTAAAACGTTGTGTGTGAAAATATGAGGACAGCTTCAAAGTTTCCATACAAAATGGTACATATCAGTGGTTTGAGTAAAGAAAAGCTCTCGGCTAAATTTGGTTTCCACGCTAATGTACAAGAACCTACTTAATAGTATCCCCCTTTTGTGGAAAAATTGGCTGTATAGTGTGTGAGTCTACTGAAAATGACAGTTAAAGCAAAGGTATATACAGTTGAAATACGACAAAAGTATTTACCTTTAAAATAACTAAAAATGGAGATATTTTTAACTGTTGAAAAATAACTAAAAATGTATTAAAAATGACTAACAACATCGTAAAAACAACTCACAAATATTTAATACAAAAATTTTTAAAACAAAAGACAAAATTGGTAAAAATTACTGTTTTTTTTACAACTATTTTTTTTATTATAAAAATATACTCTAAGAAAAAAAACTACTTTTTTCGATTACAAAAAAATGTGTAATTTGTTCACCCTTCTCTAAATTTTAAATCAAAATTCCAAACAGTTCTTCAGGTATTACGATTGTATGCGTTAGGGTAACAAAACAATTTTAACCCTCTAACCGGCAAGCCCGCCTCCATATATTAAATTGTCCACAAATGCGCCAAATGAGTATTTTATAATAAGAAATTAGGATTTTTTAATAGAAAACAAAATTGGTAAAATTTTGTGTCAAGAATTTTTTTTGTATTCAGTGCACGGTTTTGAAGCGAGACAGCGTCAAAAATAAAATTTCGTAAAATTTCGAAAAATAAATATTTTTAAAACAATCAAAATTTTCAAAAATCGTAAAAACATATTTAAATTGCCTAAAACAATCGATAATGACCACAAAGAAAGATTAAGCTTAATCTATTCAAAAAATTCCTTACTTTGGCTCAAGAACACACAGGATTCCAAAAGGGTACCTTTAAAGGACATCGCCTTAACTTGGAAAAGAATGTACGAATTTTTATGAAATTTGGTAAAAAGAATATATTTGGTATAAGTAGCAAAGCTTATAAGTTTGAATAATATATATTGAAGTGTGGTGCGTTTTCGCTCAATTTCGCATTTTTCGAAAAACGAAAATCGCTATATCCTCTTAAGTAACAGCACAATAAATATAATTTTTTTATTGTAATTACATCTTCGTAAGAGGAATAATTTATGCTTAAACCTTGTAATTTTTATGCACTAGTTCTCGAGATTCAGTCTTAACCTATTTTTGACCATATCGCCTAAAGTAGGCAACGAAAAAAAATATTGTATAAGAACTTATTGTTTATTTTTCGTGGGGAATACTTGGTACAAATTTTATTGCAAAAAAGCTTAGGCCGGTTAGAGGGTTAAACTAAACAAATACAAACTAAACAAGAATTTTAAAAACTCATCGAAATTTTTAATTTTTTAAATAATTTACAAAAACAATTGTTAACTGCGAAAATACTGTTTTGGTAGTTGTTTTTTATAATTTTAAAAATGACTGCTTTAAACAACTTTTACGAAAAAAGTACTTTTTGTTAGTTGTTTTTTTTAATAACTGTCAAAATATTTGTTTTATATGTATATTTCCATAGAAATACAACAGCAATTATACCCAGTGTAGAAACGGTAATGACATATCATTATTTTTTGGACTACCAGTAATGACACCCACTTACCTTCTGTATTATTTTAAAACATATAATAATGAGTTACTGATAATGACTTATTTTTATCATTATTTCAAATAGAAAATAATTTTTTAGATTTTTTTTTAAATTTTTTGAAATCTATTTTTAGACTCAATATTTTTTAAACACTGGTAAGGATATATGTAACCACATATTTTTTGATTTTTTGTATGTTGGCGAGTAAGCTACTTGTGTGCAGCAGGTCAATTGTGTTTTTATCTATTAAATATTACATGTCGATATAGCTCAGATGGTAGAGCTGTTGACTGGCAATCTGTAGACCCAGGTTCGATTCCCGCACCAGCAAATTTTATTTAAAAAAAAAATACAAAAAAAATATTTTTTTTTATATAATTTATTTTTCAGAAAATCTATTTTTAGACTCATTATTTTTGTCAGTACTGGTAAGCACATAGGTAACGATATATTTTCGATTTTTCGTATGCTGGTGTGTAACGACAACTCATTATTTTTCGCGACATCGCCATATAAAGGTAATAAGAAATGTAATAACAAAAGTAACTAGTTACCATTACCAATTATGTAGTTACATAACCACATATCTGGTAATGATTTTCTACACTGGGTAGTTAAAATTAACAACTATTGGTTAATATACAAACCACTGTCATGTAGTAACTGTCAAAATTGTTTGAGTGTTGGGATAAATTTAGAATAAATCAAATATTATTTATCCCACAACTGCAAAAACATGTTGAATATTTTCTCTTTCACATTGTAAAACAGTACAGTTGCCGACTTGCTCCCCATTGGCACTGGCTCAAGTTTGGAGGACAGAGTACCGATTCTGAATAGTTTATGAAGCTATGAAGCGGTGAAATATATTTTTCAATTGTTTAAAAATAATGAAAACAAATGACAGTTTTTATCACTTCACCGCATATAAGCATAAGTTCAAACAATGTTCGCTCCATTAATTTTTTTTAAGGTTGGCAACCAATACCTTTATAATACTGTTATCCGTTTCAAAACCGTTTCAAATTGATAACTTTAACCGTTACCAATACCGAAATTTTTGATTTTATTATTTATTATTAATCGGTTTTTAAGAAAATGAGTTTTTTATGCTTTTAGGAAACAAAAATATTAAACTTTATACTGCAAAATACCCAAAATTTTAATTAACTTTGATTTTTGTTACCTCCTGCCTAAATCAAAGAAAATTGTACATTAGAGCGTACCACCTTACAGGCAAAAAAAAAGTGCGCCGTACACCCTCCAATATGAAGTATTTTTGCAAGGTTTCAAAAAAAAAATTTTTATTTTTTTTTTTTTGCCGAACGTAGGGGTCGCCATTTTACATTTTTCGTTATATCTTTGGCATTTGCAGTCGGATCTTAAAGTGTGATACATCGATGTTTTTCTCTCGAGGAGACCAGTGTTTTGCTCTGAGGGCATTTTGACCTCAAGTATCCCCTTCTAGTAGTTACCCACCAGATCTCAGTTGCTACCACCCTAATGTACGACCCTAATGTCAGAAAATTAAAGCTCTCAAAAAATCATTAAACTTTTGCTAAGGAAGTTTTTCGATAAACCCAGTAGAAATTTTTTTTATATATTGGTTGCCGAACGTAGGGGTCGCCTTTTTAATTTTTTTAATTGGATGTTTACTATATAGCAAAACACTGGTCTCCTCGAGGCAAAAAAATCGATATATCACACTTTAAAATCCGACTTTTAATGCTGAAGCTATAAAGAAAAATTTAAAAAGGCGACCCCTACGTTCGGCAAAAAATAATTTTTTTTTGAAATCACCTTCCAAAAATACTTCATATTGGAGGGTGTACGGCAACTTTTTTTTGAGGTACGGTCTATTGTACATCAACTTACAAAATTGTTCTTGTTTCACATGTTATTTTTGTCTAATTTGACACACGCCAAATGCCGTAAGCTTAATAGAAAAATAGTACTGCAAACTTCCGTACGGTTATCAATTTTTAATTTGCGTTGGCAACACCTCGTTTCTTAACAACACATATTTTTGCTAGTACCATGCGAATATTGTTTTGTTGGGATTATCGTTGTTTTCACAAATTTTATTGACAACGAACATACAAACATACATATAATACTACTCAAAGCGTACTTTTATGTAAAATCGCTGCTTTTCAAAAAGTATTGAGTTATTACTGGATTTTACAAAATCAGACAGCTGATATACAAAAGTAAAAAATTCTCGTCCCGTTGAATTCTTGTACTATATGCAATGTCTCGGTTTGTGTGTTCCTATCATAATTTTCTTATTGCAGACAACTGATGAGTTGGGGTTATGCCCACGAAACAATTGTATTGTCTATCATGAAAATGGTCAACCTTTTTGAAAGAACAAATAAAATCTAATATGACAATAGCATATTAGAATTTGGACTTGAGGTAGAACAATATTCTAACTAAATATATGAACACATAATTTATTGTGAAAATGAAATTTTTCAATAATACCGGCAGAACCGGTATTGATGTTTCAGTTACGGTAATACCAATAGCGATACCAATGAAATACCGTTACCAATGTCAACACCGAAACAAACAAAAAATCGATACCAATAGCATTATGTTTTGGTTGGTAACCTTAATTTTTTCTTTTAAAAAAAGTGTTTTAGGATTTTTGGGTCGGATGTTAAAGGGACACAAAACTCTATGTTCAAATATTAAAATGTTCGGCTTCGGTTCGGCTTTAAAAAAAAGAGTTCTGTCTAAAACATAGATGTCAAAGCACAATGACATTTGACGCCATTCGCAAAAATTAAATCGTATTCACATTATGACATTACTCGACTTTCATTTTGTGTGGGAATCATTGAGTCTGAAATTTCTTTCACTGTGTTACTAGCCGGCATTTTTTTATTTCAAACCAGATGGGGTGTGTTTAATTTTTTGTGTTTTTTAAATTCTGAGTACATTTCTAAAAGAAAACTGATACATTCTGTGATCTTCTAGGATTTTATCCGACAAATGTTTTTACACAGAACTGCAGAATTTTAAAGTGAAAAAGAGTGGTCCGTAAAACGAGGCTCTCATATAATTTAAAAAGTACCTTTGTACGCAATATCGGTCTGTATGTATTTTTATGCTGTTTTTTTGTAGGTTTTTTTTGTTTTAGTCTCATTCGATTTTAAACATTTAAACTTGGCAATGAACTCGTACAATGTCAATGCATTGAAGAGTTGAGTGAAATAAAATTTTAAAAATATATACTAAAGGAAATACAAAAACTATTTTGTTGTTTAAACTAAATGCATGTGTTTTCTAAAAATATAATCGGCAAAAATACAAAAAAAAATCTGAAAAATGCAAACGAAGAAGACTCATCACTATTTAATTGAATGCACAAAAAATATCAACCACAACAGAGTAGAAATGCTATAAATCATATAATCAAGTTTTAGCAAAAAAAAAAAAAAAAAAAAAACAAATTAATAAAAAAAGAGGCAGGTATTTTTGTGTACTATGCAAATCGAAAAGCAATTTGCAAGATAATGTCAATCAAGAAAAAAACAAAAACATTTAATATGTGTTATGTATTAAGTAAATAAATTTATAGAATTAAAAATTTCCTAATTTAAATATAATCGAAAAACACGTTAGACTGATCAGGAAGAAAAAATTTAAAACAACACAAGAAAATCCCTCCCAACGCAACAAGTTTTCTGGATTTTATTCACATGACAACGTCTTACAAAGAGAGTCTGTTTGTGGATTCCCCCCAAGTTTTGATAAAACTTGTGTATGCAATGATTAACCCGTGGGACTGTTAAACATAAGGTTAAGGGTTCGAACCCCAGCCACGTCAACACGAATTTAGGAAAACTACGTATGCATGACTTTTCTATCACTCATACATATCGCAGCGTCTGCGCACTTAAGCACACCGAAGTAAAATAACATAACAGGGCTATGAACTAAAAAGCTTCACCAAAGTTCGCCAACTCTCCAACAACTGTTCTAAGATTCAACATCTCACGCAATTAAAGAGTTGGCATACACTAATAGTAAACCGTCTATTGAAATGCTTTCTGAAGCTACTAAAATTTAGTTAAAAAAGATCTTGCAGAAAAACTGCTGAAATAATTAAGCACGGTCATTTCAATTAATTTTTAGTAGCTTTTTTCTGCCATATTTACAGGTTTATTTCTACTAATATATCGGCCTAAGGGGGTCAAAATAAGTTGGAAAGTTGCTCGAAACTTTTTTGTTTAAAAACTTTTTAATAGTTTGAGCATCTCATTAGATGCACTTAAAAAAGTTTGAAAGTTAAATTCACTGTAAAATTATTAAAAATGTAAATACGAGTATTTTTAAAAATAATTAACAAAAGCAGTAATTTAAGCAATATATCGTAGAAATAATTGCCAAATTTTTGCTACAAAAATTTTGGAACAATTGACTGAATTAATTTTTTTCCTAATATAAGAATATATTTTAATGTGTAAATTCATAAATGATTTATAAAGTTATAGGAGGTTTTCAAAACAAATTTTTCATGCAAAATTTGTTTCATAAGCCTCCTATAACTTTATAAAGCATTTATGAACTTAAACATAATATTTTAATAAAGAATTATAAAAAATGTTTTTCCCTAAGATTTTAAAAAAGGTGTGTAATTACTTCATTCTATTTAAAATTTAACCCTCTAATGCTCTTTCTTCTGATTACGATAATATTTAAACCATATATTTGGCGTTGAAAATCTACTATTGAACAAATATTAAAATTTTAATTTATCGTTTTATTTAGACGATATAGCCCAACAAAGGTTGAAGACGCATCTTGAAACCCAGTAGTCAAATAATTTCGGTTTTTGCTGTAAATAACACTATCAATAAAATAAAATTTTGCACCGGAAATTGTTGATCAATTGTTGTTATTTTAAAAGTTATGGCACTAAACATCAATAACTTTTGACGAAATTAGTTCTGCTTATTACTACCGCTAAGTATATAATCTGTGTTTAATTTCAAGAAAATCTGTTGGCTAGTTTTTGAGTTAAAAAGATATTTGTAAAACGTATGCTGGCGTTACCCTGTGAGTCCTGGACAAAATCTTTTACCTGATTTTACAATTAGAGACTCTAAACTAGCTTTGTTGTTATTGGTAATGTACTCCAGATCGTTAAAGTATTTTTGGCAATTTTTCAAATATATTTTTCTGTTTTAAAAAGTTAATTTTTTCAAATTTTCTAAATTTTCACTTTACATGCTTCTCGCTTGAAAACCGTTCCTTATACAAAAAAAGTTTGAAGGCAAAAAAGTAGGCAGTTAAGTTTTCTATGGATATAATACAACTTGTTTAATAAAATGTTGTTATCTAGGCAAAAACTATTTAAAATCTGAAGACCGCCAAAAGGCGGCCTTGGGCATTAGAAAGTAAGGGTTAAAGTCAACATTCAACACGCCACACCAGATATTACACTTTTATGCACTGGAAATTCAATAAGATTACCTGATTTTTATTTACAAAATAAGAATATATTATTAAAAGCCCAGTCAGAAATTACCAGTGGTACAAAAACTCAAGCACTGGCATACCACTAGGAAATCATGGTGTTAAAAAGAATTGACTGGCAATACACTCATTCGGGAAGCTTTGCCATCGAATTTAAAAAGCGTTTTCCAGTATTTGTTTTACAAAAAAAGTACACATGCTTATTTTTTCTAGCTCCTCTATCAAATATCCAAATTTCATTTTAATCGGAATGAACCATACGGCAGACCTTCCTTGTGAGTAATAGTTTTTTTTTATTTAATTTATACGCGATTCTTGATAGAATTTTTATTAATGACAAAACCGGCACATAATCCAGCAATGCACATGCGTTAGCAATTAAGCATCAAGTATGTACACTCATAAAAAAAGTTAGTACAAAAGTCTGTTAAACACGTTCTAATTCAGTTGAACTAATTTTTCCTGTTGTTTTCGTTTCAATCCGTTGTTTAGCTAAAGTTGTTAGTTATCGAATTTCTCCACAAAAACATATTTCTGCTGTACTTGAACTAATTTTTCTTCCTGATATTAGGTTATTTTTTTATAAACGATTTTGACAATGTATCAGCTAATATAGACAAATTTGTTGGCAACTTTTTAATATTTGTGTTTTCAAAAAAAAAAAAGATAGGGGCGTTAGTGTATAGTGATTGATGGTGAAGTGTGTTTGCCGACCAATACAAATTAGAAAATTTCTAGTAAGTGTATTTTAATATGTGTGATGAGTCATCACTGATGATGCTTAATAATAATATGGCGCTTGTTAAGAAAGTTCTAGTAAATAAAATAATATGATTAGAGCATGTTTTCTCTTGTTTCTGTTAGTCAGCAAAGGAACGCAAAGAAAACGGAGGTATACTGGACATTAACATTTCGCAGTTAAAATTGTTTTAAACAAAAATAATAGAGGTTTGTTTTATAATATAAACTATATTTATTTACGGGAATACTATTAAATATGTTATTGTTTTTCTTTTATTTCAGCCCTTTAACATTTTCATCTAAATTCTACCTACAGGTAGACGAAAAAAAGGAACCAAATAATACAACTTCCGCTGGCACACATATTGGCAAGAAAATAAAAGTGATATTTAGTGCAAATAGTGTTTTTGGATTGAGTAATTTATTCGAAAATAAAATTAACAATATTTACATTAGTTTATTTTTATTCAATTAATAACAAAAAGTGTTTGTAATTTTAGCAGCATGTTTTGCAGATTTCAACTGACCCACATTCTATTAAACGAACATTCTTCTAAATTTTTGAATGTTAACTTAATTTTTTACCTGTTTATAACCAACTAAAATTTTGCAGAAAAAACGTGCTGATTTCAACTGAGTAATTTTTATTGCCATTAAACAACATTTCTTATAAATTTTTGTATTTGAACTAACTTTTTTACCTAAAATTTGGGTCACCTAAATTTAGCAGACCATGATTCTCAACATCATTGAAATTTCTGCTGGCGCAAATTCAGGTACTATTTCCTGTTATTTTAGCAGAATTTTTAACTATTCGTACGGGCTTTTTTTTATGAGTGTATGTATGATATGATTGTTCGTCATTTCAAGTAAAAACTTGACCTTGATTGTTTTTAGACAAAAGCTAACATCTCGACAAGTTTTTTTTTTTTTTTGTTAAGTTGACAGCATTTTATTTCTATTATAATTTTACTTGTTTAAAAGTTAAATTTATTTCTTTAACAACACATGCTTCAAAATAATTGATTATGATCAAGCTGCGAGAAATGGTAAAAAAGTAATTTTTTGTACAAAGTGAAATCAATAATAAAAAAGCTTGCATTGTTTGTTTTCTAATAGGAAACCGGTTTTTGAGCGTTTCTCTAAAAATAGGTATACCATATATACTTATATATATATACTTATATGTATGCATACCGTATAGATAGATATTCAGTCAAAATTTTCTGTTAAAAATAATCAGTTGTTATAATATTGTATAATCAATTTTAAAATAAACGAGAAATCTATTTTTTTTACCGACTTTGTAAGTTAAATAATTAACAATTAAAAATAAACAACAAAATTCAATTGATTTTAGGGAAAAAATATTGTGAGGGTAGTTTCTTCGGCAAAGTTTCTTGGAATGACCCATAGAACAAGAATAGCGATGCGCCTTTCTACATTTTTTCGGCCCCCTATAATTCGACCCACCCTAATATACAATATATTAGGGCTTCGAGTTATAAGGGTGGGTCAATTTGTTCGGGTGAAAAAAAAAACGTGACGGGCGTATAGCAAATTCGAAATCTACACAAAATTCTAAGAAAATTACCCTAAGAAAGTATGGGTAAAAAATTAAAACCTAAAAAAACCAAATTGACCCCGCTAATATATATGCTTATTAGATCTGTTTAAACTCTAGAAAAATGAAATTTTATTTGAAAAATTTCAACTCGATATACTTTTTTATTGTGTGAATTAAAACTATGAGTTTGAATTGATATAAGTGAATTGAGTTTTCCGTTAGCTCTATTGTCTTTTTGGCGCTTTTTGCAAGCGTGGGAAAAACGCTCATGTCATTAATATTTCTGTAGAATCTAATGGCAAAGTTAGATTTGCAATTGTGAGATTAAAGATACAAAATCAGCAGTTATATGTATACAAAATTATACTTTATAAATATTTGTAGAATTCGACCGGAACCAGTTTTTTTTGAAATACTGAAATACGAAACATTTTTCAAGGTTTTAGAAAAACAAATATAAAATTATTCTAGAAATTGAAATGAGATCAATTTAATTTATTTATGGAAACAAAATTCTCAAAAACGAAATAACAGATTTAATACACATCAGCGCGAGAGCAGAAAATTGCTATAGAGAAAAAATCTCTGAGTAGCTCAAATTATTCGCATTTATTTCTATATTAAAAAAAATATTGAAAAAATTCTGTTTCGACAATTATTCGGGCAAAATTTTGTCAAATACCAAATAGTTGCCGAATGTCATTATTTTTGACCGAAACCGAATACTCGGTCGTATTAAAAAGGAATTAAATAAGTATAAAAAAGTTAGGAATTATGTAATATTTATCAATTTATTCGGATGATTTTGCAAAATATCCCCTGATACCCCTAAATATTTTTATAATAAAAATTATCAACCTAAAAAAACCCTTAACAGAAAAAATCCACTAAAGTAGAGGGTTCTTCAATAAGAGCGCTACAAAAGTTTTTTTAAATAAAACAAAAACGGTTTTGGATATCAATGAAATTCTTTATTCCTGTGAAAGTACGTTCGATGCCATTATGTATGGAAATCGGTTTTTTAGCATGGCCACCACGGGTACGCTTGCAGAAGTCCAGACGCTGAACCCAATTTTCGACGGTTTCAAGCATAAATTGGCCGATATTCGTACGAAGTTCATCAATCGTCGCTGGCTTGTTGGCATAGACCATAGATTTGACGTAGCCCCACAGGAAATAGTCCAACGGCGTCAAATCGCACGACCGAGGCGGCCAATCGACTGGACCATTTCGTGAGATAACACGTTCTCCAAACTTGGTTTGCAATAAATTGATTGTGACATTCGCTGTGTGGCTTGTGGCGCCGTCCTGTTGGAACCACAAGTCCTCCAAGTCCATATCATCCAATTGGGGTCAAAAATATTCGGTTATCATTGAACGGTAGCGATTCCCATTCACAGTAACGTGCCGGTCTTGATCATCACGGAAGAAGTACGGCCCAATGACGCCGCCGGCCCATAAACCGCACCAAACCGTAATTTTTTCGGGATGCAATGATGACTCATGGAGTACGTGTGGATTGCTGTCTGACTAATAACGCATATTTTGTTTATTGACGAAGCCATTCATTATGACGACCATAAATTGGACGTAGCGCTCTTAACGTTGAGGCCACTGACTCCGAATTTCGCTGGTAAATTTTAATAATTTCGACTCGTTGTTGGCTCGTATATCTTTCCATCATGAAATGGCAAACCTTACTGAAGAGAAATGTCAAAAGAGCGGCAAGAAATATGGTGTCGTTTGCTGTCCCTGTCCTTCTACTTTTGTAGCGTCCCTGTTGAAGAACCCTTTATAAGATAAAGTACTTGCCTAGACCGGCCTTTCGACGCCTATAATTTCAGAGATTATTATACTCAAATTAAAGGTCGTTTGTGCTCTTTTTAAGCATAAGAAGAAAAATTTCTAGCAATATATTTGACAAATTTCTAGAATAGAGGAAAAAATAATTTTTTAGCTTAAAACCGCCATTCCGATTTAAAAAAAATTGGAGATATTCATGGTGCCAAAATTAATTAGAAGCCAACAAGACAAGAAATGCAAAAGCAGAAAAATTGCTACAATTAATTGTCATAGGAGGGGAGTAATCCCACTTCAACAGCTATTTTTTTTTTATATGAATATTGACTGGGATAAAAACACCACTTTGTCAATGCGAGATATTGAGCCTTATTAAGCCCAGTATTTTGTTCACAAGAGCGAAAAAATTTCGCTCTATTTTTGTAGGCCAAAAATTACTAATAATAAAAACTTTAAAATGCATAAATTTTTTGCAGTTTATAGAAAGTTACAATCATAACATAGCCAAATGTTACTTTTTTGCTACATTTTCAAATGGCCCTTTCTATTAAATTAGTGCGAACAAAAATTCCACCGCAATTTCGCAACAATTCCACGCAAGATAAAAATCGTTTTCTTTTTTATATGAAGTTTGACAGCTTTTTTCGCAAAAGTACTAACAAAATACCGGGCTTTTCCTGTAAAAACAATTATTAAGTGATTTGGATTTTGTTCAAAATTAATTCTAACAAAGCTGTAAAAATAAAAGCAATAAAAGAAGTGATTTTTTTAAAGTTGTTCAGAATTACTTCTAAAAAAGCAGTAAAAATACTTTATACTTTAGAAGCAATAAAAGAAGAGGTTTATTAAATATGACATCAATGTTTTTTTTTTGCTGGGAAATGATGTGTCGCAAGATATGTCCTTGTTAAACCAATTTTAAAAATAATTTCAGAAAACGAAAATTTGGTTGCGATTTTTTTTTTAATTCTTATCTCATAACTTTTAGACCTAGTGCTACTTTTTTATTAAAAAAAAATGTCGCTCTAATGTCCAGTTAAAGTGCCTTGCCAACGCTTTCCCAGTTGTATTTTTCTTACTGGGTCCTAATAATGTTTTGTCATTTGTTAGACCGCCTAAAACAAAAGCTCTTTTGCCAAAAACTGTGGTTGATTTTTCGTCAATCTGATGTAGGGTGTTATGGTCAATTATGATTTTTTTTACTTGTTTTATTATGTTCTACGTAATTTTCCATTATTTTTTTACATTAAATCCCCTGTTTTCCAAAATCCCCAAAACATTAAAAATTCTACGGTTGCTTTCATGATATTAATTTATTTTAAATTTCCCATTCTCCCTATTACGTTCAGAATCCAAATTTGGCTCGTTTTAAAGTTTATTTTTCTTAAAACAACAGTAAAGCAATCATAGTTGAGAATTTAACAATAAACAAACAAAAACTAACAACATGATAATATTTACACCCAGGCCTTGTACAACACGTTAATTACATTTTTTAAAAGTTAGATGAAAAATGCTAATTCTGCAGAAAAAAGCAGGATAAGTTTCAAAATTAAGTTAGTTTAACAATTTTCTAGTTAAATACATATATGTATTCTTTTAAATATTTTTCACTAGACATGTATATATTTTTTACAAGACTTGTATATATTTTACAAAAAATGTGCATATTTTACTAGAAAATTGTAAAACTGACTTTGAACTTATATATGTAGTTGTTAATTACATAACTCTTAGCTAATATTCCTCCTGTTTTTTTTTTTTTTTTTTCTGTGTGTAGTCAGATGTTCTCTATTTGTGCGATTTTTCAAAATAAAGCAAAGGCCGAGAAACACTTTTTTTTGGATGATTTTTAATAAATGCTGAAATATGAATCAAACCGCCATATATGAGGGATAGATGTAATGATGGTCATAACAACTTTCCTTGTGTTTCCAGTAGTAGTAGAAGTAGTAACTATTAAATTAAAAACTTAATAGATGAAAAACGACAACCAGCCAGCCAAATAGCACACATCAGGGATGATAAAGTTGGTACTATATCACTTTTTATGGTACTATTTGAACCTCAAAAGTACAATACTATTTATGGTACTCCTAAGGCTCATTTGGTAATATTTAAAAATTTTTTTTAATAAAAAATGTGTTGCAAATATAAAAAATATTATTAAATTAATGTGACGCTTAAAAACTCAAGTAAGACATTTTAAAATTTTTAGTAAATGAATGAGGGGTATCTTGATCTTTTATTTGGTAAATTAATGTGTTTAGTTTGATTTTAGATCATAAATTAATATCACTTTATGTTTAAATTATTTTTCAAATTAAAGAAAGATAATACAATTTTCACAAGTAAATTTCAAAGAATAAAAAATTTGAAAGAATTCGATAAGGCCAGCAAGACGGAATACGTATTTTCGGCTTTCGCTACAAAGCCATCATCAGTGCTATCGAATTCTTTCAAATTTTTTATTCTTTGTAATTAACTTGTGAAAATTGTATTATCTTTCTTTAATTGGAAAAATAATTTAAACAGAAAGTGATATTAATTTATGATCTAAAATTGAACTAAAAAACATTCATTTATTTTTAATAAATATTAAGAAAAAATATTAAAAATCAGTTGAATATAAAAAAAAATCCTATTTTTCACCCCTTTTTTACCACTCTTCAATCCTCTTTCCAAAGGCATCAATACATTCCCTACGGAAAATTTTAACAAACTGTCACCGAACTGGCCCCTTTATTTGAAATAGACTGGTCACTTTTACATGGCGTTGTCATAGGAAGGGGAAATTGACCCCTTGTGACATGTCACAAGACAAATCCTAGGACAGGTTACTGAACTCTCAAAAAAAACAAACGGTATAGCTAATTATACCGTGAACCCTGAACCCCTTACTTACCTTAACTGGTAACTAAGGCTAATCTACATCCCAAAAATGTACGTTTTATTTTTGTTATTGTACATACAAAAGTAATTTTTTTGTACTCTGGTGGTCGTAAAGGTACTATTTTTTAAGCCGGTTGGTACTATTTTGAATTTCTCATTTCTCATCCCTGGCACACATTTAAACTGCATACATAAATACATATTGGTTTGATTGTTTTTAGTGAGTAAGTTTTGTTTGAACCGGAATAGTTTACGAATTTATAATACTTCCGCTTTACTACCAACATCATACAACACACTGACTGTAAACGTAGGTACGTACGTACGTACGTACTAGGGTAGCCAAACGGGAAATCCCGAATCCCGAAATCCCGGGATTTTCGGGATTGGCAAAATCCCGAATCCCGGGATTTTTGAGAAATAATGCCGGGATTCTTATTTTTTAATATTAATATAAACGCAAATAAACAAAGTGAGCAATTTTAGATTACCTACGTTTTTTCTTGAATTTTCTCATATTGACAAGAAATTGATGCCAAGATATTGGTAAAATTATAAATTAAGTAGATTGTTCGAGTAAACTATGCAAAGACTTTGCAGAAAAATTTGAAATTTTGGTAAACACTATTAAGTTTTTGAGGAATACATGCGAAAAATCAAGTTTGTTTGTTATTTTACCGATTAATTCTTCCAAGCGAAATTCGATTTCTGAAACTGGGACTGTAAGTTTTGGCTGGGACTTTAAGTTTGAATTCTTCCATGAAAACATTTGATAACGATAACCAAATAACTTTGTTGCTGTAATTACACGATTTAGTGGGCAAGGTTATCGCAACGAATCTGTTTTAAAATCTGCTTACAAAATACTGGGCGCAAGTGTACTTAATGACAGGCCTTCATATATTATCCCAGCCAGAAAAATACAAACGGGAAAGCGATGGCAAGGTATTTTAACAGGTGGTACAAGTACTGACAAAAATTGCTTTCCCATTTCCAATATGATAACGTCAATAGACAAAAGGACCGGCAGTTCAAAAAGCGCCGGAAAAGTACTGGAGAAACAAAATTTTTAACTTTGGCAAAACGCTGCCAAAACCAATAAATATGTGGTTTGAAATTATATTTTTCAAAATAAAACTTAAAAAAAGTTCATATGTATCTTTTTTTGCCCTGCCGTTATGTTTTGTAAAACAAATACTGGCAAAACGATTTTTGCAAACGCTGGCAAAGCGTCCCAAATGAGTGTTCTGCCAGTCATTTATTTTTAACATCGCGTGGTATGCAAGTACTTGATTTTTCGTACCACTGTCAATTTCTGACTGAGATGTTTCAATATTCATAAAATGTACCACATTATTAATTAACAACTATTAAATAATTATAAAACGCTTTATTCTATAAAAAAATTAGTTACATAACATAAAAATTTTTACAAATAAAGGAAAATTTAAATCCCGAAATCCCGTAAAATCCCGGGATCCCTAAAAATCCCGTAGTCCCGAAAAATCCCGTAGTCCCGATTTCGGGATCCCGGGATTTCCTACAAAATCCCGAATCCCGGGATTTTCAAATATCAATCCCGATTGGCATCCCTAGTACGTACATATTTATGTCTAAAATATGAGTTAGTTTTGTTTTTGTTACATGGAGAGATAAAAACATGTTTTATTTCTGTCTTATTAAATTTTTTGCCATTTTAAACAAAAAAGGCCCTTGGAAATATTTTTTGTTTTATTTTAATTCCTGTTTGAAGGCAAACTATACTACTAAAAATTTACATATACTGAGAGAATTATCTTCTTGATATTAATGAATTATTGCAACAAAAGAACGATGAAATTGGACTGGAACAATGCAAGTTTGCATAAAATTTTATGATAAATATAATTACAGTTAAATTCAAATTTTATATGGGAAACAACAACAAATCTGTCAGTTAAAGACCCAGTTAGTAGCTAACTGAACATTCAGTAATCAGACCTAAAAGTTACACACATTCAGATAAGACGTTTTATTAAAAGGTTAAAAGTTTCATACACTCAATCAAGATGTTTTACATTAAAAAACTAATTTCATAGTAATTGTGAAGTTTTTCAATACATAATTTTAAGAAATTTTTCGTTTACTTCGTAAGAAGAGTTTCATAAGTATACTGGAAAAATTCATTATTTTTCGTTAAATAAAATTTCACTGTGTACATAAGAGGTACTATGTATGTTTCTATACCCGGTCAGAATTCGCCAGTAGTACAAAAAATCAAGCATACCACTGGATAGCCGTGAAGTTAAAAAAAGGCTGGCAGAACGCTCATTTCTAACTCTTTCCCAGCGTTTTTCCAGTATTTGTTTTACAAAAATTGCAGTGGTTTATAAAACAAAACCACTTAGGTTTGGCTTAGAGTTCAAATAAAGTGACAGAACTTACCAACGGTACAAAATCAATGCACTGGTAGAGCCATGATTTTATACAAATGATGACGCTTTGTTAAAAAAAGTAGTCGGAAGGTTCCGAGTTCATTCCGGTTGCAGAAAAAAATGTGTGTTGGATTTTTTTAGTAAAAAAAATTTTTTTATAGCATTGATTTTTTTTTTGTGGAAAAGATCTTTTAAGACCAATTTTTTTGTTTGTTTTCATTTCATGTTGTCATTTTAGGAATAGGAAAGCACTTTTTGCCAGTAGGTACTTGCATCGCTTTCCCGTTTGTATTTTTCTGACTGGGTATTTACAATAACTAGTGCGCTCTGGCACACTTTGTACAAAATGAATATTTAATAAAAATAAAAACTCTAAAAACATCAGCTTTAGTTAAGAATCATTGAAGAATTCTGCTTTATGGCCTTTATATTAAAGAATTTTTAATGTTGGCTGGCATACGTTTTTTTTTTTCGTTATTATACCCTACTCCAGTACGTGGAGAGGGTATTATAAGTTTGTGCTGATGTTTTTTGTAACACCAAAAAATATTGGTCCTAGACCCACCTTATAGTATACCGATCGGCTCATAATTTTTTTTTTCATTTCGATTTAACGATGTCCGTCTGTCTGTCCGTCCGTCTGTCTGTCCATGCATTCTTGTGCGCACTCTACAGGTCGCAAATATTAAGATATTTTGACGAAATTTGGTACACGAAGGACGACGCCTATTAATTTTGGTTGAAATCGGTACGTGTTTAGACCTAGTGCCCATATAAGGGTACCCCCCAAAATTGTCTTTTTTACACGCTGCAGGTCGAAAATACGAAGATATTTCAATGAAATTTGGTTCGCTGACTTACATGGTCCCAAGGAAAAAGCCTATTGATTCTAGATAGGATCGGTCCATATTTGGACCTATCGCCCATATGGGCTATATTTTTGATTTTCTCTTCTTTTATGATTTTATAGAAAATTTTGACACAAGTCCGTTTTAACCCATTCAAATTTCGGATCCAAACATTAGTTGGCTTTAAGTCAGACTGCTGTAGGGTATTATATAGTCGGCATGCCCGACTTTAACCTTTTTAGTCGTTTTAAATTAAATATTTAAAATTTCAGTTTTTTTTCCTAAGAAAATTAAAAAAGATGTTTACAATTTGAATTATTGCAATCAATAATGTCAATGTTGCTGTTTGTAGCCAGAAAAATAATTATTTTCAATGTGAATTTAGGATATTTGTGTTGAAACTCAAAAAATAACACTGCTCTACAAAAAAAAAAGGTGAATGTTATTGCAGTGGTTTTAGTATAATTAGGGGGTGCTGATTTCGAATCTGCAACCAGTTTGTTCAAATTGGCTCTAGGTTTCGCGCAATTCGCGATTTTTTTCAATTTTTCAGTCGATTTTTTTAATTTAGTAACTATAGCTTCGGAAAAAAAACGCTTTACAAAGTTTAAGCTTAATTCCGTGACCTATTTTTAAAACTTAAGTGTGTATCAATAGCTCAATAACTTTTCTAAATATAGTCGCTGAAAGTCAAAATTTTTTAAGGTTTTTTTTATTAAATTTAAATATAAGACGAAGTCCGATTTTAAATATCAAAGCCAATTTGGAAAGAAAAAGGTCCACAATTTATACATGTCATATTGCTTTAACAAATTATTTGCAGTTTTAGAGCCTTTTGTAAATAAAATTAGACTTAAAATTAACAAAAAAATATTTTACTGTAATAAAAATCTACTGTACTATTACAGAATTTTTTTTGTTATTCAATTATTATTTTTTAGAATAACACAGTTGTATGGGAAATTGTAGTTGATTTTAGTTCAAATGTACCCGGTGTAGAAAATCATTACCAGATATGTGGTTATGTAACTACATACTTGGTAATGGTAACTAGTTACTTTTGTTATTACATTTCTTATTACCTTTATATGGCGATGTCGCGAAAAATAATGAGTTGTCGTTACACACCAGCATACGAAAAATCAAAACATATATCGTTACCTATGTGCTTACCAGTACTGACAAAAATAATGAGTCTAAAAATAGATTTTCAAAAAAATAAATTATGAAAAAAAAATATTTTTTATTGTATTTTTTTTTTAAATAAAATTTGCTGGTGAGGGAATCGAACCTGGGTCTAAAGATTGCCAGTCAACAGCTCTACCATCTGAGCTATATCGACATATAATATTTAATAGATCAAAACATAATTGACCTGCTGCACACAAGTAAGCTTACTCGCCAACATACAAAAAATCAAAAAATATGTGGTTACATATATCCTTACCAGTGTTTAAAAAATATTGAGTCTAAAAATAGATTTCAAAAAATTTAAAAAAAAATCGAAAAAATTATTTTCTATTTGAAATAATGATAAAAATAAGTCATTATCAGTAACTCATTATTATATGTTTTAAAATAATGCAGAAGGTAAGTGGGTGTCATTACTGGTACTCCAAAAAATAATGATATGTCATTACCGTTTCTACACTGGGTAACTATGATAAGGCCTATTTAATTTAATCGAGGGGGTATATGAGCTTTTCTCGATATTCGTTATCGTTCTTTTAGGACGACTTTTCCCATATCGAACTCAAAAAAGTTTGACAGTTACTACATGACAGTTGTTTGTGTAGCGTTTTTCGGCCAATGCTCACTTCAAACGAATCAACTGTATTCGGTACAGGTCCCCTATGATCGTCTGGCCCGATTTCAGCAGATGGAACCCTTTTGGTCCCACCAAATACAGAGCATTATCTTGGTGTCATGGATATTCTGCTCTGGCGTTGATTTGGCTGGTTGGCCGGGCTTCACATACGATTTCTTGCACTTCGGGTTGTCGTAATGGATCCATTTTTCATCGCCAGAAATTATTCGATGCAAAAAGTATTTTGCAAGTTCTTGTTGAGTTTAACAACAATCTTTATCGAGAAATGCATCCAATTCATCTTTAAACTTTTTGGTCGAAATCACCACTCGTAAACTGCACAAACCATCTCTCGCACGTTGAAATCGATGGATCATATTCAGAATAAGCTTCGGTGAGCAATCGATGTGCTTCAGCTGCAATTTTTTTTAAATTGAAGAAATAAAGCCAAATTTCCCGCAAATGATGCTTTGTTGGCACAAAATTCGATATTTTCGAAGCAAAAAAAACTTTATTGTTTACAGTATTTCGTTTAATAACTAAGTGAAAATAAATGACAGATGTTTACCCTCCAAAATGCCATATAAATTGTTAAAGACAAAAACCATGTGTAAAAGGTACGCCATCTGTTGTGAATACCGCACTTTTAATTTATACACCCAATAGATCCAATGCCTAAAAGCGCTGGAGAACCGTTTGGAATTTTTACTTTAAATTTTAAATAGGCAGAAGGAATTACACATATTTTTGTAATTGAAAGAAAAGAATTTTTCTTAACAGTACTTATACCCATTTGATCAATTTGTTTTAAAATTTTTGTAATAAATTTTTTTCCTGATCTTAGTAGGTTAGGTTGTTATTTTCTATTAACTTTAATAGTTTTATCTTACTAATATTTAGCAAAAACAATCTTGATTTTAGCGGTTTTTCGGGAAGGTCTTTTTTAAAAAAATTTTAGTAGTTTTAACTAAAATATGAAATATACCAAATTCTACTGCTTATTATTTAGGTACATATTAGTAATGAGTAGTTATTTTTTACAACTGTATGTACACTCAAAAAAGTCAGTAAAGTCAGCATAAAATGTTGCTGTGTCAGCAAATTTTTAGTCAGGAGTGTGCTTGCAAAAAAGTTGGTAATTTCAGGAAAAGGTGTTTGCTGAAAATCAGCTCGCTAATTTTTACCAAAAAAAGTTTTTCTAACACTTAGTCGATTGCAAATGAAAAAAAAATCCTTGCAAAATCACTACACTTTTTGCTGAATATTAGTACATAGACTAAAAAAAACTCAAAAAATATGTAGAGAAATTTTACTTTAGTTAATTTATTTGCTGAAAATTTAAATATAGAAATTGTGTAGTTGTTTTTGTTTTTTTTTAATTATCATTTCCGGTATCTGTCTACATCCGCTATAAATCGGTTATCAGCACAATTTTTGTAGCAAAATAAATTAGTAAAACATTAGTTCAAAATTAGTTTAGTGCTGAAAAATATAACTAAAACTTTTGCTGAAAACCGAATTTCAGCAAAAAAAATTGCTAAAAACTAGTACACTTGATATACAAGACGTTTTACTAATTTTTCTACTAACTTATTTTTTAAATGTACCCCAATACTTGCTAAAGGCGTAGGAGTAAAACAAAAGTAGTTGGTCACGTTATATTTGTAGAGTAAAAATAAGCATTGACTGTCAAATATAAATGATTTTTAATGTTGTTAGCATGATCGCTTGTTGGTATTTTTTGTTTTTATAGATATTTTGTATTGAAGAAAGAAACACTTATGTTAATCGGTTGATGACTCGTCGTTTATCATTCGTGACTATGATGATTATCGATCAAATAATAAAAAAAAAAAACAAATAAACAAATTAGTCGGGCGTACCGACTATATACAACTCTACACCACAGTACGATTTGGGTAATATTCCAGGAAGCGGATCAAATTCCCGGGAAGGGAATTTTAATTAACGGTGTAAAAAATATAGTACAATATATAAATAGGTGTAACAGAAAGTGAGTCTCGGTGTAATATTTTTGGTAGTAACCAGAGCTTTAAAAAGGTATATCTTTCTTTAATAAACACAGATTAAAATTTATTTTATAAATTTGTGAATAAATCATAATCACTTTAAATCTACACTAATATAAACAAATCTGTAAAAAATTTAGTTAAAACTACTAAAAATTAGTTAAATATGATGCTGAAGAAAAAAACTGCTAAATTGGCAGATTATTTTTGCTATATATTAGTAAAATAGGAACAGCAAGAATAAAACTGTTAAATATACAGAATTTTGGTTATATTTAAGTTGAATTTTTTTTAGTAGAAAATAACAAATTAACCTGTGAAAT
Organism: Leucophora obtusa; assembly: GCA_949987735.1. Taxonomy (NCBI): domain Eukaryota; kingdom Metazoa; phylum Arthropoda; class Insecta; order Diptera; family Anthomyiidae; genus Leucophora; species Leucophora obtusa. The sequence continues at coordinate 360,545,344 of OX465295.1, forward strand.
AATTAGTAGCCTAAAAAATTACAAAAAAAAATCAAATTTTCAAAGTTTTTTTCGATATTTTTTTAAATGCAAATAAGAATTGAGTCTTTTTAAAACAGCAGTTTACAATTTTTTAGTAAATATTTCTGCTGATTTTAGCAGAATAGACTGCTATTTGCATTCAACTAAATTTAGAAATAGCAAAAGATATAACAGTTTATTTTCGCTATTTTCAGTCTACTAATATTTAGCAAAATTTTCTGCAGATTTTACAGTACAATTTGCTATTTTCAATTAACTAAAAGTTAACTTAAATATAACTAAAATTCTGTAAATTTAACAGTTTTAATTTTGCTGTTCTTATTTTACTAGTATTTAGTAAAAAAAACTGCTAATTTTAGCAGTTTTTTCTGCAGCATCAATTTAACTAATTTCTAGTAACTTTTTCTGCTATTTTTACATATTTATTTCTATGAGTGTGGTTCTACGCTCATTAATTTTAATAGTTGCAAACATTAGCCCAAATACAATACATCCTGTCCCACATAGTGGTGTAGGGTAAAAAAACAATAAGCGGAATACACTAAAATAATGTTTTTTGTATGATAGAGTGCAACTCTGTTGTAATAAATAAGCAAAATATAAAAGCTCCGTATAATTAAAAAAAAATAATTTAAATAAAGTGTTAAAATAGATAGAGACTATTTAAAAACATAAAGAAGACAATAATAACCAAGTGAAATTAAAAATTAAAGAAAATAAATTAAAATATTTAAAGAAATTTAGTGAAAATTGCACTCAGCTATGGCTGAAACCTGCAGTAAATGCAGAATACCAATTAGGGGTCAAACTGGTATTAGATGCAATGGTGTATGCGATAAAGTTTATCACCTTACAAAAAAGTGTGCCGGTATAGATGATTACTCCATAAAAGTTATTGATGAGGATAATTATGTTCGTTTTATTTGCGATGATTGTATGCAATATATTCGGAATGTCGATCTTGTTTTAGGAGAAATTCAAGATGGAGTTATTAAAAACAAACAAACATTAGTGGACTACAAACATGAATTTGAAAGTTCACTGAAACAAAATGAACACGAAATAAAAGCATTATTGGAAGCAATTGAAAAACGTTATGATGAAAGATTTAGGAAAATGGACAATATACAAAAACAATGTGAAAAAAATGTACAAGAAGTAAAGAACCTTTATGGAAATCTAAATGAGGTTGAAAATAAAAACAAAGATATGTGCAACATAATTGAAAAAAACAATATAAAGATGTGTAATGAAATAAAGAAAGTGGTTAATGATACAAACGTCAAAACAAAAATGTCGTATGCACAGACACTGGCAAATAATATAGTGATGCCAGATGTTTCGAAAAATGTCCCCTTAATAATAAAACCAAAGGAAAAACAAAGTGTGGAAAAAACAAAAGCAGAATTAAATGAAAAAGTGGACCCAGTTAATTTGAAAATAAAAAATGTTGAGAATAGAAAAAATGGAACATTAGTTATTCAAAGCGAAAATAATGAAGAAAGAGAGAAAATTAAGAAAGCAATACAAGATGAGATAAGTGAAAATTATGAAATAAAGGTTCCAAAAGATATCGATATGCAAATTATTATAACCGACATGAATTTTAAAATGCATGAGAAAGAATTAATAGAAAAGCTGAAAAAACAAAACGAAGTAATGCAAAACAGTGAATTAGAAATGATAAAAATTTTTGAAACAAAAAGATATAATAGAACAATATTTAATGCTAAACTAAAAATTGATAATGAAACATATCCGAAAGTTATATCTGGTCAAAAACTTAATGTTGGATGGGAAAGATGTAGAGTTTTCGATGGTACAAATATACTACAATGTTTTAAATGCCAAGGATACAACCATAAATCGTCAGATTGTAAAAATCAAGATGTTTGTTATAAATGTCACGGAAATCACAAGAGCAAAGAATGTAATAAGGAAATAATAAAAAAATGTTTTAACTGTATGAAAGAAAATAGAAGACTGAATTTAGGACTTGATGAAAATCACGTCACAATAAACCGGGAATGTCCAGTATATCAAAATAAGCTTAATATGAAGAAGAGGAGGATAGGTTTAACAGCCTAACAAGCAAGGCAAATTCGTGGTATATATACAAATGTACAAGGCCTGATAAATAACTATAATCAAGTGGAAGTTATTGCCGAAAATGAAAAACCAGACTTTATGATATTAACAGAGACTCACGTAACAAAAGATATAGATGAACACGAAATATCAATACACGGCTATGAACAAATACTAACATTTTCAAACTCTACAAGAACTGGAGGTGTTATAATTTATTTTAGAAAATTATGGAGTGTTACAAAGATTTTCGAAAAAGTAGATGAATCAAAATACTGGATAAATGTATGTAAGATGCAATATAGAAAGAACATTATCATATTAGCAGCTGTATATAGATCGCCTAGCTGTAGTGAAGCAGAATTTTGTGAACAGTTTGAAGGAATTGTAGAAGACATATGTGAAAAGAACTGTGATATAATAATAGCGGGCGATTTCAACATAGATTGGTCAAGTAGTGGATTTTACAAGAGTAGAATGGAAAGCATACTTAATGATAATGGATTAAAACAAATAGTTAAAGAACATACGAGAGTGACAGCAAATTCAAGAACGTTAATAGATTATGTTATAACAAATAATAAGAGAATATCGGTTGAAAACAACAGTAACAATAAAATATCGGATCATGAATCTATTGATATAATTATCAAATATGATGATGAAGATGAAAAACAAAAGCATGTGCAATACAAAGAAATAGAAATATTTAAATACAATAAACAGTTATTTAATGGGGAACTAAGCACATTATTAAATATAGATAAAAATAACGACATAAATAATAATGTGGCCTTTTTCGACTCATGTATTGAGAAGACAATTAAGAAATTTACAAACAAAAAAATAATAAAAGACATAAATCCGATCAACAATTGGTTTAATGGTGAATTACGGTTTCTCAAGCGAGAAAAAATTGTGAAATATGAAACTGCCAAATCCGAAAATACTAACGAAGCGTGGAACAACTACAAGATGGTACGAAACATATATAAAGCTAAAATAGTTAATGAAAAAAATAAATACGTTAATAACAAAATAAACAATGCAAATGATCAAAAAGAAATGTGGAAGGAAATAAAAAATTTGGTAATTAGAAAAAATCCTACTGTGATACAAACTGTGATATTTAACCAAATAGAGTATAAAAAAGATTACCAAATAGCTAGTCAATTTAATAATTACTTTATAAATAGTATTAAAGAAATTAGAGATAATATAGAAGATGTGCAATATATAAACCGAGTGCCTGTGATAAACTGTAAATTTAAATTCCGTGCAATAAATATACAAGAACTTCATAATATATGTAAGAATATGAAAAATAAACCGGACTTTAATAAAGTAACAATCAAGATTATTATAGATAATTGGAACATAACAGGAAATACAATACTGTATATAATAAATAAATCTCTAGAAACTGGAATTTTTCCAACAAACTGGAAGGAATCTATGGTGACACCAATTCAAAAAGTCTTAAAAACGAAAAAATGTGAAGAATATCGCCCAATAAATACGTTAAAAACATGTGAGAAAATACTTGAGAAAGTGGTAAAAATACAGCTGGAAAAATATATGGAAGAAAACAACCTATTTTCAAAATATCAATCTGGGTTTCGAAGAAAATTCTCGTGTGAAACCGCAGTGAACTATGTAATAAGTAGATGGAAGAATATGCAGAAAGACAACAAAATAATGGCAATTTTCTTAGATTTCAAAAGAGCTTTTGAAACAATAGATAGAGAGATATTAATACAAAAACTATATATGTACGGTATCCAAAGTAATGAACTGCAATGGTTTGAATCATATTTAATGGAAAGAAGTCAAACGACAAAAGTAAATAATATAAAATCAGATAAAATCAGTAACGAATTTGGAGTTCCACAGGGTTCGATTTTGGGGGCATTATTATTTATAATATATATAAATGATATGCCAAATATATTAGAAAAATGTGAAATAGTTCTTTATGCGGATGATACATTGATTTTTACGGAAGCGGATACGCCAGAAAAATGTCAGGATAATATATTGCACGATATAACAAGTATAAATAAATGGCTTAAAATGAATAAATTAAAACTAAATGAAAATAAAACAAAATTATTGGAAATAAACATGAACAGTAATTTGATAATAAAAATTAATAATGAAGAAATAGAGAAAGTAAATAGCATAAAATATCTCGGTTTTATTATAGACAAAGACTTAAAATTTAAAGAACACATCGAATTTATATGTAGAAAAATTGGCAAAAAAATAGGATTTTTTAAACGAATAAGAAATAAAATTTCAATTATTACGGCTGTAAATATTTATAACGTAATGATTAAACCACACTTTGAATTCGGTTCCACAATTATATATTCATGCTGCACAAGACAACAAATAGAAAGATTACAAAAACTGCAGAACAAAGCAATGCGTTCTATTTTAAAATGCAATCGGTATACATCAATACAATATATGCTTAACACTCTAAAATGGCTTAATATACAACAACGTCTGGAGTTAAACACGCTAAATTTTATTCAAAAAATGAAGATGGGAAATGCACCGCAGTATTTATGTGAACAATTAAGATACGTTGGGGAAGTACAACCATATGGTCTTAGAAACGCGCAAAACTTTAGGATACAACGAGTAACAACGAATGCAATGCAACGATCCCTGTTTTATAAAGGTCTAAATTTATATAATATGTTACCTAACAATGTTAAAAGAGAATTAAATATAAATGTTTTTAGAAAGGAAAGTACACAATTTGTAAAATATAATATACCACAGAGCTTTTAGCTAAATTTGTATTAAAAATTTAATAGGAATAATTTGTAAAGTATTTTAAATGCTACTAAATAAATAAATAAAAAAAAAAAAAAAAAAAAAAAAAAAAAAAAAAAAAAAAAAAAAAAAAAAAAAAAAAACGCATGTTCTACGTATGTATGTAGTTGTATTTATTGTTGTTGATTTTTATTAATGCAATAAGTAGCACTTGAAGTAAAGGAAATTATAAAAACTTAAAATTTGCATATTTTCGGCATATTTATTGCTGTTTTTTTTAATATACATGCATATAATATGCATATTTTATGATGATGATAATTCTAGATTGACGACTATTGAATGTTGTAGTCATTTCCCCATTTCACTTTTTATTACTGCACTGTACACTGAGAGAATTATCTGCATGATATTATTGAATTTTTGTATAAAACCAATAAAGTTTCACTGAAAATCGTCCACTGAAATTTTTTATTGAATTAATGGAATTTTTCATAAAATGTTGTGAAAAATTTTATCATCTTTCTTTAATTTGAAAATAATTTAAAAGAAAATGTGGTAATTAGTATTTAATATCAAATAGAACGAAAAACATTAATTTATCAATTAAAAGATCAATCATTCATTTATCAATCAAAGATCATTTAATTTAATTTTATTTATAAAAAGTTTCATTAAAACGAAATTCATAAAATATATAAAGCTTTTTCACTAAATTTAAGAAATTTTTCATTTATTTTGTAAAGAAAACTTCATTAGTTTACTGAAAAATTTCATTAAAACTCGTCCAACAAAATTCTCTCTGTGTACACTCAAAATAATATGTCTGTTGGCTGGACAGAAAAATTTGTTACTTTAACAAAATTTATTATACTGACGTATTATTTTAAGTGTAGGATTTACTGATAATACAAACAAAGTATATATGTACTTTAAAGTCATTAATTTTTTAGACACATATGAAAAATCTTATCAGAAATGTGACATTTCAAATGACAAACATTTTAAAAATAAATTACGAACCGAATCCGTTGCATTCATGTTAGTGTAAATATAAACAGATATTAAGTAATTTGATTTTTTTTCAGAAACAATTTACAACACCTATATTTTCAATAACAAATCCTTATAATTTAGTTAAGTGTTTGTAACCGTCGTATAGGACAATCGTAATTAATATTAGAATTAATTATTAAAGAATTCTTTTTCTAAAGCTGATTTACAGGAAGAAGAAGAACACATTTTTATTGAAAAATTTAATCTCAGTGGTTAGTTTATGAGTCAGTTGGTCAAAGTAATATTAATTGTTAATTTGCCGCTAAAACTTTTTTGTGTATGCCACGACCGGGGATCGAACCGGCAGCCCTCAATTTGTTCTGTTAAATTTTTCAGTAAAAATGTAATTTGTAATTTGAACACAATGCATAACCAAAAAAAGTGCATGCTAAATTAATCAAAACTTTTCAACAAAATCCATTTTGGTTTTATAGAAAAATGGAAAACAGCATAAAGTACAACGTGGCTATTAAAATATACGAAGAAAAATTTACCATTGATAAAAAATATGGCTCGGGAAGAAAAACAAGGTCCGCAGGATATTGTAGAGATCAGAAAAGTTGAGAACCTAATTAGAAGAGTAACGACCCAGCAAAAATTTGGTAATGGGTGCGATATACTCACGCATTACCTTGTAATGATAGCTCGTTACCTTCTGCATTATTTCAAAACAAAAAGTAATGACTTACCAATCACTGATTACGTATTGCATGACCTATAAACGGAAAGTAATGATTGAAACATTTTTGAAAATCTATTTTAAGACACATTACTTTGTGTTTTTTTGTAAGCATGGGTGTAAGATGTTTATTTTTCGACATTACGAACGAAAATACAAGACACAACAATTCATTTACTTTTTAAGCAATCAAATGTTATATGTGTGGATAGATAGCTCAGGTGGTAGAGTTCTTGGCTAACAAGCAGGGATCCCAGGTTCGAATACCAGCGTGACCACTTTTAAATATTTAATAAAAAGATATTTGTAATAAATTTTTTTTTAAATAAAATTTTTTTACGAAAATCTATTTTTAGACCCATTACTTTTTCCATCCTCGTAACCACATAAGTAACCAATTACTTTATCACCTCCTCTCCATACATTACTTTAAGGCTCATCGTCAGCCGGATGTATCTTTGTAAGAAAAATTAAAGCTAATATATGTAGGTATGAAGTCGTTTAAAGTTCAAAAAGTTCCAGATAGGAATACAAATTAAAACGAGTAAAAAGGTTAAAGTCGGGCATGCCGACTATACAATACCCTACACCAGTCTGGTTAAAAGCCAACTAATGTTTGGATCCGAAATTCGAATGGGTTAAAATGGGGCTTGTGTCAAAATTTTCTATAATGTGAGTCAGTGCACCAAATTTCATTAAAATATCTTAATATTTGCGACCTGCAGTTTGTAACCAAGCCAATTTTGGGGGGACCCTTATATGGGCACTAGGTCTAAATATGGACCGGTGTTAACCAAAATTAATAGGCTTTATCCTTGGGCTGACATAGGTCGGTGTACCAAATTTCATCAAAATATCTTAATATTTGCGACCTGCAGCGTATAAAGAGTATAATTTTGGTAGGACCCTTATATGGGCACTAGGTCTAAACATGGACCGATGTTTACCAAAATCAATAGGCTACGTTATTGGGTCAATATAGGTCTGTGTACCAAATTTCATCAAAATATCTTAATATTTGCGACCTGCAGCGTATAAACCATATAATTTTAGTAGGACCCTTATATGGGCACTAGGTCTAAACATGGACCGATGTTCACCAAAATCAATAGGCTTCGTTCTTGGGCCAACGTAGGTCTGTGTACCAAATTTCAGCAAAATATCTTAATATTTGCGACCTGCAGCGTATAAACCATATAATTTTAGTAGGACCCTTATATGGGCACTAGGTCTAAACATGGACCGATGTTCACCAAAATTAATAGGCTTCGTTCTTGGGCCAACGTAGGTCTGTGTACCAAATTTCAGCAAAATATCTTAATATTTGCGACCTGCAGCGTATAAACCATATAATTTTAGTAGGACCCTTATATGGGCACTAGGTCTAAACATGGACCGATGTTCACCAAAATCAATAGGCTTCGTCCTTGGGCCGACATAAGTCGGTGTACCGTATTTCATCAAAATATCTTAATATTTTCGACCTGCAGCGTATAAACAACATAATTTTGGTAGGACCCTTATATGGGCACTAGGTCTAAACATGGGCCGATGTTCACCAAAATTAATAGGCGTCGTCCTTGGGCCGACATAAGTCGGTGTACCAAGTTTCATCAAAATATCTTAATATTTGCGACCTGTAGAGTGCGCACAAGAATACATGGACAGACAGACAGACGGACGGACGGAAAGACGGACATCGTTAAATCGAAATAAAAAAAAATTCTAAGCCGATCGGTATACTATAAGGTGGGTCTAGGACCAATATTTTTTGGTGTTACAAACATCAGCACAAACTTATAATACCCTGACCACATAGTGGTGTAGGGTATAATTAAATTCAATAAAACAAAAATACCTGCTGCGTAATGGACGCACGCCTCGTCGGAATGAACTTTAACTGAAAGATGTGATCACTACACTAATAGAAAAAAGTCTGTAAACAATTTAGTTAAAACTACTAAAAATTAGTTAAAAATTACCTTGCAGAAAAACTGCTGAAATTAGCAGATTCTTTTTGCCATACACATATTAGTAAGATAAGAACAGCAATAATAAAACTGTTAAATATACAGAATTTCAGTTATATTTGAGTTAAATTTTTGTTAATAGAAAATAATATAATAATAATTGCTATTAGTACACTCAATAAAAAAGTCAGTGAAGTCAGCAAAAAATGTTGCTGTGTCAACAAATTTTTAGACAGAAGCGTGCTTGCAAAAAAGTTGGTAATTTCGGCAAAAGCGAGCTGATTTTTACCAAAAAGAATAGTAATCTCAGCAAAAGTTTTGCTAACGCTTAGTCTATTGTAAATGAAAAAAATCATTGCTAAAATTACTAAAATTTTTGCTGAATATTAGTGGACTGAAAAAAACTCAAAAAGCTTGTAGCGAAATTTTACTTTAGTTAATTTATTTGCTGATAATTTAAATATAGAAATTATGTAGAGTTGTTTTTCTTTTCATCATTTCCGTTGTCTGTACTACATCCAGACAAGCTGCGAAATCTACATTTGTCTATCTGGTTGTCGTCCAAGCTATAATTGCGGTTATCAGCACAATTTTTGTAGCAAAATAAATTATTAAAACATTAGTTTAGTGCTAAAAAAATGTAACTAAAACTCTTGCTGAAAACGGAATTTCAGCAAAAAAAAATTGCTGAAAACTAGTAAACTTGATATACAAAACGTTTTAATAATTTTTCTACTAACTTATTTTTTGAGTGTAGCTTAAAAAATCACAAAAAAATTTTAAAATTTCGAAGTTTTTCTCTAATTTTTTTTAATGCACATAAAAAATGAGCCTTTTGAAAACAGCAGTTAACTATTTTTATAGCAAATATTTCTGCTGATTTTAGCAGGATACACTGCTAGTCAACTAAATTTAGCTTAAAATTAACAAAAAAAATTTATAAACATAACAGTTTGTTTTTGCTATTTTTAATATACAAATATTTAGCTAAATTTTCTGCAGATTTTACCGTACAATTTGTCATTTTTAATTAACTAAAAGTTAACTTAAATATAACTAAAATTCTGTAAATGTAACAGTTTTATTTTTGCTGTTCTTATTTTACCAGTATTTAACAAAAAAAATCTGCTACTTTCAGAAGTTTTTTCTGCAAGTTCATTTTTAACTAATTTTTAGTTTTTAGTTGCTTTTTCTTTTTATAGATTTATTTCTATGAGTGCAGAAATGTTTTTATTTATTATGAATTTGGGTTGCCTTAGAACAATGTGTTGCAAAAAATTCTGTCGAATTTGCATAAATTTAAATTTTCGAAATTATTCCAAAACTATTCGAGATATGAAAAAACAATTATGACCTAAATTATTTCGCGGGAGAAATACAAATACATGGCGTACTCTTTGTAATGTTGAAACCGTCAAAAAAATTTTAATTTCTATTCACGAATATATGTTACAAAAAAAATTATTAAATTAAATATTATTGAGATGATTTGAATATTGCAAAAATAGTTATACAGTGGTGGCCAATAAATTACAAACGATTCAAATTTTTTCTAATTTTGTTCTCGTTGCCTTTTTTTTAAATATCAAAATAGTGGCTAAATTCGCCCCGAAAGGCAAGGAGATGGTTCAGTTCACATTGGTCATTAATGTGTAAGTTTGAGATTAAAAAAAACTAAAATTATTTTATAAAAAAATGTTAATTAACAACTTCCATTGAAAAACATCTGGTATCTCTTTTTTTACTAAAAAGTGCTCCAATTTAAATGTAGTACGCAGCACTATATGCAATCAGACATTACTTGGTCATCATTTTACTGATAACAAACATAAAAGAAAAAATTTAAATTACACCACACGCTCTCAATTCTCATCTTTATCAAAAAGGGATATTTTGTATACAGTCAAAAAAAATCAGAACAAAATATGACGAATAAGAAATAATCTCAAATAAAGAATATTAAAATAGTGCTTTGACCTTCTTTTTAAAACAACGTCAATTCACTACGTATTTCCCTCATTATACCCACTAACAACCACATATAAACGAGCAAATCTAGAATAAAAGATTATAATGTGTTGGAATAGATGGTTGTTGTTGTGCTTTCAAACATAACAAGAAACCATCAACATGTTTTAAATAAAAACCAGCCAACCAATAACTCTACTACCTAGCCTGAGACTACTGCGCGTCAAGCAGCACACTTGCCTCGTCTATTGGGTTCAAAGTAAACCAGCTAGCTGCTAAAATAGAGATACAGACTGCTGACCTTACAAATTCAGCAAATAAACCGATCTGCAATCTGCGCTAGCAATCTAGCGAACACCTTAGAATAAACAAATGATAATGGAAAAAAATATAAAAAAAAACTCAAAATAGCCATCTAATGACTGTTTAAATTTATGTAATTATGTACACAGTTTTTCTCTAATTTTTTGGTGTTTAACAAAAATACTACACAAAATGAAGCCCGCTGGCAAAATTTTAAATAAACATCAATAAAATTTAAATTGAGAACACCTAAACCCCAACCTCAAATTGAATGTCATTTACACTTATACATTGTAGAAGATAATTCCATAAGTAAACAAATATAAAAATTATGAAATTTATGAAACAAAAAAAAAATACATTTTGTCTACGGGAAATGAAATCAAACAACCAACATATCGGAAAAGTTTGCTAAAATGATAAACTTTGTGAATAAATTCATAAATGTTTTATCATCTATTTTAACTTTGTTTAGATTCCATATTATATGATAAGATAATGGCTAGACCCAAAAAAATAAGTTAATAGAAAAATTAGTAAAACGTCTTGTATTTGATATACAATTTTTTAACAATTTTTTTGTTGAAATTGTGTTTGCAGCAAAAATTTTAGTAAAATTTTTTCAGCACTAAGTTAATTTTGATCTATTGTTTTACTAATTTATTTTGATATCAAATTCGTACTGTTATCAAAATCACATTGGGAGTTTTTTGTGTTCCCTTCCGCTTTTTAAAGAAAAAGGGTTTTAGTGATATTATATTTCGTTTTTTGTTTTTAGAACTATTTACAGCATTTATATTCAATGCCAACAATAAAAATATAAATTATTGAGATAAATTTTGTTTTTATTTTATTTAAAATTAATTTTATATATTATTAGATTTTTAATTAGATCATGTCGCCATTATGGAAGTCTAGACATTTTTAAATTTAACAAAGTTTTCAAAATAACTTCAAAAGAAGCACAAAAACACAATTTCTAGATTTATGGGTACATTCATAAATGCTTTATAAAATTATAGTAGGCTTACCGTGAAAAAAAATTTATTCGGTAGCATATCTTTTTTTATTTGGCATCATACTAAATTATATAAAATTTAATCCGGAAAATGGATTAATCAAATTGTATATAAACGAATAAAAAAGATATTTAAATTGATATAATTTCATCCAATTTTATCGGAGTTTTGGTCTTATTCAATTGCATTAAATTTTGTTTGTTTATATGAATATGTATAGTGCAGGAAAACGACAAATTATTTAACTGAGAGAATTATCTGAATTAATAAATTTTTGCACAAAACCGATAAAATTTCACTGGTCCTCGTCTATTGAAACATTTCATTGAATTAATGGAATTTTTGATAAAATGTTGTGAAAATATTCATTTTATTTATTAAAAGTTTGATACACTTAGTGGGTTATTTTGTAAAATTATTATTATTATTTTGTGTGTAAATTGTTATTGTCACAAAAATAATTTGTATTGAAAACAACGCAACGCAAGGCGTTGCGTATTACCCCCTTAATGAAAAAGTTTCATTAAAACTAAATTCATAAAATATATGAAGATTTTTCACCAAATTTAAGAAATTTTTCATTTACCTTGTGAACAAAACTTTATTATTTTACCAAAAAATTTCATTAAAACTGGTCCAGCAAACTTCTAACTACACAGAAGAAAAAAATTAAAATCATACAGAAACAACGTTTACTAAAATAGAAAAAGCTTTGAAATCACACAAATCTCAGGTTTTTTCTTTTTATATAAAAAATTGTCTGCTTATTTTTAAAATTGAAAAACACATTAACTTAAATATGAAAAAGTTTAACTATAATTTACTTTAATAAGGATCAGCCACCAATTAGAAAATTTTAGTTCAAAGTTCCTTTCTTAAATAAAATATCCTACCAATCGATGACTATAACACTAGCTCTAATATTCATACTTTATTTACAAAGTGTTCGTAACATTTAGGGGGTTATTTTGTAATACGCAACGCCTTGCGTTGCGTTGTTTTCCATACAAATTGTTTTTGTAACAATAACGCAAGGCGTTGCGTTTTACAAAATAACCCACTTAGTTTTATAAAGTGTTGTTCGAAGCAATATAAAAATGTATCTTCAACGAGATATAATTTGATCAAGTATATGTATTTGTATATGGCATATAAAATGATATAAGAGAAAAGATTTTTTAGGATATGATTATATAAGGCAACGAATAAGAAAATTTTGAAAATCGGAATCGCAGATAAATTCATATTTAATTTTATACGTTGTTATTCACTCTTTAATATGAATAGATACAATTGGATCAAACCTAAATTGATCAAATCTAATCGTTTTTTCACGGGTTGTTAAACAAATTTTGTATGGAAAATTTGTTTTGTAAGCCTGCTGTAAATTTATAAAGCATTTATGAATTTACACATTAAATTTTTAGCAAATAAATTTACTAAAGTTTTTTTTTGAGTGCAGTGTTACCAAACTAAATTTTGCTATATTCCGTATTTATCAAGGTTGGTTACCGAAACGAATAACGGTAAGGGTAACGGTATCGAATTTTGTTTGTTTCGGTAACGGTATTTAAGACTGTTTCGGTAACGGTATACCGTTTTCGAAACAGCAATACCGTTAAAAACAAGTTAAAAAATAGCATCATTTTAATTTTTAGTGTTAAAAATAATTATGAGCTACAAATTCAATGCTGGTAGTTTTAATAAGTAAAATTATTATCTATACATTTTTTTGTAAAAAAAAATTCAAGATTATAGATTAAAATATTTAAAAATTGTAATTTTTATACAAATTAATAAATACCGGTAAAATACCGGTAAGTACCTATGAGAATAACGGTATCGGTAACGATAACGGTATTTGAAATTTCTTTAAAGGTATTGGTAACGGTAACGGTATTCAATTTGAAACGGTATTTTGGCGATAACGGTGTTATAACGATTACGGTAACCAACCTTGGTATTTACGGAATAAAACTCAGCAAAATTAATTAATGTGATATATCTTGTTACATTTCCAAAGAAATTCTTGTTTATTTAATATAAATAAAATTCGTATTAAATTGTCCCTTACACTTAAACAACCAAGAGGATTTGAGTTTTGAAAATAAGTGTTGGGCCTTTTATAACCGAAAATGGTCAAGATTTTTGATTAATTAAAATAAGTAGACTAAAAATTGCAAAAACAAACTGTTATATCCACAAAATTTTTGTTATTATACCCTACACCACTATCTGGTCAGGGTATTATAAGTTTGTGCTGATGTTTGTAACACCAAAAAATATTGGTCCTAGACCCACCATATAGTATACCGATCGGCTCAGAATTTTTTTCTTATTTCGATTTAACGATGTCCGTCTGTCCGTCCGTCCGTCTGTCTGTCCATGCATTCATTCTTGTGCGCACTCTACAGGTCACAAATATTAAGATATTTTGATGAAATTTGGTACACCGACTTATGTCGGCCAAGGACGAAGCCTATTGATATTGGTTGAAATCGGTCCATGTTTAGACCTAGTGCCCATATAAGGGTCCTCCCAAAATTATATTGTTTATACGCTGCAGGTCGCAAATATTAAGATATTTTGATGAAATTTGGTACACAGACCTATGTTGGCCCAAGGACGAAGCCTATTGATTTTAGTTAACAGCAGTCCATGTTTACACCTAGTGCCCATATAAGGGTCACCCCAAAATTATATTGTTTATACGCAGCAGGTCGCAAATATTAAGATATTTTGATGAAATTTGGTACACAGACCTATGTTGGCCCAAGGACGAAGCCTATTGATTTTGGTGAACATCGGTCCATGTTTAGACCTAGTGCCCATATAAAGGTCCCCTCAAAATTATATTGTTTATACGCTGCAGGTCGCAAATATTAAGATATTTTGATGAAATTTTGTATACCGACCTATATCAGCCCAAAGACGAAGCCTATTGATTTTGGTTAACACCGGTCCATGTTTAGACCTAGTGCCCATATAAGGGTCTTCCCAAAATTGGCTTGGTTACAAACTGCAGGTCGCAAATATTAAGATATTTTAATGAAATTTGGTTCGCTGACTCACATTATAGAAAATTTTGACACAATTCCCATTTTAACCCATTCGAATTTCGGATTCAAATATTAGTTGGCTTTTAACCAGACTGGTGTAGGGTATTGTATAGACGGCATGCCCGGCTTTAACCTTTTGACTCGTTTTTAGTGTAAATTTAGTTAAATGCAAATAGCAGTCATAAAATCAGCAGAAATAATTGCTAAAAAAACTGTAGACTGCTATTTTCAAATGGCTCGATTTTTATTTATATTAGAAAAATCGAAAAAAATAACTTCGAAAATTTAAAATTTGTTTGTTATTTTTTAGGCTTCTATTTCGCAAAATTTTTTGCTGATTTTAGCAGGTTGAGTTGTTAGTTTCTACACTATAGAAAAAAGTCCGTATAAAATTTGGTGAAAACTATTAAAAATTGGTTAAAAATGATGCTGCAGAAAAAACTGCTAAAATTAGCAGATTATTTTTGCTATATATTAGTAATATGGGAACAGCAAAAGTAAAACTGTTAAATGTACAGAATTTTAGTTATATTTAAGTTAAATTTTTGTTAATGGAAAATAGCAAATTAACCTGCTAAAATTAGCAAAAAAATTTTGTTAAATAATTAGTAGCCCAAATAATCAAAAAAAAAAATTTAATTTTCCAAGTTTTTTTTCCATTTTTTTTAAATGCAAATAAAAATCGAGACTTTTGAAAACAGCAATTTACAGTTTTTTAGCAAATATTTCCGCTGATTTTAAAAGTATAGACTGCTATTTGCATTCAACTAAATTTAGTTTAAAAATAGCAACAATTTTGTAGATGTCACAGTTTTATTTTAGTCTACTAATATTTTGCAAAATTTTCTGCATATTTTACCTTAAATTTGTTATTTTCAAAAAGTTAGCTTAAATACATACTTATAACTAAAATTCTGTAAATTTAACGGTTTTAATTTTGCTGTTCTTATTTTACTAGTATTTAGCAAAAAATATGCTAATTTTAGCAGTTTTTTCTGCAGCATCATTTTTAACTAATTTTTAGTAACTTTTTCTGCTATTTTTACATATTTATTTCTATGAGTATATTAACAAAAATTTAACTCAAATATAAATAAAAGTCTATGTTTTATATTTGCTATTCCTATCTTACTAATATATAGCAAAAATAATCTGCTAATTTCAGCAGTTTTTTCCTCATTATTAACTAATTTTTCGTAGTTTTAACTAATTTTTACAGACTTTTTTTATTAGTCTAATAGCTTGTCTATTTTTTAAATTGTATAATTTTTTCTGCGAAAACCATCATTATAACGAGCAATCATTTGAAAATAAAAACAGACGAAATATTTTACAGACGAACGAATTCATAAGACTCTAATTTTACGAAATTTTTACAAGCCTACAACAAATTATTTTTCTCAATTTGTTAAATAAGATTTAGGATTTTAGAACATTTAATTCCTATAATGCAATTAATGTTTATCCTGATAAAGATAAATTTGAAATCATTGTTTTTTATTCTTCAAAGAAAAGGCAAACATTTTTAATTTCTCTACTAGAGTGGCGCACGTGAGTAAATTTTGAATCACACTCGCACACGCTCCCGAGAGAAAAATTGCAATCACACACAAGCACCCACGAACATTTATTCCACTCGTTATAACTCACGCTCGCGTGAGTATGTTCGAAAATTTCCGAATTTCGTGACGTAAACACTCAAATGTTGCGTATTATTGAGTTGATGAAGGAAAAAATACAATAAAAATTATACGAGGGTACTAATTGGCCTTCTTAGCGTATTTTTCTGAAATTTTTTCTCGAATTTTTTGTAAAAATCCGACTCAAAGGTTTGGTGGTGTAATGGTTAGCGCGATGGACTGTTACACATGAGGTTACGGGTTCAATCCCCAGTGACCCCAACATCAATTTGGATAAATAATACGTATGATTTTTCTATCCCTCATACACCCAGAAAACAGATTCAGTTCTGATAACCGCATTTGTAGCCAATCGCGTGGTTCAGTTGTGGTAGCAGAATTTTTTAGTTGTGGCAACAGAAACCAATTGAGACAGGACTAATTTGACTGTGGCAACGAAATCTCAGTTGCATCAAGAATAATTCGGTAGCCGCAACCGAAAAATTCATTTGAGGCAACTGAACCATTCGATAGGCAACAAATGGGGTTGTCAGAACCGAATCTGTTTTCTGGGTGTACATATCGCAGCGTCCACCTTCGGTGTTTCGAAAGCACTTAACCCCACCCAAAGTAAAATATATATATAACAGGGCTACAACAAAATATTTCCACGAAAAAAAATTAGGGAAAAAAATAGTTTTCGCCTAAAAAAATTTGTTCACTCAAAATAATTTGGTTTGCTTAAAATAATTTTTTGCACAAAAAAAAACTTTTGAACAAAAAAATTTAACCCTCTAATGATCTTTCTTCTGATTACGATAATATTTACACTATATATTTTGCGTTGAAAATCTGCTATGGAACAAATATTAAAATTTTAATTTATCGCTTTATTTAGGCGATATAGCACATCAAAGATTGAAGACGTATCTAGAAACCCAGTAGTCAATTAATTTCGGTTTTTGCTAAAAATAACACTATCAGTAAAATAAAATTACGTACCGAAAATTGTTGATCAATTGTTGTTATTTCAGAAGTTATGGCGATTTCACTTTTTGAAAATTACGAAATTTGGCGAATTTGGCACTAAACATCAATAGATTTTGACTAAATTAGTTCTGCTTATTTAATTTCAAAAAAACTGTTGACTAGTTTTTGAGTTAGAAAGATATTCGTAAGACGTATCCTGCGGTTATCCTGTGAGTCCTGGAGTAAAATTTTAAACTAATTTTACAATTAGAGACTCTAAGCTAGCTTTGTTATTATCGATAATGTACGAGAGATCGTAAATATATTTTTGGCGATTTTTTAAATACTCTTTTCTTTTTTAAAAAGTTAATTTTTTCAAATTTACGAAATGTTCACTTTACATGCTTCTCGCTTGAAAACCGTTCCTTATACAAAAAAAAAGTTTGAAGGCAAAAAAGTAGGTAATTAAGTTTTCTCTGGATATACTACAACTTGTTTAATAAAATATTGTTATTTAGCCAAAAACTATTTAAAATATGAAGACTGCCTTTTGGCGGCCTTGGGTATTAGTGGGTTAATAATAAAGTTTTTATAAATAAAAAAAAATCTTACTAAGGTCTTTTTAAGCATAGAGAGTCATTAAAGAAAAGCCTTAACAACTAAATTCGTTTTTTTTTACAAAAACTAGGTGGTTTTTGTTCAAGTATAAATGTAGTATTATACATATATTGACAAGAGACATAATTTATGCAATAACCGTCTATGCATTTGGCTAATATTATATACTTTTACCCCTAAATTCATAAACGCTTTGTAAAATTATAGGAGGTTTATTGAACAAATTTTGTATGAAAATGACGTTTTTTAAACCTGCTATAACTTTACAAAGCATTGATGAGGTTAATATAGAATTTAAAAGATCTGCAAACTAACATTTATAATTTTTGATTTTCTCTAAATTTAATAAATTATATGTTGACGCTACCGTGCCAGTTTTGGCTGATTTTACAATTGTGCTTTGCATAACACACTCCTACACTACAAAGCCAACAAAAAAAAAACTGATTCTGAAGCTACAAGTATAGTCAAGAAAATAAGTCTACATACACCATGCAAATTTTTCAAAATCGACATGTTTTAAAATAAAAAATGTTATGCATATTCGTTTTTTAGGCATCGGAAAAAAAGTTTGAAATATAAAGAATTGCTAAGACTGGATCTGCAATTATATAAAAAAAAAAGAAAGGTGAAGAAGTCTAGATAGGAGAAATAAAGTATTAAAGGTGTTAATTTTTGTATTTTATTGTCGTTGTTGGTTCTTAAAAATTTAAAATTTTACAACATTAAGATATTTACCATAAAAATTTTTATTTTGTTTTTTTGTTATTTATTCCTCAATTACATAACTGAGCTATTAACTTTATTTCAATTTTTTTTTATCAAATATTCTCTGTGCTAATTCTTTAAATATCTGCTTAACAAGTTTTGTTTTGATACTTAAGATATGTAGACTTTTTTTCATGACTGTAGAATGGAAATAAATGGCACGTGTCATTAAGTTGTTTTTTATAGAAAATATAATTTTATTTTTTAAATCGCCAACGATTTCTTTGTTTGTACATTTTTTAAATGCGTGAGTTTGCAAATTTTTGGCAGCTATAATGGTAATTGCTGCTTAAGTTCTATTATCAAAAATTATCAAAATCGGACACGTGTTCCAGAGTACTTGGTAGATTTCTTTTTGCAATTTTGTACTGGCGAGTGAGTTTTTAACAAGAAATGGTTTATTGCTACAAACACTAAAAATATTTCATATAAAAATAATGCAATTACACGAAATGTTCACATTTCTTCTACGCCCAATGACCGATTTTAATAATTTCTGACAAAAACGTCTAACAATGATAATAAATATTTTAACTCTTTAAATTTTTTTAGCCGCATTTGTTCTACATAGAAGCCTTAACAAATTCGTGCAAAAATTTTGGAAGAAAAACGTTTCTAAATTAGTGTTTTTCACACAAATTTGTTAACGAATTCGTCTGATTCATTTTATAAAAACACCCAGTTACTTCCAGTTGCAGTTACTACAGCATAGTTACATAGTTAAAGAATTTCATAGTTGATTTTAAAAAATATTAAACAACTACAAAGGTCATAAATAGCCAGGCTTTTAGTTTAGTCTGTGCCAGCAGAATTTTCAATGAAGTTGAGAATTATGGTCTGCTAAATTTAGGTAAGCTAAATTTCACACACTCTTAAATACACAGATAATTTTAGTTAACTTAGCTAAGAAATTTGAGCAGAATTCAGCAAAAAATTTGTCTGATTTAACTGAAAATTTCTGCTAAAATGTCGGACTCTCCGGATCTGTCCGCAGACAGGCCCATATTTATCCATTTTGCTCTATCTCGCTTAGTTTCCGAGGTATACGCCATTTCGTGATTATACAATAAAAATATGAAAATATAGCGATATCATTATGAAAATATGAAATGATAGCAGAGACACAAAAATATAAACTTTGGGAAATAATTGGGGTTTAAATTAGCTGAAAAATTTGTAAAATTAAGAAACATAAATTACTAAAAATTAGGATGCAAAGTTAGTAAAAATTAGGATGCAAAGTTAGTTAAAATACGGATGAAAGTAATTGTTATGCTAAATGGGATTTACAAAAATATTAGTTCAATACTAAATTTTAAGACAAAATAACGGAAAAAAATCAGCTCATTTACGCCAGAACGCGTTTAACAGACTTTTGTACTAACTTTTTTTTAGAAGTGTAGTACTTATAAAATGTCAAATATATTAAAAAAAGAAACAATCAAATATTTTATTTTTAAAATTTTTTCAAGAAATATTGTGAGGAAATTTTCATATTTCTTATTTGTAGCTTCTGCAAATAGTGTGTAATAAATCCTGTAGTAATTTAATGGTAAGAATTTCTAATTTTCTTGTATGAAATATATGAAAGTTCATGATTGTTTTTATTCCCAGATTTTAGAATAACAAGAAAACCATCTTAATAAAAACCAAAGGAGGAATGTTTTGAAAACAAGAACCGATAGGAAGAAAAAGCAGCAAATCTTAAATACAAATATTTTAAGTGTAAATTAAAAGAGTGTTAAAATAAAAGTGCTCAGAAAATAATGTACAATTTTTATTTGGTTTTTTTTATCATATCGTTGCAAGTACCTATTTTCCTAGTTAATTTGCTAGTATTCAGAAAACTTAGTTGGCAACAACTAAATCAATTGAACTATATATTAGTTAGGGGTATTTCAACTATGAGATAGTTGAAAATTTCGTTATAATCAACTAAGAAATGTTTAGGGTGGGGGTTTTGGTAAATATGCATAAAGCTTAGGGTGCGTACAGAGTGGCCGCTCGTTGCCGAGCCGAGCCGACTGACGCTTATTGCGAGAACTTGTTCATGCGAGAAACAAGTTTGGGTGTGCATAGTGGATGCGAGAATCAGCGCTGATATTTTATCTATTATTTGTGTTTTATGTATGTTTGTATGCATTTGGGTTTGTTGTTCATTCGTGTTTGTGAAAAAAAAATTTACTTATTAACGCATTTCTTCAATTATTCTTGAAATTTTTATTACATTTTTTTTTTTAATTTTGTTTATATGTTTTTTTTATTTTTTTTATAATTGTTATAATTTTATTTAATTTTTATTATTTATTTGAATTTTTATTTTTTTGATTAATTTTTATTTTATTAACATAACATAAACAATGGTAGCATTCGGCAGAGAAACCTTAAACTGATACCGGTGACTTGTAGCGCTTTGTGATTACTTACTCTGCTGAACGATATTTTCTTTATTTTGTTTTTAATACACTTTTTCTATAGTTTCCTTTTATTTTTTTAAAATTTTTGTTTTCGAATTATATTTATATGTTTTTATTTGTCATTCTTACAAAACAATTTTTATTGTAAATGAACAACAACAAATGTATCACTTATTGATCAAAAGTAGCAAACAATTTTTACGCTACCAAAATATGACAGCGCTACCTGAGCGCTCAGACTGAGCGGTTAGTTATCAGGTCGTTCAGCAGATAGTTGTACAACAGTTGTAGAACTGTTGACTATTAAATTGTATCTGCCGAACGCACCCAATGTTTTCGGCGCTGAAATACGCTTTGGAACTGTTTTCTCGCATTCAATCAGCTTTGCGCTCTGACCAGCTCGGCGCCCACTATGACCTGTTCGCGCTTATTTGTACAATTTGTATAGTACCAGTTTTCTCGCATTGGTTCTCGCAATAAGCGTCAGTCGGCTCGGCTCGGCAACAAGCGGCCACTCTGTACGCACCCTTATTCATGACCAGGGCAAGGACTTTCATGCACTAAAAAATCGAAAATATGCGCTTAAAATATGCACTATAAAATGGAAAATATGCACTTAAAAATGCATTTATAACTAAATATGCACTAAGAACCAAAAAATATGCAATTAAAGCTAAATGTTTTTTTTTTATTATATATATATAAAACTAACATAAACGTTATCGTTAAAATTCAGTACCTATGTTCTGTAACTATGTGAGAAGTTACTCACATAAAAATTGCAACTTTACGATGTGTCTACGATATTTAAAACAGGGTAATTCACAAAATTTCAAACTGAATATAAGTAAATATTTTTTACATACCTCTGGCTAAATTTGACATTTTGATACTCACTCTGTTTTAAATATGGCAGAGTTGCAATTTTTATGTGAGAAACTTCTCACATAGTTACAGAACACCGGTACAGGTATTGGTTACAATAAGCTTGTTCGTTTACTTACTATAAGTTACTATATTTACTACAGCTGGAAAAATTCAATACAAAAAGTAAACAAAACTTTGCAATTGTATTAAAAGTAGTAAGAAATTCGAGTAAACGAACACACTGAATATGTCTTCAAATACACATAGTTAAATATATTTTTGTGTGTGGCATTTTACCTGAAAAAAACTTTATTATAAAATAAAACTAAAATATGTGTACTATAAAATCGTACTCACTTTCGTAACTCAGAGAAAAAGTGGCAGAAATTAATGCTCGGGAACAAGTTTCCTTAAAATAATTTTTATAAAATTTTTCAACTTTCTGTTTGTGAGCAATAACACCCGAAAACTTTAATTTAAAATTGCATCTATAAAAAATGTATTAGTGGATGACAACATATTGTATACTATGTGTTTCTCTTTCTACTGTAGTGTTATATTACCAACAGAGCTTCCAAATAATTAATTCTTTAGAATTTTTTTTAGTTTTAAAGTATGAATTCTTAAATTGAATTTCATCATAAAATATGCAATAAAATATGCACTTAAAAGTAAAATATGCATTTATAACAAAATATGCAAAAATATGCAACAACAAATCAATGCCATTTTTTTGCAAATTCTTTGATTCGGAAAAGTATTTGGTCAAAATCATTTTTGGGCCACTGACTACAAACATGCATTTGCATGAAAGTCCTTGCCCTGTTCATGGCAGTTTGTTCGATAAATATAGCCCAACAACATAGTCTGTTACACAATAATGAGTTTTGTAAAAAGAAATAAAGGTAGGTAACCTTTTACTTTTCCTTAGTAACACGTTAATCTTAACTTAGATGTTGTTCTTAAGTACTCATTACATCTTTCTTTAACATAACCTAATAGTGAGAATTTTCTTAAAATTTTATTTTTTTATATTTTGTTTTAAGGTGTATTAAATTTTGTATTGGAATGCATAATTTTGTATGTATGTATGATTTTCAATCATAACTTTTGACCCGCTAGACCGATTTTTATGGTTGTTGACACAAAAGTGCTGAGGAAAATGACAAATAACCTGAGTAAAAATAAGTAGTGAAAACCCGAGTGAAAATATTTTTTAAATAACCTTTTACGATTTTATAGAATAATATATCGTTGAGTATTGTCATATGTAATACCAAATATAATTTTATATGGTTATATCAAATATATAATTATGTAAAAGTATATTAGCCAGATCTACCAATTTTTGGGTCTGATAATATATTTTTAGATATAATTTCAATAACCCATATATGATTTCATCCGGGAAATGGTGGATCTCTTTAACCCGAGTAAATATATTTTTATATAACCATTTATGATTTTATAGAATTATATACATATCTTTAAATATTGTCATGTTACAAAAAGTAAAACTACCAGGCAAAAATATTAAGTACTACTTAAATTCCATCAATGAATTTAACCAGGGTTGGCAGGCAATACCGCTAAAATACTGTTATCGATTCAAAACCCTTTCAACTGACTATGGTTACCCCTAAAATACAGTTACTGAAATAACCGAAATACCGTTATCCTTAAAATAACGTTACCGAAATAATTGAAATACCGTTACCCTTAAAATACCGATACCGAAATAAATGAAATATCGATACCCTTAAAATACCGTTACCGAAATAAATGAAATACCGTTACCCCTAAAATACCGTTACCGTTATTTTTAATTTTCTGCTTTTGGTAATTGCACGTGGTTATTGACTATTTTTCCTACTTTTTTAAGCGAATAAGAAATGAAATCTCCATAATTACGGCAGTAAACATATACAACACAATAGCTGTGTTCTGGTACTCAACATTGGGATCCCGCGGGATCCCAATTTTACCAAAAAGCGTTTTTTTACTACACAATTGGGTAAATGAGAGCTGTCATGAGAGAGTAATATTCTTGTTCTTCTTGCACGAAAAAGCCCAGACTTTTTTTTCGTGTAAATTTGGGTAAATTGTTTTTATCAGCTGTTATATCATCAGTTGGGTTCAACTAGTTCAATTGAACTATTCACTAATTTGAACCAAAGACCTAGTTCACAACTAATAGCTCTTTTAGTTCAATCGCTCATGTCATTCATTCAGAAAATATGTTTATCATTTACAAAAATTAGTATAAAAGTTGTAAAAGCTTATCGGTGATGTTACAACTCCATAAAATTACCGACAATTTCTTGAAGACGTTTCTTTAAATGTGTTAAAGAGATAAATATGTAAATAAATCGAAGCTTTTGTTTAATATTAAAATCTTTTCCAAATTTAATAAACTATGTATTCCTTTTTGTAAATAGGAATGCCTAAAAAGGAAATTTTTGATTTAAAAAGCGGTTTAACTAGGAAAGCTATCTAAATTTTTACAACAAATTGAACAAGAACTAGAAAG
This sequence comes from Leucophora obtusa, assembly GCA_949987735.1. Taxonomy (NCBI): domain Eukaryota; kingdom Metazoa; phylum Arthropoda; class Insecta; order Diptera; family Anthomyiidae; genus Leucophora; species Leucophora obtusa. Next base: position 360,570,082 of record OX465295.1, read on the forward strand.
AGCGCTCACCAAAACGAATTATAATGCACAAATCTATTGACATTTGTTTTTCGGGCTTCAAATGTGGTTTTTCGGGTTGGTTTACTTTTGTGCATTTTTGTTATTTCGGGAGAGTATTTCTTGTTAACTCTCATTTTACCGAACTTTACCCAAAAAATAAGAAACAGAGCTAATAATAAAACCTCATTTTGAATTTGGCTCAACAATATTATATACATGTTGTACTGAATCTCAATTAGAAAGACTACAAAAATTACAAAATAAGGCGATGCGAGCTATTTTAAAATACAGTAGATATACACTGATAGAGACTATGTTAGACACCCTTAGATGGCTAAATATAAAACAAAGGCTAGAACTCAACACGTTGATTTTTATTAGAAAAATAAAAAATGGAAATGCGCCGGAATATCTCAGGGACCAAATTAGATATGTTGGCGATGTACAACCATACGGATTAAGAAATGCAGAAAGTTTCAGGCTACAAAAAAAGACTACAACAGCAAAGGTTTTAAATTATTTTTTAAATTATTTAATTCACTTCCGAATGATATTAAAACAGAGGGAAATGATATTGTATTTAAGAGAAAATGTGTAAATTTTGTAAAAAGATGAATAATTATGAATCACAAAATAAAATAATTTTTTAATATATTGTAAGTGGGAATATTAAAAGTATTTTGAATACTAATAAATATATATATAATATAATAACTTTAAGTTGGTAAGTTAGTTCTGTTTTTCATCTCGTTTGTTTTTTTATAAAAAAAATTGCGAGATCAATCGAAATAACTGACTACCGTTATCCTTAAAATACCGATACCGAAATAAATGAAATAGCGTTACCCTTAAAATACCGTTACCGAAATAATCTGAAATAGCGTTACCCTTACCGATAACCGCATCGTTTCGGTTACCATCCATGAATTTAACACATGCGTGTCATAGGAAAGAACCGATACTGCTGCAAATTTAACAAACTATGCTTGTGCGTCATGTCGCTATGTTTGTTGTATTTGTTTTATTTTATTTTACAACGAGCAAGAGTAAAAAAATTTTTTAAATCAATGACAACTAAAAATTCCCATGGAGCTCGCTTTTATAGGTATTTCTCATATTTTTATGTGTTTGATATGAATTTGTCAAAATTAATATTATTAATTAATATTTTAATGTGTTTTTTGTCGAAACAGTAACATTTATTTTTGCTCAAATTACTTGCTTATTCTGCTTAAAAAAATAAAAGTCAAAAAATAACTTTTATTTCTGCTCGAAAAAATAAAAGTCGAAAAATAACTTTTATTTCTGCTCAAAAAATAAAAGTCAAAAAATAACTTTTATTTTTGCTCAAAAAAATAAAAGTCAAAAAATAACTTTTTTATTCTGACTTTTATGATAAAAGTCATAACCGTTACGGTCCCTAATTAAATTACTTTTGCGAATCGATTTGTTCAAAATTGAATCAGATTTAAAAGTCAATTTAAGGAATTATATTTTTAAAGGTCTGCATACTATCCCAGCAAAAAAATACCTGACCAAGATCCGTAAAATCACCTATACTGTTCGGCACGAATGCGTTCAAATTGAGGTGAAAAAGGCATTTTTTTAACATTGGCTTGTCATAGGAGAGAAGGTGTTTATGCTACTTTAAGTCTGCTTTGCACGTCATAAAAATGAGTGCTTGGATGTTCTTTTTTATATCGGAAAGTAATTCATTTTTTTTACTATCTAAGGAGAGATGAAAAGTAACTTCTTGGGAATGCATTCAAAAGTCATAAATATCACTTCTTAAATATATATTTGAATGCATTCCCAAGAAGTTACTTTTCATCTCTCCTTAGATAGTAACAAAAATGAATTGCTTTCCTATATAAAAAAGAACATCCAAGCACTCATTTTTATGACGTGCAAAGCAGACTTAAAGTAGCATAAACACCTTCTCTCCTATGACAAGCCAATGTTAAAAGAATGCGTTTTTCACCTCAATTTGAACGCATTTGTACCGAACAGTATAGGTGCTTTTACGGATCTTGGTCAGGTATTTTTTTTCTGGGAAGTAAAAAAAGTTTTTAATTAATGGCATTTTGGAAGTCATTTAAAATACGTTTATTGGAAGTAAGAAATCAGCATATATAGCTACTTTATATGCAGTGAAAAATGCATTCTTGTAGAATGCATTCGGTTTTTTTTTGCTGGGATATTAATCTGAAAAAAAAATCAAATGCACCGAATTTTAAGGTCGTTCATCCTTACCGTGTGTTTTACATAAATAAAGTAAGAGACCTGGAGCTTATCTAAAATTTTATGTGTAAATTCATAAATGTTCTATAAAGTTATAGGATGTTTACAAAACAAATTTTCAATACGAAATTTGTTTCATAACTGTAACTTTATAAAGCATTTATGAATTAACACATTAATTTAAAATTTCTGTAGAGTTGGGCTTAATCGTTCTTTTTGGTGACTCGGTCTTATCGTTCAATAAAATTCATTGAACTAGTTCGTTCAAATCGTTCTTTTTTTTGTTATCGTTCTTTTTTGTCATAGACTGTGTCTGAACAGTGATTCGTGAACGGTGTCGGTCGTTCGGTAATTTATTGGCGCACTACATGTTAAATGCTTATATTAATTTTATTGTGCATAGCCTAATAGTGTCAGAAAATTACAATTTTATTAAAAATTTTAAATTATTAAGAAAAACATTTAATTCTGTAATAAAATTAATAAGAAAGGATACAAATTTTCTATGACTAAAAAAAAAGAACGAAATAAATGATTGAACGAAATAAACGAAAAGAACATAATGGTGAACGATGTCATATCGTTCAATGAACTGAACCGTTCAAAAGAAGTAGTTCGTTCATGAACGACACAACTCTAAATTTCTGTATGGTAACATTTTTCGGTTGCGTATGATTAATATGTTTTAATTCCATGTTACTCATACGTAATCGTAACAAGACAGAATATCTACCTTCTTACGTTTATACTTCCGTTTTTAAGAAAACGGAAGTATAAACGTGTTTACCAGATACTCAACTGCTCCTACTCCGCTACTCAACAAACTGTTAAGCGATTTGATAACATGCGCTAAGATAACATGTCAGCGATTCCTTATTTTGAAGCGTAAACATTTTATTCTACTTTGTTGTTTGTATTTCAATTTCGTATTAGGAGTAAGGCTTCTATTCACAAAAATCTTAATTTAATTACAGTTTAATTATTTAAAATAGAATGCAAAACAACAACAAATATCCATCAGTTAGAGTTTTGTGAATAAGGATGTAATAAAGAAATGGAAGCTCAAATTGCAACAAACAAACAAAATGAGGGTATTCACGATCGCGGTTTGCACACGATGCAAAAAAGCTCTATCTGTTATTGTTTTTTTTATTTATTCTTCAATTACATAGCCGAGCCCAAAGGGCCATACATGGTTAAAAAATAACTACTTTACAAAACCACTATAATATATAAAAAATAAAAAAAACAAAGGTAATAATATAAAAAGATAATTATAATATAATTTTCTCAGTCTTGAGTAGTTATGAAGATGTAAACTGTGTCTTTTTGCATTGTGTGCAAAATACAATCGTGAAAAAAATACAATAAAATCAGGAAAAATTGTATATATATTTTTATATAAATACAAAAACAAAAGTAGGATCGTACACCAGATTAGGTATGTCATAAAGCGCTGCAGCTGAACTGTAGTAGAAGCGGTTTTCTCTAGTAAATCTGCCCAATAACAAATTTCACGACTTTCTTTGATTTTGGGAGAAGGAGTATTAATAACTGTAAATTTTAAAGATTGTTACATAAAAAAAGTATTTTCGTTAATGTTTATATTTACATTTGTATGTCAGCACACATAATGCATTTTATCGATTAGTCACACAAATACAGCAAGATAAGTAAATTTTAAATGACATGATAATAATATCCACATTTTATTGGGGGTTTTTGGCACTCAAAATAAAAACAATAACAAATCTATAACACTTTCCCAATAAAAATGCATTTCCTGTTAAACAAGAATAAAGAAAAAATATAACAATGTGTATTTTCGCATTAATCTTATAGCGAATTTTTGTTGAAATTTCTTAAAATTTCTTTACATAGGTATTTCAATGATTGCTTTTCGTAATGTTCTTTGTTCTAAAAAGATGTCTTTGTTTTTCTTCTTGGTACTCACCTTTAATAGAGACAAATTGTTTTCTCTGGCTGCATTACAGACAATATATTGAAGATCCATGACAATATTCTTAATTTTGTATTGGAATAAATTTAACAAAATTGCCTTGTGGCTAAAGGGGGTTTTGTTTTCGTTATTTAAACGTGTGTTGATTCTATATTTAGTATGTAATTTCAACAACAATAATATTCTTCTTTTGTTCTTTACAAATGTGCAGCTAAAAATGATGGCGATCAATGTTTTTATTAGGGAAATTGCGTTATCGTTCTATTATATTTCTTTGTTGCTTATATTTTTGTTTTTACTTTTAAATTAAAATTGCCTTTAAATCTCATATATCGACCAACCAACCCACCGTTCCGATTACAAATTTAGTTTCTTTAAATATATTTTATAATTGCACAATTAATTTTATTCCTTTATTCTTTATTTTCTTCTTGTTGCTTAATAATAACTAAATCTTTAATTTTTTGTATAAATTGCAGAAAACTAAAATACCAGTAAATTTTAGACGTAATTCTTTCTGTTTTTATTATAATGATGATGAAAAGCAGGAAGACAATTTTTTTTCATTTATGTTTTTTCTCGTTTTTATATAAAAAATTCTTTTTTTATGTGGACAAGGAAACCCAACGAAATTACATACTACTTTGGGTTTTTGTTTTAAAAGCACTTAATTTCTTGTTATTCTTCTTTAATTTTTAGATATTCTTTTTATTCCCTTTTGAAAGCACCGTTCTATTTTTAGAAGTAAACTTGTAAAGTTAAAACAAAACAATTTTTATGTTCTAATTTTTTTAACAATTTATGAAATAATCGCTTTAAATCTTTACGAATCACGAATCTTTTCAACGTTGTATCCCCTGCGCTCACTGTTAATCACTAAAATAATTAATTTTCAGTTAAGAATATCGCCTTATTAGATTTTTATAATTCTTTTCTATTGTTAATTTTCTGTTTTTTATTTTACTTCTTCTTTTAGCTTTTTGGTCAGTGTTGTATTTTGTGAAACATATGTTTTAAATCCCCCATGAGAAACAGAGATGCCGACTTATTCATAGCCATGCTGGCCAGACTTAGGTTTTTGTCCCCAAATATGGGGATATTTTGTTCGTCTTGGGGACAAAAATTTTCATTTGGGGACAGGGGATTTTTTTGGGGATGTAATAATGTTTTGGAGATTTTTTGGGGATATTTACAACCTTTTGTAAATTCTGGAGATTATATTAATTTTAAATAATTTTCAATAAACATTCATGTTAAAATTGAATCAATTAGCTTGATTCTCTAAAAAGAATCAACAAAAATGAAACTGAGTATTTGAATAAGATATTGACTAATTGAAGTAGGAAATAAATAATTCAATTAATAAAATGAGTTTTGGGAATCGATTTGTTAAAAATTTATTCAGACTTAAATGTCAAATTAAAGAATTATTCGAATTTACGAATTCTTTAAAAAATTTGTTCAAAATCTTGAAAATTTGAGTGAATTAACTCCCTATTTTTATAAAGCGAACGGAATAATTCCGCCTGAGGAATGTGTGTATTTTGTTATTGTAACAAAAACAAAATTCACACAATTCCTCTGGAGAAATGATTCCGATCGCTTTATAAAAACAGGGGGTAAATAAACTCGAGTTCCTTTTCTAATATTTTTTGTAGTTGGCGATTTTTTTTGGGATATTTGAAGATTTGTTTGGGGATAACGAAAAAAAGTATCTGGCAAGCCTGGTCATAGCAAAAACCGCAAAAAAGCCTAGAGACAAAACGCTTAAATTTCCGATTAACCCCCCGTTTCCACGGGCAAGTGCAAGTTCGAAAAACTCAATACACTCACACTTTTTCACTAATACTATCACACTTATACGACTTGCGGCTCAACTTGCAAGTCAATTTTGAAGACAGTGGATTTTTGATACTTGCGGCAAGTGAAATGACAGAATAAAGAAAACAGTGTTGCCTAGTAATGTTTTCTATTAATTTAGAAGTATTTGGTAAATTAAAAGCTGTAATGCAACTGATTTTGTATTTATTTGTAGAAAAAAAGTAAAAAAGAACACAACGGCATAACTTAATGGTAATTTAAAATATCAATTTTAAAAATTAAAAAAAAAAATTGCTAAGAACAAATTTTTTCCCAGCTTTGTTTGAATATTGAATACTTGGCAATACTGGAGTGCTATTTAGTGACATCCTATGCCACACCTATGCCTTCAACGACATTTTAAAAATGAACTTGCAGCAAGTAGTGTGGACACATGTAAAATTTTCATGTTTTTTCGGTAATTTTCGAAATTTTCGCTGATAATACGTATTCTCAACTTGCAACCATTTACTTGCATGTGGAAACGGGGAGTAAGATGAGAGCATTTTGACAATTGCTTGCTATCATTTTATTGCATGTCAAGACACTAGGTCAAATGCAATAAAGTGTGCAATGAAATTTGAAATTAACACACAAAACAACAACAACGAAAATAATTTTGTTGTTGCTTGTGAGCTAAAACGAGATTTTGGCCATTTTTAGTTTTTGAGCAGAAAACTACAAAATTAATTTAGGTTTTCCATACATAACTCTATTTTGTATCTCATAAGAGCGGAAATCTGAAAACTTTGATATTTTTTATTTTATTAAAAACTGAATTCAGCGAAACTCTATATCCAAGGTTTTCACTTTTTTTACTTTTTGGGTAAAGTTCGGTAAAATGAGAGTTAACAAGAAATACTCTCACGAAGTGACAAAATTGCACAAAAGTAAACGAACGCGAAAAACAATATTTGAAGCCCGAAAAACAAACGTCAATAGATTTGTGCATTATAGTTCATTTTGGTGAGCGCTCTTTCTAGTTCTTGTTCATTTTGTTGTAAAAATTTAGATAGCTTTCCTAGTTAAACCGCTTTTTAAATCAAAAATTTCCTTTTTAGGCATTTCTATTTACAAAAAGGAATACATAGTTTATTAAATTTGGAAAAGATTTTAATATTAAACAAAAGCTTCGATTTATTTACATATTTATCTCTTAAACACATTTAAACAAACGTCTTCAAGAAATTGTCGGTAATTTTATGGAGTTTTAACATCACCGATAAGCTTTTACAACTTTTATACTAATTTTTGTAAATGATAAACATATTTTCTGAATGAATAACATGAGCGATTGAACTAAAAGAGCTATTAGTTGTGAACTAGGTCTTTGGTTCAAATTAGTAAATAGTTCAATTGAACTAGTTGAACCCAACTGATGATATAAGAGCTGATAAAAACAATTTACCCAAATTTACACGAAAAAAAAGTCTGGGCTTTTTCGTGCAAGAAGAACAAGAATATTACTCTCTCATGACAGCTCTCATTTACCCAATTGTGTAGTAAGAAAACGCTTTTTGGTAAAATTGGGATCCCGCGGGATCCCAATGTTGAGTACCCGAACAGACATAGACAAAAAAAAATTTATCTAAAATTATCCAAAAGATACTGTCCTGTTTTAAGACAATTATTTTAAAAGTTGCAATACTCAGACAAAATTTTCATTAATTCATCTACTTCAATCTCTATGAATTAAGCTGAGAATTAGATTAGCGAGTAAGCAATACGCATTTACTTAAACCAAGATACCTAGAATTTAGTGTGTAACTGAAGTTATAAAATGAAATTTAAATTTTTACTTACCTTGTTTCTTAAGTTCAATTTTTATTTAAATAAAATTTATAGCTCTATTACATTTTTTTTTATTTTCTAACACGTGTTAAATTTTTTGATAAGATGGAATGACTTTAAAAATTTCATACGTTAACTTTAAAATATAAAACGCAAAATTTTATAAAAAGGAAATTTTCCTCTCAAGGGCATTATGAAAAATACTTTTTTTTATTTTAGTTTTATGAGTGTTATTTTTGTTCGGTTTAAGATCAAATATGAAGAATTCCAAATAGAATTCATAATTTATTTTACAACCAACAGAGAAAAAAACTTATGAAAAGAACTTTCCTAGAACCAATCCCAGCAAAATATTGGTAATGACACCTCATTACTATCTGCATTACCAAAAATGATATATCATTACCTTCTGCATTATTTTATAATATAAAATAATGACTTCCTAATAACGGCCTATTGTATTCATTGTTTCTAAATATAAAGTAATGACTTACTCGTAATAGTTTAAATAAGTACTTTTTACACAGTTAAATTTTATACATTTTTATTTATTATATGTAAATATGTTTTATGTTTCAATTTTTATGACGAGTCCTAAAATTACTCACTAGAGAAAACTTAAATTTTTCTGAATGTATTTCCTTAAGCTAATAGTATTTGCTTATTTTTTTGAATCAAGTAAGCAATCGGATAACCACTTATAATTCAACTTTTTGTAAGTATGTGTGTAACCACTTATTATTTAAAGTCTCATAACTACTTATTTCTCATTTTTTCGTAAGCGAGCGGGTAAGCGTGACTACTTATAAAAACGACCACGCCTAACAAAAATAATGAGTTTAGACGCCAAAAAATAAGTTGTGCGGAGCTATGAATTTCTATTATATAACCACTTATTTGGTAATGAAAGATTTTGCTGGGATGGTTTTCAAGTGCTACCAAGCCCCTTGGTACTTCTTTTCTGCTTTTGACTTAAAAAATAATTTTTTTTTAATTTTGTTACTATTTAAGCCTACATTATGAATAATCAAAAGTAATTTTTTTAAATTTGTTTTCCAAAAGTTGTTTTTGGTCATCATGCCATATGGCATAGAACAGGAGTGGCAAGACTTTTTTCGCTGCGTGCCAGAAATGCACAAATTTTTTCTCGCGTGCAACCTTAATTTTAGTTGTCTTTTAAAAGTCCTATTTCAAAAATTTTTAAAATTTGGAAAATTTCTCTTAAAAAAATCATCGCAGATGTACATATTTATCAACGCTACGGATAACCCCCATGAAATAACCCCAAAGGGAAAAATTAAATAACATCCAAGAAATGACGCAAAAATGTTTGACGGTTATTTAATTTTTGGGTGTTTACTTAATCTTTAATTATTGAGATTATTTCATTATGCAAAAATCCCCAATGAAATAAAATTAAAACAGTTTGAACATTTTCATTTTTTTAAGTTATTCCTTTTGGTGGTTATTTTATTAAATTATTGGGCGCCATCAATTATTTAAGTACGTAAGAAACTAGTTGAAAAATGTGCTTCGGGGAAAAATTTGATTTTTTTTAATAAAACGCGAGGTTTTTATCATCATAATAATAAATAAAAAGCGAATATTATGGATTTGAACAAAGAAATTTCTTTTTCAGATGAAATGGCTCTGCGAAACACGATCAAAACCCAATTTCAAATTCCAACATAGGGGGTTATTTCATTATGAAACTTATTTTCAGCCTTTATCTCATTGAGGATTTTTTCGTAGCACATATTTTCCCTTTGAAAAAACAAATTTTTTAGATCCAATTTTATTATAAGTTGTTTGCAATTTTTGTGCAATTTTCTGGTACTTTTTATTTCTCCGATTATGACGCATTTTCCCATCGAAACATTTAAACTTCTTTCAATCAAGAATTTTAGAAATTTTGCCAGAATTTTATAATAATCGAATTTTCGAGTTCTGTGTTAACCATATTTCTGTAAACAAAATATGGTGGCAATACAGAATTTCATTCATTTTAAAAGACGATTTACAAGCTCTATAGCTGTGTTTGTGTGACTGCATATCAGTGTTATCTAGAACGATTTTGACAGTTTTTTAACTCATTCCGGCTTTCTACTGTTCAAATTTGTTCGAGATAGAATTGATAGGCGTGCCACACAAACACAGCTTATGAAAAATTTCACACATTTTTGTATAGAAACTTAACATTTAACAGAATTTTTTGGTGGTCTTCCAATAGTTTAAATTTTTTGAAAATATCCAACAAAACGTCGCGTGCCACCTAAAATCCACTCGCGTGCCACTACTGACAAAAATATTAATTTTAAGTTTTAATGCAATTTTAAAGATCTTATGTTTGGAAAGATCTAAGTCTACGTTAAAATCAGGGTTGGCAGGCAATACCGCTAAAATACCGTTATCGATTCAAAACCCTTTCAACTGACTACCGTTACCCCTAAAATACCGTTACCGAAATACCCGGAATACCGATACCGAAATAAAAGAAATATCGATACCCTTAAAATACCGTTACCGATATAAATGAAATAGCATTATCCCTAAAATACCGTTATTTTTAGTTTTCTTCTTTTGGTAATTTCACGTGGTTATTGAGTATTTTTTGTACATTAAGTTGATAAATTGATTATGTTTTTAATCTCGTTTGTTTTTTGTAAAAAAAATAACTGACTACCGTTACCCTTAAAATACCGTTACCGATATAACTGAAATACCGTTAACCTTAAAATACCGTTATCGAAATAACCCAAATATCGTTATCTTTAAAATACCGTTACCGAAATAACTCAAATACCGTTATCCTTAAAATACCGATACCGAAATAAATGAAATAGCGTAATATGCCACATGCACGAGATTACTAATCTCCTCGGTTTTGGTTCTTTATTCTATTACCATATAGTGCCAAAATATAACCTTATGAGGTAATAGAATAAAGAACAAAAATGAGGAGATTTACTTATCTCGTTCATGTGAATGGCATATTACCCTTAAAATACCGTTACCGAAATAACATAAAATATCGTTACCCTAACAATAACCGCATTCGTTTCGGTTACCATCCATGGTTAAATTGCATTCATTTTATATTATACATTAACCCTTTCACGACCATATGGTCATATGTGTTCCAAAGAGAAAAAAATTATTTTTTGCATATTTTGGCTTAATTAAGTCGAAATAAGACTAATTCATTAAAATATTTTCTATTTATTCGATGTTTAGTCTTTTAGACATGGTAATTACGTTCAGCCGCTGCGACGCGATTCAATCAAATACAAAAATGCTCTTTTCGTTGGGTAAAATCTATGCCATATGGCATAGTACGAAATAATAAAAATCGTACAGCCCTATTGAACTATGTTTGGGATCCAACTTTTTTTACATTTAATAAAGCAATAATTATCTACTAAATTACTTACATAAAGCTATCAAATAAAGAATTTTTGTAATAGAATATATAAAAGTACGAAGTGACCTTTTCTTGTTAAATTCGAAACTCGATAGGCACGCTCGCTTTCTGAAACTTCACAATTTACTGGGTACACTAATCAAAATATTTTTTTCATTAATTTGTACAGAAAGCTTCAAAGAAAAATATAAAAATACAAAAAAATCCATAACTTTTTTGACTTGAAACAGACACTAAAAAGTGACTATGCCATATGGCATAGAATAACCGAAAGGGTTAATTAAACGAAAAAGTTAATTCCTTACGAAATTAAATGAAAAAGTTAATTCCTTAGGGAATTAACAGAAAAAGTTAATTCCTTAGGGAATTTCACGAAAAAGTTAATTCCTTAGGGAATTGAACGAAAAAGTTAATTCCTTAGGGAATTCAAAAAAAAATGTAATTCCTTAGGGAATTAAACGAAAAAGTTAATTCCTTCAGGGAATTAAATGTAAGGAATGTATGTAATTCCTTGATCAAAAGTTGAATTAGCTAGAATTGAATGAATTCCTTGACCAAAAGTTGAATTAACTAGAATTGAATGAATTTCTTGGTGAATGAATGCTTTAAATTTTATGAAGGAATTAGAAAAAAAAATTAATTCCTTTAAGATAAATCGAATTTAAAAAAGGGAATTCATTCAATTCCTTAAGTTTGGTCAGGGTCATATAAAATATAAATTTAGATCAAAAAAAGAAAATTAGGGAATTAATTCTTCGAAGCTCTGGATGCAGGCAGCTAAAATTATTGTTGCTAGCTTTGAAAAATGAAATAGAACCATTTCTATTAAATTTTTCGGTGCTAGCAGCAATAATTGGAGTCTGCTAAATTCATCCGATCGAAATAAACGTGTTTGCCTACGCCTGCTTTCGTAGAAATTCCCAGATTAACTTTAAAACTCATTTTTACCGTCTAAATATCAACTAGGGCCTATGTATTTCTTACTCAATTTTTTTTTTTAATTTTGCCCCCTCTATCACTTATTCAAATTTCATGGATATAAAGAGGGAACTCATAGCCATACCCTTGTTAGATTCTCCTCTACAATTTTCCTACTGGATCAGTAGTTTAAAAATTCAATAATTGTAACCATTTCTTTATTAAGTATCTCTGTACATTGCTTCTTAAATTAAATGTTAAAGGGTTAAATAACTTCAAGTCCGGATAAAAAAAAAAATCCGCCTAAAAAGAGAACTGAGTGTATTTTAGATTTCATTTGGAAAATGGACTTATTATCTCCAATAAGAGGAACCCATCGGACTAATCTACGTTTCATCAAAGAAAACCCTTTGTTTTTTAACTATAGAAGTCAGGTCTTAACCAACTGGTACAATACTATTCCGCGAGTGTCACATTAGTACCAGTTTTGCTCCCTATTTTTCGTTCTTAAGCACAGAAGTTGTTTTGAAGTGAAAAAATTTTACTTGAACTTTAAAGGCCTTAAATCCTAATTTAATATGTGAAAATAAGCAATTTTTATTTTATGTGAAAGGCACAATCACAACAATCATAAAATGTCAATTTTTCACCACAAAAATATTATTCTAGTTCATTAAATTTTGCGTGAAAACAAACTCTACACACTTTTCACATGAAATTGATTTTCGTGAAAAATATTTTTTTTTATATGGAGTATAGAGCAATTCCATATGAAAGCGATCACCTTTTGGACGACCCCTCTCCGATTCTAAAATAAATAGTCTTAATCGATTGCCCAGCAAAAAATAATGTACCTACATATTTTTTTTTTTTTTATAGTGACTGGTTTAGTGGTGGTGTACACCACTGTCATGTGACAAAATTGAAGAATTCTTCATAAGTGACCTCATTGAAACTTGTTTTAAAACTACTACTATTAAATTTTCCCATGAAAATTAAATTTTCCGATTTTCCACAGAAGCTCCTAAATTTTCCGGCTAATTTTTTTTTTTTGGATTCCTCATAATTTTTGCTTTAAGAATCAGCAATAAAAAAATGGGCCCCGACTCCTTGTTTGGACAGGAGAGGAGCATTTAAGAGACCACCTTGTTCTCATTGTTTTTATATTTTTTATAATTGAATTATTTGTAATTATTTAACATTATTTTATTTTATTATTTAAAATACATTTTAAAAATTATTTTACAGTTAAAAATACAACAAGGAGTCGGGGCCCATTTTTTATTGCTGATTCTTAAAGCAAAAATTATGAGGAATCCAAAAAAAAAAAAAAATTAGCCGGAAAATTTAGGAGCTTCTGTGGAAAATCGAAAAATTTAATTTTCATGGGAAAAAAGCTAAATTTCTGAGAAAAATTAGGAAAATTTTATTTTTCAATTAAAGCCTGATTCAATACCTTTCCAACGAGCTATCACTCGTTGCGATCGCTTTAGTAGTTTTTTTTTTAACAACTTTCAATGAGGTCCCTTATGAAGAATTCTTCAATTTTGTCACATGACAGTGGTGTACACTAAAGGGCTGAATGAATGTCTTACAAAACATTCTCTTGCATGCGCTGATGAGAGATTTGACGATTTTTAATACTAAATATAACAAAAATTTACCATTTTACTTATTTGTAGTTATTTACAAGATGTTAAAATTCAGATCATTACAAAAAAAAAATAAATAAAACAGAAAACAAAAAAAAATATTTTGGTGTTGCATAAGAAAATGTTTTGTGAATGTCTTGGAAAACATTCATACTGGCCTCTAGTGTACACCACCACTAAACCAGTCACTATAAAAAAAAAAAAATATATGTAGGTACATTATTTTTTGCTGGGCAATCGATTGAGACTATTTATTTTAAAATCGGAGAGGGGTCGTCCAAAAATTTGCCAATTTTGATCGTTTTCATATGGAATTGCTCTATAACATTTTTCTCACATGAAACCGAAACAACTTAGGGTGCTTTAAGCACAGTAAGGCCAAGATTTTAGTATGTGGATTATCTTTAAACCTAGTTTAACGCAGTTTGTAACTGGATTACTGCTTTTAAAATGATTTTTCACGATAATGCGTTTCACCTGAAAATTGTGTAGACTTTGTTTTCAGTGAAAAACAAGATACATACGGTGCTTCCAATTGTAATTTTCAAACTAGTTCAACAACTAGTACTACAGTGGAAATTTGGTGACAATTGACCCCATTCCTATGACATATCAATGTTAAATTATACAGTTGTTTGTATGGAGAGGCGGTAGAAATTATCGCATAGCTCGTCAATATTTTGGCCTCTTGGCATGATAGTGCAGTCGTCGGCATATGATATTATGTCCACTCCATTGGATTTTAAACTAGTATATTTTGATACTGGGTAGGTAGTTTTCGCTAAGTCTAAATTCAGCATAAATGTAGTATAACAATTAAGTAATTAATTTCAATAAAAAATTTCAATGTTTGATACTTATTTCTAACAAAATAATTTAAATATATTTATTACATATTTAATTCTTTAAGGCCAAGTTTTTAGGATGTGGATTATCTTTATACTTAGTTTTACGCAGTTTCTAACTGAAATACTGCTTTTTAAATGTGGTTTATTTTGTTCTGTTTCAATAAAGAACTTAATTTTAAACGAGAAAAGATTTTCCGGCAAAGTTTTGTTATTAAACTTGGAAATGGATGCCAAAATTGGGTTTCGGTTTAACTAAACTAAATTTAACTGACATCCCAAAAACTCGGGCTAAAGGGGAGGGGCGGGGGGTGTATTATATGACACGTCATAGGATGTGTCAAAAAAACAGTGTCAGATAGACACAATCTTATAGTTTAAACACATTTTGTCTGAAACGTACAGAAAATTCCAGTCAAGTCCAGTAAGAATTACTCAGTATAAACTTATAGAGGGTAAGACTAAATTTACTCCCAAAATAAAATTTTACTCAAAAAGTACGCGAACAGAACATTTGCGAAAATTTTGTATTGTATGCAAATGTAAAACCAAAAATATTGTAAAATAAATTATGGAATAGATATGAAAACCTTGTAAAACGTTTCTGTTTAACATCAAGAATTCTCGTTTTCCATACCCGCCAGCTAAATTTTTTTTGTATATTTGATGTTGTAATCAGCTGTGTATACAAACTTGTAAATTGTTCCAAGTTTTCTGTTTGCGTACATTTTTGGGAAAATTGTATTTTTCCCAAAAATGTCTCACTCTATAAGTTTATACTGAGTAATTCTTACTGAACTTGCCTAAGAAAAGTAAACGAATGGTCCTAATGTAAACACCGCTTTACATATCCGTTAAGTATGTTTGTATATAAAAATAAATCTTAACAAAAAATAACACTTATAAACTTTCATTCTTTTTAACATAATCCATGGCCAATTGTTTAACACGTTGAACATTTGTTTCGTTTCCAAAACGTTCTTCGAATTCTAAATATTTTTTAAAAATTGTACGCATTTTACGTAAAGGTATTTTTTGTACTGCAGCACGCTCCAAGATATTTCTAAAAAAAAATTAAAAAGAAAAGTTCTTAAGAAACTTTTTTAAAAATATATATGCAGAAATTTAAACATACCTGGCAGAATCAATTAAATCTTCTTTGATCAACATGTCCACATATTGACACCACACATCCACACGTTTGGGATAGGAAGTTACCACTTGATCGAGTAGAGTTTGAGCCATTTCATTATTATCATGTTTGTGATTTAAATTTGCAAACATTACAATAGTATTTACATCTGAAAAATTGAAATAGAAGATATTAGGAATATACTAAAGTTTTGTTAAAAACCCAAGTTAATGCTTATGGCCGGTATTATAGTTAACACTTAAGTATAATCTAACCAACCAACGGCTCTCTTCTTAAAACCTGAACTCGTTTTAAGTGAGTTTTGTTGAAAAAATATCGAAAAATGTGAAAAAGGTGGAACTTTTAATTACTTATTTTTCATGTTTTTAAGCAATTTAATTCAATTTTAAAGTGCAGTTGTATTGTTTAATATATTCTCTGCCTTAGTTTTGTATAATTAGCTCAAAATTTTGTTTATTTATACAAAAAAACACGCATTAAAGACCACTTAAAACAGTATCCCTTAAACCCAGTTGGCATATAAATTTTAAGAGCGAGTTATTCGGAGAGCTATAGGCCAATCACTTATTCTCCCCGAAATTGAAATGATTACTGAAACCTAGCGGCCCTATGTTCCACTGGGAATTAAAGGATTAAATATATATATTCGGTGTGTGAGAAGATTGAAATGTATACGCCCAGTCAGAAAAATACAAACGGGAAAGCGGTGGCAAAGCACTTTAACAGGTGGTACAAGTACTGGCAAAAAGTGCTTTTCCATTCCCAAAATGATAACATCATTAGACAAAAGGAACGGCTGTTCAAAAAGCGCCGGAAAAGCACTGGAGGAACAAAATTTTTAAACGTTGGCAAAACGCTGGCAAAACCAATAAATAGGTGGTCTGGAAATATATTTTCCAAAATAAAATTTAAAAAAAGTTCATATGTATTTTTTTTTTGGTCCTCCCGTGATTTGAACCCAGGCCGTCAGATTGGCAGACGATTGCTCTAACGAGACATATAATATTTATTGGCTAAACACATAAATGAGTGATAATAGCTGGACAACTACTGGCTGTGCCAAAATGCTAGTACTGGCAAACAATTTTTTGTAACTAGTATGCCAGTGTTGGGAGGGCAAAAAAAAAGTTGGTCTTGAAGGAGCTTTCCCACAAACAAAAAAATTGATTTTATAAAACAAAAAAAATTTTAAATTAAAAAAATCCAAAAAAAATTTTTTGCTTGCAACCGGATTTGTACTCGGAACCTTCCGACTACAAACATTTTTTAACGAAGCGTCAGCATTTTTATAAAATCATTGGTTTTCCAGTGAATTGATTTTTGTACGCCTGGTAGCATTGGCTAGGTAGCACTGGATAACCACTGGTTGCAAACCTTGGCATATCACTCTAAGCCAATTCTTTGCCAGTGGTTTTTTTTTATAAACCACCGAAATTTTTGTAAAACAAATACTGGTAAAACGCTTTTCGCAAACGCTGGCAAAGCGTCCCAAATGAGTGTTCTGCCAGTCATTTATTTTTAATACCGTAATTACCCAGTGGTATGCCAGTGCTTGATTTTTTGTACCACTGGCGATTTCTGACTGGGAGGATATGAATCTAGTATATATGGTCGTTGATCTAACACTTAAAGCAGCGCTTCCCTCCTACTTTTACTTTAACGACCACTTTAAAAGATTTTTACTAACTCACAGACCCCCGATTTTTTTTATTAAAAATGCACCAAGAGGTAATTCAATTTCGATCTTTTTTAAAAAAAGTTGAAAGAAAATAAATATAGAAAAAGGATTTCATTAAAAAAAAAATTAACGGAATTTGAGAGATTTGCCAGAAATAAATAAGGGACATTTTAAGCGGTTTCCAATTAAAATATCCTAAAACAACTTAAAAAAAAATCTTAGATTTTAAGGCGTTTAAAGCTTTCAAGAATCTCCGAATTTTTATATGGGAAAAGTTAATACATACATACTTTGGCTTTGATGGTTTTTATTGATTTTTTTTCTTTCTTATTTTAATGGTACCCAAGAAAATTTTCTGTTCCAAAGAATCGGTTGTACAATAGCTTCTTTTCATTCACAACCCCTTCTACTGTCGATTCTAACACCGATTCTTTTCGTTTGAAATTGTCCCAAAAGCAACCCTTTCTATGGCTCCAAAGTGGAACCGGTTGCTCTAGAATCAGTTCTGGAACTAGTTATGGAACTGATTCTACGTCACCCACACCTTCCATATAGGATCCCACGAACTGGTTCCGGAACCAATTCCATGGAATCGGTTGCAGTGGAACCAGTTGTAGAATGGGTGTGGTTGGCTACCGATTGTAAAAAATTTTCCTGGGTATGAACTTTTTTCTATATAAATGATAAAATTTTGATGAACAATTCGTTGGAATAAAAAACCCAGGAAAATTTTTTACAATCGGTAGCCAATCACACCCATTCTACAACTGGTTCCACTGCAACCAATTCCATGGAACTGGTTCCGGAACCAGTTCCTGGGATCCTATATGGAAGGTGTGGGTGACGTAGAATCAGTTCCAGAACTAGTTCCAGAACTGATTCTAGAGCAATCGGTTCTACTTTGGAGCTATAGAAGGGGTTGCTTTTGGGACAATTTCAAACAAAAAGAATCGGTGTTAGAATCGACAGTAGAAGGGGTTGTGAATGAAAAGTAGCCATTCTACAACCGATTCTTTGGAACAGAAAATTTTCCTGGGAAGTTACATCATGTTTAACAAACTACTAATACGATTTTTATTACATTTTATTGCAAAGTATATTGAATGTATATAAAACAACTTCAATAATATTTAAATGCGAGTCGCAGCACATTTTTGTGAGTCAAAAATTACTCACTTACTAATAATATTAATCGAAAATTATTCCTTAGTACCTACTAAAGGAGCAGAGAATGAAGCCGATTCTCTGTATTTCAATTAAAGATTTTTGAATTGCAAAAAGTGTAGCGAATGTTTCACAGAATGTTTTAAATCCATGCATGCCGGCCTTTTGTAACTACACTCAGAAAAAAAATTTTGCAAAGAAATTTTATTTTACATTATTAGTAGATTATTTCAATAAATTTTAAAATTTGGACCCGAATTTCTTGAATAAGGGGTCTGCAATACATCAGTTGCCGGGGGAAATTGTAATAACTTGAAAGCTGTTTAACCGATTTAAGTTTTTTTAGAAAATGCACAAAGTCATATTTTCCCCTTGAAAACACTGTTCCAAATTTCAGGGCCGATGTGGCATGTCTTCCCGATTTCCGATTATGCTAATTTTTTGGGGAACGTTGAATAACTCAAAAAGATTTTTTTGGAGCAGCCTAATCACTACACATATTTTTGCTGAGTTACAACTAATTTTTAGATTAGATGTTAAATTTTACACAATTTATTGTTAAAATACTATATTTTACTGTTTATATTACCCGTTAGATAGCGCCACCAGCGTATCCGAAGTTTTAAAGGTGGCGCTATTTCTTCACCTCGCAATTTTTTAAAAAAGCGCATATCTCGAAAACTAAGAGAGATGAAGCAAAATGGATCAACCCAACCCCAAAATTCGACTACCCCCAAATACTACCATCTCTATCCGAAAATAGACCTTGGTAAAGCCTTGGAACCTCTGAAATTTTTAATTAAAAATTTAATTTTATAAAATATCCCGAAAACTAAACGAGATAGAGCAAAACGGACAAAATATTTGCTCCTTTGTAGTATCCTTATATGGCCTTAGATGATATGGACCAGATCCGGGGAGGGTCACAAGACCCTATAATTTAAACAAATTTCACTACTCAGTAGTTTTGTGTTTTTATTAAAAATTAGATTTGTTAAATTTAACAAACAATGTGTTTTAATCAACAAATTAACTTTTAAGTCAAAAAACAGGAATTAGGTGCCTATTCCTACTTGTGACTCATTGTGACCATCATAAAACAATTTTCAAGACTGAGATTCTTAACTTTTATTACAAAACAACAATAAAATTTTAAAATAATTAATTTAATTTTTTTGAAGTTTTCAAACAAAAATTTGAATAAATATAATTCAGGGGTATGGCATCACCAAAAAAATAAGTTATAAAAACTTCGTTATCACTAGATGGCACTTTGTTAAAAAAATTGACAATTCTCTTTTTTTTATTTAAATTTTGATTTCCTATCTCTATAATTAATAGTCTCTGGCTGAGCTGCTACTAAACCGATACTAAATAGTTGCTCAGGTAATACCGGTGAGTAGTGTAAGTTTTGATTTCCTATCTCTATGATTAATAATCTCTGATATAATTTATTGTGACTTTGCAACAACAAATACATGGAGAATACAGCCATAACTAAGAGAAACTGTTTTTTCGTAGGAATAGGCACGTTAATTTTGTTAAATTAACAAATTTTTCTGTTGAGCAAACAGACATTATTTTGAGTGTACAATTGACTTTCTAATAAATCTATGATTGGGCCTCCTTGAAGACTCTCTAAAGACCCAAGATCGACTTTCTTAAGTATTATCGGTTTAAGCTCCCACAGACGGTTTTAAAAACAAAACAATTGAGCTATTAAAAGATTTACGATTGGGTCTTCTACAGCCCCTTTTAATACCCCACGCCCAATGTGCGATTTAGGACCACACGAACCTTTTTAGATATCCGCGATTAAGCTACTAAATTATGTACGTTTGGAACACTTATTTGAAAATAATATAATAAAAATTTTGTAATACTTACGATCTCTTTCTGGGAGACAGGTTAAGGCCTTGTGTAACAATTGTTGAGCTCTTTCGGTCATCCCCAATGTGAAAAAGGCATTGGCTGATACCCTCCATACTTCTTGTTCAGTTTTGAATTTTTTCGTTATGTTTCCAATCATTTCAATAAGTTCTGGTGTCTTTTGGGCATCTGTTATAATTTCCACAGTACGTAAATATATTTTCAATGGTTCATTATACATAAGAGCTTCTTTAAGGGTATCATTATAGGATTCTTTGCTACCATAACGTAATTCCAAATTCAATAATGCCACCCATATATTTATTTGGTCATCTGAATTTCTAAAGGTAATGGTTTTTAAAGCTCTTCTCGCTACTGCTCGTGCTTTATCGATTTCAGTTGATTGCAAATGGAATACCATATAGTTAATCCAATGTTTACTGTTATTGGGGTCGGAGAGTACCAATCTATCAAATTGATCCACTGAATCGGGTAATTGGTTGAGATCAGCATATTTTTCTTCAATGGCTCGTAGTCTAGCTTCCTCTTCACGTTGCTGTTTAAATTTTTCAGCTGCAGTTAGTTTCTTTTTTGTTTGGGATTTGGTATCGTCATTATTTTTATCATCATCTTCTTCATCTGATGACTGAACATTTGTAGAGATATCATTTAAGTCGGTAGACCAAAAATCAGTTACCCCTGTTAAAGTTTTTACTTGTGGTTTTGATTTTTCAACCGTTTTCACATCTTTATCAATTTTTAAGGCAGTCTTCACTTCAATTACTCTAGCAGCTGCCTTTTTATCAGGAGCCATATCTTCATAGAAAAGTACTGAAGTGTCCTTATCGTCACTATCACCTTCCTTCTCAACCTTAGATTTTTTAGCCAAAACTTCTTTGGTTTTAACCGATTCCTCCACTTTAGTTTCCGAAACCTTTCGTTTTCCTTCTGCTTTAGTTTTCGGCTTAATTTCTACTTTTTCCGTCGTTTCTAATTTCAATTTTTTCTTTTCCACCTCAACTTTTTCCTTCTTGGGAGCGGGAGGATTTTTACGTTTTCTATTAATTTCCTGCCATAATTTGTGTGTATCATCTAAAATGGCTATCGGTTGACTATTATGTATAAATGCCAATTTACAAAATTGTCCTTCCGTTACATTTTTACTGGCCGTATTTTCAAAATCATTAAAATGTAATTGAGTTGGACAATAGACAAGTGGATTTTTGCCTTTTTTTAACGAGCAGACAAACACAT
Organism: Leucophora obtusa; assembly: GCA_949987735.1. Taxonomy (NCBI): domain Eukaryota; kingdom Metazoa; phylum Arthropoda; class Insecta; order Diptera; family Anthomyiidae; genus Leucophora; species Leucophora obtusa. Next base: position 360,591,888 of record OX465295.1, read on the forward strand.
TTTTATTTTTAAATAAAACTTTAGCATTTATACCAGATTTTCCCATAAAATTTGTTGTTACATCTTTATCATTTGATATGTGTTCCAGATCTCCGGATTTATTACTTAAAAATACCAAATTATTGCTATAATCTACCCAAAGTATAACACATTCTTGGGTGGCGCCCACTTTTGGTGGTTTAGTTTTACCCACCACTGTTGATTTGACAATTCCAACTATTTCAGTTTTATCTAAAACATATTCCCAGTCATTAGTAGCTTCATTAACACATTGAAATTTGGCAGTAACTTTTTCGCCGGGTGAATAACGAGCCAGAGCGTGGCCTTGTTTCTTTAAGACTTTCTTGATTTCAGCAACTTCATTTAAATAACTTGAAAGAGAAATTCGTTAAAAAGAAAATAGTATTATAAAAATGTGAAAAGACAAAATGCAAAAATTGATAATTGTTTGAATAAACGTATTAGTAAGTATTAAAGTCTAATTTTCACAATTTCTCGTTATCTACTAACTGGGACTTTTACTGGAAAATTTGTTGTTGTGTTCTATATAAAATTTGGCTAAAGGTGCCAAAGTTATAAATTTAATTGATTTTTAGCAGGCTGAAACTTAACTCCACCATTTTCTCTATTTGTATGCTATTTCATTTTCAATAATAAAAGTTTAATAATGATAAAGGATTTAGCCCATCCTTAAGCTACCCAGCAAAATCTCAGTAATGGGTGCTCATCTCTATATATAAAAGAATAACGTGACTGACTGACTGACTCAACATCGCCCAGCCCAAACCGCTGAAGCTAGGAAGTTGAAATTTGGTATGTAGGTTCCTCTTTAGGGGTAGACGTCCACTAAGACGGGATTTTTGGAAATTCCTACCGGAACGGGCAAAAAGGGGGAAAGTGTCCCCCTTGACGGCCTGCCAAAACCCCTTTGGCTAGAAAGCTGAAATTTAAGATATGTGTTCCTTGGAGTAGGGGCTAACTTTTCTGGAAAGTACTTTCTAGAATTTTGGACAGGGACGTTGTAAAAATGGGGGTTAAAAAGGGGAAAAAGGCCCCCCTTGACGGCCTGCCCAAACCGCTGGAGGTAGGAAGTTGAAATTTGGTATAAAGGTTCCTCCACTATCGTAGACATCCACCAAGACGGGAGTTTTGGAAATTTTTACAGGGACGGGCAAAACGGGGAAAAAGTCTTCCCCTTGACGGCCTGCTCAAACTGCTGGAGCTATGAAGTTGAAATTTGGTATGTAGGTTCCTCGACCGGTGTAGACGTCCGTTGAGACGGCATTTTTGGAAATTCTTATCAGGAGGGGCAAAAAGGGGACAAAAAAAGTACCTTTTTCCAAAAAAGTACCTTTTCCCAAAAAAAGTACCTTTTTCCAAAAAAAAGTACCTTTTTCCAAAAAAAGTACCTTTTTCCAAAAAAAGTACCTTTTTCCAAAAAAAGTACCTTTTTCCAAAAAAAGTACCTTTTTCCAAAAAAAGTACCTTTTTCCAAAAAAAAGTACCTTTTTCCAAAAAAAGTACCTTTTTCCAAAAAAAAGTACCTTTTTCCAAAAAAAGTACCTTTTTCCAAAAAAAGTACCTTTTTCCAAAAAAGTACCTTTTTCCAAAAAAAGTACCTTATTCCAAAAAAAGTACCTTTTTCCAAAAAAAGTACCTTTTTCCAAAAAAAGTACCTTTTTTCAAAAGAAGTACCTTTTTCCAAAAAAAGTACCTTTTTCCAAAAAAAATTCCTTTTTCCAAAAAAAGTACCTTTTTCCAAAAAAAGTGCCTTTTTCCAAAAAAAGTACCTTTTTCCAAAAAATGTACCTTTTTCTAAAAAAATGTACCTTTTCCAAAAAAAAAGTACCTTTTTCCAAAAAAAGTACCTTTTTCCAAAAAAAATTCATTTTTCCAAAAAAAGTACCTTTTTCCAAAAAAAGTACCTTTTTCCAAACAAAATTCATTTTTCAAAAAAAAGTACCTTTTTCCAAAAAAAGTACCTTTTTCCAAAAAAAATTCCTTCTTCCAAAAAAAGTACGTTTTTCCAAAAAAAGTACCTTTTTCCAAAAAAAGTACCTTTTTCCAAAAAAAGAACCTTTTTTCAAAAAAAGTACCTTTTTCAAAAAAAAAAAATCCATTTTTCCAAAAAAAGTACCTTTTTCCAAAAAAGTACCTTTTTCCAAAAAAAGCACCTATTTCCAAAAAAAAGTACCCTTTTCCAAAAAAAAGTACCTTTTCCAAAAAAGTACCTTTTTCCAAAAAAGTACCTATTTCCAAAAAAAGTACCTTTTTACAAAAAAAGTACCTTTTTCCAAAAAAAGTACCTTTTTGCAAAAAAAAGTACCTTTTCTCAAAAAAAGTACCTTTTTCCAAAAAAGTACCTTTTTCCAAAAAAGTACCTTTTTTCAAAAAAAGTACCTTTTTCCAAAAAAGTACCTTTTTTCAAAAAAAGTACCTTTTTCCAAAAAAGTACCTTTTTCCAAAAAAAGTACCTTTTTCCAAAAAAGTACCTTTTTCCAAAAAAAGTACCCGTTTCCAAAAAAAGTACCTTTTTCCAAAAAAAAAATCCTTTTTCCAAAACAGTACCTTTTTCCAAAAAAAGTACCTATTTCCAAAAAAAAGTACCTTTTTTAAAAAAAGTACCTTTTTCCAAAAAATGTACCTTTTTCTAAAAAAAATGTACCTTTTCCAAAAAAAAGTACCATTTCCAAAAAAAGTACCTTTTTCCAAAAAAAGTACCTTTTTCCAAAAAAGGTACCTTTTCCAAAAAAAAAGTACCTTTTCCCAAAAAAAACCCTTTTTCTAAAAAAATGTTCCTTTTCCCAAAAAACATACATTTTTTCAAAAAAAATACCTTTTTCAAAAAAAGTACCTTTTCCAAAAAAATGTAACTTTTCCCAAAAAAAAGTACCTTTTTCTAAAAAAATGTTCCTTTTCCAAAAGAAGAACCTTTTCCAAAAAAGTACCTTTTTCCAAAAAACATACATTTTTCCAAAAAAACACCTTATTAAAAAAAAAAAACCTTTTCCAAAAAAAGTACCTTTTTCCAAAAAAAAGTACCTTTTTCCAAAAAAAATTCCTTTTTCCAAAAAAAAGTACATTTTTCCTAAAAAAAGTACCTTTTTTTAAAAAAGTACCTTTTCCCAAAAAATTTACCTTTTTCTAAAAAAATTAACCTTTTCCAAAAAAAAAAGTACCTTTTCCAAAAAAAGTACCTTTTTCCAAAAAAAAGTACCTTTTTTAAAAAAAGTACCTTTTTCCAAAAAATGTTCCTTTTTCTAAAAAAAATGTACCTTTTCCAAAAAAAAAGTACCTTTTCCAAAAAAAGTACCTTTTTCCAAAAAAAGTACCTTTTTCCAAAAAATATTCCTTTTTCCAAAAAAGTACCTTTTTTCAAAAAAAAGTACATTTTTCCAAAAAAAAGTAACTTTTCCAAAAAAAAGTAACTTTTCCAAAAAAAAGTACCTTTTCCCAAAAAAAAGTACCTTTTTCTAAAAAAATGTTCCTTTTCCAAAAGAAGTACCTTTTCCAAAAAAAGTACCTTTTTCCAAAAAACATACATTTTTCCAAAAAAAAAAACACCTTATTAAAAAAAATACCTTTTCCAAAAAAAGTACAAATAAAGTACTTTGTAAAAACAAAGTATCTTTTTAAAAAAAATTTCGTTTTTCCAAAAAGTACCATTTAAAATAATATATAATTTCAAAAAAACTACTTTCTTCCCTCCCCCACGGATATCTCCACTAAAACAAGGTTTCTTGATATTCGGCATAGACGTGCGCTAAGACGGGATTTTTGGAAATTCCTACCGGAACGGGCAAAAAGGGGAAAAGTCTCCACATAAACAGTCTCACAAATTGGAAAAGTGCCTGCCCAAACCACTGGAGGTAAGAAGTTGAAATTTGGTATAAAGGTTCCTCCACTGTAGTAGACATAGACTAAGTTTGTATTTTTGGAATTCCCTACAGGATATCCCAAAAGGAAACTCGGTATGTGAGTTCCTCCTTCTGTGTAGGCGTCCGCTTAGACGGAATTTTTGAAATTCCTATCGGGAGGGGAAATAAGGTAAAAGTCTCCTCCTGACGGCTTGCCCAATCCCTTTTGGCTAACCTAAAATTTTAAATATGTATTCCTTGGAGTAGGACTAACTCACCGGCAACGTAATTTTTCTATTTTGGAACAGCAACATAGTAAAAATGGTGGTTGAAAGGGAAAAATGTCCCCAATAACGGCCTGCCCAAACCGCTTAGGCAATGCAGTTGAAATTTGGTATGAATGTTCCTCATTCATCGCAGATAGCCGCGAAGATGGAATTTTTGTAAATTCCTAAAGGGAGGGGCAAAAAGAAGAAAAGCCTCACCTTGGGGGCCGGTAAAAACCCCTTCGGCTAGAAACCTGAAGAATAAAATGTGGGTCCCTGGAGTAAGGGCTAACTTATTAGAAAGATACGTTTTTGAATTTTGGACAGGGTCGTTATAAAATGGGGGCTCAAAAAGGGAAAGTTGCCCCTTAACGACCTGTCCAAACTGCTGGAACTAGGAAGCCGAAATTCGGTACTTAGGTTCCTCTTCCAGCCTAATTCCAACCGGGAGGGACAAAAAAAGAAAAAGTGTCCCCCTTGACAGCCTGCTCAAACTGCTGGAACTAGGAAGCTGAAATTCCCTGTCGATGGATTTTCGGAAATTCCTACCGAGAGGGGCACAAATAGTAAAAGTTGGCTAGAAACCTGAAATGTAAAACATATGTTACTTGGAGTATGGGCTTTTTGGACCGGGAAGGTGCTTTTTGGACAGGGACATTGCAAAAATGGGGATTAATGAAGCGAAAAGTGCCGCTTAAAGGCCTGCCCAAACCGCTGGAGGTAGGAAGTTGAAATTTGGTATTAAAGTTCCTCCTCTATTGTAAACATCCGCTAAGATGAGATTTTTGGATATTTCTACAGGTAGGGTCAAAAACAGGAAAAGTCTCCCCCTTAACGGCCTGGCCAAACTGCTGGAACAAGGGAGCTTAAATTCGGTATTTGGGTTCCTTCTCCAACGTTGACGTCCCCTAAGATGGTATTTTTGGCAATTCATACCGGGAGGGGTAAAAAGGAAAAAAACTTCCCCCTTGACGGCCTGGCCAAACTGCTGGATATAGAGACCTAAAATTATGTATGTAGTAGGTTCCTCCTCCAACGCAGACGTCCTCTAAGACGGAATTTTTGGAAATTCCTACCGGGAGGGGTAAAAACGGAATAATTCTCCCCCTTGATGGCCTAACCGAACCCTTCGGCTAGAAACCTGTAATATATAATATGTTTTCCTTGGAGTATGGGCTAACTTATCGACAAGGCATTTCTAGGACTTTGGACAGGAACGTGGTAAAAATGGTGGTTCAAAAGGGGAAAATTGCCCCCCCCCCCTTAACGTCTGCGTCTTTAGCTAGAAACCTAAAACTTAAAGAACAAGTGTATATGAAACACTAAAATTAAGAAACTAAATAGGAAACGAGTGGAATGAAACACTACACAAGTGGAATGAAATGGATATAAACGTTGAACTAGTAGAATTGAAATTATAGAGAATGCAAATGGATTGGAAGAGGGAATTACCTGTTCAAACACTATCCACGGAATATGAAACTTATGTAGCATTGAAACTTACTCTCCAAAAAGTTAAACAAATTTTCTAAAAGAGAAAAAACCTTAGAAAAGGAATGCAACTTATATATTCCGATATTTAAACTTCATGTAACGAAGCACCGGTGGAAGAAACCGACGCAGTAAATTTTCCAACTGAATTTGTGAATTTACTTGAATTGTCAGGTCTACCTTTACATAAACTGGAATTAAAAAAAAAACTTTAAGACACGCTAGCAACGTAGCGGGCTTTGCCCGCTATTTTTAATATTATAAAATGCTTTCCAACCCTGCTTTACGTTATTTATTTTCAATCAAAACACAAATGAACAAAACTACTTACGGGTCTATCTACCTAAGTTCGCACTTTACCAAATTATCTTAACATACACACGTATATTGCAATTTATTATGGATTCATTACTAACAATCCACTTTCATGAGAAAAAGTGATCAAATATTTATTTATTTTAAACCCATTGTTGTGCAGAATTATTTATTTGTGGTGGCTGGGTGAAGGCTTTAAATAAAAAAACGAATTTAATAAAAATTGTGGGGGGCGCAGCCCCCCCCTTAACCTTTAAGGCACGCTAACAACGTAGCGGGCTGCGCCCGCTAGTTACTAATATCTAATTAAAAAGAATTATTCGGCCTGTATACGGTTGTCGTAGTCGAATTCGAGAGTAAGTCGAATTTCCTGAAAAGTCGGTAAAAACACAATTTTCAACAGTTTTAAAACTTAATTCATAATAAATAACAAACCGATCGTAAAACGAGTAAAAAGGTTAAAGTCGGGCATGCCGACTATATAATACCCTACACCAGTCTGACTTAAAGCCAACTAATCTTTGGATCCGAAATTTGAATGGGTTAAAACGGACTTGCGTCAAAATTTTCTATAAAATTATAAAAGAAGAGAAAATCGAAAATATAGCCCATATGGGCGATAGGTCCAAATATGGACCGATCCTATCTAGAATCAATAGGCTTTTTCCTTGGGACCATGTAAGTCAGTGAACCAAATTTCATTGAAATAAATACGAATTTGCGACCTGCAGCATGTAACCAAGGCAATTTCGGGGGGATCCTTATATGGGCACTAGGTCTAAACATGGACCGATTTCAACCTTGGGCCGACGTAAGTCGGTGTACCAAATTTCGTCAAAATATCTTAATATTTGCGACCTGTATAGTGCGCACAAGAATGCATGGACAGACAGACGGACGGACGGACAGACATCGTTAAATCGAAATAAAAAAAATTCTGAGCCGATCGGTATACTATAAGGTGGGTCTAGGACCAATATTTTTTGGTGTTACAAACATCAGCACAAACTTATAATACCCTCTCCATGTAGTGGTGTAGGGTATAAAAACGATCTTTATTATTCCAATTCAAAGAAAAGCATTTCGTATGAAGTCGAAAATTTCAACTACAAATTCGACAACCGTAATCAGGCCGATTTTCATTATTTTTGTTTGACAAGATCGTTTTGTAAGTATAGTTGTCGATTCGATGCAAGAAAAGCGCGCAAAATTTGTGCACCTCCTTATATAAAAATTAAGTGGTTACCAAAATAAGTAGTTATCATATACTGAAAATAAATGGTTGTCATATAATAAAGCCTGGATCAGCTAGACGTAAACGTATCTCTGCATAGCTGAATTAATAAGTTAAATAAGAACAGGAGATGTGTTGTGTTTTTTGTTTCATTCTTATGCATGCAATATAGAGCAAACGTAAATATACAACGAAAATCTATTCAAAACAGATTTTTGTTGTGTATTTACGTCTGCTCTATATTGAATGCATAAGAATGAAACAAAAAACACAGCACATCTTCTGTTCTTATTTAACTTATTAATTCAGCTATGCAGAGATACGTTTACGTTTACGTCTGGCTGATCCAGGCTTAAGGCTTACTATATGTGACCTTCTCCGAGAAAAGGGACCTAGTGTGTTAAAAAACCTAGTGTGTCAAAAACTTGGGAAAATCGATATTTTCTCATTTTTATCGATTTTCCCAAGTTTTTGACACACTAGGTCCCTTTTCTCGGAGAAGGTTACATATACTTATTAGCAGTACACTCAAAAAATAAGTTAGTATAAAAATTAGGGAAACGTCTTGTATAACAAGTGTACTAGTTTTCAGCAATTTTTTGCTGAAATTTCCGTTAGCAAAACTTTTGCTGAGATTACTATTTTTTTGTAAAAATCAGCTCGCTGATTTTCAGCAAACACCTTTTGCTGAAACTACCAACTTTTTTGATTAAAAATTTGCTGACACAGCAACATTTTGTGCTGACTTTTTTTTGAGTGTACTTATTAGTATGTAGTTCAAAAATATTATTTTTTAAATAAGTAGCACGCGTAAGCAGAATGCTTTTAAAACCGTCTAACAAAAATAACTAGTACTGACGCCGAATTATAAGAAGTAAAAAATTTAACTGTTTTTATGTAACCACTTATTTGCTAATGAAAGATTTTGCTGGGCAACTACACTGTTCTGGCGAAAAAATATGGTCGTAGTTTTTAAGTCTTCAACATGCAATAAAAAAATATTTTCGAAAATTTTATATGGCAGCATAGCTTTCTAAGTTGTGGCCTAAGTCCAACTTTTAGTATAACATGAGGTTTTACTAATGATGTTTTTATCTATCAAATATTACATGTCGAGATAGCTCAGATGGTACAGCTATAGAGTGGCAGTCTGAAGTCCCAGGTTCGATTTCCGCACGAGAAAAATTTATTTAAAAAATATTTACACTAAAAAATATTCTTTTTATAAAACTTATTTTTTTGAAAATCTATTTTTAGAATCATTATTTTAGTCAATACTTGTAAGCACATAGGTAACGACATATTTTTTTATTTTTCGTATGCTGGTGTGTAACTCATTATTTTTCGCGACATCGCCATACAAAGGTAACAAGAAATGTAATAATAAAAGTAACTAGTTAACATTACCAGGTATGTAGTTACATTACAACATATCTGGTAATGATTTTCTACACTGGTTAGTATTATATAATTTCTTTAGTACGATACTAACCTTAGTTAATAAGTATATTTATTGCGATAAATTTGGCAAATGGAAACTTTTTTGTTTGAAATTTTGCAAGAATAGTATTTAGAGGTAACCTCATATTATACTAAAAGTTGGACTTTGGGGACAACTTAGAAAGCTTTGCTGTCGTATTTTTAGGGAATGCAAAATCCCGCACTTTTTTATTTCCCGGGAAAGCGGGAAATTTATCTACATGCATGATCATGCATGTTCATGCGTGTTCATGTGTGTCCATACATGTGCACACATGTAGATATTACCTCAAATTTCGTTAATGCACAAGTGTGGACATATATGATGCATGTATGGAGATTTATGTATCCATGTATGGACATGAATGCATGTTTATAAGCATGCATAAACATATATTTAACATATATTTAGTTAGAATATTCTTCTACCTTAAGTCCAAATTCTAATATGATATTGTCATATTAGATTTTATTTGTTGTTTCAAAAAGGTGGTTGATCATTTTCATGATAGACAATACAATTGTTTCATAGGCATCACCCTACTCTTCAGTATGTATTCATATATGTCGATTTTTAGCTGGGTTACTTGAAAAATTTTAAAAATCAATGGGCATATTTGTGTTTAATTCTGTATAGAATAAGTACGATTCAAAAGTTTTTATACAAACACTATTTAATTGAGTGGTTTCCTTAAAAAATATATTTTTAAATTTCCTTTTAGTTCATGTTTTAAGAGCTACTAAAAGGCATTTAAAATATTCGATCAAGTACACAAATTAATTAGTGTGTTCGTTTACCCAAAAATCTTACTACTTTTACTACAATTGGAAAATTTAGTTTACTTTTTGAATTTTTCCAGTTGTGGTAAAAGTAGCAAATTTTAAAGTAAACGAACAAGACTAGTGTAAAATTTTTACTATTTTCCAAACGTTGGAAAATTTTGCATATGAAGATTTGAGATAATTAACCTTATTATTTTCAATAGCATTTTTTAAATCCCGGGATTCCCGGTCCAAATTCCCGGGAATGCGGGAACTTAAAAATGCTTAAGTTCCCGGGAATCCCGGGATGCATTCCCTAGTCACTATACATACATACATTTTTTTTTTTGTTGAAATATTTTCCTTTTAATTGCTTCTTTACTATGGCAATGTTGCCACCAGTAAAACAAAGCATTACACAAAATATGAAATTTCACACTGTAAATTTCGACTCCAAAGTTTTGCTACGTTTCTATTTATAAACCGATTTTTAAAGACGTTGAATTTTTGTCATCTGCAAAGTGCAAAAGTTATTTGCATTTTAAAACTTAAATTTTGCATTTTTGCAATAACGTGGTCCGAGTTTTTGATTTCTGCAAAAGAAAATCCAAGAAAATCAAATTATTCTATTAACTAAAGGGAATTTCAATGCAATATCTTTTTCAGGCTTAACATGGCGTTCTTTTAAATCTGAATATTAAAAAAATGGTATTTTATCCACATTAAAAGTGTCTTTCAGAACAAAGTATTTATGTTTTTCAGAAAGGATACTTCGTCGAGATGCGTTGCATGCAAAATATTACCTACTTGCTAATTATTCTTTCCCATACCCCTCAAATTTAAAACATTATCATTTAAAATTAAACAATTTTTCCCTGAGTTCAAAGCTGGGATTTAAAAATAAAAAACTGAAGTAGATTCTCCAAGACGTTCCTAACGTAAGGACATAAGCCCTGTTCAATCCTAGCTTTAAATGTCGACAAGACAGCAAAAATTATAAAAACTCCATATTTGTAAAATTTTGCTTCTTTTCTTTATTTTTTTAAATTCATGATAGAAAGCCATGCAATTTCCTTGCAGTATGTATATTAGGGGTATAACTTTTTTGGGTGGAAGGTAAAACCTAATAGATAATATTGTTCTGATAATAAAAAACAGTTTTTTAAACCAATTTGTTAAAAAAAACCTCCCGCACCGAAAGCCATTTCTAATATGCTTAAATTTTTTTATTTTTCTTAGACAAATTTTTTTCTTTTCAAAATGGTGGGAAATGATTTTTACTGATGTTTGTATTAGAAAATTAGAAAAAGATCACTAATTTGGAGTGAAATATTACTTTTTTTTAAATTAAAAACAAAAAAAAAATCATTTATGTATATAAAACAGCGGAAACTTTTTTAACGATCGGAAAAATGTAAAATCGTAGTTCTTAATATGTTTCCATGCTCTACTTGATTTTGCCGTGGGAGAAATGATATTTGCAAAAAGTTATATCCCTAATGTATGTATATCAACTAATTTTCTTTTAGAAAATAACCCCTAAATTCATAAACGCTTTGTAAAATTATAGGAGGTTTATTGAACAAATTTTGTATGAAAATGACGTTTTGTAAACCTGCTATAACTTTACAAAGCATTTATGAATTGAGGGGTAAAAATATAACATTTTCACAAAATTTACCCATATTTTTTTTCAAAAATTTCATACGATTCTGCACTCTATTAAATTTTTGTTGAAATATACTCTATTTAAAGGAGGTAACTTGATACCTACTTTAAATTGGGCAAAAATAGACACAATGCTTAAAATCCAACTATATAAACACATTGTGTTTAAAAATAATAGACACAGTGTGTCTAAATTTACGTTTTAAAATGCTTATATAAAGTTTATCAACATTTATTTTACTATAAGTGTGTAAATTTTAACAAAATATGCCTGAAAGAAATTCCTAACCAACCCAGCAAAAAACTACCTGACCAAGATCCGTAAAATCACCTATATTGTTCGGCACGAATGCGTTCAAATTGAGGTGAAAAAGGCATTTTTTTAACATTGGCTTGTCATAGGAGAGAAGGTGTTTTGCTACTTTAAGTCTGCTTTGCACGTCATAAAAATGAGTGATTGGATGTTCTTTTTTATACAGGAAAGCAATTCATTTTTTTTACTTTCTAACGAGAGATGAAAAGTAACTTCTTGTGAATGCATTCAAATGTATATTTAAGAAGTGATTTTTATGACATACTTTAAAACCTATTAAAAAATAATTTTTTATACAGGAAATAATTCATTTTTCCTGTGTTTAATGAGAGATGAAAAGTAACTTATTGTGTATGCATTCAAATATATATTTAAGAAGTGATGTTTATGACATGCTTTTAAACCAATTATCATAAAAACATATGTTTGTTTGGTTCCGAAACAAAAAAATCACAGAAAATAGTCAAAAGATGTAAAATTGGTTTTATTAGCAAAAGAAGCATATAAACTAATTGTAAATAAAAAATATATTTTAAAAATATATCCTGGTTCATATTCAATTATAATTATAGGAACGAAGTTGTGTTATCAATTATCAAATGTTGCGTTATCTAAAAGTGCTGTAATTTCAAACAAATTAATGGATATATCAATCACGCAATCCTACATCTTTGGCCAAATGGCAGATACTATGAAGTTTTAAAGAATGCATCCCCTCCAAATATAAAAAGGTATCTACATATTCTGAATATAAAGAGATGGAATCTAATATTTATTCTTCGTATAGGGAAGACGTATTGAATTTAAAAATCAAAAAGTAAGCTGTAAATATATGATTTATTCACCAATCGAACACATAATTCCAACCCACTGATCAATAAGCTTCGTTTCACTGAAAGTACTTTTTAAAAGAAAAAAGAAAACAATGTTTTCTTTACTAAATAATAATAATAAAAAATTATAACTAGCTTTAAACTTTTCTAAAATAAATTTTAGCAAACAAGTAATACATAAAAGTATGTTTAATTTTATAAAATTAAATATTTTTAATCGTATGAAAAGAAATATCGAATCCATTTTAAAGCTATAGTTTTTAATTAATGACATTTTGGAAGTCATTTAAAATAGGTTTATTCGAAGTAATAAATCAGCATATATAGCTACTTTATATGCAGTGAAAAATGCATTCTTGTAGAATGCATTCGTTTTTTTTTGCTGGGAAGTAATCATACATTAAAAATGTGCAATAAGTGGATATGCAAATTTATGTTTTATTGTTTTATTTATTCAAAAATCTATATGGCACAAAATAAGAAAATGACAATTTATCGTGGTTTAAATAGATTTTAGTTAACAATTTTCAGTTATATGATAAACCCAGGAGTATTAAAAATAAAGAAACTTCAAAGCAATATTTTGGTATGATTTCTAAAGTTTGCAGAAAGTACTTAGTAGTATCTGTATTATGTGTTTCAAATGTTTTAAAGGTGTTCTGTAATTTTTCCCAGAAGCCGTGGATATAAATCATGTGCAATATGAAGTTCGAATTTCGTACATTTCAGACATATTCCCATATAATCAATTCTACATTTCCCCCTCGATTTTATCCCTTAGGCACTAGACAGGGCCTTAGGGCATTGACATAAACCTAATTCAAGTACGCTGAATCCAGTGGTTTTTCTGAGCTCTTAACAAAATATATTTAAATTTGAAAATTATGGTCTCCAGGATTACAAAAAATGCGAATTTTCTAATTTTCTTTCCACTCATTGTCACGCAAGTTGTTCGCTATTGTCCCAAGCATTTTTGTGTTAAATAGTATAAGAATCAAAGTCGGGGTTGAACAGCAGTTTTTGTCAGCGGGAGAATATCTATAAAATCACCATCAAAAATATTACATTTCAGCAAAACAATGAAATCTATATTTTCGCACAAATTTCGGCGTATCCTCACATTTAGATAAACCACTGTTTTGGAGTCCCAAGAAACATAATTTTCAAATTAAATATATTTTTTTTAAGCTGAACCAGATAAATGGAATGCACCCCTAAACTCAGCATATATTTACGAGTTGTTATATTCAATGGTCCATAAGGGTTTATTTAAGAAATTGTCAATATTTATCCTAGCGATAATAAAACGTTGATATTTAACACAAAAGCCTGGGTATTTTTATAAAGGAGCACAAACCGGGGCTTCATAGTACTCGGAAACTATTTTGCCATCAAAGTTAGCAAATCGCTTTATTTCAATGTGTAGTCAGTTTTTGGCGAAAATAATTTCTGCAAACGCTATTGGGCCTTCAAAATTATTGGTTTTGCAGATTCTTATTTTAATTATCTTGTACAACCCGTGCATTGGCAATGCTTTGCTTTTAGGGTGCTATTCTTCGATTTTAAAATAATTTGGAATATCCCTTGCTCCATGTCATTTGTTCTCCACTTTTTATACAACCCTAAAGAAAACAAACATATGTGACCGTCTCCGAGAAAAGGGACCTAGTGTGTGAAATTGAAGTTTTGAGAAGTACGCATTTAAAGTTAAATTAAAAATAAAATTTTAATGTTTTTCTCATTTTTATCGAAACCCGTTTTTTGACACACTAGGTCCCTTTTCTCGGAGAAGGTCACATATTAAGATATCTGAACATTACGCGGTATCAAAATTAAAATACTCTTACCTCAGTCATTTATCAATCTTTTACTAAGTTGCAAATCTAAGCTTCTATTGAAAGCCTTTAACGATTTGATAATCCTTTTCACTTCTTTGAATATTTCAATCTTATGTTAAGTTTTTCGCGGTCCAATATATTGTTTATAAATTTTTACAGTTTTTATGAATTTTTTCTTTGTTTGACAAAAATATTGACAAATTTAAATAACGCACTAATATAGTATAATTAGGCACATGTGCGTTAAACTTTAATTTTAAGAACTGTACTCTATTAAATGTGTAACTATACAGAAAATGTGTCTAAAAACTTATAAACATGTTTATCAATATACAAAATACCCCATTTGTGCGTATTTTTTTAGCAGGAAAAATGCGTACATTATTTTCTAAGCATTTTATGCGGCAATTTTAGGCATTTTGTGTCATTTTAAACGAAAATTTTCCATATTTATAGCAGTAAATTTAAATGCAAATTTTAGAGTATGTTGAAATTTGGAACATGTTAGATTTACAAAATTCTAAAATATTTTGATTCTACTCCACCTTCCTGCGTTAACAAAATTTTTGTCTGGTCAAAGCCCAGTATCATGTTAACTACAGCAAAAAAAAAAGCAGAGATTAGAAAGTAACAATCATAACAAACCCAAATTTTTCCAAAGCAAGGGAATTTTTAAAAGAAGCTTGACAATTATTTTCAAAAAAAATAAACAAAAGACGGGTTTTTAAACAAAACAAAAAAATACATTACACCATTTTTCATTTCTTCTAAATTAGGTTTAGTGTTGCAAAAAATACAAAAGTAATTCACCAGAAACTGAAGTTTGTGGTAAATATTTCACAGATTATCTCATTTCGTCTAAATATCAACAAATTTTTATTAACTTTTAAAAATTTACGGAATTGAATATTTTTTGTTAGATTTGAAAGTAAAAATTGTAAAAATTCGGTAAGGCCAGCGTCTTCAGTATCCATGCTTTTATGGGTTAATAATTGATAATGATCTACTTATATTGACTGTGAGATCAAACCTAAAAAAACATTCATTAACCAATTAAAAGATCAACTATACATACCTCCATACAATTTACGGAACTTTTAAAAATTTATTGAAATTTCTGTAAAAAGTGAAATTACACAAAAACTACACAAAAATGTCATTATTCAAAAATTATCCAATGAATGTGTAAACAGTCCCGTTTTTGAATAATTATACTAAAAATGTGAAAACACTGCCTTTATATCAACAAAAACCCGACGGGAAATTTTAACAAACTGTCACCGAACTGGCCCCTTTATATGAAATAGACTGGTCACTTTTATATGGCGTTGTCATAGGAGGGAGAAATTGACCCCTTGTGACATGTCACAAGACAAATCCTAGGACAGGTTACTGAACTCTCATAATAAACAAGGGGTCAATTTCCCCTCATATGACAACGCCATGTAAAAGTGACCAGTCTATTTCATATAAAGGGGCCAGTTCGGTGACAGCTTGTTAAAATTTCCCGTAGGGAAGTTTCAGAAAAATGGTATTAACAAAAAATTGATTTTTTTTTCAATAATTTCAAAAATTTAAAAGAGAAACAATTTAAATATATTTTCAAATGGAATTTGCTTACTATCCCAGTGTAGAAAATCATTACCAGATATGTGGTTACATACTTGGTAATGGTAACTAGTTACTTTTGTTATTACATTTCTTATTACCTTTATATGGCGATGTCGCGAAAAATAATGAGTTATGGTTACACACCAGCATACGAAAAATCAAAAAATATATCGTTACCTATGTGCTTACCAGTACTGACAAAAATAATGAGTCTAAAAATAGATTTTCAAAAAAATAAATTATATTAAAAAAAAATTTTTTTATTGTATTTTTTTTTTTTTAATAAAAGTTGCTGGTGCGGGAATCGAACCTGGGTCTACAGATTGCCAGTCAATAGCTCTACCATCTGAGCTATATCGACTTGTAATATTTAATAGATAAAAACATAATTGACCTGCTGCACACAAGTAAGCTTACTCGCCAACATACAAAAAATCAAAAAATATGTGGTTATATAAATCTTTACCAGTGTTTAAAAAATATTGAGTCTAAAAATAGATTTCAAAAAATGTTCAAAAAAATCTAGAAAATTATTTTCTATTTGAAATAATGATAAAAATAAGTTATTATCAGTAACTCATTATTATATGTTTTAAAATAATGCAGAAGGTAAGTGGGTGTCATTACTGGTAGTCCAAAAAATAATGATATGTCATTACCGTTTCTACACTGGGATGATGTATTCGGATTTTCAAATTCTCTTGAAATGTAACCACAAACAGTTTTTAACCTCTACTGAAAATTTTAAAATTTTGAGTTAATACCCTCTTGTTGATCAAGTGCGATATGTATGTTTGTAAATAAACAAATTGATCTTAAAGCCGTTTCATTTTGATCATCATACACAAAAACAAATTTTTTTAAACGAGTTTATTTATTATTGTATATAATAGCCCAGAAGCATTTGTTGAAATCGATCTAGTAGTAGAATTTTCATTTATTACTACGATTTTTTTTTCTTTGCTTAAAAAAGCAAAAAAAAATACATAAATATTATCAAAAATTATTTATGCTTGCCGTTGAAATTTAATTCATGACTATCCACTTCGCACACTATATTGTAAATATGTTAACTTATTTGATATGTGTAAATTAAGGTGTCCCTTAAATTATAAATTGTTGAATTTAAATGGTTTGTTTCAATTGGTCTCAAATGTACGAATTTACAAAAAAAATCGGAAAACATTAACCAGGGTTGGCATCCGATTTATACGGTTAAGGTTATCGGTATTTGAAGTTATTTCGTTATTGTAGGGTTCACGGTATTTTAAGGCATTTCGTCTGGTTATTTTAGGGTATAGCGGTATTTTAAATAATATAGTTAGGGTATTTCTTTTAGGGTTAGGGTAGTCCTTTTTTGAAAATTTTGACAACTTTTCGGACCGAAAGTCTATATTTTTCTATTATTTTATTTTATTTCGTTAGGATATTTTAAGGTTAACGTTATTTTAAATTATTTCGTTATGTTATTTTAGGGTTAAAGGTATTTTAAATAATTTCGTTATGTAATTGTAATGCTAAAAGTATTTTAAGTTATTTCATTAACGGTATTTTAAGGTGAATGGTACACTCAGATAAAAAAGTTAGTAAAAAACTTTGTAAACAGTTTCCAATCGCACTTTACTATTTTTATACTGATTTTTAGTACAATTTCTTTTTTTAGTAATCATTTTTGCTATTCTCTTATTACAAATTACGGATTTTTTACTAATTCTCGCTGCTGATTTCAGAAATCATTTTACTAATTTTTCAAAACCAAGTGCTAAATTTAGCAGAAAAATATACTAATTTCAAAAATTTTTTTTTGATTTTTTATAATTCGTGTTTAGTTTATATTTGTTACTATTGATATATTCTTAGTTTGGAAATAACACTCAGAAAATTTTATTGTATCTCCAATGCGTAAAAAGCTAATAAATGGAGAACCGTTTGCAATTTTGACTCCAAATTTCAAGAACGATGAAGTAATTATACCGCTTGTTACAATCGAAAGCAAAAAAAAAAATTTTATTATTTTTTTTTAGATTTTACAGTTTTTTTTTAGTACACTTTTTTGCTAATTTCAGCAGATTGATTTTAAATTACAGTTTACAGCAATTTACTGAAATTTAGTAGCTACAACTAATTATTTATACTAATTTCATTGTACTAAAATTATGATATTTAATAAGCTTTTTAACTGATTTTAGCAAATCGATTTTGAATTGCAATTTACATAAATTTTACTAAAATTTAGTAGCGGCTACTAATTTTTTCTACTAATTTTATTGTACTACTTTTCTAAGCCATTACAGACTCTTTTGGTTGAGTGTAGCCACTTAAAAGTGTTAAATCATTATTGGTATTTTAGAGTTAGTGTTTGTTAACCACGCTGAAAAAAATCTCCCTGCAGGAAACATATTTGCTGTTGATATACCTATATATATTTGGAAAAACTGTAAAAATATATTTGCCGTGTTTCTAATATAATATTTTTGCCTGCAAATATAATATTTTCGCCTGTAAATATATATGTGACGCGCAAAATAGAAAGGGACCTAAGGATAGAAAGGGACCTAAGGTCAGGAGATCGGTCTCATTCGATTGATTGATTTTTTTACCCTTAGGTCCCTTTCTCTATGCGCTGTCACATATACATATTTGTACTCCACAAACATAATACATAATGATAAAATAAAATTGCAAATATATTTTTAAGTGGGAAAATATGACTCACATACAAACATTATAGTTTTTGCCTGGAGATATTTGTATTATAACGATAAAAATAAAATAATTGCAAGCACGCCTCAAACATAAATATAGTAAGGGTACTCACGATGGGTATTGCAAACGATGCAAACGTTGCAAATGATTGCAAAAAAACAACGATTGCATCAAACACAACAACAAAATGTATGTATTTGCAATTTGCTTTATTTTTCTTCATTTGCAATAAAAAAACCTTTAGCAAAAATCACTTTGCATATAAGCTAAGTTACAAATAAAACAAAACATCTGTTTTTAACATATCAGCCGCCATATTATGATTTATAAAATAAGATAATAAATAAAAAAATTGTTTGTGATTTTTTATTAACATAAAATTTTTTTTTATTTATTATTTTATTATTATTTTTATGATTCACAAATTTTCTCAAAAATACTTTTGACGTAGTATAGTAGTATATACTAGGGTTATGACTTTTTGAATTTTTTTGCAAATATCAAATGTTACATGCCCTACCAAAAAGGTCATAAAAAAATATTCTGATGTCAAAAAAGTTCCCGCACCAAAAGGGTTGAATTTGGTCTAATTTTTTTAGATAAATTAAAACCTTTCTCCGAAATTTTAAACAAATGAGCCTCAAACGATGCGTATTAAAAGGTATTTGCGGTAAAAATGACGAATCCTTTTTGGAGGGACTTTTGCATACATTTTTTGTCGTTTACAATAATTATTGTAATTTACAATAAATCTTGTAATAATTCATTATGTAAATTAAACAAAATACACGAGCAAAAAATTATTTTTAGAAATTGCATTTGGTGCGGAAGGTTCTGTTGCGAAAATGGCCCGCAAACACGAATTATATTATTAATTTAGTATTGCCTATCACGAGGTGATAGGTAAAATTTTTGTTAAAAATGAGTCATAACCATATATACACTAACAATAACTTAACCCTAAAAGTTCACCAGTTGTTTAAAAAGTAAATCAATTGTTTCAATTGAATAAGTAGTTAAATTGCAAAGAAATAAGTTTTTTAACTTTTTTTTTTATCAGTCGTTCAATAAACAAAATACACAAAATACGGAATTTCAGTAGAAGTTAAAATATTCAATCAAAATTTTCTGTTAAAAACAATCAGTTGTTATAATACAATTAATTTTAAAATAAACGAGAAATCTATCATTTTTACCGACTTTGCCAGTTAATTAACAATTGCAAATAAACGGCAAAATACAAATTGTTTTAAACGAAAAGTGAGTAGTCATTTTTTAAACTTATTTTCAATTGTTTTAATGTACATATTCGGTAGATTTTAAGGAAAAAATATTGTGAGTGTATAATTGCCTTTTTTCTGCGTGTGCACACAGAAAACAGTCTCAGTTGTGGCCACCGAATTTGTTGCCAATCGAATTCGTGCGGTTACGACAACTATCTTTATATTAAATTATATTTTTCGTCGTGAAAGCCAATATTCGGTTGTCTAATTCAATATTATGTTCCACATAAATATTATTATGTTCCACAAAATTTTATTGAAATTAAAAAACTTTTTTTGAAATTTCTGGTATTGAACCCGGCCATTCAGGTTAATAGTTCACACTCTTACCCACTGCACCACAACTACTTTTAATTTTCTTAGCCATATTTACTGTTTATACATATTAGTATTTTATTTTAATTAAAAAAAAAACATAAATTTTTGTCTTGTCCGGGATTTGAACTCGGAAATCCGGCGTGCTAGGCCAACTCTCTACCGACTACACCACAAACACTTAATAATTTTAATGACTAATTTTGAATTTATGTGTTTTATTAATACAGTATAAAATTCGTTTATCAATACCAATTAATAGTTGTGTGTGTTATCAATACAATCCACAATTCGGTTGGTTCTACAGAAACTTGAATTTAAGGTCATATTTGATTAGGATACCCGTATTTGTAGTTACCACTTTCGAATATTGAAATTTTTTTAAAAAAGGTTATAGATAACACCAATTTTCTTGTATATTCACTAAATAAATGGCTGCTTCTACTGCATTGAATTACTAAACTGATACTAATTTTAAAATTGATTGGAGATACCAATAATTTGTTAAAAGGATTGTTTTTTAGTTCATTTTCCCTATTTTTAATACCTAGTCAAATATTTTTGATGTAGTATTCAATTATAGGTAATTCCAAATAAAATATTGTCCTGGCAAATTCATTTTAATGGTTTTGATCGAAAGCCAACCAATCTTTTTCCTGGGTGTGCATATCGTTTTCATTTAATTTTGATATTAATATTATTTATGAAATTAGTCAAATGGCTTTAGATTTGTTGATATTTGATTTTCACTCAAAATTGATTTTTTTTGCACCGATAAAAATTGCAAAAGAAAAAAATTTTACATTTTCGTGATGAGCATACAAAAGTAGAAATTACATACTCTATTGAAAACTATTTACAGTTTTGAAAATTTAAATTTTTTTTTCAAATTCGTATGTTAAAACAAATGGAACAAATTTGTGGAAATTCGACAATTCGTAACTTAAGAGACACCTTAATGTAAAAGTATTCAGTAATTTTAAACTCTTTGTTTTTTGTTTATTTTTATTTCGGCCCATTCTAGGAATGATATGGCCATAACAAATTATATTTTATAATACGTTTACAAGTTTATAACAATAATAAAAGTAGTATACATACATTAAATACAAATTAAGCATACAAAATTTGAATTTTAAAAGATGATAATGAGACATTTTAGCTGTATAATTTTAGATTACTATATTATATAAAAAAGAATACATAATAGTAAACAGACAAAATCAAAATTTTAATGGTGACGTTACATTTCTTTAGAAATTTAATAAAGCATTTTGTATTGCCAAAAAAGAGTTGAGTAATTTGAAAAATTTCATAATTCCAGTATATTTTTTTGTTTGTTTTATTTTAAATATTGAGTACTATTTCACACAGTGAAAAAAATTATATACGATTGACATCTTCACAGATATTACAAGTACTTGGTTGCTAAACAGTCGTTTTATATACACATATATATATATTGTTTTTTGTAATAAGTATAGTTTGAAGCAGAAGCTCTTATTTTAATACCAATTAGTAAATATTGCCTAACAATTATATTTAAATATATATTTGAAAGTATTTTAAATAACGGTGAAACCAATCATATACATATATAACATAAATATATGTTTAATTTTATTATAAATCATCTATATTTTTTTTGACAGACTTTATTTTTATAATTTGAAACGGAAACTTCTCATTATTATCAACATTATCATAAAAAAAACACAAAGAAAATTGACTATGAATTTTTATGGCTTTATGTAGTAGACAGATAATACGAATACAATAAAAATTGAATTTCGTTAAAAAGTTAACTTTTTTGAGACTTCGTGTTAGAATTACAAATGAAACAATAAATAAAGACTAACTTAAAACTAGGTAAAAGATAGTATGTATTATTTAAAACAATTACTGGAATAGTGCAACATGCTGATATTTTAATAGAGATAACAATATATAAATTGGAGGTTACTGTTCAAATTTGAGACATACATCTCCATTAAGACTTAAA
The DNA here is from genome assembly GCA_949987735.1 of Leucophora obtusa. Classification (NCBI taxonomy): domain Eukaryota; kingdom Metazoa; phylum Arthropoda; class Insecta; order Diptera; family Anthomyiidae; genus Leucophora; species Leucophora obtusa. The sequence continues at coordinate 360,613,861 of OX465295.1, forward strand.
TAAAATTTAAATTACACTAAACTACAAAATAAAAATAATACAAAAACAAAACGAAAGCTAAAAAACTTTACAACAAAAAAACAATAATAAACAATAGTAAAATTTAACAAGAGAGTTGATTTTATATAAAACTCAGGTAAAAGAAATAGATTAGTCAGTGAAGTTGACAGAAATACTACAATTTAGAATACATGCATATCAAGATTAAGATTTAACTAAATGGCCAATTGTATTGTAAAAGAAATATTGATAAACATTTTAAATTTAAATTAAAAAAATAATTAGTGGATAAATATCTTAAATTATAGGAGGGAGAAGTATTAAGTAGTGATAATACATATAGATAACAAAGATGTGGTAACGCAAAAATTCAAAAAGCATTTTACCGTTATTCTTAATTATAATATTGCACAGTGATGTCAATTGAAGCAAATTTGTATCGCTATATTTAGCAGTTTTTATACTTTTTTGTAAATTAAATTTGTTAAACACGAATTTTTTTAAATTAAATTTGATCTTTTTTTAAACTTTTTTTTTTGTTAACAAAAAGGTTTTACATTATGTTACTTCCGAAACCAAATTGGGTCTCTTAGGAATAGGCGTAAATCGGGTCAACAGTACCTTAAATAGGGGACGATAAATTTAAAACGATGTTTTTTTTAACTCAAAAAAAATATTTTAAACTCAAAGAACATCGTTTGAAGTTAATCGTTCTAAATTTACGTAACTGACTGGAGTACTATGTACTAAGGATTTCATTTCAGGAAAAAATAATGATACAAAAATATGTATTTTTTCTTTCTCCTTCGCACTAACATATTTTTGTATCGTTATTTTTTCCTGAAATGAAATCCTTAGTACATAGTACTCCAGTCAGTTACGTAAATTTAGAACGATAAATTTAAAACGATATTTTTTAAACTCAAAAAAATATTTTAAACTCAAAGAACATCGTTTGAAGTTTATCGTTCTAAATTTACGTAACTGACTGGAGTACTATGTACTAAGGATTTCATTTCAGGAAAAAATAATGATACAAAAATATGTAAGTGCGAAGGAGAAAGAAAAAATCGAACCCTGTTAGTACTCCAGTATTGTGAATCTAGCTTTAATTAATATTAATCTGTATGGCTTTTTAATTTAAGGTTTATGGCATTTTTTTTAACATAATATTTAGTTTAAGTGAAATCTTCGAAGAACTATTTGCATACCCGATTTTTGCATAACGATTCTTGCTTTTTCTTATTAATTAATTTTTTTTTGAAGATCTAAATTGAAGGCTTTTTTGAAATTTTTAAAATTTGAATTTAAACCACTTGAAAAAAAACTAGCAAAATCAAGTGTAATGCAAGCTTAAAGCTAGGTATTATGGTGGCCTCTTTCAGTATTTATAAAGGATTGTAATTTTAAATATTTTAAATTGCTTTATGAAATCGTACTTAAAAAAAGTAAAAATAATAACTCCATGATTATGGCATTCTGATTTTGCCTTTTAAAAGCATTTTTTGTTAGAAAATAACATAAAAAAATATGAACAAATAATTCAAATTTTTTTATTTTAAAAAGAAAAACTCTTAAAAATGTACTTGAAAAAAGCCACCCTTATGAAAACAAAAGAATATTTTAAAGTGGGGTGAGAATTAAAATTTTTTAAAACAAATTTTAAATTCAGAAAAAAATAATTAAAAATTCTATAGAAAAAATAGCTTTTTAAGCAATAGTGATATTGATTTTTTCAATATTTGATCAAGGGTTCTTTCTTAAAAAGCCAATATCATAACACCTTTACACATCAAAGTCTTAAAACTTAAATTTTTGAGAAAAATCACACTGGAAAATTCTTAAAATGTAGTCCTTCAGTTTTTAAAGCATTGTCTTTTTTGAAATGGCCTTTAACTAAAATTTAAAATCGGGAGTCATTGTCCCTCAGAGTTTCAGGCAAAGGTCATTTTCAAAAAAATGTATGTAATGTTTGTGTCAAACCAGTTTCATCAATTTTTATGAAACGTTTCAAGGTTAATAGTTTCTACAGGCTCTTAATAGCTTCTATCTCAGTGTTTTCAAGACAGGGGAAATCTAAAAAATTCCACGTAATTTTTTATGAAATAATCTTAATTTAATTACCTACACGTGTTTTGACACATTTTGAGTTTTGTGGGATTATTCTTGTAACTATGTGAGAAGTTGAACATCCAAATATGCAGCTATACTATATTTAGCACAGGACGAGTCAAAATGTATCAAATTTATATGTATATAAATTTTTAAATTATAAAATTAACGTTCGTCCTCCAGCTAACGAGGCTATTTCTAATTGGTTTTCCTTGTTGAATTGAAAGTTTTCCAAAAATGCTTAGAAGGTATTTATAAGTCCAGAGTAATAAAGAGTGCGCCACTAAAAAATGTAGCACAGAGAAGTTTTGCTCGTTCTTTGTCATAAACATTCTTCTTACCATTTCTGACCGGAACTTTCTAAACTTTAAATACTTTAAGACCAACGATAGCTATAACCCTGCGCACAAAAGTTTCCGAGCATTGCACCCATCGTGCCATTTTGAGGCCAGAAATGTTTGGAATTGCTCTCAATAGCTTCTCCACTTTTTGGCTTTGGTTTCGTTCCTGGGTCCTTTTGCTTTACCCATTGCCTTGGCACGCGTACTTCTGTTGCAATTTTTTCATAAGTCCACAATGGATTATTTTGAATAGTTTCAATAATTTTTTTTGTACTTTTCTTTGATTCTCCTTTGTAAACTAATAAACCAATCGAATTTTCAAAGAGATCTGACAAATTTCACAAAGATATTTTGATATTGAAAAATTATTTTAATTCAAGGTGGAAACAATTATTAAGAAAGATGTGTGTTACATTTTTTAACGGCGCACTTCTTAAAATGTTATAATTGTTAATTTCTGAATATAAAGTTGAATTTTTCTTTGACATTCATCGCTTCTTAGAATGGAAAATGTAGTGTAGTTATAAAATAATTTTTTGAGCAAATTTGTTCCTTAAAATTTTGAGCAATTTTTTTCTTTTTCACATGTTTTACACTGAATAACTATCACGACATATCTATGTCTAGGAAATCTGGTGTCAATAATATTGATTCTGATGGCGTTGAGGTCACAAGAGATAAAGAATCGTTCATTATAGAACTGGCGAGATCTACAGAATGATGATGGTGATGATGATCTACTTCATCATGATCATCATGCAAATGGTGATGATGTAGATCATGTTGATGAGGATCTAATGTATCCAAATGACTGTGACCATCTAAAGGATGTTGATGTGATGATGATAGCAAAGGATCACGACCATGCTGTAATGAAGAAGGCGAAGCCGCCAAACTGTCATTATGATGATGGTGATGATGATGATGATGACAATCACTTAAATTGTCCGAGGCGCAAACTGACAAAAGGCCAAAATTGTTGGAGTTAGTATTACAGTTATTGGGACTTTGTTCACATTGTTGCAAAAAATTTGTTTGAGAATGATCAAGTTGCTGTTTATGATGACAATTGTTGCTACAACTGGAGCTTATACAGGAAATGCTACCAGAGCCACAGCAAGAAGACATGTGAGTTTGATGATTGGTGGGTGTGGGAGTAGTTGAGGTTGTGTTTGAATTAGTTGGCTGTACTGGTGATGATATTGACGAACTACTGGCATAAATATCATCTAATGACAATTGATGACTATTACTGCAACAGTTACCACTATGTGTATGCTCACTGCAATCATTTCCATTATTGGATGAATAACTGTGAACACTACACTGCATTTGAAGGTTGGGGGAATGAGGTGCTGATAATAATGGATTGCTTGGTACAGATAACATGGGATCTCCGCTTTGTATTAGATGCTTACTATCATCCATTAGATCTTCCATGCCATTAACATTAATACTAAGATTAAGATTGTTTTCATTTGAGTTTTTGGTATTTGTAACTGAATTTTCCGTTGTTTCCATTATAAGAGGAGTAGAATGATGATTTTGCTGCTGTTGTTTTGTGGGACTAGCACTTTTTAAATAAGATGTTGTGGGTGTGGGTGCTGAAACCGACGTATTATTAAAGTCTGTTAGTGGAAGACCATGAGATTTGGCTTGCATTTCCAATTCTTTAATGCGATTTATTAAACGTCTATTTTGCACCTCTATTTGACGTTGTCGATATTCACTTTGTTTCAAACGAGCCACTTCATGTTTGAGACATTTTATATAATCCACAGATGATTTTAAAATGGTACCCTTATTGGGCCGTATGTCCCGTACTACTTCATAGTAAGGATCATTTGTTTTGGGTAGTAAAGTACCCAATTCTTTGATGCGATCATTGATATTGAAACGCCGGCGTCTCTCTATCATATTGTGATTATCTTTTTTTTGACGATCTTTAGCTAAAGCATTTACCTCTGCTTCCGTTATTGATTGAGGCTCTTGTTTAATGGATAAATCAGTGGAATATGAGTCATCAAATCTGAGTGTATCATTCAAATTATTATGCAATATATCTTCAAAATCTAAATCGGCATCACTTTCGAATGATGGTGGTAACTCAGAGTTGCTGGTAGCCACTGAACTAATACTGGGTGTGGCCGATTGTATGGGACTGGTAAGACCACTAGGTCCAGAAGATGTCATAAAATTTGTATTACGCATCATTTTAACTAGATTACCAGGATTCGAACGGCTACTGCCGCCGTTTTTGTTGTTCAAAGGTGCCGAGGAGTTACCACTATAGGATTTTAAAGGCGGCTGATTATCAGAAGTATAAGGCAAATAGTATGAAGAAGTACCGTTGCTATTATTATTGCCCATACTGTAAGGAGATAAGGGCATGTTGTCATCCATTATATTAGCACTATTGGGAGAAGCTTGTGGTGTTAGACGCATTTGTCTTGGAGAACTATTAACTGAAGAACAATTATCATTTACAATACTGTTGTTGGTGTTATTCATGCCCACTGTATAGCTACTAGAACGTTCAGAATTCTGTTGCTGCTGCGTTTGATTGGGATTAGAACTGGCTACTGTTACACGCAAATTTGCTAACGATGTTGAATTACGTCCACTCCAATCTGATGTATTCTTAAATGATTCACTTAGGTACTGACGTACTTGATTTTTTTGTTTTTGTATAACATGGTAACGTGTTGGATTTTCTAATATAGTCCTAACTTGTAAAACCTGTTGCGGTAATTCTACTCCTATACTTTGTATGGGAACCTTTACCGTCACAGGGCTAGATTGAGGCTGAGGTATCATTAGCGTGTCCATAGCTTTCGAACCATAACTGTCCGAGTTATTGTTAGAATTATTATGGCCACGATTACAAGTATTATTTTGTATATGAATTTGTGTAGAGTTAGTCATATTGTTAGTTTGTTGTTGCTGCTGCTGTTCCTGTTGTAATTGCTGCTGTTGCAGTTGATGATGTTTTAGCGGCTGATTTGGATAATTGTTTTGTAATTGATGTTGATGTTGGAAGTTGTTATTGTTTTCTGTTTCTCTTTTTTCAGCTTCTCTTCGTTCAAGCTCTTGTTGCTGTTGCTCTCTTTGTAACTGTAATTTTAATTGTGTCCTTGAGGTGGGCGTAACGGTTTTAAATGTTGGTATATTATCGTGTCTAATGGCTCGTGTAGCCGATTTAAGTTCATAAAATTCTACATCTCCCGAATTAGGGCCCGATACTTTAACCGAGGGTAAAACATCTTCCAATTTATCTTCATCCATGGGGCATTGATAATCGATTTCAAAGTCAAAATCTAAATCTATGCCAGATTCAGCCATTTTGTATTGGTTTATATATTTGTATCTTTTTAATTTCTATTCCCTTTTATTATTTTCGGTGATTTGGTTTTTCTCTTCAATAAATATATTTTAAATATCTATCATATTTGCAAATACTTGACAATTATTACTTTGTGCATTTCACGTATTTTCCACGTAATCCATCATAAAGTTTATTATCGCATTTTTTATAATATAGAATGTTTCGTTCTTCTTCTATAGAATTTGTACTTTTACGCAGTTTATCTTAAAGTTTCACTTATGTTGTCTTTATTTGATTTTCTTTATAATTTCAATGTAGTTTTTATTGTTGCTAACCCAGCCAGACAGCTACCAGCGTTATATTATTACATTAATAATGGTCGACCGTCTTTCAAATGAAATCAATGGCTGTACTACTCCGCCGTTAACCAATGTTATATTTTTTTTTCTTCACATTAATAAAGTTTTATAAATTAGCACATACGCATATGTTTACCACCACCATACACCACCGCCACCACGATCACCCAACAATATGTATAATATATAGCTCTCCGTCGATCAGAGTCGTTTAAAATCAACAACAAACATCAATGATAAAAACGATTGACAAAAAATCTTTATATTAAAAAAGTTTTTTTCTATAAATTTCGGCGAATAAAAAAAAATATACTACAATGATCGTGTAATTTTTATACAACTTCGTTTTAAATTATAATTCGTTTTTTCATTATATTAACAATAAAATCACTGCACTTTCAAAAATTCTTTTGTATATAGATTTTACAATTTTTTAAGTTCTTTTTGGTTTTTTCCTTCGTATTAAATAATACGATAATTATTTAAATTTATTTTTTAATTGTTTGAATAAAAATAGAAGACGGTATACAAAAGAATATTATATAACCGTTGTTCGCTCAGTAGTAGTACGATCAATTGTGACAGCACTGACAGAAAACTAAAATCATATGGCCGCTCTATTGATAAAAAAAACAGTGTTACCACTAAAAAACTGCAAAAAAAAATACTCCATTTGTTTTACAAAGAATCCCCAAAAAATTTTCTTAGATATACAGGGTGGCGCAAAAATAACCTTCCGATGTTTTTTGGCTGTAATTTAAAAAAAAAATGAAAAACTTTGATTCTTCTTGTGGATTATTTTTATTTGGTCTTTTAATTTTTTTTACATCAAGTCGAGAATATGATGTCATGTAAATGGCCGCCGCCACAGTTGATTGTCATTTGAGCCCATTTTTTCATTCATCACCAATCATGAGTGATGAGGCCCATTTCCATCTTAGCGGGTACGTAAATAAGCAAAATTTACGCTTCTGGGGCACTGAAAATCCGCGTGTAACCCACGAAGAGCCATTACACCCGCTCAAAGTCACTGTATGATGTGCTGTTTTCGCTGGAGGAGTCATCGGACCTTTTTTCTTCGAAAATGCCATAAAAAGGGCTCAAATGACAATCAACTGTGGCGGCGGCCATTTACATGACATCATATTCTCGACTTGATGTAAAAAAAATTAAAAGACCAAATAAAAATAATTCACAAGAAGAATCAAAGTTTTTCATTTTTTTTTTTAATTACAGCCAAAAAACATCGGAAGGTTATTTTTGCGCCACCCTGTATGTATGTATGTACTTAAAAAAAAATTCCCGAAGAATGCCGCCAAAAATAAAATTTTGTATCGTTCAATTTTAATAGGCCAGACGTCATTGCTAGAGTTGATTTTGTTCTTAAGTAAGTAATGTACTACTGTCGTTAAACAATATTACAATATTAAAAAAAAACTGTCTCAAGTATTATTTTATACAATGATAGCATTTAAATGTTTATCTTTTTCAACACATGTCTAACGTACATGTTTTTAAAAAATCCAATAAAATTAATTAAGAAACATTAGTATTTACAATAAATTAAAGCAAAAAAGGATCTTAATAGGATAAATATTTTTATCTAACAGTGATTATTCGTTAGTTATATTTTTGAATCGAAGATCTTTATGCCAGCCATCTATTAAGTTATTTATATAAAGTTTCTAAGGCAGAAACCACATTTGACTTGCATTTTGTTAAGTTTCCGATGAAAGTTAACCAAATTTGACTTCATATATTTCTACTGGAATTATAATATGTTTGGAGTAACTGTAGAAATATAATTTATGATAGGCAGTTCATTGCAATACGGTAACAAGTAGGGAATGCAAAATCCCGCACTTTTTAATTTCCCGGGATAGCGGGAAATTTATTTAGAATTCCCGGGATCCCGCTAGAGAAGTAAATTATATATTATTTAGGCCCGATTACTGAATATCCAGTTAGCTACTAACTAGGACTTTAACTGACAGATTTGTTGTTGTTTCCCATATAAAATTTAAATTTAACTCTCGGCTAAATTTTAACTGGACATTCAGTAATCGGGCCTTGTAGTATAATAATTTTAAAACTTTTAAAAATAAAATGTTACATTTTCATTGTAGTGAAAAAGCCCAGGCCGTGGATAGTTTTTCTTGAAATTCCATATGGTTTTTCAATTTTTATATTTGAAATTATAAAAATTAAATTATATAAAAATTGTTTAAAAATAAAAATTCAAAGTTACAAAAATTAAAGAATTTTTTTTTTGGATTTATAAATTTCTTTGTTGGTGCCTTTTTAAAAAGATTTTTTTGTATTTTAAAATTTGGTATGAGAAAGGTGTTTAAAAATTTATTTAAAAATTTAATTAGAATTTTGTAAATTCTTTCTGTGTGCATATGTTTGCACACAAACATATTCAGTCAGTGAAAACTCATTAGAAACTTGTACAAAAAAATTTTTTTTCCTAATTTTACAGTTTGACGAATTTCAGTTTAGTCCAAAAATTATACAATATTTTATAATAAATATAACAAATTTATTACATAACATACAATAAAACATTAAAAGAAATACATATTAACTAGAACACGACCTGACTGAATTCAAGTTACTGTAATTGAAAGGTCGATACACATGGGCTTCCAGACTTTTATGAAATAAAAAAAAAAAAAAAAAATTATAGCGGACCCTTTTTAAAAACTGCCAGTTGAATATTTTCGAACTTAATAAAAATCAAAATATTTAAAGGAACTCTTCATAATTTTTCTTTAAATGTTATTTTCCATAATAACAAACATTAGCAGATTGGTTGCACTTAATTGTTGTTAATAAATAAAATTTAAAAGAAATACGAATTTATCCGTAATTAAAACAATAGTGGTAAAATATTGTAAAAAAACTTCTGTTATAGCTTGAAATGAAAGCAGTAGGTCACGTCAGAGATGGGCAAAAATCATTATCATTACCATTAATTTTCGTAATGTTAAAAAGCCAGAGACGTAGCGATAAATTTTTTTTGGAGAGCCCAACATGAGAATTAAATATTTTGAAAAATTTTTGTTCTCACAACCAATTTTTTACCATCCGAATTATTTGAAACCGGATGGCAGTTTAACCAAAGACCATATAATTAAAAGACTTGCCAACTCCCTCAAACACTGTTAAATGCCTCTCTTATTTTTTGTATTTGCAAATTTTTAATATTCGAAAAAGAGTGTCGAAAACCGCCTAGTTTAACTAAACTCAGGTTAAAATTTAAAATTCTACATAAAACAAATTCCACAAATAGGTGGAAAAGCGGTAATCTGTAATTGTGTTCCCTATAAATTTTAGGTTGCATCGAAAATAAAAATCAAGAGTCCATTAATTTTGCTCTATTATATCTAAAAACTATTAAATTCTAGTTATTTAGCTACAGAATTTGAATTTTTATAACAATTTCTGGTTTCCTCTAGGAAACAGTATTTGCAAAAACTTGATAGCTAAAAATTATTTTCCGCTGGTTTTCACATTTAAACTTTTGAAATAATCTAGAAAATAGACCTTGGGTACTTGCTAGGGTATTAATATAGGATTAATCGTTATTGGATTAATCGAACCATTTTTCTCAAAAATTGTTCGAATAATTTAAAATGTCGAAATATCGAATAAAGAATAATTCGAATAATTTCATACGATTAATCGAAATTGGTAGAAAATTAGAAAAATTTTTTAAAAATATATTTTTTTATTAAAGTAAATGTGCTAAAATCTCGAAATTTTGTTAAAAAATTGTGATAAATAATTTGCTGTAGGACTAAGAAAATAATTAAGGGACGACCTTTTAGAATTTCTAAAAATATTTGTTAGCTTCATGTTTTCGAGTAGGAGCGTTAATAAACATCTTAAATCCCAAAGAAAAACAAAAACAACATAAAATTATCACAGTTTGCTTTATCATCTTCCAAATTACTACTGTGTTGTTGTGACTTATCTAGAAAAGTAGTGGTCTATCTATTTATGTATAACTCATTACTCTTTAACTCATTGCGGTGTGGTTCTCCCCGATTTGGATAAAATTTTAATATGTGAAAGAGGGGACAGAAAAAATCATGACGAAATCTGATCTCAATTGTTATATATTTTTTTTTTTATTTTTATGAATTTCAAAAGAGTTACTGAATTTATTTTTGTTCCTTTTTTAAATAAAATTATTAAAAACTCATCAACTGTATGTATATTATTTTATAGAATTTTTTTTTCGATTAATAGATTAATTTTAAAATTTTGTTCGATTAACCGGTTAACAAAAAACCCCGAATAATTATTTGCACGATTAATCGAGTAAAATAAAAAGCCGATTAATTGAATACCCTAGTACTTGCAGACAGAGTTTTAGGAAGTTTTCTTTCAAATATTTATCAGTATATGGTAAATATTTGAAGAATAATGCTAAAGTACTGCGTTCGCTGTGGTGTAATTGTTAGCGCGTTGGACTTTTGCACATAAGGTTGCGGATTCGATTCCCAGCCAAGGCAACATCAGCTTATGAAAAAGTTTTTTCTATCTCTTGCACATATCGCAGCGTCCTCCTTCAGTGTTCCCATATCACTTAACTCCACCGAAGTAAAATAATATAACAGGGCTATGAACTAAAAAGCCTCAACAAAGTTCGCCAACTCTTCGTCAGATGGCGCCCAACAACTGTTTTATGATTAAACATCTCGCGTAATTACAGTGTTGCCATATTTGAATTTTTTCTTTTATCCACCTTTCACTTCTCTATCCCCTTTCCAACAAAAGCAACACATTAATTAATAGGAAGAATTTCCTGAGTGTTTTATCTCTTTAAAAAAAAATCAAGTTTTTACAATAAGCCCTTTATTCATCGACTTATTAATCCATATTTTTATCGTTTTTATTTTAAAATTTATCTCTGTTTATAAGAGTTCCTCAAAAAGATAAAATTTTAATCGACTGAGTACCCTAGAATTCACTACCCCCAAAATAAATTTGTTTAGGGTATATTCAGCATAGAAAATTATTCTGGGGTGAATACGAGGTCATTTAATGCTGTTTATTTGCCCATCATTAGACGTTTTAAAATGACAAATTTTGCCATTTAAGCATTCTGCTTTTCGATTTATTTTAATAAACATAAATTTATCCTTTATAATTCGCAAATTTTTCTACAAAGCTGTATAGTTACTTAAAAATATTTACTTAAATTAAGAATTTGAAATAATTTTCGTAATTATATTTGAAAGTTCAAGTATATGTAAGTATTTTTTTACTTACTTAAAAAAGTTTTTAAGTGTTTAAGTAATATTTAAACAAATATTTATATTTGAGTTTTGTAATATTAATATTTTTTTATTTATTTCAAATAATTTGGAGTAAGTAAATAAATATTAATATTTCAAAGCTGTAATATAAATATTTTCAAAAATATTAATATTTCAAAGCTGAAATATAAATATTTTGAAATAAATGAAATATGTAGTTAAGTAAAATACCTAGCTACATTTTTGAAATATTTTGAAATATTTAAAATAGTTGAAATTTAAATATAGTTGAAATATTTTGAAATATTTGAAATATTTAAAATAGTTGAAATATTTGAAATATTTAAAATATTTGGAATATTTAAAATATTTCAAATATTTTAAATATTTCAAATATTATGAATGGGGGATTTGAAATTTTTTTAAATATTTGAAATACACTGAACATTCTGTAAATTCCACCTACAGTAATAAATTAAAAAAAAAAGAAAACACATAAAATATATGCGCACTTCTATTCCCAAAATTTTAGAAGTGCCCATATATTTTCCTGTAGGTGGCATTTATAGAATGTTCAGTGTATTTCAAATATTTAAAAATTTCAAATATTGCAAATATTTCAAATATTTTAAATATTTCAAATATTATGAATGGGGGAATATTTTCAAAAATGTAGCTAAGATTTAACTTAACTACATATTTCATTTATTTCAAAATATTTATATTTCAGCTTTGAAATATTAATATTTATTTACTTGAAATTATTTGAAATAAATAAAAATTGTTATTACTTACTTAAAATTATTTGAAGTAAATAAAAGATTATTAATATTTCAAAGATGAAATATTAATATTTTCTTACTTACTTATGTGTATATTTTAGTAAATAAAACAATACTGCTATTTAAAATTTACAAATATTAATAAGTGGTTATTTCAAAAAAATATTCCAAATAAACTTTTATACAGGTCTGCTTTTCTATAAAAATATGTTTCAAAAATTTCAATAGCCGTTTTTATACCCTCCATCCCACTGTGCAGGAGGGTATATATCATTTTGTCATTCCGTTTGTTACTCATCGAAAAAAAAATCTGGGACATAAAAAAAATATATATTCTTGATCGTTATCAATAGCGAAACCGATATAGCCGTGTCCGTCTGTCTGTTGAAATCACGATCACGCTCAAAATAGTTGTGCTAGGATGTTAATTTTTAGTCAAAATTTTTGTCCAATTTCTTAAGCAGTTTGGTATTGGAAATGGGCATATTTGGTCCAGACGTTTAAAAGTTATAAATGAAAATGTAAAAGCACCTCTAGAATTTTGCATATTAACATTAAAAAATATATTAACTGTGTGTTGTTGTTGTTACTGAATAAGCAAAATATGCATACATACACACCCAGACCTTGAAAGAGAAAATTCTTTTTTTGAATTTATGTGCATAAAATTGGATTCATTTTATAAATTACTGAATAATTCAGAATGCCTTTAAATCAATGATTGGACATTGCATAAAGTGAGATAAGATTTGTTCCTATTTGTGTTGATTCAATTTTGATTCGATTGAATATGTTGGCTTTAGAGGCACTTCACCGATTGATTCTAAATTTTTACTAATGATATAACCCTCTTTTGGGGGCCCGGTTTAAAGTTTAAAAATGAACTTAACTATATTTTCTTCATTTATGATAGGTTTGGAACAATATGTACACCATTGGAAAGGTAATATAAATAGCTTTAGGATAGCATTTTTTTTTTTGTTGATCCATTATGATTCGGCGTAGGAATTTTTTTTTTTTTTGTTTTTTAATGTTTTTATTCCATAGAAAACCTATATAAGAACAAAAATTGTGCTTATAAGTATGTTATCAAGACGAAAAGCTTTTATTTGATATATAGACCAAGTGTTTATCACTTCAAACACCGAAGATATAAGAGGTCAAAATCGTGAGATTTTTTTTCTTTCAAAGTATGGCTAACTTTTACAAATGAAAAATCTCAATGCCGACAATACCCTACGGGAAATTTTAACAAACTGTCACCAAACTGGCCCCTTTATATGAAATAGACTGGTCACTTTTACATGGCGTTGTCATAGGAGGGGGAAATTGACCCCTTGTGACATGTCACAAGACAAATCCTAGGACATGTTACTGAACTCTCATAAAAAACAAAGTTCAGGGACCTGTCCTGGGATTTGTCTTGTGACATGTCACAAGTTCAAATTGTAATAATATCCCTACGGGAAATTTTAACAAACTGTCACCGAACTGGCCCCTTTATATGAAATAGACTGGTCACTTTTACATGGCGTTGTCATAGGAGGGGGAAATTGACCCCTTGTGACATGTCACAAGACAATTCCCAGGACCGGTCCCTGAACTTTGTTTTTTATGAGAGTTCAGTAACCTGTCCTAGGATTTGTCTTGTGACATGTCACAAGGGGTCAATTTCCCCCTCCTATGACAACGCCATGTAAAAGTGACCAGTCTATTTCATATAAAAGGGCCAGTTCGGTGACAGTTTGTTAAAATTTCCCGTAGGGATGTTAATTGAAGTCATTTATAATTTCATATTTTTTGGGTAATTTTGTCTACACTTTTGGGAATTTTGAATCTTGCTTGTGGCAGCACTGAGATTAAACAAGATTAAACTGAAATATTTACTTGTAGTGGTGGAAAAAATCACCCACATTTGCTGCACAGTGGATTGACCGAATACAAAATTTGTAATAATTCATACTTGTTTCTACTTAGTAGAATCCCCGAATAAAAACACCAGGATGGAGGGTATGTAAAGACTCGGCACAGCCGAATTTAATCTTTGGTTTGTATAAGTTCCCAGTCACCTGGGGACTTATACAAACCATCGAGCGGGCTTTAGCCCCCTTGTTTCTAATAACTTGGATTTAATAAATCCAAAAAGTAGTTCTAAAAGTGCTCAACAGATGGGGTTAGATTCTCCCTATTTTAAAAATAATTTTCTGTCCGACACTTCTTTCACCCTAATTTTTAATACCGAATTCGATGATGAAGGATTTTACTTTAACTTTTAAGTTTTAATTACATTTTATATAAAACAGCGATAGACAGTCTGCCTTTTCAGTTTTATCACTTCAATTTATATTTTTTCACAATTGAAAAATTCCATTGCAATATTTAATATTCACTAATTGGATTTAATTAAATTACTTACAGTAGAGTGAAAAATTGCCATTTCTATTTGAGCTATTTCTCCATGTCCAAGATGAAAAATATGTATTTGGAGAGGTGTAGTTTTTTTTTTCTAAACATATTTCATAAAAAAATTTAATAAAAACCTTTTATTTGTTAGTTTTTAAATTTTTTTGTTTCTCTTTTAATTTTCATTCGTATTTTTTTCTGACATTAAATTAATAGGCTGTTTCATATATTTGTGCTTTTATTGTGGATTTATTAAATCCAGTTATTTTTTTGGATTTAATAAATCCCCTTTTTGTATGAAAAATTCTAAATCCAGGTGATTAAAAAACACGTTAATATTTCTACAGACATATGGCAATACAGTTATGGACAAAACAATAGGGTCACTTGCAGGTAACAAATTGAAAATTAAAGAAAGTACAAAAATCTTTAGAGAAAATTAGGAATATTATTTTAAGATTACAGATGTAGCAAAACATGTAAACTTTTAGGCACAATCAACAAAATTTGCGATATTGATGGTAACATCTGAAAAAATAATACTAAACTTGAGATGCTCTTCAAAATATATATAGTTTTAAAAAGTAAGTCAGCTTTCTTAGGATTAAAATGTGGTCTATTCTTCTTTTGTTTGTCTTAGAATTAAGAATCAATATCAATAAAGTAATTTGGCACAAATAATCGCGGTTTTTTTAATGTTAATTTTTCGAATATCGAATAACCCGTTTTTTTTGTCATCGAATACATGTTTTTAAGCTTCAATTTGTTAGAAACTGTATAAGTAACTTTACGAAATCCATTGTTAAAAAATGGTGCTGGTAAAATTGTAACTTTTTGAATCTTGTATGAAATTTACTCAGAAAGACTTAGTCTACTCAGAAAAAGGAAAAAATGTCAATTCGCTCAAAAACAAATCTGTGTTTAGAGTATTTTTTTAATTGTATTTTTTTATGTCGTTTTCAATAGTTTTTATTTGAATATTTTCAAAAATACATACAAAAAACTTTAAATTTAATTTTTTTTCAAGAAAACAGCCATTGGAAAAGTTCTTAATAATTTCTGAATTATTTTCTTATTTAAATAATTTTCCTTCAAATGTTGGTTCCCTTTATTTTTATTTTAGAAGCCCAGCAAAAAAAAAAGAGATGCCAAAGAAATATGACCGGTTTTTTCGGTTTTTTATTAAAGGTCCTCACACATTAAAAACAAGCATTGAAAATTGCTGAATGGCTGTAAAAATTCAAATAACGATATTAAAAACAAAACAACTTTTGAGGGATCATGTAAAATTGTATTCATTGAAATGTCGTATTTTAATAAAAAAAAAAATGTTTTTTGTATGTCTTATCGAAAAAATCGGAAAATTGCAAATTTGGAAATTTCTCGTCAGAATTTTAATTTGTATCCAGTCTAAAAAATTGTTGATTAGCATAAAAAATGTTCAGTAGAAAATTTTATCAAACTATAAACCCAAACAAAATAGTACCTTTTGCGAGATATCACCCATTTGGTGGCTTTGCTTTATATGCTGACACAGAACTTTTTAAAAAAATTTAAGTCAACTTTCGATCACAAAATTAACCCTTATTATCATATCCCTATTATCCGACACGACTTCAAGAACCGATATTTGATAATAGCGTAGTAAAAAGCATAAAATAGTACAAAAGTTTGACTATAACTACAAATAAAAAAAAATTTAGAGTATCAGCCTTGCCACATATTGATATCAAAAATTTTAATGTCGGATTTTTTTTAAATGCTTAAAAAATCACAAAACGAAAATTAAGAAAAAAAGTTCCTTAAAATTGTGCATTAATTTTTCTTAAAAAAAAATCTTGATTATTTACATAAATTTTAATTAGGAGAAAAAAATTAAAAATACAATTTTGAAAAAAATGTGAATCCACTGAAGGATTGTCAGCGGGTTAACGATTCTACTTTGGTTGCAAATTATCTCCACTAGAGAGCGTGGTACGATAATAATGTGCTGAAAAATCTTATTTGGTAGCAGGTTTTTGGCCATACTAATTTTCGTTAGAAAATTCGTTTTTGAATACTCTAATTGTCATAGGAGAAAAGTACTAAAACTTCAACAATTTTTAGTGATTTTTAAACTAGTGCAAAGGATAGATACTGTTTTTCATCAATTGAAAGTAAAAAAAAAAATCACAGGTGCATAAAAAGCGATTTTTCATCATTTTCATTTTATACGTTCCGTCGAACGGCTTGCTAAATTTCACATGTGTTTTTTAATAGATTATCAGGAGAGCAAAAAAGCTGTTACAAAATCTACTTTTAAGATATTTTATTGGCATATGCCTTTATGATGATTTTACTAAATGAGGTCGTGAATCATTAAGGCATATGATGCCAATAAAATATCTTAAAAGTAGATTTTGTAACAGTTTATTAAAAAACGCATGTGGCATTTTGCAGGACCGTTGACGATATGTTTTTGAAAGTTATATATTTTAAAAATTGCTTTTTTCGATGTTGTTCAGAATTATTTCTAAAAAAGCTGTAAAAATATACTAACGGATACGTCGGAGGCAATGAATGAAGTGATTTTTATTTAAACAAATTCAGAAAAGCTTTTAAATTTCCTTAGCTAATTTTCAAGTGATTCATAAAATTGATTATTATTATTTTTTGAAAACCACCCAAAAAGTTAGCTCAGCAGTCCAAAAAGATGTTTCAAACTGATCAATCATTTTTCAAACTCATAAAAGACTGCAAAATTATTAAAATTCATGAGAAGAAAATTTTGATTGTACCTATACGTTTTTCTCAAATCATTTCTGAATTAATCATCTTTACAGAAAAAAGTAAAAAAATATTTGTTTTTGGAAGCTTTTTCTAAGCCAAAAAGATCATCTCTGCTTGCTGGATCATTTTTAATTTGTTTAATGTTCAAATATAATTTAAAATTTTTTCTAATTAGATAAACCGAAACCGGGTTTTTATTATTTTTAACTATTAAGCAAACCCGAAAACCGGGTTTCTAAAAATGTCGAATAATCGATCATCCTAGTAACAATATTCTGCTTGGGTTTTAAGGAAAATATAAAGTAAAAATTTTAATGCCACCCTAATGTACACACACATGCGATATATATCAACTTATAGAAAACAGAGATTATGGGATTTATTTACTTTTTTTTGATTTTTGTTAATACATTAACAAATTTAAAAGAAGAAAATAGAGGATTCATGCAACGCAAATTAAACGTACCTTAACCCTCTAACCGGTAAGCCCGCTTCCAGGCGGGGTATATTAAATTGACCACAAATGCGCCAAAGGAGTATTTTACAATAAAAAATTATGTTTTTTCAATAGAAAACAAGATTTGTTAAATATTTTGTGAAGAAATTTTTTGTATACAGTGCACGGTTTGGAAGCGAGAAAGTTCCAAAAATAAAATTTCGTTAAAATTCCAAAAATTAAATAATTTAAAACCAAAATTTTCAAAAATCTTAAAAACATATGTAAATCGACTAAAACAATTTATAATACCATAAAGTAAGACTGAAGCTTAGGCTATTAAAAAATTCCTTGCTTTGGTGCAAGGACACACAGGATTCCATAAGGGTACCCAGTGTAGAAACGGTAATGACATATCATTATTTTTTGGACTACCAGTAATGACACCGACTTACTTTCTGGATTATTTTAAAAGATATAATAATGAGCTACTAATAGTTCAAAATAAAAAATAATGCATTACCAATAATGACTTATTTTTATCATTATTTTAAACATAGAGTAATGTTCTAGAATTTTTTGCAAATTTTTTTGAAATCTATTTTTAGACTCAATATTTTTTCACCAGTGGTAAGGATATGCATATGTATATAACCACATATTTTTTGATTTTTTGTATGTTGGCGAGTAAGCTGACTTGTGCGCGGTAGGTCAATTATGTTTTTATCTATCAAATATAACATGTCGAGATAGCTCAGATGGTAGAGCTATAGACGGCAATCTGGAGTCCCAGGTTCGAGTCCTGCACGAGAAAAGGAAAAATCACTTATGACTTGTGAAAAATCGGGTCTAATAAAATTTAGTATGCTGATATCGTCAAAACTTTGCGGAAAATGCTAATTTTTCTTATAATCAGTAAAATTTAACAAAACATCACAATATCTCGAAAATCCTTTGGAGATTTCAAAAATATTTTCGCATTTGTGTTCAGCATACTAAATTTTATAAGAAATGATGTGTCACAAGACAATAATATTTTTTTTTTATTTATTCAAAAATGCCGAAGCTTTCACCTCAAAAGTACACGACTTAGAGTTTGCCGATTTTGAAAAAAATTACACCAAATTATTATCAGACTATGTGTCATAATAAGAGTATTCCGCCTGGGATTTGTTAAAATTAAAAAAATAAAATACATCGTAATGCCACCCTAATTTAAATAAACACACGCCGTTTAGTGATTGATAATAAACTTACTGCTATCGTTATCAGCTAAAAGTACAACTCTAATTTGATATAAAATGTAATTAAACACCCCGCACACACCCAACCCGCACCCAAATTTAAAATGACATCTACATATCAATTTAAATTTCCCCATTATGGGGAAATTTCTCTAACTGGCAACATTATACAGGTGAAGCATATTTAGCTACCAGATTTGACGATTTATAGTCATTTTGGCGATTTATTGTGAAATCTTTGCAAAATTACGATTACACGATTTTTGGACCAAAAATGATGAATTTTTTTAATTTGTAAAAAAAATTGACAATTTTCTTTTTTTATTTAAATTTAAATAATAGACATTAGCCAACGTTTAGTGTTAACTATTAACGTTACTTATGTCAAATTTGTATGGAAATGATATATGCCAACGTTGATAGTTTACCGCACAAACACAGCGAATAACAAACAACAAAGGAAAAAATACAAACAAATATTTAAAATTTTATTATTTGAATATATTCCGCGTTTGTTTTTTTCCTTATTTTGAGCAATTTTCAGCAGTTTTTGAGTTTCTAAATATAGGCTCAGCTGATACTAAATAGTTGCTCAGGTAATACTAAATATCAGCGCCCTCTATCCGTGAGTAGTTTAAGTTTTGATTTCCTATCTCTGGTCGATACCAGATCTTAATTTTTCTGAAGTTTTCAAACAAAAATTTTAATAAATATAATTTATTGTGGCTTTGCAACAACAAACACAAGGAGAATACAGTCACAACTAAACGCCCAACTATATTTAGTGAAGTAGAATTAAGGGAAAGAGCGATACCATGAAAATGTTTGAAGCCCCCATATTTAGCTTAAGTTAACTTTCGTAACCATCTTCATTACTTTGGTTAATTTTCAATCGAAACTCGTCGTAATCAAATTAAAAACATTTCAAAAAACAAAAGCAATAAAAAAATAACAATTAAAAAAAAAACCAGGGACGTAACAGTTATAACTTTTATTCAAAAAAGTTAATGTTTTACAATTATTTCTTGTTTGATTATTTTTAATTTTCTGTTTATTTGCTCTGTTTGATTTTTATTTTAAATTCAAACAAAAACAATCCAAACACGATTTTTATTTTTTCAAAAATAATAAAAGTTATTTTGAGATTTTTTTCTTCATCAAAAAATAACAATTAAGAATATAAATCAAAAACCATAGAACCAATGACTTCACCAATTATAATATTCTGATGATGTCAACTAGTGTTAATAAAAGATTGAACAGTGATTTAAAGTGAGTAAATATGTATATTCCACCAACTTCCGACATTCAACTTAGGTCAATTTTTAATTTTTATTTGATTATCAAATAAAAAAGTTAGTGCTTAATTTTTTCAAAAAAATCATTCTGTAACTTTTATAAAAATTTTAAAATAAAAATCAAAATACAACAGAAATTTGTAGAGTAAAATATAAAAATTTAAAAAATTAAAATCTTTGCCAAACTTTGTGATTTTTTTGTGCAATATGATTTATAAAGTATAGTGGTGCATTATTGAAATATTATAATTAAATAAATTTGGGTGGTGACTTTTTTAGAAATATAACAGTTATTTTGGGTCTCTGAATAAAACAAATAAAGACACATAAAATAAATCCGCATATCTGGTGAATATTTAAAAATTTCAGTAAGTCAATTTTGGGCGCTCTTTAATTTGGGAAAAAATGAAGCCAAATTTTGAGCACACTTCGCAAACAGTCAATTGTGGTTATAACTTAAGAGTCACAGACTTTTCGTAGGAATAGACACGTTAAAGTAGGAAAATATGGATATCGTTCATTCGATGAGAGATCGGCTAAAATTTGACCTTGGGTCTTTTAACCATCTAAACCGGAAAGCCCGCCTCCAGGCGGAGTATGTTAAATTGAACACAAAAGCGCCAAATGAGTATTTTATAATAAGAAATTAAGCTTTTTCAATAGAAAACAAAATTTACAAAATTTTTTGTCAATAATTTTTTTTGTATACAGTGCATGCCCAGTCAGAAATCGCCAGTGGTACAAAAAATCAAGCACTGGCATACCACTGGGTAACCACGGTGTTAAAAATAAATGACTGGCAGAACACTCATTTGGGACGCTTTGCCAGCGTTTGCGAAAAGCGTTTTACCAGTATTTTTTTTACAAAAATTTCGGTGGTTTAAAAAAAAACCACTGGCAAAGAATTGGCTTAGAGTGATATGCCAAGGTTTGCAACCAGTGGTTATCCAGTGATACCTAGCCAAAGCTACCAGGCGTACAAAAATCAATTCACTGGAAAACCAATGATTTTATAAAAATGCTGACACTTCGTTAAAAAATGTTTGTAGTCGGAAGGTTCCAAGTTCAAATCCGGTTACAAGCAAAAAATTTTTTTTGGATTTTTTTTAATTTAAAATTTTTTTTGTTTTATAAAATCAATTTTTTTGTTTGTGGGAAAGCTCCTTCAAGACCAACTTTTTTTTTGCCCTCCCAACACTGGCATAGTAGTTACTAAAAATTGTTTGCCAGTACTAGCATTTTGGCACAGCCAGTAGTTGTCCAGCTATTATCACTCATTTATGTGTTTAGCCATCAAATATTATATGTCTCGTTAGCTCAGTAGGTAGAGCAATCGTCTGCCAATCTGATGGCCTGGGTTCAAATCACGGCAGGACCAAAAAAAAATACATATGAACTTTTTTTAAATTTTATTGGTTTTGCCAGCGTTTTGCCAACGTTTAAAAATTTTGTTCCTCCAGTGCTTTTCCGGGGCTTTTTGAACAGCCGGTCCTTTTGTCTAATGATGTTATCATTTTGGGAATGGGAAAGCACTTTTTGCCAGTACTTGTACCACCTGCTAAAGTGCTTTACCACCGCTTTCCCGTTTGTATTTTTCTGACTGGGTGGTTTTGAAGCGAGAAAGTGTTAAAAATAAAAATTCGTAAAATTTTGAAAATTAAATATTTTAAAACAAACAAAACTTTCAAAAATCTTAAAAACACATTGAAATTGACTAAAACAATTAATAACACTGTGAGACAAATGGTAGGGGTCAGTGATCGGGAAGGGTTCAAACTACCGGGGAAAGTTATATCGAGATATATCGATTTGACCTTTGGTGGTCTTTTTTTTGACATAACTCGAGAACCACTAGTCCGATTTTGCTCAAACAATTTTAAAAAAATTAAAAATTACAATTCCTTTAATCTGTTCATATAACCTTTTTCTATATACTCAACAGTTTTGCCGGTAAAAATAAATGTATGAAGAAAAAAATATTTTTTGCCTAAAATATTAAAAAAAAAGTAATAAACAAAAGGTTATTGATTTTTATGGTAGCGGTAACAAACATTTATTTTTACCGGCAAAACTGTTGAGTATATAGAAAAACGTTATATGAACAGATTAAAGGAATT
Organism: Leucophora obtusa; assembly: GCA_949987735.1. Taxonomy (NCBI): domain Eukaryota; kingdom Metazoa; phylum Arthropoda; class Insecta; order Diptera; family Anthomyiidae; genus Leucophora; species Leucophora obtusa. The sequence goes on from OX465295.1 coordinate 360,636,317, forward strand.
GTAATTTTTAATTTTTTTAAAATTGTTTGAGCAAAATCGGACTAGTGGTTCTCGAGTTATGTCGAAAAAAAAGATATATCACGATTCCTAGGGGTGACCCAGCGAAACGCCGGGACACGTATAACTTGTTTTTGACCGATATAACATTTCCCGTTGGTTTCATCCCATCCCGATTTTGACTGTCGCATAGTGTAATGACCAAAAAGTAAGATTCAAAAAATTCCTTATTTTGGCCCAAGGACACACAGGATTCCATAAGGATGCCTTTAAAGGACATCGCCTTAACTTGAAAACAAAAGGGCGGATTTTTCTGAAATTTGGTAAAAAGAATATATTTGGAATAAGTAGCAAAGCAATAATATATATTGAAGTTTTGGCGCGTTTTCGCTCAATATCGCATTTCCCCTGTAAAATGTTAGTTTTGTCGCTTAAGCTTTTTTGGTAAATATGGCTCGAATATAGAGAATCAAATATTGTTGAATCCGGTTTATGCACTATAAATTTCACTGAAATCCTAATGTTTACAGAAATAATTACCTGAGAGTTTGTCAGACCTAAAACTTCATGAAAGCTATTAATCTTTTTTTGGATTTTGACAAAAGGACATTTTACAGGAAAGCACAAACACCTTTACTGTTGCTTTAAACTCTTTGTATAAATTTTCTAAAACTTCTTTACATTGCAAATTTTATTTTTAACAGTCTGTGGAAAAATTACTTAAAAAAAATTAATCCTTTTGTCTAAAGAAAATTGGAATAAAAAAAATCGAATCGATTGTTTGAGATTTAGTTACTCATTTCGACTACTGAATGAGTTTTTGGCCGTTGCTAGTTTTTACTTGTCAAAACGCATGAATAAAAAACAAACAAAAACTAGTTTTGTACAAAAACTAGGTAGTTTTTGTTCATTCTAAATGCAGTATTAGGTTGTTTTAGAAAAGAAAGTTCTAAATTTTAAAGAAATTTAAGAGTTTAAGCACCGTAAGTTGTTTTCCACGTGGAAAAATTTCGCTCGAACAATAAAGTTCTAAAATTGCAATTTAATTTATAAAAATGAACAAAGTTTTAATTTTATAACAAAGACACAATCACAATAAACACAAAATGTCACTTTTTCCCAAGAAAAATAATAGTTTTGTATATTAAATTTACGTGAAAAAAATTCTACACAATTTTTACGTGAAACTCATTGTCATGCTTAAAGCACCGTAAGTTGTTTGACTTTCAAATGATTTAAGAATTGACTTATCCTTACAACAGTGATTGCACAAATACAGAAAATAAATGTTACAATTTATTACTTTCTTTTTAAAATTGTGCACGGAAAATACACTATATGGAAAATTACTAATGATGCAAATGAAATAATTCTTTTGTGAAACGGGAATTAATAAAATTTAAAAAAAAATGATTTTAGAGGTTTCACATATTTTAGTGTATAAGATGTAGAAAATATGAGCAATATACGAATTTAACAGTTATATTGTCGACAAAAATCTTCGAAAATTTTCTTAAATCGATTTAAATTGTTTTGCCAAAAGTTTTTAGATATGATTACATACAAAATAATATAAAATTATATCCAAAAGACGACTGACAAATTTTCTAGTGACCCTGAATGGGGTATATATCATTTTATGCAAAACGAAATGGTTTATTCTTTTTGAAAAATTATATCATATAAAAACATATATTATTTTGGTTTATGTACTAAATAGGTATATATAACGCCATATAAAATTGGATCACCCGTATCTAATTGTAAATGCAATATACAATTATATACTGATCGATATGTAATAAGATGCAACTAAATATGACATCATATTAGAATTTTTTGAGAAAGAAAACATATATGGATACATATAATTATGTCCGGTTATATACACTGGTGTACAAAACCATATATGGGTATATAAAATTATACATTATTATATACAAACATTTTTACTCGGGTAATACAAAATATCAATAAAAAAATATATATCAATTTATAAGAAGTTTAAATTTTTATAAAAAAAATATTTTGCTATTTGGGAGTGGTTATTGATAGCCAACTTAAATTTGATGGCCATTTAGACTTTCTAGCGAATCACTTACATTGCTATTGTGATTTATTATATTTTTAATTGTTACTTTTTGATAAAGAAAAAAGTCACAAAATAACTTTTATTATTAAAATATAAAAATATGATTTTGTTTAATTCAAAATATAAATCACACCGGGCCAATAAACAGAAATTCAAAAATATTCAAACAATTTTTGGAATAAAATTTATAAATGTTACGTCCTGGCTTAAACACATTAAACCAAGTTGGTGCCAGCAGCAAAAACCGTTTTTCCCATATATTTTATATGAAGAGCAAAATGCTGCAAAGGCAACAGGTAAGCAAATGTATTGCTCTAAACGAATAGAAACGGCCCCCACAGGAAATAAATGAAAGAACCCCCAAAAAATTACGTTAAAATGATTGGGGGTTATTTAATTCTTTGGAAGTATATTTTATCTTCAAATTTGTAGAATATTTCACTATGAAAAACCATCAATAAACTCCAAAATTTCTTTGTGGCAGTTATTTCATTGTTTTGGTAATTACGTTTTGTTAAAAGAATAGCGGTATTCATCTAACTGAATTTATGCCCTCGTAAACCGTGTATTTTTGTAATCGCGTATATTTATAACTTTATCTGTTTATTTGAATGAACGCAACTTTTAAAACTATTCACATCTCAATTTTGCATTTAGCCACTTTTTCGATCTTTTCATAAATTAAACACAGAATTTTTTTTAAATTTGTATAATTTAAAAACAAATAAAACATAAAATAAAAAACAACACACAAAAAAATTCAAAATAATTTTATTTTTGACAATATTCAAATGTATGTATAAATACGAAAAAGTTTACATACAAAAATGTAAGCGTATATTTACCAGGGCTCGTAAACTAGTATTGACATTAATCGAGTAAACTTACAACATATACACAGTATACGAGGCGTAAATACTTTAATTGAATACCTTTAATAATTTTTGAAATATTAACAAAACTAACAATAATTTTTGAATGAATGGTTAAAAATTTAAATATTATATCACGCGCGATTTTTAAAAACTATTTAAATTTTCTCCTGCGGCATTCTTTTCAACTAATTTAGAAAATGTATAAATAAACTCGATTTCAAAAATTATGTAATTAAAAGAAGTTATTTGTCAGAATATATAATTCAATTTGTTGAGCTAATAAGGTCTAAAGTTTTTAAATGTGCATAATACCGTTACTTTAAACATGGAAGGACTTCAGTTAAGAGTTTTGTAAACTAAAAATGTCAAATATTCATTCTGTGTTTATTTTATCCACTTTGATTATTGTTTCTGGACACAGTGAATGACCGAAAATCACAAAAATTCCAAAACTGCAAATATTAAGTGCGTTCCTTGCTTTTTGGGTAAAGTTTGGTAAAATGAGAGTAAGCAAAAAATCCTCTCACAAAATGACAAAATTACCCAAAAGTAAATGTATAAATAAACTCGATTTCAAAAATTATGTAATTAAAAGAAGTTATTTGTCAGAATATATAATTCAATTTGTTGAGCTAATAAGGTCTAAAGTTTTTAAATGTGCATAATACCGTTACTTTAAACATGGAAGGACTTCTGTTAAGAGTTTTGTAAACAAAAAATGTCAAATATTCATTCTGTGTTTATTTTATCCACTTTGATTATTGTTTCTGGACACATTGCAATATATTGCAAAATTTTTGCAATATGACGAACGATATCGACATAAAGAAGTACATATACATATATGATATCTTTAACGATTCAATTAGAACAAGCAAATGTGATTTTTTTTCAGAAAATTTGTCGTTATTTTTAAAAATTATGATATCACTACGAGTTCATATTTTTGTATCATAAACGATAGCAAATATGATACTTAATATGAATTCGTTAACGATACTGTATCGTTTTATGGTTTATTGGGAAGTAAGAAAAATAAAACAATTAAAATTGAATAAAATTAACTAAATGTAAATAAAATCCAGTTAAAATGTGTTTTTTTTTCTTAATAAAGTGATAGACGAACAAAACAATTAATTAAATTTTGCTTCCGGTGAACGAAAAATCCAAAAACAGCCATGAAGTTGTCCCTTAACTAAAAATTTAAAAATCTTGTTTCCGACTACACTTTTACAGTGTTATTACACTTTTTACAGAAATTATAAAGTTGAATATTGCCAAAAATTATTATGTGAACTGCTATGTTTAACTTTTACACAAACTTGTTTAACGTGGTCACTTTCACAATTTAAATTTAAATTAGAATTTGAGGTATTTAAAGTTCGAAATATTGTTTCACGGAAAAAACAATTAACAATGTTAAAAAAAATTTAAAAAAAAATAATTCAATTAAACTTACCTTTCCACAAAATCAGCTGTTGAACTCATTTTACCATCCCAAACATCGGTAAGTTTTGCTGAAACTGTTGTAGTTCTAGTACTCTCTTCTTTGCCCAATACCTTTACATACACAACTTGATCGGGAGACAATTCAATATTTTCATCTCTAAAAGCATTCAACAACATCATTTTCAAATGAACTTTTACTGGTTTAGTATAACCCTGTAGGGGTAATATTATTTCCACTACATCGTCGTTGACATCTTTGACATAACTTTTTAAAATATCACCAATTTTTAACGATTTCCAATCTTGAGTGAATTTTTCAGAAAAATATTTAACATCACGTAAGCTAAAAATACTGCCAGAAACACATACGGCTTGTAATTGTTCTCCCACGGGATACAAATGAAGTTTAGCTCTAAGTAAGTCTATATAATCAGATAATAATCTTGTAGGTATTAGACCTTTATGTTCAAAGTCTTCACCATCTTCGGTACTATAAGCAATTTTTATTTCCAAGCCCGAATCAAGGGTATGTACTATATTAACCGGACATATTTCACCTAGTTTAAAGGCATTCTCTACTAAACCCAATATTAGTTGATTCTCTTTTTTACTGGCTATACGAAAAGGCATAGTTTGGCCTTCTTCCATATTTTCCAATTGTCCAGATGGGAAATTTTGTTTATAGAATACACCTTTTACATCACCGAAGAACTTTACTAAAGCCATATTGTGAGTACACTTGACTATTGTACCGGTATAATTGCCATTGATTTTAGCTTCATTAAAACTTGTTAAAGGTTTACAATTTTTGGACATATATTCTGAACGATTAGTTAAGTAGACTAACTTACGTTCGGAGCTTACATCTACCACGCGACACTTCAACTTTGTCTTAGGGTCCAAAGATTTCGCCGTAGCAGTTAAAAATAGTTTTTCAATAATAGCTGCAAGGAAAATAGATAATTCATTTTTGTAATTTTTTTAATTTACATGGTTTTTAAGTTGAAAATTAACAAAACATTACACAAATTTACAAAATTATAGACATTCCCAGCAAACAAAGATGATCATTAAAGACTCAGAAATGAGCTCCAAAAACATAAACATTTTTCCACTTTTTCCTATGAAAGTGTTCCGTCCAAAAGAGCCCCCTGTGTACTCAGAAATGACTCAGAAAAAATAACGTAAAAAATCGAAATTTTCCTCATAAATTTAAATAATTTTGGAATCTTCTTTGAGTCCGAAAAATTAACCCTCATTTTGAGACAGCTTTTTATAGTGTAAAGCAAAATTAGGTATCGTGAAGTAGAAATCTATTTTGAACCGATTTTCTTACTTTAAATCGACTTCCAAACTAATTTGATCTGTATACTATCAACTACCACGAAAGTAAATTTTAAATCACACCCACTCACGCTCACAAGAGAATCACGCACAATCACTCATGAGTAAATGAGACTTTCACTCACACTCATGCCTGGTCACGAGTAATACACATTAATCACGCAAATTCATAAAATAAAAACCAAAAAATATAAATTAATAATTGAGAAAGAATGATAAACTTAGAATTACTTCGAATATTTAATTTTACCATTTGTTTTATATTTAAAAACACAAAAAATGGAATTATAAATAAAAAACATAAAAACAATTTCGTTAAATTCGACTCTCACTCACGCCAAAAATATGACTCACGCAAATTTCACTCACATTCAAATAAACAACTAAATGTAAACAGCTGACACAATACTTTACTATACTAACAAATTAATCAAGAGATTTAAGCAAGAATTTACCTTTAACTTTGCCTAGCTGCAGAGAATAACCACCAACTTTTTGATTAATTTCTTTTACGGTAGCAGTAACAAAATCACCTGGTCTTAAATCATTTAAATCGAAATATTTCTCATTAACAGCCGCATTATCGTCGGTACAAATATACAATGAATCCATAAAATCATAGTCAATTATTCTTACTATATGTTTAGATTTCTTGGCATACTTTGACAATAATTCGTCCTGGTCGTAGTTGCCTTTATAATTAGCTTTAATGGTTTTGTAAGAGATAACAGCTTTAAATTTGTTATTCAATATTAGAACAACGCCTCCTGTGCCGATATGATGAACCCTGGCATTTTCTACAACATCGCCACGTTTTAGCTCGGTAATCACTTTAGAATCATCTTCTTCATTACCATTTCCTGTAGATTCTGATTTTGTCTGTTTATCATTTTGTAGATTTAAACTTAAATAAACAAACTTTGTTAGGGGCATTACATAAAGTATACGAGCATTATACGTAGTGTTGACATCATAATCCTCCGTCAAAGTAAGCGGATCTTTTAATTGATGTTCATTAACATAAGCAGTAAATAATTCATTCATTATGGAACCCTGAAGACCATTTTTCAATAGTTTATTAACTTGAAAATTTACTATAGTAGATGGCAACATATAATCCAGCTTGGGATCATTTTGATCTTTTATTTTTAACTTTTCCGGTTTAATCTCTTTGCAAATGCATGTACTCACTGATTGATCGGGTGTAATTTTCTCCACTTTAAGATATATCAATTGCCCAATAGCGTGCTCTACTTTGGATTTTTCTAAAGGAACAAAACAACGTAAACCTTTGATACCGGACTCAATAATATAACCATGTTCTTGAACTTCTTCTACAGCACCATTAAAGACAAATCCCTTTCGCACGTTCCCATGAGTAAGATCAGCATGTACCTCACTTGGTTTTAATGACATATCAACTTGGTATTGACCCTTATCACCCCGTTTAACTTCCTGTATACGACCATAGACAATCTGACCCACATGATACAAATCCTTTAAAGGTTTATAGCTCTCAGACTGGGTAGAATTTTGTAAAAAATCTTTCATAGATTTTGTATAAGCTTGAGATATTTCTAATGCTGATACTCGAGCGTTTATGTGTCCCGGCAAGGAGATATTCAAATATAACTGATCCATATTCTTGACCATACCCATAATAATCATACCATCTTGAATAGAATCATAACTTAAAAGTTCCGCAGACTGTGCTTTTAAATCATTGTCATCTTGCAAACCTTCCCCCACAGCCGAAGATCCCTTTGCTTTGGGTTTCTTAATTTTTCTTTGTACTGCTCCAAATATCTAGCGAAATAAAATGTTAGCTAATTTTTATTCTATGGTGCCAAATTGCGTCTTACCTGTTCTTCAGATTTTACCGGTGCTGCTTCATTAGCCGTTGCAACTCCTCCACGAGGAAAACTTTTTTCCACTATGACCATATTGTTTATTGTGTTAAAAGCAAATTTTGTTATATTTTAATAGTTTTCTTTGAAAAATGCAAAAAATGAAAACAGCAACTACTTTTTACACGTGTAGAATGGCCTTACAATATTACCAGATTGTTGTAAAACGTCAAAGTAGCCAGATAGTTTCAAATGGATTTTCAAATGGGTTCTTTACACATTCACATTTTTCATTTTAACGTGGCCAACTTTTTTTCAATGAGCAGTTTAGAAAAGGAAATGTTTATACCAGAGCTTGAAAAATATAATCTTGTTTAATAAACTCGCATTAAAATTGATTCATTTTATGAATCAGTGAATAAATAATTCATTATCACTTTAGATCAATGATTTGATATTAAATAAATTGAGCATGTGATTTATCCAAATTTCAATTCATTAAATTTTGACTGAATTAAATTATTTGTGTAATGATTTGATTCGCGAACTATAAATCAAGGCAACGATTTTTTTTTTCATTAATTTGATTTGTTAAAATTTAATCAATGCTTTGAATAAGACACTGATTGAATAAAGTAGGAAATAATTCATTCAATATAATCAGTTTTGCGAACCGTTTCATTCAAAATTAAATCCGATTCAAAAATTTAATTAAGGAATTATGTTTTTAAAGGACAGATTTTTGTTTTTATATACATAGATTTTCTTTTTTTCAACAATGGATCATATGAATAAAACTTAGCAATTACTTCGAAAAAATTAATTTTGGCTTAAGAAAGACTTTTAATACCAAATTTTTCGATAGACTTGTAGAATAACATAAAATATAAAAGAAAATCCAAAAATAAAATTTTTAGTCTACTCGCAAGCAGACTAAAATTAAGAAGTAATTGTGTAAAAGCCCCAATATTTCGTCCTCTTAGTAATATCTATTTTTAATTCACACGAGCCAATGAGTAACAAAGAAATAAACTGTCAGCTGTACTGTTAACTTATTAAATTTTCCATAAAGAGATACGTCACTTTCAAGTAATTTGGGCTTAAATGTAGAATAAGATATACGTGGAGGTAACGTGACGAGCGTAACGTGACGAATCAGATGTTTCAATCTAAAATAATGAGTAAAAAAGAAATAGACTCTCAGCTATGCTCTTTTAACTCATTAGATTTTCCATAAGGAGACTCGTCACGTTACGTCCACGTATAGCTAATTCTACCTAAAGGCTCATTTAGCCATACGAATGCAACAACGCTGTCCTTTTTGCAACCAGAGTCGATCTTTGAATAGATATGCATGTCGGCGCAAAATAATTGTAGGCGGCTAAAAAAAAAATAAACGGCAGCGGCTGAAGGATTTTGGCGTAAACGATTTTTCACGTTCATGCCAAGAAAGCAAGATAAGTTAACATTTTTTAGAAGAAAGGGTAGCTTTGATATAAAATCCAAAGTGATAATTGGAATATTAAAAAAAGTATTGTCTTAGCTGGCTCTACAAGCCAAACTAGCCGCTATTTCGGCAGAGGCTCGATTCCCAAAAAAAGTCGACGGCAGTGGGCATCGACTTTGCTTTTCTCGACTTGTATCGTTGAACGTGTGTTTAACGCTGTTTATGTAGAATAAACATTGATGGTGAATAATTTTTGTAATTTCATACAATTTATAAATTGAGTTTTCTATAAATTAAAGACACAAAAAAAAATATTTATAAGCAAAAAAACAAAAAGTTTTATCATAATGCAGACAATACGAGAATTTACCCGTAAAACTAAAAGGGGCAATATTTTAAAAGTGAGTACACGAATTAAATTTTATTAATGTTCTGCAAAACAAAATTATATTTTTTCCTCTTTTTCAAAAATTAGATTGTACGCGAACATTACTTGCGCATAGATTTAGGCTGCGGTTCGGATATGTGCAATCGCTGCCAACAAGAGGAAGCTGGTGTCCAATTGCGTTCAGACCGTATGGTACGTTCATCGCTTTTCAATTTTCCTCACTATGTTGTATTGGATACCAATGTAGTGCTCGAACAAATTGATGCCCTGGAAGAAGATGCCATTCGTAATGTTATTGTCTTATCCACCGTATTGAATGAAGTGAAACATCGTAGTACAACAGTTTACAAAAGATTCCATGAAGTTGTACAATACAAGCCACGTGGTTTCTTTGTATTTGTGAATGAACATCATAAGTAGGATAAATATGATGGAGAATTAAAAAAATTGGTTTAATTACATTTTCTTTTCAGAGATACTTATGTTGAACGTCAGCCGGGTGAAACTGCTAACGATCGCAATGATCGTGCTATACGTTTTGCCACAAATTGGTATGATGGCCATATATTGGAGGCCCAAGAAACCTGCAAAAAGAACTCTAAGCATATTGATAAGACCAGAGTTGTTTTAATATCAGATGATGCTGGAAATAGAGAAAATGCTATAAAGGAAGGCATTTTAGTAGCTTCTGCTGAAGATTATATAAAATCTTTAGTAGATTATCCCTTTTTGATAGATAAACTTGCTCGTAAAAGTTTTGGCAAAGAAAAAGATTCTTTACCGCTTTTTCCCATGCATCTAAGTTCAAGTGGAATCCTCGAAGGCATTAGAAGCAAACGTCTTCTACAGGGTGCTTTCCAAGCTTCTAGGGAAAATTTTCTAGAGGGTTCAGTTAATGTCGAAGGTTATGAAAATCCGGTAAGTTCAATGAATCATTTATTAAATTAGGAATAGGTTTTAAAACTACAAAAAAATCAGCCTGAGAATTTTTTTCTATTGAAGATTGTACAGAATTTGAGACATTTTATGTATAACAAATTGATTAGAACCTGCGATATTTTTAATTGATACTCTGAAAAATTTTTCATAAAGAAAATTACTCCAAATCTGATTAGTTTTTTCTTTAAAATAATGTTAGAATCAAATGTTTTTTTTCTGAGAATTTTACTCAAAACTTCTTTATTTTCAAAAAAAAAAAAAAAAAAAAAAAAAAATGCTTAGAATCTGTTGCTGGGTATCCAGCTATAAAGAATGCGAACAATTATCCTTACAAATTTAACTTATATTTTCAATTTAAAATGTAGCACCCCTAATCGAGTTTGTATTTTATCAATTAGGTTGTTCATAAGGGGTGTGTTATCTGTTGTATCGTTGTATCGTCCTAACAAATAACAGAGTTGTTAAAAATTAAATTGAAAAAATACAACATTTGAAAATAGCACGATACAACATTTTTACGTATGTTTAGTGTCCTATGTTTGAGTGTGCTAACCGATAGATATTTTAACAACTCTGATTTTTGTTAGGACGGTACAACAATACAACAGATAACACACCCCTGATGAACAACCTAAATGTTTTAATTTCGATAGAAAAAAACTCAATCACGACTGCGATAATCTGACGCCCGATATATTCTTTCGGCAAATTGTTTCTTATGCTCCTACAAAAATTACCTGCTGTAAATTTATTTTTACTTTATTTTATTATTTAAATAACTTAAGTGATTAAATTTATATATACTAGCATTTGAAATCAGAGACTACTAATTATACAGATAATAAATCACAACTTTTATTACTGGCCGGTAGTGGGCGCTGAAATTTAGTATTACCTGAGGCAACTATTGTATTTAGTATCACTTTAGTACCAGCTGAGCTTATATTTGAAATCATACAAATTGTTGAAAATTGCCCAAAATGATAACTAGTGCTAATTATGTTCGAAGAAATAAATTTTAGATGATATTTTTTTAAGGTCTTTGGTTTGTGTTTATTTTAATTAAAATAAAAAAAAGAAAAGTGTCACCTAGTGATAACAATGTCGTTATAACTTATTTTTTTGGTGACGCCATACCCCTGTTTGAAATAGACTCCAAGACAAAACAATTTCTAATAAAGATTAGTTTTATTTACAAAAAATATGGCAAAAATAAATTATATATGATAAAATGTATTGCATTATAAAATTAGAGCAATTTAAAGAAAAAAAATTCATAATTGGAACAAAACAAGAAATGAGTTAAATATGCAAGAGTAAAATCAAGTTAATGAAAACGAAAATGATTCCAGGCTTTTGCAACATGAACATGAAAGATCGTTCATGAATAACGTGATTTCCAATAGGATTAAAAAATAGAGATTTCCTCTCAGCGTTCAATAATACAAAATGTGTGCATAATAGCAATCGGATTTGCACAAAATTTTTAAAACTGCATCCCAAAAAATCGGAATGAAAATGAAATTTTATTTGTTAATATTATAAATTAATTTTATTAATTAAATTAATTTAATAATTATATAACGTTTAATTGTTGCATTTGTTAATTTATATCTTATATATTTGAACGCAATATTATACAGGGAATCATATTAGGGAGAAGTAAATATAAAGTGAAAGTATTCTATACACATTTCTATTTTCTTTTTATTTTTAAATACATAAATATGTTTTTTTATTTTTATTTTTTGTAAATTAATTATTGTTACTTTGTTGTTAATTATATATAACTTATTTAGTAGTATTTTTTAGTGAGTTGTATTGTGAGCCATATTTGGCCCTATGGGCTTGGTTTGAAATTGTAAATAAAAATTAAATTAAAAATTAAATTAAATAATAATTTTAAACCCTTTAGAACAACAAAGAATATTATTTACTAAATTCATTTACTTGCACAAAAAATTAACAAAAATCATAAAAAAATATTAATAGATTCTTATACTAATCTTAAAACATAATAAAAAACACATTCTTCATTAATAGGTTAAATATAAATTAATTTAATTAAATTTCTTTTTTTATAACAATAACCTAGCCTAAAGGCCATAATCGGTTACAAATTTCTACTAAAAGAAAATTTAATATTTTTTTTTTATCGAAAACGGCTTAAAATCTATAACATTTTTCGTATAGAAAATTACCTAAAATGTAAGACAATTTCCTATAGATCAGAATCTATGAAATATTTTAGATCGAAAATTGTTTTAATCTCTAAAAATTTCTTTTTGTAGAAAATTGTGGTTGTAAAAAAAAAAAAAAAACACAGAAATGATTCTCTATTAACCTTCTAACAGTCTTACGCCGTTTTTCGATGGAGATTATTTATACCATATACCAATAAACTATAGGTTCTTCCACAAAATCTTGGAAACTAATGAATAAATATTAATGGGTTAAAGGTTAAATTATTCCTCTTATAAGAAGATTTAGCGATTTTTCGTTTTTCGGAAAATGCGAAATCGAGCGAAAACGTACATTAACTTCAGTATATATTGTTCAAATTAAAAAGCTATGCTATGAATACTAACCCTATAAACAATTTCACTGGAATTCAAGTTGAAATCAAGTTCAATTCCGGACCTTTTTCCCAGTTTCAAGGCTTGAATACAACCTTTATTACATTTTATTTCAATAGAATACTCCAGCAAAAGTGAAACAAAAATTCAAGTTTGAAATATTTTTGTTAAATATACAAATGCCAGAATTTGAAATCTACTTTACTTCAAGCAAAATTTAAAGCACTTGAATTTTTAAAACGAGGAATATTGTTGATAGAAAATATTATATTAAACACTTTGATAATGATTCAATATCAATAATAAATTTCAAACATATTTTTAACTAGAAACATATTTGAGTCTAGACTTGCGATTAATACACAAATTTGAAATTTTTAAAAATAATTCTAATATAGTTTTGTAATTTTTCACAAAAGTTTCACCAGGAAAATTCAAAGGCTATATTTGTTTCATAGGTAATGACTTGAAGTAAACGTTTGATATCAAATAGAGAATTTAAAATTTCTTTAAGGCTTGAATCGATGTTTATTGGGTACAAATGCCAGAATTTGAAATCTACTTTACTTCAAGCTAAATTTAAAGCACTTGAATTTTTAAATCCTATGTGCTTATTGGGAAGTATATCGTCACCTAAAATGCAAAAGGGCGTACCAAAAAAAAAAAAAAAACATTAAAAATCGAGTTTTTGATTGATTATAATGCACTAGACTAAATTACATATTCTACTTATATATAGAAATAAGTCTGTAGTCGTGTTTTACGCAAGAGATTCTTAATTCTCTTTATATTTATTTTAATTCTCTTTAATTCTAAAATATCTTTAATTCTACAACGTTTTTTTTTTTGCTTCTGTAAAAAAAAAATTAAAAGTGTTGTTACGCCATTTTGCATTTTGGGTGACGATATTCTCTTTTGCCAAATTTCATAAACATCCATCCATTCGTTTTCAAGTAAAAACGATGTCCTTTAAAGGGATCTTGGACCGATTATAAAAGAGGTATCTAAGGACCGATTATAAAAGAGAAAGCTTTAATAGTACTTTGAGTTCATTATCAAACGTTTTTAGTAAACTTAAATGTTTTTTTAGATTTTTAAAAATTGCATTCGTTTTGAAATAATTATTTTTTGAGATTTTACGAAATTTTAATTTAGACATTTTCTCGCTTCCAAACTATACAGTGCATACTAAAAACTTATTCTCAAAAGTTTTATGGAATTATTTTTTCTATCGGAATTGCATCAGTTATGGGGCATTCTCCACCGTAAGAGTTTTAATAAAATTTTAAAATTTGGTTGAATCTTTTTAAACTATTATTTCAGATCCTAATTCAAGGTCGTGAAGCTTTAAATCGTGCTGTTGATGGTGATCTAGTGGCCATAGAATTATTGCCTGAATCCCAATGGTCCGCTCCTAGTGAAATTGTTTTAGAAGAATCCGATGAAGTCGATGCTGGCGATGAAGTAGGAAAAATTACTCCAGAAGAAATATTGGAAGCAGCAGCTTTAGAAGCTACTTCAGGTTGTGAAAAACGCCCTACTGCCAAAGTGGTGGGTATAATCAGACGTAAACGGCGACAATATTGTGGTATTTTACAACCCAGCCATCTGGTTGATTCCACAAGACATATATTTGTACCCGCTGATCGTAAAGTTCCACGTATACGTATTGAGACTAGACAAGCAGCAAAATTACAAAACCAGCGTATTATAGTAGCCATAGATACATGGCCAAGGTCTTCACGTTATCCTCATGGTCATTTTGTACGGTCTTTAGGACCTCTGGGTGATGTAGAAACAGAAAATGAAGTTATTTTATTAGAACATGATGTGCCACATAGTAAATTTTCCGAAGAGGTACTTAGTTTCTTACCGAAAATGCCTTGGGAAATTACCAAAGAGGTAAGATAATCGTTTATCACTGTTATTAAAAAAGGTAACCTTTTTGTCCACTGTCCAGGATTATGAAATACGTGTAGATCTTCGAGATTTATATATCTGTTCAGTAGATCCGCCTGGTTGTACAGATATTGATGATGCCCTACATTGCCGTGATTTAGCTAATGGTAATTTAGAAGTTGGTGTCCACATAGCTGATGTTAGTCATTTCATTAGACCTGGGAATGCCTTAGATAAAGAAGCCGCTGCCCGTGGTACTACAGTATATTTGGTGGGTAAACGTATTGACATGGTCCCAGAACTCTTGAGTTCAAACTTATGTTCCTTAGTGGGAGATCAAGAAAGATTTGCATTTTCTTGTATTTGGGAATTGGATCATAATGCTAATATTATTAATAAACGTTTTCATAAAAGTGTTATAAAATCAAAATCGGCCATGACTTATGAAATGGCCCAGATTATTATCGATGATTCTACGCAAAATCATGAAATTGCGAAGTCGTTGCGTAACCTAAATCGTTTGGCAAAAATTCTTAAGAAAAGGCGAATGGATAATGGGTAAGCAATTATTTCACTATATGTAATTATATGTTTGTAATTATTAAATTTTTGGTATTTTAATATTTTCAGAGCTTTAGTTTTAGCCTCACCCGAAATACGTTTTCAAGTCGATAGTGAAACACATGAACCGCTTGAAGTAGAAGCTAAACAATTACGTGATACCAATTCTATGGTAGAAGAATTCATGTTGTTGGCTAATATAACCGTGGCCGAACATATTGCTGCCGAATTTCCAGAGTGTGCTATGTTAAGAAGACATCCCAAACCACCGGCTAGCAACTTTGATCCTCTTATTAAGGCGGCCCAAAATCAAGGTTTTAACATTAAAACTGAAACTGGTTTGGAATTTTCAAAATCTTTAGATGAATGTGTAAAGCCAGATAATGCTTATTTCAATACGATGATACGTATTTTGGCCACCAGATGTATGATGCAGGCTTTATACTTTATTAGTGGTACTGTACAAAAAGATCAATTTTGTCACTACGGTTTAGCGGCTGATATTTATACGCATTTTACTTCACCTATAAGAAGGTTAGGAGGAACAGTAATCGATTTTATATTTTTAAATACAAATTTAACAACTTGCCTTTGCTTTTAAGATATTCCGATATTATTGTCCATCGTTTATTGGCTGCCTCTATTGGCGCCGATAGTACTTATGCCCAACTGTTGGATAAGAAAGCAAATGAAGAACTTTGTCATAATTTAAATTATCGCCATAAAATGGCTCAGTATGCAGGTCGTGCTTCGGTGAACCTTAATACCCATCTATTTTTCCGTGGCAAAGTACAACATGAAGAAGGGTAAGTTTTTTGATTTATTTAAAGGTCTTTAATACCCTTTACCAATGAGGTTTTAATTTATCGGATTAATAAAAAGAATTCTCAGGAAAACGTTTTTCTTTATCTCAATTTTCAAGATATACCGAAAGTGCTAAATTAATGTCCATTTATTTACTTGTATTTAGATAAAAGATATTTGCCATTTTAAAATCTAGCTATGTCAGTTAGACCGATTCGGTTATTGTCAGCCATGTTCTGAGTACAGAAACTTTGTATTTGTGAACTCACACTAAAAATATTATCCGCTTAGTTTTCAAAATGTAGTCAAAGTACCAAATTATCGTCCTTCTTCTTAATTTAAAAGATAATTGCAATTTTAAAATAAAGAAAGGTGTATTTACATGTTTTATTTTACGCAGCAGCCAAAAACAAATATTTGCATCGATAAAAACAGTAAACTGAAAAAATAAACAGCCTCGTAATTTGTATACACTCTCCCATGAAAAAAAAAAAATAATTACACTGTGCTTGAACCGGAGACATTTTTTTCGACAAGCGGGCAGCCGGTGGGTACACTCAAAAACAAAGTCAGTAAAGTCAGCAAATTTTTAGCCAGGATAGTGCTTGCAAAAAGGTTGGTAATTTCAGCAAAAGGGGTTTGCTGAAAATCAGCGAGCTGATTTTTACCAAAAAAGTAAAAGGATTTTTTTCTTTTGCAATCGACTAAGTGTTAGCAAAGTTTTTGCTAAGATTACTATTTTTTGGTAAAAATCAGCTCGCTGATTTTCAGCAACACCTTTTGCTGACATTACCAACTTTTTTGCAAGCACGCTCCTGACTAAAAATTTGCTGACACAGCAATATTTTTTATTTATTTATTTATTTATTTATTTGAAATATATTCCATAAATTAATTTACAAAATATACAAAGGCGCCAGGTGACTAGACCATATGCGCACAAACAGAAAAAATTAGTAAGATAAAAAAAAAAATAATTATACATAATATTTATCTATTTAAAACAAAAACAATATTGAATAATGGACTTATTTCTACATCTTGAATACCATGTCTTTGAAGACTTCTTTTTATAGATGGTAGATTTACGAGTGTAGTGCAGTCAATGATTTTCTCCAGGTTATCCTCAATTTTAGATATTGGGCATTCGGTTAAAATATGTGGAACAGATAGTAAGACATCGCAGGAGGTACATTTTGACGGGTCTGTTTGATTATAATAGTGTTGTGTATTGAAAAGAGTTTTGCCAACCCTTAGACGACATAACAAAATGCATTCACTTCTTGTTAAATTAGTATTGTACTTAAGCCTCGGCTGAGTGGGATAAAGTCTTCTATGTGCAGCTCGGAATTGGTTTAATATAACTTTCGGAAAACAAGGAGTTTCCGTTATCAGCGTTAGATTTTGTGCTTTTTTTGCTGCCCTATCGGCGCATTCATTTCCCTCTATGCCAATATGCGAAGGAACCCATAAAATCAATATCGGTTGGTTTCCATTTGGTAGTGTGATGACATTGTTATATAATCCATTGTGGTTCTTCTTTAGTGCCTTAGTTGCACTTAGGCTGTCTGTACAAATAATAGTTTTGACTCCCCTTTGAATAGCATAAGAAATTGCTTTTTGAATGGCCGCTAACTCGGCTGAAAATACTATTTATTATTTATTTATTTATTTATTTATTTATTTATTTATTTATTTATTTATTTATTTATTTATTTATTTATTTATTTATTTATTTATTTATTTATTTATTTATTTATTTATTTATTTATTTATTTATTTATTTATTTATTTATTTATTTATTGATTTATTTATTTATTTATTTATTTATTTATTTATTTATTTATTTTTACAATTTCAAACCAAGCCCATAGGGCCAAATGTGGCTCATATACAACTCACTAAAAAATACTCCTAAACAAAGTATACATATATAATTAACCACAAAGTAAAATTAATTAATTTACAAAAAATAAAAAAAACATTTATGTATTTAAAAATAAAAATGATACAAATGTGTATAGAATTCTTTCTCTTTATATTTACTTTTCCCTAATGATTCCCTGTAGATTATTGCGTTCAAATATATAAGATATAAATTATCAAATTCAACAATAAAACGTTAAATAATTATTAAATTAATTTAAAGATTGTTACAGTTGGCATATTCTTTTAGTTTGGCTTTAAATACATTGACCGAAAAGTTAAAACTTCTAAGTAATAAGGGTAAAGAATTCCAAATTCTAGCTACCCTATACTGAAATGATCGCTGAAGAATCGATGTGTTATGAACAGGATAATTTAATTGAGGGTTCCTTAAAGAACCTGACTTTACTGACTTTTTTTTTTGAGTGTATATCTAGAACTACTTGTAAAAAAACGACTTATCCGTACTTACCTGACTTTTATTTTATTTTTTGTAAACAAATAAAATTTAAACATTTGGGGTCCCCTTTGTACAAAAGCTGTTTTCGTACAAAGAAAGAGAAGAGCCAAGAATTTTTAAGACTTGGTAGCATTTTTATAACTACTTAATTTTTAAGAAGCTAAATTTATACCTACTTTAAAATTTTAGAAATGCTTAAATTTGTATGGAATATGTATACAAAATTCGAAAAAAAACAAACCTATAAATTAATAAATACCGGTAAAATACCGGTAACTACCCGTAACAATAACGGTATCGGTAACGATAACGGTATTTGCAAAATTTTGTGGAGATATTGGTAACGGTATTCAATTTGAAACGGTATTTTAGAGATAACGGCATTATAACGATAACGGTAACCAACCTTATATATAATGGATCGTATGCCAGCAAAACTTTTTAGGAAGTAACACAAAGAAGCTACACACAAAAAAACTATAGGTATTATTGCCTAAAAATATAGGGTGATATCACCTATTATCAAAGGCAACATAGAGTTTCCTATGCTTTACGGCAATAATACCATGGAAATAGGTAATTTGCATTTGACTTTTATGTTCGAAAAATTACTTATAGGTTTTGTTAAATTAACTAAGAATAATTGCTGTTTTACCTGTTTTAAAGTAGGCAAAAATTTGGTAGTATTACTTTAGTATTAGGTATTTTTTATTACAAAAAAACTCCCTAAATAATAAAATTTTTTGATTTTATTAAATAAAAATTTATTTATTAAAAAATAGAAAAAATACATGCAAATTTCACAAGTTATTTAATTATACAAATTACAGGTATAAGTACTCACTATACAGTAATATATTTACAACCTTTCATTAGCGTGTTTATAAAAAATCTCAGATTTTTCTATAGCAATAATACTTAAAATTTAAGAATATTTCTATAAGAAAAGGTCGTGTAAGTATGTATGTCGATTTTGACAGAAAAAGTCCTCAGAATCAGAAGGGTTTTCCATAAGAAAAACTGTTGAGAATCTGAGGCGTTTTTTATGGGAAAAATTCACAGAGTCTGAAAAACTTGAATAAGAAAAAGTCTTCAGAATCTGAGAATTTCGCGATACGAAGAAGTTGTATTGAAAAAGTTCCTATATCAAAACACTCAAATCCTTAGATTCTGAGGGTTTTTTAAAAGACAGTCATAAAATTCTGAGGGTATTTATAAAAGAAAAATTCTTATCCCTTTATTCATAATCGCTTCATAAAGTTATAGTTGGTTTATGCAATGCAATTTTTGTTTGTATGCAAACTTTGTTTTATAAGTCTTCATTAACTTTATGAAGTATTTATGAATTCACACTATACACTCTAAAGGTTTTCTGTATGGAAAAGTCGTTAGATTTCGAGGGTTTATTAAATAAAAAAGTCATCTGGTTCTAAAAGCTTTTCTACAAGAAAAAGTCATCAGAATCTGGGATTGTTATTTAAAAAAGTCTTAAGAATCTGAATGTTTTTCTTTAGGAAAAAGATCTAAGAATCTGAGGAAAGTTTTTCTAAAGAAAAAGTCCTCAGAATCTGAGGGTTTTGTATAGGAAAAAGCCTTCAAATTCTGAGGCCTTTCTGTTTTGGAAAACCCTTTGGATTTTGAATGTTTTATCCTTCAGAAACACCCGGACTCTAGAGAATTTTTCTCACAAAAATCTATTAGATTCAGCGGAATTTTTCCATAAAAAAGCTCTTTTTTGTAAGATTTTTTCCCCCTTAAATCCTAAAGGTTTTATGCGGTAGAAAAAACTTCAAAAAAAACTTGTTGTTTTATGAGAGTTCAGTAACCTGTCCTAGGATTTGTCTTGTGACATGTCACAAGGGGTCAATTTCCCCTTCCTATGACAACGTCATGTAAAAGTGACCACTCTATTTCATATAAAGGGGCCAGTTCGGTGACAGTTTGTTAAAATTTCCCGTAGGGATTGGCTAGGTAGCACTGGATAAACACTGGTTGCAAAACCTTGGCATATCACTTTAAGCCAATTCTTTGCCAGTGGTTTTTTTTACAAACCACCGAAATGTTTGTAAAACAAATACTGGTAAAACGCGTTTTGCAAACGCTGGCAAAGCGTTCCAAATGAGTGTTCTGCCAGTCATTTACACCGTGGTTACCCTTGATTTTTTGTACCTCCGGCGATTTCTGACTGCGAACTGTTTTTGCTAAATGTTAGTGCAATATTCAAATTTTTGAACAACTATGGGCTGGTAACTACCCAGGTAGAAAATTACAAAGGGGCCAGCACTGGCAAAGCACCGAAATGGGTGGTATGAGTGCTTGTTGACAGCGTTTTCCCAACGCCCAAATGATAACACCGTTCCACGGTGGTGCCAATGCTTTACCAAGCCCTGGGAAAGCACCCATAAACATAAAAATCAAATGCTTTGCCAACGCTCAAATAAAAAAATTAAAGTATTGGGATAGCACCAAGAAACATAAAAATCAAGTGTTTTCCCTGCCACCAAATTATGAGCCCTCTTAACTGAAGAATTTTAAATTACTCTAAAAATAGACGATTCTTGGAGTTATTGTATTGTGGAGTCAAAAATTATTTAAATATTCACTCTTTTGGAGTTTCTTTTTCAAAAACAAAATAATGTTATAGGAAAAAAGTGCTGGGAATTCACCCTTTTAAAGCGTTGGGAACGCGTCCAAATTTAGTGCTTTGCCAGTACTTCTTTTTGTAAGACCGCGGTCTACTTGGGCTTTGCCAGTGCTTCTTTTTTGTTACCACACATAATTTCCACCTGGGTAATCTTAAAAGTAGACAAAGTAAAATAATATCGTTTTTTTAATTTTTCCATTCATACACTCAAAAAAATAAGTTAGTAAAAAAGTTAGTAAAATTATTTTTTTTTTCTGAAATTGCGTTTTTAAATAATAAAACAACAAAAATGTATCATTATTTAAAAAAAATATAAATATAGCAGACTTTTTATTAATATTTTTTTTACTAAGATACAGCAAAAAGTCTATTGGATTAAGTTAAGTAAATATTCATATCTAATCAACTAAGGGTTAGCAAAATATTTTCTAAATTTACCAATTTCACTTCTATTGTCAGTATTGGGTAACTTTTTGAAAACAAGTTCATTTTCCAACTATTTATTATTTAATAGAAAAACTTCTCTTTTCTATGACCACCATATTTATAACGTTTTTTTAAATTTTTCAAAAAAACTTGTCGCCTTTTTTTGTGTATAGTAACTTCTTGTTCATCGAATACATTAAAGAAATGTTCTTTCATTATGTGAAACAAAACATCATTTATCATATTTCACTTGTAAATACATTTCTGCGAGATTTTTAATTTATTGCTTTAGTTAAAATGAATAATCGTAATATTAAATATCGACTACACCGTTTGAATAGTTGTAAGTTACTATTTTTTTTATTGGAAAGATATTTCATTAAATACTAAACATAAATTTCTTAAAACTAAACTAGCCTACCTACAAGCGATATTTGCTATCCTTGTAGGGTATTAAATCTTAATTTGGGTTTTTTGCTGATAACAGATATAAAAATAACTTTTTTCTCAGTTGCTTTCTCCCATAGTGATATGCTTTACCTGTATTCACATATCTGCATACCAAATTTTAAGCACTATGTCCCTAATTTCTGGAATGCAATTAAACATAACCTACATGTGTGATTGTTTTCTACGAACAATCACTAAAACTATCATTTGTATTGTTTTCTTAGGAAAATGCAAATTATTTCTTAAATTTAATACAAAATTATTCTTAAATAAATAATAATAAAAAATATGAAATATATATAAAAATATTTTCAACTTGTTTCAACAATAATAAATAAAAAATAATTAATATTGATCTCAACTTCAAAAAATATTGTCAATATTATCAGGTAATTAGCAGTATTAAAAACATAACTTATTAAATGAAATTTTACTGATAAAAAACCAGTAGTTTAAATTTTAAAATAGTAAAGTTTCACTTTGGTTTTAGTTTAATATTTGGAGTTAGGCAGCAATTAAATAATATGCGCTTACTTTACTAAAATATGCCCACCCAAAATTACATTAAAAGGGAGCAAAGATAGAACTCAAAGTTATTAACAGAAGCAAGTGTGTTGTACTTAAATATACTAGTTTTTAGAACAATTGGAAAATACTAAAATTTATTAAAGTTTATACAAGCAATAATGAAGAAAACTAAGTATGTATACCTAATGCTAATGGGTGTTTAATTCGAAATGACAAACAATAATACACATAATAAATAAACTTTTATCACATTTAAGAAAATATATTCTTCATTTTCAATGCAATATATAATCAAATTAAAAATAAAAAAGATAAAAAAACAAATGAAAAAAATTTATATAAACTTTTTTAAGTTATTTGTGGTTTTATAAAAAACTCTTTTTTGTGTTTCTAATTAAAATCGGTCAGTTTATTTTTTTCGACTCTTTTTTTATTCAGCTCAAAATAAAGCCGTAGGATTTTTTTTGTGGTTGTATCTTTAAAGGTACAGTGAGCATTTAAGGGTTAACTTAAATGTAAAAGCGCAATGAAAATAAATAAGCTACTGAAGGTGGAAAATAAAGTCCAAGTAGATTTTTTTTTTGAAAAATCATTGACTGTTACTCAACATCCCTGGAAAAATCTTTGCAATCGGTTGCCAACCACAATAATTCTGCAACTGGTTCACTGCAACCGATTCCATAGAACTGGTTCCGGATCCAGTTCCACGGATGCTATATGGAAGGTATGACTGACATAGAATCATTTCTAGAACTAGTTCCAGAACTTATTCTAGGGCAACCGGTTCGACTTTGGAGCTATAGAAGTGGTTGCTTTTGGAACAATTTCAAACAAAATGAAAAGTATATATTCTACAACCGATTCTTTGGAACAAAAAATATTCCTGGGATATAATTTTATTGTTGATATAGCAAGTTTCTATGAAAATCGGAAAGAACTTAAAAAAATTTGAACTTTTGTCGAAAAAATGGCTCTAGCCCCTCTGCGCCCAATTTTGCCCAAAAGTATTTGGTATGCGCTTTTAAAGGGGAATATGTCAAGTATTCGATATATTTGAAAACCCGGGTTTCGAAGACTTCTAAAAACCGCCTTTTTGGAAAACTGGTTTCCGGTTTTTTTAGTTTAAAACCGGTTTGAATAACCGGTTTTTCCGGTATTTGTAAATTTCTTATAAAACTTGTAAAGAATTGCTAAAAATCAAGAAACTTATTATTTTCTTCTTTTCTTGAAAGCAATTAGCAGCGTAAATTATTCCATTAGAATAATTTACGCTCACATGTGTTTTTTTTTTTGTTTCTAAATAAAAACACTTTCGGACAGATCTAAAAGCCCAGTATTTTGTTCATAATTTTTGGGAAAAAAAACTATAAAAAATGATTTTTCACTTGCTCTGGAATTGTTAAAAAATTGCGGTGGAAGTTTTTTTTCGCATTAATTTAATAGACACGACGATTTGAAAATGTTGCAAAATATAATTTTGGCCTTATGAAGATTGTAGTTTTCCAATTAATTGGAAACAATTTGTGACTTTTAAAATTTTTATTACAATTTTACGGCTTCAAATCAAAGAATGTTTTATCACGGGGGGAGAAATCTTAAAAATAAGAAAAAACTCCTTTTATTTATTGAGGAAATGAAAAATGAAGCTTATATGCATTTTAACTTATTGACAAAAAATTATGACTTTTTTAAGATAGAGAGTAAATGTAGAATTCTGCAAAAAAAAAGACAGTCTCTTGAAAGAATGTCAACATTTTCAAAAAATAAATTGTTTTGATAATAGTCCACTAATGTACGTCATAGCAACTACAAAGTGAATAAAGCCTACCTAAAGGAGGGAATCAAACATTAAAGGTCATACGCGTAATCACTTTGAAAATTTTTAATTGACTTATAAAATAAATTTCCCATACAAAATTCATTTTGTAAATTTCAAATTATTATGCATAGGCACTTAAATATTTTGCATAATTATTAAACAAATGAAGAAATTTTATTAGAAATTTTCACCTTATAAATATTCGAAAATGTCGAATTATTCGACACGAAAAAACCGGTTTCTCGAATAATTTGAAAACCGTCCTTTTTCAAAAGCCGGTTTAAAAAACCCGGAAATATAGAAAAAAACCGGTTTATCAAATAATTCGCAAACCAGGTTTGATAACTAGGAATATGGCCTTTCTGGCAATATAAAATCTGTTTTGATTCACATTAGTTATGCTCCAATAAAGGCGAAAATTTTCGTTTAAAACATACCCTAATTTAAAAATTATAAAAAAAAAACTATTGAGTAATGTAGAATAAGAAAATTATATCTGCTAACAATTTATTTAACTGGTAATTAACTAAAATTTACCCGAAGTTAATATCTCTGAAAACAAACAAAAATATGAACATTTGAACTGTGAAAAAATCTAGAAAATGTATAACTTTACAAAAAAAAGGGTATTTTGGAATAGTAAAAATTTAGCCTTGATTTTTTGGCTCCATAGGTTCTAAAGTGTTTTATTTGAAATGAGATAATTAGTTTTAAAATCGGTTACAAAAAAAAGATATTTTTGGCCGCCTTCTCTAAATATGTATGTACCAACCTGCGCCGGCTAAAGTGCAGTTTGTGGAGTTTTGTAAAAAATAAAAAAATATGACCCACTTTGGAATTAAAAAAAAAAAATTAATTATGGGAGGGGCTCAGCCCTGGGAGGCCCGTAGAGGAAAAAATGGGGGGACATAGTAACATGTCAGTGCGGGTACTCAAATTAAAAGAAAATTGTCTACCGATTCCAAAAATGTTATTTTTTTTTATCCATAAAAAGTAGCCATAAAACGGGGCACTTTTTAAAAAAAATTTCCCTGCGGCGCCATTTTACTAACATATCTATTTCACATCAGTTTTACCTGCGCTAATTTAACTATCGAAAAACAAGTGATAAAATAAAAAAAGCAGACGTTACGCTAAAATTGTGTACAATTTTCTGGACCATTTCCTCGGCTCTTGTTCCGAATTTAGCCACTATTTTGATCTTCAAAAATAAAGGCAACAAGAATAAAATTTAAAAAAAACTTGAATTGTTCCTATTATAGTAAAGTGTTGTTTTTTCAAAAGCGTCGTATAGACCAAATACAATTAATATTGTCATTAATATGTATTTTTATTAATTCTAATTTAGTAGGTTTGAGGTTAAGAAGAATAATTATATTTTCTACCACTGTATATGTTTACCGAAAAGTCCCCGAAGACGCCGTTTAAAAGTCAAAGATTTTTGATCACACAAACCGATGTTTGCCGTGCAATTGCACATAAATACTAAATTGTAGTTTCAATTGAGCAGGGAACATAATTTTTTTTTTTTTTTTGATTCCATAGTCGATTAGTAAAAGATGCATATACTTTCCTATCTATTTGAATTAAATTACTTTCAACTGCCGATTGCTATAGTAAATACACACACTTTAAATAATCATTAACCTTCAATTTAATTTCTTTTCGTTCTAATATTTTTTTCGTTTTTTTAGATACATATTATTTGTGCGCAAAAATGCTTTGCAAGTTCTAATACCGAAATTTGGTTTAGAGGGTACCGTATTTTTAAACTCCCTAAAAGATGACAAAAATAAATTGCCAGGAGGAGTAACTTTTACGTTTAATGAGGAGGTTTGTAAAAGGAATTAAAAACAAAGATATAACAGTTTATACTCCACTATTTTTATATTTAGGATTATACACAACGTTGTGGTGATGTTATATTCCATGCATTTGATCCGGTAACTGTACGTTTAAGTTTGGATTCTACAAATGTACAACATGAAAAACTGGTATTCCAATTGGTAAAACCTTATATTAAAGGTTTCAGTGTTGAAATTAGCGAGGAAACAAAAGAAAACAATGACGTTGAGATGTCGTCTTCAACAGCTCCACCACAAAAGAAAAGCAAAAAATCGAAACAAAATACAACATAAATTACAATTGTTAAAAACCCTCAAAAAACAAACTTTTGAAGTAATTAGCAATATATATTTTTGTTTGTTTTTATTTTAAATCTAGATTAAGGACAAGGTCTTAAGAAATTAATCATTTTCAAGAGCTAATAAAAAGCAACAAAATATACCAATCACCCACTTTTCAAAAACCAACCAAACTGTTCCAACGAATTTGATTTTAAAACGGCTGACAATTTACATTGTTTCACCAATATCATGACATTAATTCAATAAAAAAAACCGAGCTTACCCTTTGGACTAAATAGGAAAAAAGTCAATGGCTTTAGTCGCATATACTAATGGCACACGCAGAAGAAAATCAAAAAGAGCACAAAAAAAAAACAGTCAAACGCAAATGATTTTATAATTAGTAGAAATATATATAAAATTAACATATTCAAATTCGTGTCGTATATTCACTTTTAATTATTTGGCTTGTTTTGAAATCACCAGACTTCAGTTAGTTTTTTCATGTTCAATACTACGGATGTGTAGTTAATCGTATGAAGGACATTTCATATTAAAAACTACATTATTTTTGAAAAAATATAAGATTAATAAAAATATTTTATTCTAAAATAATTTTTTTTTATAAATACCAAAGGATTATTAAAATAAAAATTATGGCTAATAATGCTGAATACAATGGTCAAAATAATAATGAGTGTAAGTTGAAGATAATTGTGAAAAGTAATGTTCAATGTAGCAATAAACTACAATTGATGAAAAAATTTTACAAGCTTGTTCTTTATAAACGTTTTTTTTGTGTGAAATGTATGATAAAAAAAAGTACCTCAATGTGAATATAACACTATTGTCGGGTATAAAAATGATTTTTAGGTTCTACATTGAGCAAATGTCGGAAAAATCATATTAAAAAAGTTGAACCAATTGCAGATAAAAGACGCATTTATATTAACCGTTAAAAATCATGGCACAATAGTCAAGAACATTTTTGTTACAAAGTTAATCCTTTAGTTTTTTTTGAAGAGAAGCAACACAGGAAGTTTAACGTTGCTTCTTTGGAAAGGGGCTAGAGAAGAAGGTCAAAGACAGGTGTAAAGAAATACTTTAATATTTTCAATGCCGATAAAGCAAAAAATAGCTGAAATAGCCTTACCCAATATAGCGGGCATAGCTCGAAAATTTGGTAATGAAATCAGTTTGAAATGAAATATTTCACTCCTTCAAAGCTAAACCAAAAGTCGTACAGGAACATATATCCAGAGAAGAAGTATTCAATACACTATACAACAACAGCCTAAACTGCTGAATCCAAATTTGCAAAGAAACAATTTTTCAATGGACCGTTTTCGAGAAATCGCGGTTTTTATATATTTTACTTCGTTTTTGAGATATGAGATTAAAAATCACAAAGTTTATTTAGTTTTCTTTACAAATGATTAAATAAAAACAAAGGGTTTCAAAAAACTGTATTAAGCAATCTAGTTCTAAACTTTGCTACAATTTTTCAAATATTGTCGAATCTACTCAACAGAATTGAGAGTTTGAAGGGAATTTTTAACATCCTTGGATTGTGAGTAAAATATCCTTGAACAAGTACCAACAGGATTATACTCAAATGAAAGGTTTGCTTAAAACACTGTAATTTTATTGTTTATATTTGAAAATTTTCTTAAAAACTGTCAAAAAAGGCTATGGAACATACATTTTAAAACTGCAAGTACTCAAAAACGATCATTTTGAAACAAACATAGGCCCAAAGTTTGGGCCTGTTCGGATGCTCTGCATCTGATGCGCATCTGTGATTAATTTGTGATCCAGATGCAAACCAGCCGATGATTCTATTGCATAAGACATTTTGACATTTGTTTGCGCATTATCAGCTTTAGTGATGCATTTTCGAACATCTGTCAATTGCAGCTTTGCAAACTGATTCTTTTACAAACGCGCTACGCAGCACATGCAAAGCATTTCCGAACAGGCCTTTTATGAGAAAATATGCATTGCAAGAGGTTTGCAAAACATAAAATTTGTTAAATATCGCAATTGGCGCGGTAACAAAAACGCTAATTGTAATCTGGTTCGCAAACAGACTTTTAGCCATTCGTTAAAAGACTAACGGATAATGCTAAATAAGCTAACCAAATTCTTAAAATGAATGAAAGGAGTTATTGCTGATTTCATAGGGAATAAGCAACCGGGGATGGATGGTGTACCAGCACTGATATTAAAACAATGCTCTCCAATGTTAGCTCGTTTAATTGGTTATCATTTTTAGAAATTCATTCTATGCGGAAGTTTTCCTCTCGTGTTGGAAGGTTGCCATTGTCCAGCCAATCCCTAAAGAGGGTGCATCTAATAACCCTGAAAATAACCGCCCAATCGTAATATGCTCCCAATATACAGCGCTGGAGTTAGTGTATCCACCGTTTTGATGAGAGCAAAGTAGTTGTTCTAGATATATACAAGATATTTTCTCTTCTCACGAGCTTCAGCAGAATTCGTTCTTTCCTATTTCCTTTCTTTCTTAATGACACTATTGGTCAAACTCTGCTCTTTTGCTAACAATTTTCCTTCGATTTTAGGCCAAGATTTATGAAGGTTGGGGGCAAAATGCAGATTATTAATGATGCACTCTATCGGAAACTTGCGACAGTCTCCCAGTCGTGCGAATGGGGTCGACTTTAATTTAATTGACCCATAGGGCTGTACAGTCAACACTCCTGATGTTCTAGAGAAGAAAATATGTTCGTGTGCTTCGGTTTTTCACAGCCATACAAGAAGTTCATCCCGTCACGTGATGGAATACAACTCCCATATTAACTTGTTGGATCACAAAACTGGGCGTCTGCAAAAGCATGTTTTTGTAAAATATTTAAAATAAAAAATTTCAAAAATCAGAGCTTCCAAAGAATTATTTTAAATTGAGCTCGAACTAATTGACGTCGAATTGAATTCTGCTTTAAAAAATGTTTCCATACTATTCCATTAATTCATTCGGAAACAATTAATACACTAGCTTAATTCCCAAATCTTTTAATTGAATAGATTTAATTCATATGCAGAATTTATTCCTAATCGAATTACACTCATCTGAATCATTAATTTTCTGTTACCAAATAGAGGAAGAAGAAAATTTGGCTGAGTTCCAAAACGTCATTTGCAATGCAACTGAACAAAGTCATGGATTCGTAAACGCAATTGATGCGCATATAAAAAGCAAACTGTGCATCACAAATGTTGTTGATGCTTTGTTGACATGTTTTTATTACAAAGTAAGCAACACACTTGTTTGCTTTGTATCGAAACAGTAGTAAGAGATTTGTGTCAAAGATATTAAGTGCGTTCCTTTACTTTTTGGGTAAAGTTCAGTAAAATGAGAGTAAGCAAAAAATCCTCTCACAAAATGACAAAATTACCCAAAAGTAAAGGAACGCACAAAACCACTTTTCGAGCCCAAAAATGCATTCCAAAGAAAAGTGTGAAAATGCGTATAATTTTAGTTTGAAAAATTTAATAAACACACATATTTATTTGCATTTAAAAGTTCTTATTGATTTTGTTCAATTAATTATTATAAATAACACATTTCTTTTGCGTATTGGTTTGTTTAATTTAATGTTTCAATTTATTTTTACGATTGTTGTTTTGCATCAGCTGTTAGTTTTACAATTTACCAAAGTTACCCGAAGAAAAAGTTTGGGTAACTTTGGTAAAAAGAGAAACACAAATGCACTCTCTTGAATGCTATCATTTACCCACTTTTCGAGTACGGGAACGCTTTTTGGGATACCGCGGGTTCCCGCGGTAACGTAAAGGAACGGACCTATTAAAGACACAAACTGAAAATTAAAAGCATCACATTTAATAAAAAACACAATTTGTAAATTAATTGTATTAAAGAAATAATAATTTATTTTAATATGAATTAATGAGAGAATTCATTCACATTAAGTGCGTTCCTTTACTTTTTGGGTCAAGTTCGGTAAAATGAGAATAAGCAAAAAATCCTCTCACAAAATGACAAAATTACCCAAAAGTAAAGGAACGCACAAAACCACTTTTTGAGCCCAAAAATGCATTTCAAAGAAAAATGTGAAAATGCGTATAATTTTAGTTTGATAAATTGAATAAACACAAATATTTATTTGCATTTAAAAGTTCTTATTGATTTTGTTCAATTAATTATTATAAATAACACATTTCTTTTGCGTATTGGTTTGTTTAATTTAATTTTTCAATTGTTGTTTTTGGTTATCATTGCATCAGCTGTTAGTTTGACAATTTACCAAAGTTACCTAAAGAAAAAGTTTGGGTAACTTTGGTAAAAAGAGAAACACAAATGCACTCTCTTGAATACTCTCATTTACCCAATTTTCGAGTACGGGAACGCTTTTTGGGTAAGTTTGGGATCCCGCGGGTTCCCGCGATAACGTAAAGGAACGGACCTTTTGTGTAACAAATTTGAGTTGGGATGAATTGGACAGAGGCAAGTCCATGGCACTTATAAGGAAAGACTCCCAACGCAGACCGGCAGATCTTAGTGAGCTTCGGATATGTTGTAGAGGAGAAAAATTTAAAGGACACGTATTTTTTTAGCTGCCCAATCTCATATTTGAGGGTTAAAAAATGGCGTCAAAAATGGCCCAATTTTTCGTTTCTTCGGTTTATTTCATATTTGTTCCAAAGTAACTATAGGAAATTTTGGTGTCGTACGAAAGGTATTTCAGAGGCCTATTTAACGATGTATAAAACATGCTCAAGCATGCTTATTTGTTTATGACATAGCATAAAACATGAAAATTTCAGGGGTTTTGTATGGGAAAGCATACAGCGTTAAGGGCCAAATTCACACATATTAATCCTTATAAAATTTAAGTGAGGGGCTGTTTCGACTTTTTTCGATATTCGGTCTACTTCGGGTTTGGGACGAATTTTCCCGAAGGTCTATATTTTTAAAAGTTTGGGAACCCCTGGCTACTTAATATATGCAATATGGGTATCAAATTTTTTCTTTTTGAGAGTAAGATCCTGTTATTTAAAAATAATTTCATATTTCATAAGTTTCAGACATGTCCCCGTACAAAAAAGTATGAAAAATGGAGTTTTTCCCAAATAACTTTTTTGGTTGTTATACAACATGCCATGCCTTTCTACATCAACTTATGCAGTTTTCTCATTGCGTTGAAGCTAACAAATATTTCTATAAGTTCTAAAAGGTCGTCGCTTTTTTATTTTTTTAGGCCAGAATGAAAAACGGATAGGTACAAGACTACAACAAATTATCACAATTTTTTAAATAAGTTTTGAGATTTTAGCATATTTGCTATTTAGAGAACTAATCATCAGAGACCTAGCTTTTATTTGGAATACTACTCGTTTATCTAGTACCCAAATCATATCCATTTTTGGACGATTGTTCAGTGCATCGCACAGCGCATTACAGAGAGAATTCTTTCATCAGTAGTACCAACCGAACGTTGAGTAACTCCCGCAGAATCTTTCCTTGTTACTTACAACGTACAGAAATTCGAAGCAAATATTCACAAACACTACTCCATCTTTCCTCCTACCCATATCCGGTTTTCCTAATGTTAACCTAATGCACCCTATGGTCAAATCCAGAAAATTCTTTATTATATTGAAAAAATAGTATAGTAAGGGCTATTTAATATTATAGATTTACCTGATGACGTCCATGATCCCATTTATTTGGATTGCTATAGAAGATCGCTAAATCAACCAACAGATTTTTGGGATAAATTGGGACATTTAGTCGATTGGATGAGACCATGGGATCGTGTTTTGGACAACTCGAATCCTCCCTTTACTAAATGGTATGTAGGTGGTTATTTAAATGCCTGTTACAATGCTGTAGATCGCCATGTGCTACATGGAAAGGCGACCAAAGTAGCGCTAATACATGACAGTCCTCTAACAAATACTGTGAGACATGTTACCTATCAAGAACTTTATGACCAGGTAAGTTGTAAAAAAAGTACTTTACACATAGTTTAAGCTCTCTTTAATTCTAATTTCTAGATAAATTTATTGGCTGGTGGTATGTCAGCGTTGGGCGTGAATCGTGGTGATAAAGTGGTCATTTATATGCCTTTAATACCCGAAACCGTAATGGCAATGTTGGCTACTGCCCGTTTGGGTGCGGTACATTCGGTTGTCTTTGGTGGTTTTGCTGCTAGCGAATTACGTACGCGTATAGAACATGTAAAACCCAAAATTGTTATAGCTGCTAATTGTGGTGTCGAACCCGGAAAGATTATATCCTATATAGATATTTTACATAAGGCCATCGAAATGTCCAAGTGGAAACCAACGTGCAATATTATATTTCAACGTAACAATGTAATGCAGTCCACTTTGGACTCAAAAACTGATATACCATGGAGCACTGTACAAACATTAGGTGAACCTGTGGACTGTGTGCCCGTAGAAGCCAATGATCCTCTTTATATACTTTATACATCTGGTACAACAGATAAACCCAAAGGTGTACAAAGACCAACCGGGGGTCATTTGGTTACTTTGATGTATACCATAAAGCAAATATATGGAGTAAATTCTGATGACGTGTGGTGGGGTGCCTCCGATTTGGGTTGGGTTGTAGGACACTCTTATATATGTTATGGTCCTTTATTGCATGGAGCAACAAGTGTTATGTACGAAGGAAAACCAGATAGGACACCCGATCCAGGACAGTATTATCGGTAGGTTTACACTACAAAATAAAGAAAAATACCTCCTCTTGCAATAAATATTTTTTACAATATTTTTTACACGTTGAGCAAAAGTATTGCAAACTAATATCGGCCGGGGAGTTTTCGAAACTTTTTGACTTCTTTTTATTAAAAATCCAGTTTTTAGCTGTTTGGATCAATACCGTGGAATTGAACCTGTAAATTGCATTAAAGGAATTAAATATGCTAAGATCCCAAACGTATTTAACAAATTAAGGGTTTTCACAAGGGGTGTACTATTTGTTGTATCGTTGTATCGTCCTAACAAAAAACAGAGTTGTTGAAAATTAAATTGAAAAAATACAACATTTGAGAATAGCACGATACAACATTTTTACGTATGTTTAGTGTCCTATGTTTGAGTGTGCTAACCGATAGAAAACTGAATAGAAAATCGTTGTTAAACACAAATAAAAATTTTAACAACTCTGTTTTTTGTTAGGACGATACAACGATACAACAGATAGCACACCCCTTATGAACAACCTAATTGTAAAAAATTGTTGAAAACTGTTTATATTTTTAAAATCTACGGAAGTTAAGCTTTCATTTCGCTATAATAAAATCTTAATGTTCAAGGATGTTTTGAAAATTCTGTAAGGATTCAGAAAATTCTTAGTTTTTATTTTACTCCATGTTATTATACCCTACACCACTACGTGGAGAGGGTATTATAATACATGTCGGCCCAAGGACGAAGCCTATTGATTTTGGTTAAAATCGGTCCATGTTTAGACCTAGTGCTCATATAAGTCCCCCCAAAATTGGCTTGGTTACACGCTGCAGGTCGCAAATACGAAGATATTTCAATGAAATTTGGTTCGCTGACTTACATGGTCCCAAGGAAAAAGCCTATTGATTCTAGATAGGATCGGTCCATATTTGGACCTATCGCCCATATGGGCTATATTTTCAATTTTCTCTTCTTTTATGATTTTATAGAAAATTTTGACACAAGTCCGTTTTAACCGATTCAAATTTCGGATCCAAACATTAGAAGGCTTTAAGTCAGACTGGTGTAGGGTATTATATAGTCGGAATGCCCGACTTTAACATTTTTACTCGTTTTTACTACATTTAAGTATCAAATTTGCAAAACCATTGGATATGTGCTAGACCAAAATTTTAATATTTTAATAATTTTTTAAATACATATTTTTGATATTTTTTTCAAATGTTTTGGGGCATATCAAATCGTTTTGAAACTTTGATATAAAATATTAGGGATTTTCATATAAACTCGTATTTTACTCGTAAACAGTGTAAACCAGGTATATTTATGAGTGTAATGTCAAACTTCATACATAAAATTATGGTTTATACAAGGTTTACAAGGAATTTTAGAGTTTATATGAAAACCCCTATTATTTATTAAAGTGCCTACCCTATTAAAAAAATTAATGAGGTAAAACATAAAATCATATCTTTTTTGATGTTTCCCAAAACAAAATTTGATCCGAAAAATGGTGGATCGTGCTGTATTAATTTAGATCCACCGTGTATCTAATATGATGATATACGATCCGAAAAATGGGTTATCAAATCATATAGAATTGGACGTGATATAATGGCAATCCATTTAATGCAACATCACCGATCTTTGAATGAAGTTATTTTGTCTAATGGTATCAAATAAAATGTAACTTTATTGTATTAAATCTAATTTTATATAATTAGATAAACCCTTTTTTCGGATCGTATTCCATCATATTATATCTAAGGTGGATCTAAATTAATACAGTACGATCCACCATTTTTCGGATCAAATTGTATTTTAGGCTATATCAAAAAAAGATATGTTTGCATTTTATAACATATAACTTTTTTACTCGGGTAGTTTATGTATTTTTATAAAACAACGAAAAATAGTTAGGATTTTACCAAAAATGTGAATCATTAAAGAATCTTAAATACATTTTTGAACATAAAAAGACATTAGCTATATTTGTGCGGTAAATTATGTTTGCAAATCCAACATAAATAGAAATTATTTACTATTCTAATCATCTTTTATGTGGGTGCTATCAGTTTACAGTGAATGTTCCTATTAACTTGTACACTACAGTGTACCCATCTATAAAAGAATATACTAGGTACCTAGAGTTTGCTGTTCGGTTTTAATCGAAACCGAAACCGCGGTTTTTGAGGCCTCAAAGCCGAAACCGAAAACCGACAAAAATAAGTCGGTTTTTAACAAATACTTAAAGCAATTAAAATAATTAATTAAATTACATATTATTGAGCCTAGCATTTCGAAAAGGGTTCAGCTCCTATTTTACAAAATTCTGAATTTAATTTTAATGAACAATTTCTCCATTAAATATTACTGAGGATTATAATTTTATAAAAAAATTAAGAGATATTGAGTTTCAAGTATTCTGTTCAGATTTTCACCGCTTATTTTTCAAGAAATTTTATTTCGTAGTCCGCGAAATTTATTGTATACAATTTTAACTTTATATTGTTTTGAACAAATTGCTAAATTCCAAATTTAAACTCTTTAAATACAGTTTAATCTGCCGAAAAAAGAATAAAAAATTTTAATTTATAACGGTTTCAGCGTTTTAGTGAGAAATTCAATCAAATTTTAATAAATATCTTGAATGTATTAAGATATTTAATTGTTATACATATATATTAAATTATTTTAAAACAATTCTATTAATATCACAAGAAAACCGAAAAATAACCGAAACCGCGGTTTTTATAATTTTGAAAAACCGAAACCGCGGTTTTAAAATTTTTCGGTTTTTAGCAAACTCTATAGGTACCTCTGTTTCGAAAAATAGTTAACATTTCTATGGATTTTTTTGTTCCAAAATAAGGTTAACATTTTACTAAGCAAAGTGTTTTTATTCAAATAAAAGAAAATAAGTTAAAATAACAAAATAATATTGTATTGTAATAAAATTAATGAACAATATTTTGACGAGCTTTTGCTAATGTCTCTTCGCTGCATTTAATAGAAACCAGTAAAAGGCCATCTCGGCGAAGACCTTCTTTACACATACGTCGAATTTTGTAATTATTACCATCTTTGTTAAGCATTATAGATTCCATATATGTTTGTAATGTCAAAAATACTTTTTCTAATTTATCTGAATACTGTTAATTTTTTCTTACAAAATCAAAGAATTATTTTAATTCTAATTTTGAACTTGGACATCGAATTAAAAATAAATTTAAAAAAAATTGGAAAGCTATCTATAAATTCAGAATCACTGATATGTTCTAACAACTATTCAAAAAAAATTAGTTTTTTAAAAAACCTCCATAATCCAAACAAAAATATAGAAATGTTAACCTCATTTCGGAACGGAGGCAGTATAAAATTTGGCAATGCAAAAAAAATTTTGTAAATAAGTTTATTAAGATCTTGGACCTCAAATAAAAATCATTATATGTGTAAACAGTTCAACATGGCAATATGCTCGCGGTATTTGTTAATGAAGTCTAATTTTTTGTATATATCATAATTTCCAAGAAAAGGGGGTTTTGGGGTTGCTCCTAAACTAATAAAGATAGATAATTGCAATTTGGTACAAAGTTTCTTTTTATGACGAGAAGAAAACCAACCAAAGGATTTTTGGCTACTCAAATGATTAAGGGGTGAAACGGGGCTGAGAAGTTTCAAAAGAATCGATTTTCGAACGTCATTTTTGCCGGACAGGAGGGGGGGGGGGGGGAAATATGTTTCATATTTTTTTCTAATCTGAGGACTCTTAACAAGAATCTAGTTAGTTTAGTTTAAAAAAAAAAATTATCGGTAGAATCCACTGAAAATGGCGGTTAAAACAATAGTATATGCAGTTAAAAAGGCGACAAAGGTATTTACTTTTAAAATAACTAAAAATGTTATTATTTTTAACTCTTGAAAAATAACTAACAAATGCCTTAAAATTAACTAACAATGTCGTAAAATTAACTGAAAAATGTTCACTACAAAAATTTTAAAACGACTGACAAAATCGGTAAAATCTTCTGTTTTTTACCATTAATTCTTTTGGTATTATAAAAACTTATTTTTTTCTTTCGATTACAAAAATAATCGCATTTACTTCAGCCAACGTAAAAATTCCAAACGGTTCTCCAATTATTATGCTTTTATGCATTGAAGATACAATACAAGTTTCTGAGTTTTATTTGCAAACTAGGAATATATCAATAATAACAAATATAAACTAAACCAGAATTTTCGAAATTCAACGAAATTCTTTATTTTTTTTTAATAAGTAACAAAAACAACTGTTCACTGTAAAAATATTGTTTTGGTACTTTTTCATTATATTAAAAATAACTGCTTTAAACAAATGTTACGAAATTACCTTACTTTTCGTTAGTTGTTTTCTTAAATAACTTTCATAACAGTTGTTTTTAATTTTTTCATAGAAAAACAACAGTAATTACGGTTAAAAACAACAACTATTGGTTACTACATAAACTGTCTTGTAGTAACTGTCAAACATTTTTGAGCGTAGATTCTATTTTCAGTAGATTTTCTTTACATCAAATCTACTTCCAAAATAAGTTGTTGTGTTGTATACTATCAATAGTTAAAAGTAAACAAGGCCCCAAATTTATAGAGCCTTAAATTATGCATTTCGCTGCACTTTACCTACTTCCAAACCATAAAAAGTGTTTAACATTTAAATGTTAAGTTTAATGGTATTAAGGTCGACTAACGCTTGTTTTAACACTATTTAGAGTTATCTTGAGAGTTTTACTCTTGGTTAATCTCAAAAACTACCCCACAGATTTAAAAGTTTTGTGGAATTGTGGTTGCGTTTATGTGATTTTAGGAAAAACTTCTTTGGCTGAATTTCCACGAAGCTATATCGATTTTATTTAAAAATTCATTAATAATATGATATTTCTGAGTGTAAATATTTAATTTGAATTAATAGAATTTGTATCTATGTATTTCTCAAAATACATACTGGCAAAAAAAATCCAAATTAACTTTTTTTTGCTTGTTTCAGCATAATTGAACAACATAGAGTTGTTTCTCTATTTTCTGTGCCCACAGCGTTTCGTGTAATACGTCGTGTTGATCCTGAATGTAAACTGGGAAAAAAATATTCTTTAAAATCATTGCGTTCCATTTTTATTGCGGGCGAACATTGTGATATCGAAACTAAAAGCTGGATTGAGAAATCCTTTAAGGTACCAATTTTGAATCATTGGTGGCAAACAGAGACAGGTTCACCTGTAACAGCAACATGTATGGGTTTTAGGCATAATCGTAATGTACCCGAACATACTACTGGTTTACCATTCATAGGATATAATAGTAAGTATATGCGAATTTATAAGCCCTTTAGTTTTAAAAGGAATTTATGGTTTCTTCATCTTTTAGTTAAAGTTCTTCAACCCGATGGCACTGAATGTGAAACGGGAAAAATGGGCAGAATTGTTTTAAAATTACCACTGCCTCCTGGTAATATGTCTACTTTATTTGAAAATGATGAGCTGTATAAGAAATTATACTTTAGTAAATATCCTGTAAGTATTGAAACTATTCCATAATTCATATTCTACATTTTTTATAGAGCATATTTTAAAATTAAATTATCCTTGTTGGCTCCATTTTTGCTCTTTGGCAATTTTTGTGTAAAATTTAAATTAAGTTTTTTGAGCATGACGTACACGCACGACACAAACTGACACAAACAGTTAACTCGTGAAGGTCTTCGGAGTTATTCACTCCGATTCATATTTAGAATTTGAAAGATAGAGCTAAAAATAGTTAAAATATTGCATATTTTTTGGATTTAGAGTTGTCATTTTTTTTTTTTTTTTTTTTAATTTGGAAAATGTCGTCTTAAACTTGAAGTATTGCGAATATAAAAAGTAGAGTAGATACGCTTAAATCCAATGAGGAAAGTGTTCAAAGTTTACAAAACTCTGTTTTAATATCACAGTGAAACATTTTTGAAGTCATCGAGTGCCAACTTTTTCTCGTGTGGAATTTCTCGATGTACTTATCGAAACTGAGAAAACCCCCTTTGGGTTTTGCTAGTTTAGCTGCTGTTCGGATTTTATGGCCTCATGAATATATTGGCTAAAACTTGAATTTTCTGAAGGACATGCAATTTTTCTCACG
Organism: Leucophora obtusa; assembly: GCA_949987735.1. Taxonomy (NCBI): domain Eukaryota; kingdom Metazoa; phylum Arthropoda; class Insecta; order Diptera; family Anthomyiidae; genus Leucophora; species Leucophora obtusa. Next base: position 360,675,770 of record OX465295.1, read on the forward strand.
GCTATAATTTGGAAACCAATTGGAATTTTGTCCTCCTGTGTTCAGAATTGAACATAAATATTTTATGACCATATTTGGGTCATAAAATATTTTCATTTATCTTTGTTTTGGAAATTCCCATAGAGTAATTGTTATCTTGTTTCGACCAATCCGTTCTTCACATTAGAAAACAATAAAATAAAAAATTTATGTACAGCATGTTTTATGACCTGCACTTATCAGAAAACTATTTGTGAGGGCAACTGATAACACATGCGTATAAACTGCATGTTGTGTACATGCGCTATAGGGTACTACATAGCAACCACATGCAGTGTATGGAGAATTTTAAATATAATTGAATTTGCCAAACAGATGTGGACCATCAATATTTGGCCCCAAACATACAAATGATAAGGTCGTATTCAAGAGTGCGTACCAACTTATTTAGTTTAGTTTTAAATAATTTTGTAAATTAGTTTGTAGAAACGAAAATAAATAATGTTAGTGTTAAACTCGACATAAACGAGAGAATATCGTTTTTTATTTACCGCTCTGTTTTAAATATTTTTGACGCATATTAGGTAGTTAGTTAACAAGTGGTCCTTCAAGTGAAATAAAAAAATCAGTGCATTTTCATAAAAAATTTATCAATATTTAACAAAGCAAAAAGAGATCTTCCAAGATATCTTAAAATTAGTTGACAGCGATCCATTGTCATTTAATATTGACGAGAAATTGGCAGATTTTGAGAAGAATCATAGTGTTCTAATCAAATATCCGGAAATACTAAATCATAAATATTACAAGGACAAAGTCTTTGACGACCTAAAAAGCAAAATTTGCGAGGCCAGAATAAAGGCAAAATCATTACCTTAAGAAAAAGAGGTGTCAACTACCATGCAGTCAAACCCTGTATTGGAGTTGGGTTGTGCGTTAGATGATATCATCGACTCAGAAGTGCTGCCAGCTTTGGAATATGGTGGTACAAATGAGCTTAAAAAAGCTTTAGCTTACTTGAAAACAAAATTTCGAGCAATCGAAGCAATAATTGAGCTGAAAGATAAGCTTTCTGAACAACAAAAAGTTTTGAATTTGATTTTCTGTATAATAGAAAATTCAATAACTCAGTGATCGACATTGAGAATAAAATCGAAAGAATTTCGAATAATAAAAGCGATAGGGAATTTCAGTTATCACAATTACAAAGTTTTATGTTTAGTGAATTATTTAAAAAATTAGTCTACAAAAGAAAAGACCTAAACATAACAAAGAAATTTCATTATTTAAAGACATCTCTTGGAGATGAAGCTCTACAAGCAGTACACCATCTGATAGATGGGTCATCAAAAAATTATAATGATGTTTGGATGATGCTGGAGAGCAGGTATGAGAATGACCGAATCTCTTCCAAATTTAAATAAAATTATCTTAGCAAATTTATTAATACGATGAACGAGAGTGTTCACATAATAAAAAAGATAGGAAATTGTGGGAAGGAGCTGACACAATTTTAGCTCCACTAATAATGAGGAAGTTTGAAAGATCCACTATGCATCAGTATGAGCAACTATTAGAAAATCCGAAAGAAGTGCAGCAGTTGCAGTCAGTTATGGATTTACTTGAGCGGCTACGTGCGACGGTATTTGGTATCATCATCAACAAAGCTGTCATCAGAAATACCGTCAGTATCAGACAAGACAAACAAAAAAGTAAAATACTGCAAATATTGCAAGTTTTCTGGACATAATTTATTGTCATGTAGAAGATTTAAGGCACAACCAAACGGAAAAAGAATTGAGTTTGTAAAAATTCAAAAACTTTGCGAGAAATGTTTACTACATGAAAATCGTGAAACTGTTCCACTTGTAAAAAACCTCATAATACCCTCCTTCACACAGAAAATAAAAAAGCGAAGGTTTCAACTAATATGACTACCAATAATTAAGTCCAAAATAGTGCATTATTTGCAACATCCGTAATTAAAATTAAAAATCGGGGAGGCCATACCGAATGTTTTAGAGCTATGATAGATCCTGGTTCCGAACGTACATTAATCTCAGAAGAAACTACCCAAATTTTGAGATTGCCATACAACCGCGAAAAAACTGAGCTTGGTGGTGTATCAACTAAGGTTAATATAGAAATTCTGTTTACAACATCCAAAGAGTTTAGAAGAGCTTCTCAGGCATTGGGTGTACCGATCTTAAATAAGATACTACCCAAAGAACCAATAAAAGGTATGAGAGATGTTTGGGGAGAAATTTCTTTTGCTGATCCAGATTTTGATAAACCATGAAATATATGTTGTCGAATTCCATTCATTAAAGACAATGAGCTTGGTAATTCGAAAAAGCAAGCTATGTCCCGCTTAGAGGCAGCTTTAGAGAGGCAGTTTATTAGAAATCCGAAACTAAAACAAGGTTATATCCCATTTATTAATGAATACATAAGCCTGGGGTATATACAGAAGGTTAAGTCATAATCCGTTGGTTATTTTTTGCCTCACCAAGCAGTCATCCGTGAATCCAGCCTAACAACAAAATTCAGAGTAGTGTTCGATGTGCCGGCTAAAACTACAAATGGCCGCAGCTTGAACGACGTCATGATGGTGGACCCAATGCAACAAAAAGATATTAAAAAGATGTACCGGCAGATTTGGATTGCCGAAGATCAGCAAAAATACCAAGCAGATTGAACAATATAAACTCAAAACGGTTACTTATGGTACATCAGCTGCTCCATATTAAGCTTCAAGGGTGCTGTTAGATATTGCGAAAAAATCAAAGAGACCCAGCAAAAACAGAGATGCCGAAGCAGTAGAAAAAGCACTACAATTGATGATCTAGATGTACTTCTTTTTTAACATAAACACTAATGATTTTAACATTGAGTTGTCATAGGAGAGGAGTACTCCCACTTCAACACTTTTTCAGTAAAAATTAAAAAAATATTGAATTTAAACAAATTATTTATAAATATTAAAAAAAAATTAATAGAATAAATAAAAATTAAAAAAAAAATAAAAAAAATATTGGGACCCTCTGTTTGAAAATGCCAAATGATACCAAAATCACTTTTTACGATCACTTTTAGAGCAATTACTCTTTAGAAGCAATACTTAAGTGATTTTTTGGATGTGGTTCAGAAGTAATTTTAAAAAGCTGTAAAAATGTAATAACGGATACTTGGGAAGCAATGCAAGAAGTGATTTTTTGAAGTTGTTCAGAAGTAGTTCTAAAAAAGCTGTAAAAATGTAATAACGGATACTTGGGAAGCAATGAAAGAAGTGATTTTTTGAAGTTGTTCAGAATAACTTCTAAAAAAGCAGTAAAAATACACTATCGGATACTTGTGAAGCATTAAAAGAAGTTGTTTGTAAAGCACTACTTGCAATTTTTCTTGCTGGGCTATTATAGTAACTGGAAAACTATTTATTTGTGGTCATCAAGTCTCAGCTGGGATGCCCCGTTAGCAGAGGGCCTTAAAGATGAATGGTTGCAGTACATATGTTGTCTACAACAACTAGAAACCATTAAAATTCATAGATGGGTTCATACAACGGGAATCAACGAAGCTCAGCTACATGATTTCTCAGATGTGTGGCGAAACTACTGGCTAAGATAGTAGATATTTTAAATTGGCGTGACCCTATATTTGGCTGGTGCGATTCGCAGATTACACTTGCGTGGATACACATCACAACCCAGCCGATGCTGCATCTAGAGGTATAACCGCTAAAAAATTCATCAATAATACATTGTGGTGGAAAGGTCCAATATGGTTAGAATTAAATGAAACAGAATGGTAGACCGTACCTACAAAAAAAAAATCCAATCCAAATTATTTTTTTAAGTAGGTTTCAAAAAAATGTTTTTTTTTTCTTTGCCGAACGTAGGCGTCGCCATTTTACATTTTTCGTTAAGTAAATGAATGTTATTTTAGTTTGACTCAAGATCATAAATTAATATCTTAATAATTTCGTTAATCTTTGGCATTTACAGTCGGATCTTAAAGTATAATACATCGATGTTTTTCTCCCGAGGGGACCACTGTTTTGCTCTAAGGGCCATTGACCTCAAGTATCCCGTTCTAGTATTTACCTACCATACCTCAGTTGTTACCACCCTAATGTACAACACTAATGTAAGAAAATTAAAGCTCGCAAAAAATCATTAAACTTTTGCTTGCTAAGAAAGTTTTTCGATAAACCCAACAGATTTTTTTTTTTTGGTTGCCGAACGTAGGGGTCGCTTTTTAAAATTTTTTTCGATTGGATTTTTCCTTTATAGCAAAACACTGGATTTGGCCCCACACATACATATGATTAGGTCGTATTCAAGAATGCGTTCCAACTTATTTAGTTTAGTTTTAAGTAATTTGGTAAATTAGTTTGTATAAATGAAAATAAATAATTTTAGTGTTAAACTCGATATAAACGAGAGAATATCGTTTTCTATTTACCGCTCTGTTTTAAATATGTTTGACGCGTGTTAGTTAACAATCAGTATATAATTGTATATTGCATTTACAATAAGATACAGATAATCCAATTTAAAATGACGTTATATATACCTATTTAGCATATAATCCAAAATAATATATGTTTTTATATGATATCATTTTTCCAAAAAAAAACACCATTTCGTTTTGGATAGAATTATATATATATACCGCATTCAGAGTCACACTACCCGAGTAAAAACGTTTGTATGTAATAATATATGATGTTATATACCCATATATTTGCCTGTACGCTAGTGTATATAACCGGACATAATTATATGTATCCATTAGGGCGGGTCAAATTGTATGGACAAAAATTTTTTGATATTGCGTCATCGATTTTTCGAAAGCTTTTAGCATGGGGAAATAAGTTCCACTACGACATATCAAAAAAATCATTTTCGAGGCTCCCAAATTTAAATTTTTTGCAATTTTCTAATAAATGCTAGATTAGCGCCATTTTGAGGTGGTTTTTTGAAACAACTAATAAAGTTGTAAACAATATAACATTACAGCCTTTCCAGAAAGGTATTACTTATGAAAATCCGATAAAAAATGTGGCAACTAGAGGTAAAAGTATATAAGTAAAATTATTTTCTCCTTGTTGTCATCAACATCATTTCTCATCATTGTCATCATTCATCATCAAGCAGAAAATAATTTTACTTATATACTTTTACCTCTAGTTGCCACATTTTTTATCCGATTTTCTGATCAAATTATATCGCGCCATTATTCGGATATATTTGAATCTGATATTATCAAATTTTAACTGAATTGATGCAAACTTATGTAATTATATGGGCCCATTTCTCGGATAAAATTGTACAAAGACACAAGTTGAAATACATATGACTGTATAAAGCCCCACATAAATTTTTTTCAATCGGGTAGAAAATTTGTCTGTTGCCTTTTGGATATAATTTTATATTTCATCACACACTAGACAAATTTTCTGTCTTATTTCGTATATAATCATATCTAAGAACTTTTGGCAAAACCATTTAAATCGAATTAAGAAACCTCTAAATATCAATATGTGAAACCTCTAAAATCAACTTTTTTCGAAATTTTATTAACCCTTTCACTAACGACTTTTTGTTTGCGGATGTATCGTTATTTTGATTTCAGATTCTTGTTAAGAGTCCTCAAATTAGAAAAAAATATGTAACATATTTTGCCACCCACACTTCTATCCACCACAAATGACGTTCGAAAGTCGATTTTTTGAAATTTTTCAGCCCCGTTTTACCCCTTAAATATTCGAGAAGCCAAAAATCCTTTGGTTGGTTTTATTCTCTCCATAAAACGAATGTGTATGCCAAATTTCTATTATCTATCTTCATTAGTTTAGTAGAAACACCAAAACCCCCTTTTCGCGGAGATTATGATAGATTAAAAAAATTAGACTTCATTAGCAAATATCGCGATGTCAGTACAAAAGTCTGTTAAACGCGTTCTGGTGCAAATGAATTGATTTTTTTCTGTTATTTCGTCTCAAAATTTAGGATTGAACTAATTTTTTTGTAAATCCCATTTAGCGTAACAAATACTTTCATCCGTATTTGAACTAACTTTGCATCCTAATAATAATTATATAAAATTTTACGAAATTATATCCTAAATATATAACTATATCTTGTTGTAGAAAGTGGATTTTTGGACCACTCTATTGACTATCTGCTGTATTCAGAAAACGGAAAAAAAATGTTTTTTATATTAATTTTTGCCATTCGTTTTTTCTATGCAAAAACTTTAAAAAAAGTGATGATATCCGAAAATTAAAGAAAATTTTTTTTTGACGAACCCTAATAATTATGTATAATTAAATCGAATTATATACCATTACATCCAGTTGGATATGATTATATTATATTTGATACATTTGGATGAGGACAAAATCCAGATAAAATTGTATCAAACCATATCTTATTCCATCAAATTAGATCAATTTGTGTCAAATTAGATATAATATGATCATAATACGATCTAATTTGATACAATTAGATGTTCTCATTTTTCGGATATAATTATATATAATATCAAAAGTCATATAATTTTTTTTAGTAGGGATACGATATAATTTGATACTATTAGATGATCTCATTTTTCGGATAAAATTATGTATAATATGAAAAGTCATATAATTTTTTTAGTAGGGTCTCCCGGGTAAAATCTTAATATGGTGTCATATATAATTATATCTTATTTGATAAGTCCCCATATACAACCACATACAGCTTGATCCGAAAAATGGGTCTTCTACATGTATCTAATTATATAAAATTAGATATAATTTGATACAGTTTAATCCGAGATTTGTCCATATCCAGGACATCATATTATATTTAATTCGATATAAAAATATCTGATTTTATATAATTTTGTCTGATAGTAGGTATACTTTTTATACATAACAGCTATTAAATTGACATTGAAATTTGTATAGTTTGAACAATTTTAAAGGCCCAAATTTTATAACATAAAATAAAAATTTAGTTGAATGCAGTTGTCTTCTAAATTGTACGCATCATTTTTTAACATGATTTTACATGAAAAAAAAATCACGTGAAAATTATTTGGCTATGGAGTAATTAACTCTTAATTTGCAGACTACTAAATTTGATGTTGAACTATATATTAATTTCTACGGGATTATATAGAAAGTTATATAAAATTACAAGAATATATTTTTAGTATGACGACCAGAGAAACAAGCCGATCAAAATAATCGGCGGCGGCGGCGCAAGCAAAAAATCGGCGGCGGCGGCGGCGATTAAGGTTGAGCCGGAAAAAATCGGCGGCGGCGGCGCAACCAAATAATCGGCGGCGGCGGCGGCTTGATCGGCTTGATAGAACATTATACAAGTAATTTAAAGATGTTTAAGGGTTTTTTCCAAAATATAGCAGTAGAAAATTGTACAAAAAAATTTGGAATTATCAAATAAAAAATAATTTTAAGTTAAATTCATCGATAAAAATTACAAATTTATGATTTTTAGTTTTTGAACGGACCTAGAAGGTGAGATAGTTGGGCTTTCCAAATATATACATATGCTTATATATTCAACAAAATTGTGTGGAAATATTTTCAAATAAAACTGATTTTCTTAATTTTTTCTTATTTTGTTTAATTTTGACGGCTTTTAATTACAATATTTTGTTAAAAAATTTGTTATTCTTAATTCAGAGTAAAATGAAGTTCTACTTTAATCGCTTTAAAATTGTCAAAGTTATACATTTATTTATAAACATGGAATCTCTGCATTTATAAGAAAATTGAAAAAGTTAACCTTAATGAGTGTGCAAACAAGAACATCGAGATGTCTTATAATAGCTGAAATTAAATGTTTAGAAAAATTACGATAACTTTTTCAATTTTCAATTAATTTAAAAAAAAGAATCTGATTTTACTAAAAACTAAACCCACTTTCAGAATAAATTACAATAGTAAAGAATTTTTTAATACTGTAAAAAAGCCGTCAATATTTTTTAAAAAAAGATTTCAACATATTTCAGTTACAAATAAATAATTCTACATACATATATTTGGAAAGCTAATTTTTTTGTCTTTCCAAAAACGTTCCAATATTCAAAATCGGTTGAAAAATTGCTGAATTTAAAATTGTTAAGTGCTTGAAGTCGCTCAAAAACAGAGTTTTGACACTATAACCCCTGGTCTGAATTCCGAAACTTTTTAATTAGAGTAGTTTTGTAAAATCACACAAAATTCAAAATGTCGGAAATTGACTGTTTCGAACAAATTTTAGCATACTGAAAAATTTTAAAATAAATTTTAACATATCAATTTTTGCAACAAAATATTCCTTTTACTTTCACCAAGATTTTTCAACACGAAATAAAACGAAGAAAATAATTCGGATGTGGATCACAGAAGAGCAAAAAAATTCGGAATGTTTCACTTTAGAATTTTTTTATGTGGATTCGGAACTTAGAAATAAACAAACTCTATTTTCACTCAAAATTAAATGTGTTTTTAGAATAAACTACAAAAAAATATGGTTCGAAAAAAATTATGCTCGAAAAGATGTCAAAGTTGAAAAACTTAAAAGAAAAGTAAAAACATTCAGATATTCACCCCTGTTCTAAGTCCCGAACCTTTTTAATTAGAGTTAATTTGTAAAATCACACGGAATTAAAAATTTCGAAAATTTGCTGTTCCTACCAAATTTTAATATTCATAGACTAATTTTAAAATAAATTATTATATAATAATTGTTGTTAAAAAATATATATTCATTTCACTATCATCAAGCTTTTTCTACACGAAATAAAACGAAAAAATAACTCGGATGTGGATCACGGAACAGCAAAAAATCCGGAATGTTTCACTTTAGAATTTTTTTGTGGATTCGGAACTCAGAATATCGTCGATTATTGTAAATATCTCCCCAATTTTATAAGTCGGCCGAGAAATAACTTAACATTTTCTTCGTCCGCAATGTCTTAAAAATGTGTCTTTTGATAATAATTTTAGGTTTACTGAAATTTCTGAAAAATGTGATGTGATCTACTTAACCAAACCTACGACCATAGATTCGAATAAATTAATTCTTTAATTCACTTTTGGAGTTTTAATTAAAATTTACTAATATATCAGTCGTTTATGCCATTCCTTATGAATTCATTCACTGGCATCATTCTTTTAATTTTTATGCATAGTGAATGAATTCTTTAATGAATTCATTATTTTTATAATTATCTTTCACGTTTTATTCGGTTTTTAAAATATTAAAACAAATGTTTGCGTCTTTAAATTTTGGTTAATTACCTTCATTATTTTTATTATTTGATATCAATATTAAATCCCTAAAATAAGCCACATTTTTATTTAATTTGTAATTATAAACTAAAGTGTTATCAGAATCATTCGTATATTCATACCTTAGTCTTTTATGGATTGAATAAAATTACTTGGTTGATAAGCCATTTTGTAAAAGATTAGAATTAATGAAAAAAAAAATAGGAAAATTCTGTGATACTAGTCGTTAGGTTCAACTGTGATTTATTTAGGTTGTAATTATTTATTTAAAGTTTTTATTAAATTGCGTGTTGTGATGTACAATTTTTATTCAATTTTAAATAAAATACTTGACAATGTAAATAAGAAAATCAAATTAATAAAATTCGCACTCCAGAAGAAGTTGAAATACCGTCAACGAAACGTCGAGTGAAAAGGATGAAAAAATTTGATTTTTATTTCATTTTAACATTTAATTGACCATAATTAGCCCGTGGATAGAAAATTCTATAAATAAAGTATTGGTCACAAAATAAACTCGAAGGAATTAATTATTTAAATTGATTGTAATTCTATAAGGAATGTATTCAACATAAGAATGCATTCTATTTAATATTAAACTTTGGAAATGAAACATATGAATTAATTATAAAGGAATGGTTTGATGGAATGATATATATTCAATTTCTAAAGCTGAATTCGGTTTTGTGCGAATTAAGCTAAAATTGCATATCCTAATTTCAGCGAAATATGTCAGAAGTTTTCAAGCAAAACTTCCAACTTAAGAAATATTTATGACAAAAATCCTTCTTAGCTCTGACTATAAAACTGGTTCTTTTATTTCTTTTGAACTAAAAAAAAATACTCTTGATGGTTCAGGAAATGATGAAGTAGAAAATTTGTTTTAAAAATGACATTTGTTTTTAATTTTTTTATTTTGGAAAATTGATACTTCCAGCCGAAATGAGCCGAAAAAAATCGGCGGCGGCGGCTGAGGCAAAAATGACCGGCGGCGGCGGCGGTTTAAATGGCTCACGGCGGCTGGCTTGTTTCTCTGATGACGACACATACAGTGTTATATAACTTAGTATCGAACCATATATAATCATATCGGTCACTACATATATTTTGATTAGTTTTATATGGCTATGGAGTTATATATGGAGTCAGATTTGGGGATATGTAATAACATCATTTACCATACAAAAAATTCGTTGAGAAAATAATATCAGATGTAGTTGTATATAATGATACGTGTCTTAAAGTGACTCCATTCATTGTCAGATATAACCCAATCACATTATATATGACAATATATAACTATTTTTACTCGGGCTGTGAACATTTAGGATTTCAGTGAAATTTGTAGTGCATAAACCGGATACAACAATGTTTGATTTTCTATATGTTTTTACCATTTCAGCTATAATTTTATACCACTATATAGTCTGATCAAATTATATCGCGCCATTATTCGGATACATTTACATCTGATATTATCAAATTATAACTGAATTGATACAAACTTATGAAATTATATGGGCCCATTTTTCGGATAAAATTGTATAAAGACTGCATAAAGCCCCATATAAATTTTTTTTTAATCGGGAAATGCTTTTTTCACATTTTCCAAATGTATTTTACTTCGAAAATTCGAGAAATGTATGAAAAATGTAGCAAAAGGCAAAAAAAAAATATGAATTATTCAATATCCTTTTAACCCTCTAATGCTCTTCCTTCTGATTACAATAATATTTAAACCATATATTTGTCGTTGAAAATCTACTATGGAACAAATATTAAAATTTTAAGTTATCGCTTTATTTAAGCGATATAGCACAACAAAGGTTGAAGACGTATCTTGAAACCCAGTAGTCAAATAATTTCGGTTTTTGCTGTAAATAACAAAAATAAAATTACGTACCGAAAATTATTGATCAATTGTTGTTATTTCAAAAGTTATGGCGATTTTCGCTTTTTTAAAATTACGAAATTTGGCGAATTTGGCACCTCAAAAATATCCTCTAAGTATATAATCTCTGTTTAATTTCAAGAAAATCTGTTGGCTAGTTTTTGAGTTAGAGAGATATTTGTAAAACGTATCCTGGCGTTATCCTGCGAGTCCTGGAGAAATTTTAACTGATTTTTCAATTAGAGACTCTAAACTAGCTTGTTATTATCGGTAATGTACGCCAGATCGTAAATGTATTTTTCGCGATTTTTCAAATATTTTTTCTTTTTTAAAAAGTTAATTTTTTCAAATTTACTAAATTTTTACTTTACACGCTTCTCGCTTGAAAACCGTTTCTTATAAAAAAAAAGTTTTGAGGCAAAAAAGTAGTTAATTAAGTTTTATATGCATATAATACAACTTGTTTAATAAAATATTGTTATTTAGCCAAAAAAATATTTAAAATCTGAAGACTGCCTTTTGACGGCCTTGGGCATTAGAGGGTTAAGTTGATGCTCTCGGTGAATCCTGTGAAGTTTATGCTCTTGGTTTTTTCGTTGGTGGTTCAGGTCCACGATCTGAATCATCATAATCTGAGCTTGAAAGCACATTCAATGGCATATCTCTTTTGGTGTGTCCTTCAAATCTAGCATCTTCATATGGAGATACCTTATGACTCCACCAACAAACTTCTGCAAGCAATGCATCCAGCTTTTTTCTTTTGCATCGTTTTTTTCTTGGCATGATGACCTGATGAAATCGCTCTTCTTGTTCGTACGATTCGGTGGGCAATTGCTGTAAGAACTCATCAAAAAGGTGATGCAGAAAATGTAATTTCGATGTCATAGATGCATTGATTTTGTTAAAATAATTGAGCATTGTTTTCGCCAATTTCTTTGCTTCGTCTGACTTTTAGTGCATCCCATTCTCTCCGGTGGTTGTTTGTCAGCGCGTTCGTGAATGTTTCGCTTTTCATTAATTTTTTTATATCCAGCCCATTAAGAACACCTGTTGAAAGTAAAAAAGTAAACAAACATAGATATGAAAATATTTAAATAGGCAACAATACCTTTTTAATTTTGTCATTGCTAAGTTTTGGAAAGATGTTTTTCAAACAGTAAAAACTTCCTCATTATCTTTGACGACCATTTCGATGAATTTCTTAGCAATTCCCAATTTTATATGCAGTGGCGTGAGGCCAGAGTTCCTAGCCGACCGGCTTAAAATCGGCGGCGCGTCACCGCCAATTGATTTTAGGACTCTAAAGCCGCCGCCGTTTGAATCTGTTCGCACCGTCGTAAAATATATATGAGCCGGTAAAAAACAAAGCCGTCGAACTTATCATCGCGCCGCCACATTTTTGAAAAAAGTGGGACCTTTTTTCTTTTTTTTTTTACAAAAAATATTTTTTTTAATAAAATCCACAATTTTTTAACAAAATTGCATGCGGCTACATGACATTTGTATTGATTGCTAGGGCTAGTTCAAGCTTTATACACTGAACCAAAAACAGCTGTGAAATCAACTTTAGTTGATTTAATATGAATTTTAATCCATATTTAATTTAATATCGATTTTAATCCATATTAAATTGATGAATGGGTGATCACTATACAACTAACAAAACCTGTCCATCAATTTAACGCATTGTTTAGTAGATTTATATTTTGACATTTAACTATTTTATGTGGTATTATTTTGACAAAATATCGTTAAATGTATTAACAAATATTAGTTGTTTTAACAATTATATTTAATTAAATTGCATAATGATTTTGTTGTTTTACCAATGAATTTTATTAAATTCAATAATGCATTTTATTTAATCAATTAATTTTTTATCGATTTATTATTAATTTTTAGACTTATATTTCATTATTTTTTACATTTCACCAATTTCAAATTTTTTTAAGCAATATACATACAATATCTTTTTTATAATGAATTTGATAAAATATAAAAAATAATGAAATATAAAATTGAAATTATAAGATAGTACATACTAAAAACTCTTTATTTAAAACACATGTACCATTTTATATACAAAAACATATAACTTTATTTAAATTAATAATTCAAATACATTGTATAACTGTCATTAATAGTTTACCTTAAACAAAATAACAAAAAGACAGATAATATCAAAAATAATGCCCGAAATTTAAATTTACGATTTAATTGAGAACGTTCAAAATTATATAAATTTATTTAAATTAAAATTAATTAATCTTCAATTAGCAATTCACTTCAAGTCACTGAATTTTTTAATTATCTATACTTTGAAAAATAAAAACACAATGTCAATTTATTGATATTTCCGACAATTACAAATACACATGCTAGCACGAGCAATGACGCGACAAAACTAACCTCACTAAACGTTTTTCTACAGATTTAATACTTTTTTTTTCAAATTGAAAAAAAATAATATCAAATTTATGTTATTGCCTTTTTACAAAATTTTTTAGAGTTAACGAATTAAATTTTGTTAAAAAATTGACAAAAAATTATCAAAACTACAATTGTTTTGTAGAGACCTACGTGACCTGTCCTGGGTCAATTTCCCCTCCTATGACAACGCCATGTAAAAGTGACCAGTTTATTTCATATAAAGGAGCCAGTTCGGTAGTAAAGGAGCCAGTTTGTTAAAATTTCCCGTAGGGGAATTATTGACGGAAATAAGTATGTTCATTTAAAAAAAAAGTAGTTGATTTAAAAAAACACACATTAATTTGAATAAAAAATATATTGTTTTAACAATTCATTTCATCAAAAAGTAACAAAATTTTTATGTGGATTTCACTTACGACTTTTGGTTCAGTGTATGCACTTGCAACAACGCCATCTATTAAAAAAAATTTCACATAGTTTATAAACTAAAAATAAAACTAAAATTTTCGATATAAAATACAGCTGGAAAATGTGAAAAAATCATTTCCAGTATTATTCCAGTATTTCAGTATTATAATGTTCTATGAACTATATTATAAGGAATATTTTTTCTGAAGACTACTTTACTGAATTGCCCACAGTTTGGCAGCTATGGGCCAAAAATGTAAAATGACAATTTTTCGACATTTTAGCAATTTTGAGGCACTAAATAGATGCAGTTTTTCGTATTAGTGTGTTTTACACTTTTTTCTCCTAGTCTTTATGTAGCAACAATTGTGCCAAAGACAGAAAAACAAAATTCCAGTTGGTTTCCGAGATATAGCCAAGAGAAAAATTGCAGCTAAACTAGCAAAACCCAAATGTGGTTAGTTTCGATAAGTACTTCGAAAAACCGCATATGAGAAAGAGTTGGCATTTTATGTGTTGCACTGTGTATGCAGAATAGCTTTACAACTGTATTTTTTATCGCGAAATTGAGTAAATGTAATTCAAAACCGTCGATGATGAAATCATCAAAACCAACAAAACATTAAATTCTACAATTAATAATATTTATGTGCCTATTCCTACTTGTGACCGTCATAAGACTATTTTTAAGACTGAGAGTCTTAACTTTTCATACAAAACAACAATAAAATTCAAAAAATTCAAATTTTATTTGTAAATGTTATGATTGTGTCGATACCATGTCTTAAACATATTTTTTGAAAAAATTGAGTTATGAATGAATTTCAAATAATGGATATACAGTATAATAATCTGAGATACACTGCATCGAATTTGATCTATCTATCTCCCATTTTGAATAGAAAAATGACAAAACGTAAATCTTCTTTATCGTTTTTGGCGTTTGGGTCAATTATATGAATATTATGAAATTATAAGGGCCCATTTCTCGGATAAAATTGTATAGAGACTCATGTTAAATTACATATGACTGTATAAAGAGCCATCTCAATTTTTTTAAATCGGGTGTTTTCATTTATTTGTTGTGTGTGCCGATAACAGTCTGAGCACCGAATTTCAGCAAACTTTTCGTCATACTTGTGTAAAGTATAAACACTTTTGTGATAATGTGAACGGGGCTTTACAAATAATACAAAAAATTACATTTTTAGGCGTGTTCGTTTACTTACTACAATTTACTACTTTTACTACAGCTGGAAAAATTCAATACAAAAAGTAAACAAAACTTTCCAATTGTAGTAAAAGTAGTAAGAAATTCGAGTAAACGAAAACACTGATTATTTTTTTTATTGAAATTCGTTAAATTTCCGAGTTATTAATATATGATTTTGTGTGTTTTTTTCCTGGACATTGAATAATATTATGCGATCTTAAAAAGCATTATTTTTTGTATAACTAAAATATTTTATTTTCTTTAAAAGAACAAAACTTAAATCGTCAACTTTTTAATTTCCCAGCAAAATCTTTCATTACCAAATAAGTGGTTATATAATAGAAATTCATAGCTCCGCACAACTTATTTTTTGGCGTCTAAACTCATTATTTTTGTTTGGCGTGGTCGTTTTTATAAGTAGTCACGCTTACCCGCCCGCTCGCTTACGAAAAAATGAGAAATAAGTAGTTATGAGATTTTGAATAATAAGTGGTTACACACATGCTTACAAAAAGTTGAATTATGAGTTGTTATCCTTAAAGAAGCTTCTAATATTTTCTTAAATAAAATAGACTCAAAATCCAATTGCGAAAACTGTTTTCCAAAAAAAATTTTTAAGCTGTTTGATGCCCATAGAAACTGTATTTGTTTATGGGTTTTTTGTAAAAATTCTGAATAGTTATGTGTGCTAGGCATAATCAAAGAAGTTTTCTCATTTACTGAGAAAAAATTTATAAAATGCGCCTGCGAATAGGAAACTGAAAATTTTTTCGCACCTTTTAATTGATAAGTGGCTATTTTTTATTGTTACTACTAATAGTTTTCGTCATATTTACAATTTAAACATAAAATTAATAAATTAACTTTTGGTTTCCCTTAAAAATTAAAATTTTTAACTGTCCATGAAAAAGCGTACTTTAGGATAAACAAGAAATTTATTCTGGAAGTTGTCGCAATAATTTTTTTTTCCAAAATTTAAATTTTTTTTTTGGTAACGGAGTTTACATTTCCGTAAGCAAAAGATGTAACGCATACGAATTTTCTTCAATTTATTAGTTTTTCGTATTTGGTTTTTCAACATGCTTTCTAATAATATACAATTTGTGTTTATCAAATTGGCGGTTTCGCGAATAAAAATACAACTCTGATGACGAAAAATCGTTACAGAGTTGAAGTCGTGTTAGTATAGATATACGAAAAAGTTTGTAAAATGTATTAATTTTTGATAAAAGAGTTAAGAGTTACTTTTCCTCTTCATAAAAATTCTTACTGTTAGTGTTTAGCTTTATTGGTTATTAATAGGCCAACCAAAAAGAAGCCAGAGCATGTTTTTTATTTGAAAAGATAGAAAAGTTAGATTAACTACAACTTCTGATCTTAAAAATATAAGAATTTTAAGCTGTATTTGTTAGAGCTTTTTTTTGCTTATTTTATCCAATTTTGCTTGTTTTTGCTTATTTTGTAAATATTGGCTTATTTTTGCTATTTTCTTTAAAAATTAAGCTTATTTTGCTTTTTTATGCGAAAATAGAGCATATTTTTGCTTTTCATTTCATTAATTTTAAACATTATTTTAAGTCGACGTAAATTTGTTTATTTAAAATTTATTTTAAATTAAAAAATCTTTTTTGTTAAAATAAATTTTTTATTTTGCCAACCTGAATTCTAATAGTACAAATATGACAATGACAATTTCCTTAGACAAGAATGAAGTCCAGATAGAGCCATGCCTTCAACAGATTATTTTTCACAATTTGTTAAATAAGTTTTGGGATTTTAGCTCATTTAATTCCTTTAATGCAATTAATGTGCTTCCCGATGAAAATAAATTTAAGAATGTCACAACTTTGTCTGATTCCTGAAGTTCCAAGGAATCTAGCATTGTATTAAATAAATAATTTAAATTTAATGATGATTTTAATGAAGAAATAATGAAGTTTAAGGGCTTATTTTTGCATTTTAACTGCTTATTTTAATGTTTTTCCGAGCTTTTTTTAAGAGCTTAAAACATTGCTTTTAGAGCTTTTTTTTGGTTGCCCTAGTTATTAAAATATAAGCTATTAAAATTGAAAAACCTTATGAGTTACTGGTTACGGAGTTTACATTTGGCCTATAAAATACAATAAGCTTCTTGCAGTATATTTAACAAGAATAGATTCTGCGGTTTTAGAAGATCTGGTCATCGCGGTCCACCTTAATGTTTCTCGGGTTTTAATTTGATGGCCTCTTGAAACATGTGGCTACTTTAATCACGTTCACGTCACGAAGACGCATTATCAATTGCTTATTTTTATTAAAATTGTTTGTTATAAGCAGTTTCGTATTAAAAATTGTCGAAATCGGTTTAGAAATTGTGAGTAAAGATGTGAGGATACTCGGAAATTTCCATGGAAAATAAAACATTTTGTACAAAAAAACAATCGATATAAAAATGATAAGAATTGGGTATTTTTGAACTAGTGTATTCTTCTAGTTCACTCGAGAAATTTTTTCAATTTTTCATACACTAATCTTTAAAAATTTCTTCTGAAAAACAGCTTAGCTCAGCAGAAATTTTTTTACTGCTTTTGGTCTACTAATATTCAGCAACATTTTTTTTTGCCGATATTAGCAAGGTAAATTTGCAATTCAATTAAACAAAATTTAACTCAAATATTACTAAAATTTCGTATATTTAGCAGTTCATTTTAATTTAATTTTGAGTACCTTTTTTTTATTTGCTATGTTTACAGAATTTTTTCTCTCAGTATAAGATTATATTATGTCATTATATTATAACTCCGAATAAAATAAAAGAACCGAAAAGAACAGTTGAAATTCAACTTATTCGTGAACGCGAGAGAGTTCTTAACTCTAAAAATGTGTAACATTTTTGGGCTTTCGCGCCACACAGATATTTCAAGAGGCCATAAAACAAAAAACCGAGCTAACTTTGCAAAATATTCTGGAATTTTACTTTCATTTCGGGTTGGAACCATCAGGCTTGAAATTATTTTTTCGCTTTGAAATTAGTCTAAGATCATATTGGAATGGGGCACTCCATTGGTAATCCAGATAATAATGATGTATTTTACTTTTAATATTTAACCTTTCCGAAAATCTATAAAATTGTAATAAAACCTTTTAAAACTAATATCGAACAAGGAAACCGGACAAATAAATTAAAAATTTGTCCAAAAAGTGTTAAAATATAATTTCACTATTAAAATCAAGTAACAAAACTATGAGCTACAGTATTTAAATTGTTTAACCCATATTTTACCAACATAACGGATTGCAGAAAATTTTAAATATTGGCAAAAAAAACTAAAACTTTTGAAAATTGAAATCACCTAGAAATCAAATTGTCTGCACCCAGGAAAAAGATTGGTTGGAATTCGATCAGAACTATTAAAATGAATTTGCCAGGACGTTATATTATTTGGAGTTACCTATAATTGAATACTACACCAAAAATATTTTACTAGGTATTAAAAATAGGGAAAGCAAACTAAAAAACAATCCTTTTAACAAATTATTGGTATCTCCAATCAATTTTAAAATTAGTATCAGTTTAGTAATTCTATGCAGTAGAAGCAGCCATTTATTTAGTGAATATACAAGAAAATTGGTGTTATCTATCACCTTTATGAAAAAAATTTGAATATTCGAAAGTGGTACCTACAAATACGGGTATCCTAATCAAATAAGACCTTAAAGTCGAGTTGCTGTAGAACCCACACAATTATGGATTGTATTGATAACACACTCAACTATTAATTGGTATTGGTAAACGAAGTTTATACTATATTTGTTTTCCAAACTAAACATATAAATTCAAAATTAGACACTAAAATTAATAAGTGTTTGTGGTTTAGTGGGTGAGGAGTTGGCCTAGTACGCCATATTTTCGGGTTCGAATCCCGGAAAAGACAAAAATTTAGATGTTTTTTTAATAAAAATAAAATATTCTTAAGTATAAAAAGTAAATATGGCTAAGAAAAATAACAAAAAATTAGTTGTGGTGCAATGGGTAAGAGTGTGGATTATTAATCAGAATGGCCGGGTTCAATACCGGAGAATTGAAAAAAAGTTTTTTAATTTCAATAAAATTTTGTGGTACATAATAATATTTATGTGGAATATAATATTGAATTAGACAACCGAATATTGGCTTTCACGACGAAAAATATAATTTAATATAAAGATAGTTGTCGTAACCGTACGAATTCGATTGGCCACAACTGAGACTGTTTTCTGGGTGTACACTTGAAATATATAACTTACTACCTAATTTCGTAAAACACTTGGGTGAAGTGAAGGGAACTTTCAATGTAAATTGTTTTTGTAACAAAAACAATTTCTATAGAAATAACGCAACACTTCACCGAAGTGTTTTAGAAAATTACCCCCTTAGTTTAGAACTTAAAAAATGCGTTCAAAATTAAATTTTCTTTTATGCTTATTAGCCGTTCTTAGTTGTAATATTAACCTCTCACAGTCCAACGCGCTTATACCCGCACGTTGGACTGTGAGACCGACAAAACACTTTTTTTAAATATATTTAATTTAAGGTTGTTTTGTAAAAGACTGAAAGTCGATAAAATTACTGAAAATAAAGTTATTACATGGTATAATTTTTTTCATTAAATCTTTAGGTTTAAAATAAATATTATCTATATAGGTTGTGTTAGGAAAAACTATGAAGAAACAGGTTTTCAAACCTTCGGTCTGTGAGACCGCGGGCGTTACAAAAATTAGAGCGGGTATAGGAAAGTTAAACAAGTTTTAAAACCCTTTAGGCCATTAAAGATATTTTTGCTTTCTTACAGATATTTTTATAAAGTGTTTTGCCTCTGTCTACTATTCACTTCTCATTTTACTATGAAAAAAATGGTGCAATGATAAACAGATTACACCATTGTGAAAATTATAAATTTTAATTAAGCAAAGAAATAACCAAAATAAAACTTCTATATATAAAAATTAACTGAACAAAGTAAAAAAAAACTTTTAAATGCAAAAAATATGTGTTTCTGTGCGATTTTTGAGACTAAAACTATGCGCATTTAATTTTTTCTTCTTTTAAATAAAGCTTTGTGTTAAAAAAGTGATTTCGTGCATTCCCGTACTTTTAGCCCATTTTGTCATTTAGGTAGAGGATTTTGTGCTTACTCCCATTTTACTGAAATTTACACAAAAAGTAAAGGATCACACTTACCTTAAAATAACAAGTTTTGAGTTTTATAAGATTCTCCAGTAAAAAAAAAATACGGGAAAAATTAAATAAAACATTTTTGAAAAGTCCCCCCCAAAATAAATTCCTAGCTACGTGCCTGGCCGCAATACAATTTTCCCCCAAGGCAATACAATTTCGAAACACTTTCTTTATTTATGAAAACTTATCAATAAAATTTAATTGTATTTTCGAACGAAAACCGAATTTACGTGCTTTAAAGCTCAGTATGAATGAGGTATTACTAGAAATTTAAACAAACTGCCACAAAACCAGTTCTTTTTACTTAAAATTTCAATAGGGTTCTTTATCTTGAATTCATGTTAAAACTTTATTTTGAATACATTTTTCGCCTACACTTTTAGGGTTACTATGACACCATGGATGCTGGTTATAAAGATGAAAATGGTTATATATTCATAACAGCTCGTGATGATGATATAATAAATGTTGCTGGTCATCGCATATCAACATTAGCCCTAGAAGATGCTGTACTTCGTCACACGGATATTATTGAAGCAGCAGTATTCGGTGTACCCGAACAAACGAAGGGACAAGTACCGCTGTGCCTATATGTGCCACGTGAAAAATGTTTAAAAACAACTGCCAAATTATGTGCAGAAATAATACAAAAAATTCGGGAAGTTGTCGGTCCAATAGCATCATTTCGTTTAGTGGCACCTGTTAAGTCATTGCCACGTACAATTTCCGGTAAAACAATGCGTAAGCTAATGGCAGATTTAGCGAAAAATGAACTGAAGGCTATACCCTCTACAATTGATGATGCTTCGGTATTAGTTGAAATACGAAGAGCTTTACAGTGTTTGGGTTATGCAATGAATATACCAGAATCAGCAGTGATTATACAGAATTAACATCACATATTTGCATGCTTAAGCATGTGGTCTCATAAGTATATTTATAGTTTGTAGAATTTTGTTTTAATTTAAATAAAAAAATTTGTTTACCGGAAATTTGAAACTAGAAAGTGTTTTTTTCCACTCATCATGTAAAAAAATAATTTCAAATCAAATTTGTTTTATTCGATTAAGATTTATTTTTAGAGTACATACTATAATTGCCCGAATAGAAAAGTTTTATGCCACAAAAAAAAAATCACTTATTATTCTAATGTAGCCTAAAATACAATTTGACCTTAAAACTGGTGGATCGAATTGTGTTATTGTTATTGTAGATTCGATATTCAAAAGTTAGATTATTTTAACACAATTTGATTAGAGTATTCAAAGCTTGTTCAAATTGCATTGAAATAAAATGTTATACATTTGTATACATAAATTACATTATACTTTCATACATATAAATCCATTTTTTGGATGGCATTGTGTTAGAAAGGGGTTAAAATTCCCCCCCCCCCCCCCCCCCCAAAAAAATTTTAGTTATCTTCATTTAACACAATACTAAAAATCCTCAGTACTTTAACTAATTTTGAGGGTTAATTTTCAAAATTATTTAAATTTAATTTTTAAGAAACCATTCGTTAAATTTTACAAAATTTATTGTTAAAATATAATATTTTCATGTTACTATTATTGCCCGGTAGATGGCGCCACCAATGTATCCGAAGTTTTAAAGATGGCGCTATTTCTTTCCCTCCCGATATTTTGAAATGGCTCATATCTCGAAAACTAAGAGAGATAGAGCAAAATTGACGAAAATTTCGACTACCCCTAGCGAAAGGGGTTATCTCTATCCGAAAATGGACCTAGGCGGGGCATTGAACCCTAGAAAATTTTTAATAAAAATTTTCCACTTCATAAAGTGGCCCATATCTCAAAAACTAAGCGAGATAGAGCAAAACGGACAAAATATTTGCTCAATTGGAGTGCCCTTATATGCCCTCACATGACTAGGCCAGGGGAGATTCCCGAGACCCTAAATTTGAATTAATTTTACGACTTAGTATAATTACTGTAGTTTTACAAATTTTTTACTTAAATTTAGATTTGTTAAATTTAACAAAAAAAAGTGTTAAAATCAACAAATTTTATTTTAAGCCAAAAAAACAGGAATAAATTTTGTTAAAGTAACAAATTTTTCTGTCCAGCCAACAGACGTATTATTTTGAGTGAATCAATCAATATTTACATACACTTACGATATGATGACATATTAATATGTTGTCAAAAGTCTATTTTATATATAAGCCCACAAACTATTTTCCTAATAAAAGCAATTTATTTATTCAAATTTTATGCAAATAGTATTTCAACTGGCGCATTTATGTAAGTTACACTGCACTCTTTTAATACTTAACAACAAGTATGTTATAAAACATTAATTTAATTCAAATATGTAAAATAAACTACATACTTACCATTTGAACTTCATTCTGTGGTATCTTAAATTATACAATAGGGTTGACCGAAAAAAAAAGTTTAAGTAATAGCACTCAAATGGTGTAAAGAATTTTTACAGGGGTCTTTAGTTCCCTACCAGCGTTTAAAGTTGGTTATATTGGTAAACACTTCTAATTTTAAAAAAATGGCATCAAAATTTGCGTAATGGGCCAAGCCACTACTAAAACAGTTTTTAATTTTTGTTTGGGTAATTTTGGTAAACTAATATTTTTTTTATGATTAAAAAACATCAAATGGAAAACATATTTTTCTTTATTAAGTTTTAAAGGCAGATATGATTTAGAGTTATTCGGAGATCATACAAAATGAATACGATATGCTTGTCAACTTCTAAAACTCATTTTGACGAAATGCTTAAAATTTGCTATTAAAAACGTAATATTGTACTGCAGTTCTCCTTAAAAAACGGTTTGGCTAATTTTCGATAATTTATTCATTTATACCAGTGCTGTTCATTTCATAGGACAATTGTCCCTTCTCAATTCACATGTGTTTTTACGCTCTTGCTTTTAGTCGTCCGTGAAACAGCGACGAATGAACATGAGTACGGATGTATGCTGATTTTTTTTTAATGTACTGAAAAAAAATTAATAACAATGTACGACATATATTTTATGATTATAAATGCAGATTAAAGATATTTTATAAATATGTAAATACAATAAAATCATTGATATTGATTTAAAAAATCGAAAACCTTTTGTTTTACATAGAATGAAAGAAGCCACCCTTATGTACAATGCATGTATGTATGTATTTATTTTTTATTTTTTCAAAAATTGTATTTTTGTTTATTTTTATTTCTTTAAAACAGTGTAGTATTTATTTATATTTTCCGATAGTACTTCACTTTTTACACAAAACATTTTCATATTTTTAATAAAAAATAAATTCATACAAATTCTATTAACCTATTCAACATTTCTTACAGTGCAATTCTCATTTCTCACCAACACAACTACATTTTTACTTTTGACCAGCACTGATTTCTACGCATCGTTTGAGTGCTATTACTTCAACCAATTCGCAAGGTGGGACAACCTAATATACATACACATCTGTTCAAAATAATACACTTCAGGGTTGTGTGATATGGTTTTTCAGCAAAAGTATCATGAAATTTTTTCGATGCAAAGAAATTTCTCTATCTTTTCAAAATGACTTCTTGGGATCGATTGGGAAGAGATAATATTGCTGATATCTGCTGAAATGGATTTTAATGAAACGAATCGAACCTTTTTCGGGACAAGATAATACGATTATCTAACTCCGTTGATGTTTCTATTGGTCTTCAACCTGCTTCAACCATCTATAAAGCTTAAAAAAACACTACGTTAAGAAAACGTAGACCGATCTGCTGTTTTATTCAGAGTAGGAAAATAAACTCTAACGAAGCATACTGTTAGGGTTGCGTACCGCACATCGCGAACACAGTATACAAGCATATTGGTTGCGTAGAAAACACATACGCTTTTCTCTCCAATTAGTGTTTGTGCTTGTACACACAACCCGAATTTGGTACGCTACGGGTGTGAATATGTGTTGAAAGTACAGTACATAATCGTAGCGTTTGCGTTCATCCGACAATCGTAGTGTACCGCATTCGGTTTGTGTACAAACACACAACCGCTAAAACGATAGATACGGTATAAGGAACATATACCGTATCTATCGTTTTAGCCGTACCCTACCCTACATGTTGTGTACAGTTTATTTTCCTACTATGGTTTTAGTAATAGATCTAGGCCTTTGAACTTTATTAAATGGTTTGGAACTTATATTGCTTTCTCTTCTCGGAAGTGCAGTTCGACCCAACTTTAACTTGTTATTGGTTAAATTTTTGGTTTTCCTAAAAAGGAACAGAAATAAAGAAAAATTTTAAAATATTTAGGTTGCTCACAAGGGGTGTGCTATCTGTTGTATCGTCCTAACAAAGAACAGAGTTGTTAAAATTTTTTTTTTCACTTAAACAACGACTTTCTATTGGGTTTTCTCTCTGTTAACACACTTAAATATAGTACACTAAACATACGTAAAAATTTTGTATCGTGCTATTCTCAAATGTTGTATTTTTTCAATTTAAATTTTAACAATTCGGTTTTTTGTTAGGACGATACAACAAATAGCAACCTTATTGTTAAACGAGTAAAAAGGTTAAAGTCGGGCATGCCGACTATACAATACCCTACACCAGTCTGGTTAAAAGCCAACTAATGTTTGGATCCGAAATTGGAATGGGTTAAAATGGGTCTTGTGTCAAAATTTTCTATAATGTGAGTCAGCGCACCAAATTTCATTAAAATATCTTAAAATTTGCGACCTGCAGCATATAAACAATATAATTTTGGTAGGACCCTTATATGTGCACTAAGTCTAAACATGGACCGATGTTCACCAAAATCAATAGGCTGCGTTATTGGGCCAACATATGTCTGTGTACCAAATTTCATCAAAATATCTTAATATTTGCGACCTGCTGCGTATAAAAAATATAATTTTGGGGGGACCATTATATAGGCACTAGGTCTAAACATGGACCGCTGTTAACTAAAATCAAT
The DNA here is from genome assembly GCA_949987735.1 of Leucophora obtusa. Lineage (NCBI taxonomy): Eukaryota > Metazoa > Arthropoda > Insecta > Diptera > Anthomyiidae > Leucophora > Leucophora obtusa. The sequence continues at coordinate 360,701,134 of OX465295.1, forward strand.
AGGCTTCGTCCTTGGGCTGACATAGGTCGGTGTACCAAATTTCATCAAAATATCTTAATATTTGCGACCTGCAGCGTATAAACAACATAATTTTGAGGGGACCCTTATATGGGTACTAGGTCTAAACATGGACCCGTGTTAACCAAAATCAATAGGCTTCTTCCTTGGGCTGACATAGGTCGGTGTACCAAATTTCATCAAAATATCTTAATATTTTCGACCTGCAGCGTATAAACAATATAATTTTGGTAGGACCCTTATATGGGCACTAGGTCTAAACATGGACCAATTTTAACCAAAATGAATAGGCTTCGTCCTTGGGCCGACATAAGTCGGTGTACCAAGCTTCATCAAAATATCTTAATATTTGCGACCTGTATAGTGCGCACAAGAATGCATGGACAGACAGACAGACGGACGGACGAAGAGACGGACATCGTTAAATCGAAATAAAAAAAAATTCTGAGCCGATCGGTATACTATAAGGTGGGTCTAGGACCAATATTTTTTGGTGTTACAAACATCAGCGCAAACTTATAATACCCTGACCACATAGTGGTGTAGGGTATAAACAGAGGCTAAAGATTCATTAGCTTAACTAAAAACGTAGTACACTCAAAAAATAAAGTCAGTAAAGTCAGCAAAAAATGTTGCTGTGTCAGCAAATTTTTAGTCAGGAGCGTGCTTGCAAAAAAGTTGGTAATTTCAGCAAAAGGTTTGCTGAAAATCAGCGAGCTGATTTTTACCAAAAAAAATAGTAATCTTCAGCAAAAGTTTTGCTAACATTTAGTCGACTGCAAATGAAAAAAATCCTTGCTAAAATCACTAAACTTTTTGCTGAATATTAGTAGACTGAAAAAAACTCAAAAAACTTGTAGCGAAATTTTACTTTAGTTAATTTATTTGCTGAAAATTTAAATATAGAATATGTGTATAGTTGTTTTTCTTTTTTTGTCATTTCCGTTTCCTGACAAGCTGCAACATCAAGATGTAGAAGTCTATCTGGTTGTCGTCCACGCTATGCATGCGGTTATCAGCACAATTTTTGTAGCAAAATAAATTAGTAAAACATTAGTTCAAAATTAGTTTAGTGCTAAAAAAAGATAACTAAATTGCTAAAAACTATTACAGTTGATATACAAGAAGTTTTACTAATTTTTCTACTAACTTATTTTTTTTTAATGTATGCTTGTTCGCACGATACATGAAGCAGATATAAAGATATTTTAACGGATATAAAGGTATTTTAATGGACTCAAGGGCATATTGATTTAACATAAAATCGATCCACATTTGGACTTAACGCCCATATGGACTATATTTCCTCTTAAATACACTTAACATCAGGCAAAATCAGAATTTCTTACTGATTTTCTCAACTTTAACGATTTTTACAATTTTGACAAAACTCCATTAAAATTTCGAATTAACTCATTAATTGACTTAGTAGTGCCATTTTTCTTCAAAAATGTTTTATCACTTTTTCCTCAGTAGTTAAAAAACATAAAACATAATCATTACATTAAATATTTGGAGATTTAAGACATTAAAGTTTTAAAGATTTGTTTGTTCAAATTTCCAGTTTGATACATCATATGCATTTTCACTTGTTTCTTTAATCTTTTAACATACACTAACTCCATTAAATATAATTGACCATTATGTAGACTGACTTGAAATTTAGCAAAATATTAAATTAGACAGAACCACACAAAACAAATTCAATTAAGTATATTATTTCAAAAAAAAAAAATAATAGAACTGAAATATGTGATGCTTATATTTGTGTTAAAAAAGCTACATCACAATTTAATCAAATTTACACAGGATCAACAGGAAAATAAATTCATTATTTATACTATATTTTATGTGAATCCTATTGTTTAATAATGTCATAAAGTTAATATATTACTTTATGATAAATCTATTAATTAAAACATTAGATAAAAATATTAACAACCATTACAGGAGTTTTATATTTTAAACAAACAGAAAACATTCATATGCTCATATGTAAAAGAATAAAGGTACTAAAACTTTTTATTAACTACATGTTTATTAGTGTCTTAAAAAATTAGGGTGTTGAAAGGAAAGGACAATGGGTACAAAACAAACAATTGCATCAATATTGTCATCTTCATTATGAATAAACACTCTTACACACTCATTCGTAAACTCTCTCCTCGTGTGTGGGTTGTAAACGAACCGCCTATAATCAGCAACAAGTTGTTGTAAGTACTAAAACATCGTATCGTTTATTTCGTATATTTGTGTTACACGAACAACTGTTTTTGGCCAATAGAATGGCTGTATTTATCTTTCTGAAAGATTCTATCGTCTAAATATGAATAAAAAGCGGATGTCCTTTCGTTAAAAACATCATTGTAGCTTACAATATTAACAAGTGAGGAAGTCTAGTGTAAATAAGAGCATTTCTCTCTACTTTAACTCCCTTATAAACATTATTAATTTAACTAACAAATAAAATGTAAGTAAAAATATATTTTGAAAAAAAAAATAACTTCAAACTTAATTGTTAAAAACAAAATTTAACTGCTAGAAACTACTTCAATAGAAAAACAATATAATTTTAAGTTCAATGTTGATATCAATATTTAAACAGTGTACCATTTAAATTTAAGATTTTTATTGACGTTTTTATTTGTTTTAAGAAAGAATATCTTGGAAAAACATATTATCAGGGCAGCGATTTTATGCACTAAAAAATCGAAAATATGCAGTAAAAAAATGTGTGCTTAGAATATGCACTTAACTAGAAATATGCACTAAAATCCAAAAAATATGCAGTAAAAATCCAAAAATAAACAAAAAAAAAAAACAGAACCGAATAATATACACTTTAAATTTGTCGGTTTTTATAAATCAATATCCCGGTGACAAATGCTCATATACGCTCAAACATGTTCATATATGGTTTATGTATGGACACATATGAACAAATATGGATTTTTAAGAACATATATGGATTTTATGTGAATACCCGGTGAAAAATGTTCATATACGCTCAAACATATTCATATATGGTTTATGTATGGACATATATGAACAAATATGGATTTTTTATGAACATATATGGATTTTATATGAACATATATGGATTTTATATGAACATATATAGAAGTATATGTGATTCCATATATGGAAAAAATTTCACATACAGACATATATGGAAGCATCTGTTATTTCATATATGGAAATGGCACTCATATATGGACAAATATGAAAGTATATGTTATTCAATTTATGCAAAAGGGACTTGTATATGAACATATTTCGAAGAATACATTTTTCCATATATGTAAAAGGAACTCATATTTGGATAAATATGGAATTATATTTGATGCCATGAATAAAAAAAGGAGCATATGTAGCGCCTAATTTGAATGTCATACATAAATTTATATCTATCGTACAACCTTATAATAAAGAACAGCAACGTTCGCATGTATTCGCATATATTTAATAAATGTATATGTTCATATATGTATGTCCATATATGAACATATACTTAGGTGTTACCTCATTTTTCGGATCCATACATATATGGTTGAACCATAAATGTTCATATATGGACATATACTTAGGTGTTACCTCATTTTTTGAATTTCTTCATATATGTGCAAACCATATATGAACATATACGAACATTTTTCACCGGGTATATATAGAAGTATATGTGATTCCATATATGGAAAAAGATTTCATATACAGACATATATGGAGGAATCTGTATATATGAACATATACTTAGGTTTTACCTCATTTTTCGGATCCATACATATATGGTTGAACCATAAATGTTCATATATGGACATTTTTCACCGGGATTATTAAATATTAAAAAGATTAATACTTAACAAGAAATAATTTTGGGAATGCCGAATATATGAAACCCTACACCACAGTACGATTTGGGTCATATTCGGCGAAGCGGGGAAACAGTCCAATAAATATGGTGGAATATATAATAGGTGCAATAAAAAGTGGGTTTGGGTCAAATATTTCGAGTAGTAATAAACATCTGCACAGAATACCCGGGAATACAATCGGCTGCCAAACACACCAATTCTGCAACTGGTTTCTTTGCAACCGATTCCATGAAACTGGAATCAGTTTTAGAACTAGTTCCAGAACTGATTCTAAGGAAACCGGTTCCACTTTGGATCTATAGAAGCGGGTGCTTTCTGACAATTTCAAACAAAAATCATCGGTGTTATAATTGACAGTAGAAGGGATTGTAAAGGAAAAGTAGCTATTTCACAACCGATTCTTTACACAGAGAGAATTTTGCTGGACGAGTTTTAATGAAAATTTTCAGTAAACGAATAAAGTTTTCTTCACATTATAAATGAAAAATTTCTTAAATTCTATGAAAATGCTTCATATATTTTATGAATCTAGTTTTAATGAAACTTTTTCATTGAGTGTATGAAACTTTTAATAAATAAAATGATATTTTTGACAATATTTTATGAAAATGTCCATTAATTCAATGAAAAGTTTCAATGGACGAGTTCCAGTGAAACTTCATTGGTTTTATGCAAAAATCGATTAATATCATGCAGATAATTCTCTCAGTGTAGAATAGAAAATTTCGCTTGATAGTTATAGTGTGAAGTATAATTCTTAAAAAACGCGTTTAAAAAGTTCAAATTATGATTTCTCCAATATCGGGCCGGATAGGGGCTTAGAACAATATGCTATCTGTTAGGCCAGATAATCTAGTTTCCGAATTGGTACGATGCGTTAAAAAATCCAAATTGGCAATCGTGAATTTTTTATTTTGAGGGAGTACTCTACAATGATGGAGTACTGCACTCTGCAGAGTGGATTGCACTGAAATAGAGATGGCATGATACAAAAATATGTAAGTGCGAAAAAGAAGGGAACAAAATCCACTCTACAGAGTTCATTAATCCAGCTTAAAGCCCGAAAAACAAAAATGTCATAAAGCACAAAAACGTTGTATGTAAATTGTTTCTGTAAATTTTATGGATTTTTGGGGCAATATCCCAGCAAAAAATACTGCTTGCTTGGAAGCATGTTCGTCAGGGAAAGTAAATAATGCAGTGCTTCCATTATTGATGATATAAGGCATGATTTTTGTTCGAGATAGCTCGCGTGAAAGCACTTGTTTCGATATCCAATATGCGCTTCTGTCATAGCTCCAAATAATGGCATGAAATCACAGCTTTTAGCAAGTAAATTCGGTTATCATTGTCATTCTTTCGTGCTTTCTTAGTGCGATAAAGTGTGGTAAACAAAACTCTATTGCCTTTTTTTAGCTGAAGACGGAATTTTAGTAAAAAAAAATTTATTAAAACTAGTAACTAGGTTTTACTTATAATTGTCGGTAAAAAAATAATCAAATTTATAATCGAATCTTTCACCGGTAACGTATTCAAAATTTTCACCCCCAATCTCCTTATATTCACGACCGCAACCGATGTAAATTATGTGGACATCAAATAGATTAAAACCCAAGATATTTATTTTCATTATTTCTCGCTGTCAAGAAATTAGAAAACTTTCTAAACATCCAAAAGCTTCCTTAAAACAAAACTCAATAACAAATTTAAAAAAAATTTTAAATAACTAAAAATGCAATCGTGAAATTAACTGACAAATTTTTACTACAAACAATTTTTAAACGACTGACAAAATTGGTAGAAGCTACTATTTTTTACAGTTAATTTTTTGATATTATAAAAATATATTTTTTCTTTCGATTATAAAAAAATATATAAATTACTTTATCGTACTTGAAATTTTAAATAAAAATTCCAAACGGTTCTCCAGTTATTATATTTTTATGCATTTGAGATATATACGTACAATCAGAGCTTTGAAGAATTAATTATTTTTTGAATGAATTCACTACCAATCGAATTCAATTTTCTCTAGAATTGAATGAATTCCTTTTCTTAAGTAATTCGCTGAATTCCTTCAACTGAACGCGTTCATCAAACAATAAATTCAAAGAATTAATTCCATTGCAATAGTTCTTTTTATTAAATTATTATTTATCAATTTTTCAAATCGAACGGAAAAAAGTGAATTAATTCCTTACTGAATTAATTCACCACTGAATTCGTTCAATTTCATTTTCGTTCAGTGAATTAAAAAAGAATAAAATTACGTTCAGTGAATTAAAAAAAATTAAATTACGTTCAGTGAATTAAAATGAAAAAAAATACGTTCACTGAATTGAAAAAAAAATTACGTTCATTTAATCGAAAAATAAAAATTACGTTCGCTGAATTCAAAGCCTGTTTTCTGCCGTTCAGTAGAAGAAAACATTGTATTGTAAAAACGTATAAATGAAATACGTCATAGTCAAGCATCTTCATTTTACTGGGAAGCATAAGTTTTCAAAATTAATAGTTATATTTTTTTCCAAATTCATCTATATCTGTAAAGTTTTTATTTTTAATAGTAAAAGGCTTTATTTTTTAATCATGTAGGTTGATAAAGTGCATCAGATTTCTCTAACACTTAATATATATATTAATTTGTTTATTTTTACTAGCGAATGCTGTAAAATTGCTTAGTTGCAAATTTTATTTGTAAATAAATGTTTTCTTCTACTGAACGGCAGAAAACAGGCTTTAATTCACTGAACGTATTTTTTTTTTTTTTAATTCACTGAACGTAATTTTATTTTTTTTTTAATTCACTGAACGTAATTTTATTTTTTTTTAATTCACTGAACCAAAATAAAATTGAACGAATTCAGTGGTGAATTAATTCAGTAAGGAATTAATTCACTTTTTTCCGTTCGATTTATAAAATTGAACGCGTTCACCAGTGAATTAATTCATTTGATTTAATAAAAAGAACTATAGCAATTGAATTAATTCGTAACAAAATAAATCGAACGAAAACAAATATGAATTAATTCCATTCAATATATGGTGATTCGTGAATTAATTCATCGAATTTTTAATTCAGAATTGAAAAATTGAATTAAGGAATTGATTCTTCAAAGCTCTGCGTACAATACAAAGTTTCTGATTAGAGTAATCAAAACCGAAACCCCATTTTTTTTTCTTAAAAATCGTTTTTTTTTTTTTGTCTAAATTCGAATAAACCTAAAACCGTTTTTTTTTTCGATTAACTGTTTTTTTTTTTATTACAATATTGGTTTTTTTAATTTAGCTCAAATTTTGAACTATTTGATATAGGTTGCCGGACGGGATATTATATTTGCGGAGCTAAAGTAGAAAAGAATTAACATCAAAGTCAGTAGTAATAACTAAAGCCTGGTCAAGTTCTTAAAAAAATAGTACTTTTTCAAGCGCAAAATTTAGCAATAACAAGCTAACTGAAAAAATTTAAAAAGTTCATAGTGAGCATATAAAATTAGGATATCAATTTGGCGATATCAGACTGTGTAATTTGATAAAATGTTCTACTAAAAAATTAAACATTTTTAAATACTATTTATCAATCCGTTATTTTCTTCATTAACTTCGTACTTAGGTTAACCAATCGAGAGCGTTACACGATAAAAACAAAAAATACACATACATATAAAAATTGTTTTAGAAAACCATAATAAAAAAAATCAGTTTTCAAATTATTTTTTTATGCAAAATAATATAAATTTATAAATAAGTCGCTAAATTTTTTTGGCTAATCGACAAATCTTTCCGCTGATGACAAAGTAAAATAGCTTAATCTGACGAGAAAATTTCCAATTTGAAAAATTTCGAGAAGTTTTTGGAAACAATTTTTTACACAAATGTGATTAAAATATGACATTTCAAAACAATTTTATATGAATCCGTACTTTTTAAAAATATTACAAATGCTTCAAAAAGTTTTTTGTTTTAAATGCCTTTATTCGAATTTTTACTGCCATTCAAAAATCTTTCAATGTCTTTTTAATGTATGAACCACCTTTAATAAAAAAACAAAACAAATCAGTTAATCGGTTCTTTCTGAAAACTCGATTTGTCGAATAAACCAAAAACCGGTTTTTTTAATACCCTACTAAGAATATATCAATATTGACAAATATAAACTATTTTATTTTTTAAATAACTAACAAAAACAACTGTTTATTGTAAAAATACTATTTTGTTAGTTGTTTATAACTGCTTTAAAAAACTGTTACGAAATTACAGCACTTTTCGTTATTTTTTTTTCTTAAATAACTGTCATAGTAGCAAGTTTCTTATTTTTCCATAGAAAAACAACTGTAATTACAATTAAAAAGAGCAACTACTGATTACTACACAAACAACTGTCATGTAGTAACTGTCAAACTTTTTTGAGTTTAGTTCAAAATTTGGAGCGATTTCTATCATTTTCAATAGGGTTCGTCCTTGTGGTGAAATTTTTCTATGTGAAAAACAACTTACGGCGCTTTACCCCAAAATTTTCATTTTCGAAAAACGCCAAAAAAATCCAACCAAAATCAATATTAATATTTCGCTAATAAAGCAGATGGAATATATTCTATAAAATAATTTAAAAATATATTCACATATTTTTTAAGCCTGCTCAAAACTATTCCCAAATAACCCAGTGTTCCCTTACTAGTTTTGCAGTGGACACCTACTTTCATAAAAATTGCATCTATTTTACTGTGATTTTCAGTTTATTTTACATACATAATTCTTTGAGAGTACTTATTGTTCGGTTGGATGTCCAAAAAATATTAAAAAGTAGGTCTGGGGTTCACTCCGATTTGGATAAAATTTAGATTTGTATGCGATAGAGGACAGAGAAAAATGTAGCACGTGCACCTTTTTAGCTGCCCAATCTTTCGTTTAAGGGTTAAAAGTGGAATCGTTTGTTTTTTTTTTGTTCCAAACAAATATATGCCTGCACGCCGAGAAAAAAAAATTTTTTAACATGATTGCGGAAACGAAATTACCATAGTATGATTCTAGTGATCATGAATATTAATCTTACTGATTACATTATATTTACTTATAATGATTTTATAATCATTTAGGATCATACTATGATCAATAATTATTTCAGTCATAACATAATGCTCTTAAATTATCATAACAGTACTATGCATGCAAAAGTTGGGTATCAAATGAAAGGTATTTTATACACATATCTTATAAGGTACCAAAAATATTAAAAAGTTTTTAAACAAAAAAAGTTTCGAACGACATTAAAACTTATTTTAGCCCTTTACTATCAACTTGGGCCGATATGTTTATTACCGAAAGTTTTTTTATATTTTCTTCCTTCTATCACATATCCAAATTTTATTCAAATCTTAGGGAACTCTTAAACAGACTTTCCTTGGTAGTTTAAATAACATTTACATAAGCTGTGTTTGTGCGGCAAGCTATCGACGTTGGCTTACGTCATTCCCATACTAATTTGACATTAATAACGTTAAGAGTTAACACTAAACGTTGGCTAATGTCAAATTTATATTGGAATGACATAAGCCAACGTTGATAGTTTGCCGCACAAACACAGCTATTGTTAAAACTGTGTAATTTTAATAAAAATTTTAATTATGAACAAAATTTTGCCCTTCTACTACATGGACATGTTAATTGCCATATTTGCGCATATTTCTTGTTTTAAGGTAATAATCTGCTTGAAAACAACCACATCACGTTGCACAATTTTGTTTACTAAATGATTTTTATTAAGAAACTATATTCTGCTATATTATGCATGTATAACATAGTCTGGAATAGGTAAACCAAATAGAAAAGAAATTAAATTTTTTTTTAATCTGAAAGATAAACTTTAACAAAATTAAAAAAGTTTATTATATTATATATATTTACATAGAAAATTAGATATCCAAAGGAAAATATGTTCTCAACACAGAAAAAATATTCATGATTTCAAAAAGAAGCTTAAACATTATAAATACAACCAATATGTCTTAATTTTCCACATATACAAAATATAAAAAAAATAGACAGGAGTTGGCCACAAAATTATGATCATTCACGTTTTTGTTTTCTGTCCATTTTAACATTTAATCAAGGCCCTAAATTAATTTTGTTTAGTTTCGCAGTTCGCACCCACCCTAAGAATATATTGATTTTCGATTTAGGGCGAATAACTTATTTCCAACATAACCATTGTTAATCGTAACAACAGATATTTCCCTATAAATTTAACTATGGTGAAGCACTTATTTTGAGATAAGTTAACAGATCTTAAAAGTAGAAAATCATATTTTCGATTTAAAAATAGAATTTTATTAGGGGTTTTTATATAAACTGGTATTCTGCCCGTAAACGGTGTAAACCTGATATGTTTATGAGTTTAATGTCAAACTCCTTACATAAAAAATATGGCTTGTATTTGTATAAGGTTTACAAGGAATTTACGAGTTATAATAAGTAACCTCTATTATAAATTTCTCATCTTAAAGGTTGAAAATATGTATACGTGACGTATGAGTGTTATTAATTTCGACATGGTAAATAACACTCATTCGCCACAGGGTTATTACTAAAATTTGTATTGAACCTGTTTTACAGTTGTCTTTTATTGATTTTATATACATACTATATAAAGTTAAAAAGAAATTCTAAAAATTTAATTGGAATTAATTTGAACAGGGGCGAGACAAATTCACCAAATTTATTGCCAATCGAACGGTTTGGTTGAGGTAACCAATTTTTTCGGCTTTGACAACTGAATATCAGTTAAGACAATAATAGTATGATTATAACAACAGAAATTCGGTTGCCTAGAAAATAATTCGATAGTTACAAAATACGGTTATCACTACCGAACCATTCGATTGACAATAAATACGTTTATCAGCATGAATCTGTTTACTGGGGGAAATAAAAAATTTTCGATTTGAAAACCACACACTGTTTTAACAATTTTGTAGTATTCTTAATAATTTGGCCACTCAACGTACAAATACTTACACATTATACCTGTGTGTCTTAACCAAACGTATATTATTTAAGTCAACAGGTTTTCTCATCATCATCGTCATGATGACGACGATTTTGACGATGATATACACTTGTTACTTTCTGCCAATCAAAGAGATAACCCTGCAAACATTTGGATGATATCTTTCAAAAAGATATTTAAGCGATATCTTCTATTTTCAATTTAAATGAAAATAATCAAGTGGCATATTCCTTTTTTCATTTCGAAAAACGATAAAAATTAATAGAGGCAATATCCCGTTTTTATCATCTGGTAGATAAAGACAAATTGTTTTGAATTTTTTGGCATTTTGGTAAAAAATTAAATTTGTACAAACAATAAGGAATCGAAATAAGGAGTGAGATCATAAAAATGTTAACACACATAAAGTTAAATAAAAAACAAACCACTGAATTTTAAGACTTCAAACTAAATTTTTTTTAAATGAAATTTAATACAAAATCAAACAAAAAAAATCGCATGGAATTCTAACCACTACGAACAAAGTTATCCACTTTTTCCGGAAACCCTACAATTAAGGCTCTTATGGTAGTTTCTGTAACCTTTTTAGAGCAGGTGGTCCATCTACGTTTGAAATATTGCATGTCCTGGGAGACCTTTTTTGTGCCCTTTAATTCTCTTTTAATAAGAGCCCAATATCTCTCCACTGGCCTAAGCTCCGGGCAGTTTGGTGTATTTGCCTCTCTTGGTACAAAAACCACATTATTACCATTATACCACTCCAGCGCTTTCTTGCTGTAGTGACAAGAGGCTAAATCGGGCCAAAAGTAAGTAGATACATTGTGCTGACTCAAAAATGGAAGAAGTCTCTTCTGCAAACACTCCTTAATACAAATTTCGCTGTTTATTGAGCCAGATGTCGCAAATGACTGGCTTCTTTGGCCGCAGCTACATATGGCTTGCCATACTAGGAATTTTTAGGGAATTTCGTTTGCTTTTTCGATCTAAATTTTTCCGCAACATTTCCTCGAACATCGGAAACATAAAATTATTGACCAGGGAGCTGCAAAAAATCAGCCAGGACATAAGTTTCGTCGACCATTACACAACAGTTGTATTTTTGCATAAAATTTGATTTTAATTTTCGAGCTCTGGTTTTGGCCTCCAAATTTTTAAAAGCGTTTCTATCGGGAACTTTTTGAAGTTTGTACACTAATAGAAAAAAGTCCGTAGAAAATTTAGTAAAAACTACTAAAAATTAGTTAAAAATGATGCTGCAGAAAAAAACTGCTAAATTAGCAGATTATTTTTGCTATATATTAGTAATATAGGAACAGCAAAACTAAAACTGTTAAATATACAGAATTTTAGTTATATATGAGCTAAATTTTTGTAAATGGAGATTAGCAAATTAACCTGCTAAAATCAGCAAAAAATTTTGCTAAATAATTAGTAGCCTAAAAAATCACCAAAAAATTTAAAATTTTCGAAGTTTTTTTTCGATTTTTTTTTCAAATGCAAATAAAAATCGAGCCTTTTGAAAACAGCAGTTTACAATTTTTTAGCAAATATTTCTGCTGATTTTAGCAGAATAGACTGCTATTTGCATTCAACTAAATTTAGCTTAAAAATAGCAAAAATTTTGTAGATTTAACAGTTTATTTTTGCTATTTTTAGTCTACAAATATTTAGCAAAATTTTCTGCAGATTTTACAGTACAATTTGCTATTTTCAATTAACTAAAAGTTAGCCTAAATATAACTAAAATTCTGTAAATTTAGCAGTTTTAATTTTGCTGTTCTCATTTTACTAGTATTTAGTAAAAAAATCTGCTAATTTTAGCAGTTTTTTCTGCAGCATAATTTTTAACTAATTTTTAGTAACTTTTTCTGCTATTTTTACGGATTTATTTCTATGAGTGTAGTACTTTAATCCTGCCTTACGTTTCACTTTACGTACAAAAAAGTCCGTGCATTGGGCTAACCGAGCTGTTTTTCTGCCAGATGTGTTAGGAGCTCTCTAAAGGATGCTTTTAACTTTATATGCCTTACCAATGTTACGATAACCAGTCGTTGTTCCTGTTCCCGGCTTCCTTTCAAGTGTTAGGTGTTCCAGATGCATTTTTACCACTTTTGAAACTGTTTGGCGGCGTATATAAGTCTCTTTGGCAATTTTTTTGTATGTCCATGTTTGGTTTTGTTAAAAATATTTAATTATTTTTGAACGCACTTTTCTTTCATCGTCCATTGTGTAAAAAATTGCAAATTAAAACTCATGATGTAAATTAATTTATTAACTGACATATTTTTAAAATGTAAATTGCCGAAAAAAAAAATATGAGAAGCTTTAAACCAAGGTTATAGACAAAAATGTGTGTAAAATGCGATAAAAATATGCCTACACTCCTGCTGCGGTTAAGCAATTTTTGTAAAATAGTAACTGGTTAAGAATGCCAGTGCTTTGAAAAAGAGTGACGAAGGATCCCCATTAAAATATATTGAACAGAAGTTGAGCCTAGTTTTGTTTGGATAATGCCCGTATTTTCAAGCAATAGATACCTACCAGTACTTAGATACCTAAGGTGTAAGGTAACAAAAACCAGTAGTAGGAGTCAATAAAGTGTTTTGAAATTAAAATTTTATAAAATTCAGACAGTGGAGTTACTCAATTTGGCAAGTGAAGCATTCATTTAACACTATATTACTTTACATACAACAGTACAACACACACAACTATACAAACATTAGTGCGCAACTCACTATACAAGGCTAATACGCAATTAACTACACAAACGCTAGTGTGCTACTAACATAACAAACGCTAAAATTCTACTAATTCTACTCATCAGGTGGCAGGCAGCCTTTTTATAGTTTTACTTCCGTGGTGGTAAATGTGGTAGAAAATTCCAGTGGTACTAAAACTACTTATAATTATACTTAAGTGTAGTGCTACCAGAATGACGGGTTTAGGAAATCCCATTTCTCGGGATATTTTTCTTCTAAAATTACAGCATTTTCTGTACTGATTAATCCAATTTCGTAACAATATATAAAGATAGAGATTTTGCTGAAATTTGATATATCGACTAATATCGACCCAAGAACAAAGTCTATTGACTTTGGCTAATATTGTCGTTGAAATACTGACGAATTTTTTACTAGACAAATTTATAAACAACTGAAAAAATTTATAAAAAAACACTTTTTTATAAAAAAAAACACTTTATGCAGATTTCTTTTTCAGAGTATATTAAATAATAAAAACAAATAAATCATTTATTTTGTATCAAGAACTTTGTTTAGCAATACCAACTTTGCATCTGCAAGAGCATAAAGAAGTAATATATGATTATTTAGTGATATCGACGATTTATCCTTCCAGAAATGTTGTTTTCGTATATTTAAATATTTACTCCCGAAGGGGGCAACATCCGCCATAAGAATATCATTACTGTATTGCAATGTTTGCAGGGAATATCTTCCTATTTAGTTATTTTATCATACTTAAATACATAATGGATAAAAATTGTCAACATGTTTCAATGCAATATACACTTCTTAAGACTTATTACGAGAATAGCAATTTTAGTTTTCACGTAGCATTATGTTTTAAGGAGGATGAGATTATGTAGGCACTGTTTTGTTGTGTTATTTACATGAAAGAGTTTATAGGAAAATTGAAAATAGCTTCAAATGCCAAAAGGTGTGATTTTGAAAATAATACCTTCTACAAAATTAAATACTTGTAAAATAGATTAAGTAAAATACATAGGAGTATACAATAATAAGACAACCTTTTTTCATTTTTTGAATAACTAACAAATATTAACTTTTTAAGCACTCGATCTTTAAAGGCCTCAAATTGCAAATTATATTATAAAAATTAACAATTTTCACTTTCAACTTTCACTATTTTGTACAATAAACAACACAAATAATGCTCAAATGACAAAAAGTTCCAAGCAAGGATATGGTCAAAAATGTCAAACTTTCTAGTGGAAATATAAGCTGGCGCCTACCAAATGTTAAAGTGGCAAAGGCTCACAATATAAATAGTTACCCTCGTGTTTATTGAAGCATTGAAAATAATAATACGTAGGTATACGCCACCATTTTTGACAAGTATTGCTTTTGAAGCAACATTAAAATTAAAAAAAGCTAAAACTTTAGAGTGGTAAGCAAAAAAGAATAAAGGTAAAATATATTTAATAAGTTCAAGTATTTACTATATCATAAATATAGATACGTAAATAGAATTGCCGTTCCAGGATTACCATACTTATATAGCATTATTTTCATGAATAAATTAATGTTATGCTGAAGTACTATAATTGGACAATTTTGCTTTCCCTAAATTTGATTAAAATTTGAGAGTTCAACTTGGAACGCGTTAGGCATTTTCTCATTTGTAGTAAATTATGGTTGTTATTAGGGAATGCATCCCGGGATTCCCGGGAAATTAAGCATTTTTCATTTCCCGCATTCCCGGGAATTTCAAAAAAATGCAGTTAAAATAATAAAGTTGATTATTTCAAATTTTCTTATTCAAAATTTTCCAATGTTTTGAAAATAGTAAAAATTTTACATTAGGCTTGTTCGTTTACTTACTACAATTTGCTAATTTTACCGCAACTGGAAAAATTCAAAAAGTAAAAAAAAAACAACAATTTTAGTAAATGTAGTAAGATTTTCGAGTAAACGAACACAACGATTAATTTGTGTACTTGATCGAACTTTTTAAGTTCCTTTTAGAGCCTGTTAAAAAATATATAGCGGTATTCATAAGTTAAAACTAACGACTAACATCCAGTGCACAACTTTTTATACACACATATTCCCATAAGGGAAAGTTGTGCATTCGTTGTGCAGTCGTTATTTTTAACTTATGAATACATCCCATATTTTTTAAGAAATCCACTCAATTAGACAGTGTTTGTACAAAAAATTTTTAATCGTATTTATTCTGTACAGAATTAAAGACAAATTTGTCCCATGATTTTTAAAAACTTTCAAGTAATACTGCATTTAGACCAAGGAAAAACTGCTGGTTTTTGGCTCCTGCTAGCTTTTATTTGTCAAAATGCATATATAAAAAAAAATTTTTTGCAATTTTTTGAAAATTATTTTCTAAATTTTTTTCTCTTTTACGAATGTCTTCTGTTATTCTTTTTTAAATTAATTAATATTTTCTTTAAATTAATTTAACAATAAAAAAATAAAGAAGTGTGTAATAAAAAAGTGTTGTGACAAAGAAAAACTAAATAACCAGTGTAAATGAATTGGCTTTTGCAATTTAGTTTTGTATAAAAACCAGCTGGTTTTTGCTCTGTCTAAATTCAGTATTATATACAATAATTTCTAATATAAAATTAATTCTTTCCCACTACGAAAATTCCAAGAAAAACCACCTGAGCTTTTTCATGATCATGAAAATTTGAAGCCTTTAAGACATTTTCTTTATACAAATTGTTAAATTATAAAATATTTTCTAATTTATTTCCCTTGCGGGATCCCGGGAATTCAAAATAAATTTCCCGCTTTCCCGGGAAATGAATAAGTGCGGGATTTTGCATTCCCTAGTTGTTATTAAAATAAATGTGACCTTTTTTAATATAACCTTTTAATCTTTCTAAGATTTTAACTTTAAGAAAGGGGTAATACTATTGATGCAATGTTTTTTTTTTCTTTTTTAACCCTGAACACAATACTGTTGCTGTTAAATCAGTTTATTTAAAACGTGAATCAAATAACTTTCATATCTTTTGTTGTGCAAAAAAACTAAAGGAAACACGTATAAAATGTTCATTTATTTCAATTCCCTACTGATATTGAAAACAAAAACAATGTAAAACAATGCATTTTGATATTCTTGGATGGCATATTCAACAAAATCAAATGCAGCGAAACTATTAATCAAATATACTTTTAGTTATTTTATTTTTCATATTTTGTACATAGCAGAACAGTTATAAAGAAAACTTTTATAATATTTTTTACATACAGGTTGTCAAATCAAATTGTTTCCATAGCTACATGTGCTATCATCTTCATTGCTGCTATGTCAACATGTTATGGTGCCACAATGGCTCCCTTATGTCAACCAGGTATTGTTGAAGAAATGCCACCACACATTAAAAAAGTGTGCATGGCTTTAGAAAATTCCGATCAATTGACCACAGCCTTAAAATCATACATTAATAATGAAGCAGCAAGTAAGTATCAAAAATTGGGATTTTAAATAACTTAAATTTCTAAACTAACTTTTGGTTTTCTCTTTTTCAGATCTGGTTTCAAAATCGGAAGACTTTACTAACAATTATGGCAAACGTACTGATGTTGATCACGTTTTCTTACGTTTCGGTAAAAGACGTTAAATTCAACAACAATCATTGAAATCGGACCTTAAGCGCTACCACTTGCTCTCTCCTCTGAAATCAAGAAATCGGACTTTTGATTAATATCGAACCACACAAAATTTAATTTTTAAATATGTTTAATTTAGAAAAAAAAAAACATTTAGTGAAAACATGTATTATTTTAAATTAATTAAAAGTAATTTAAAAACTTAAGTTGATCTCTTTGTAATATTACAATTACGCCATAAAAACCACAAGACTCGTCATAATATGTACTGCAATACGGAGTTTAGTACAGTACAAAGTTTCAGGTCTAAATCATGTGTTGCTGCATATTTAATTTTCTTGTAATGTAAAATAATAAAAAAAAATGTACATAGTAAAAACTAAAAATTGGAATATTAATAAGCCTTACTTCCAAATAATATTTATGTATTTAATCCATATATGTCACAATCAAATCAAAATAAATATATAAATTAATATATTAAGTAGCACGTCTGTATGTATTTGCATATATCTATTATACAATACAATATGGGGCAGAGCGGTACATACATACATAATTTTTTACTCATATTTTAATTAATTTAAATTTGTATTTATTTTTTACGGTTATTTATTGAATTATAATAAGAACTTCAAATAAAAAAGCATTTTAAATAAAAAATTTTCTTCATCTTATACACTGATAATAATTCATGCATAAAATTACGAAAAAATGTCAAAATAACAAAAAATTTCGTAAAATATACAAAAAATGGTTTATTTTACGAAAGTTTTTGTTGTTTTGCCATTAATTTCGTATTTTTATGCATGGAGTATTATGTGTGTAATAACATATCGTCCATAAATGTGTCAAAAACAGTGGGGTTTTTTAGTAGAGGCAATATACAGGAAATTCTTCCTATTAACATATTGCTTTCTTGGGAAAAGGGATAGAGAAATGAAAGGTGGTGAAAGATGAAGGTCTTCTAATATGGCAACACTGTGATTGCGCGCCAACTGATAGAGAGTTATCGAACTTTGTTGAAGCTTTTTAGTTAATAGCACTGTTGTTATTTTACTTCGGCGTGGTTAAGTGATATGGGAACACGGAAGGATAGAAAAACTCGTACATATTATTTTTTTTAAATTGATGTTGCAGTCGCTCGGCATCGAACCCGCAACCTTTTGTGTAACAGTCAATCACGCTAATCATTACACCAGAACGCCTTGAAAAACACAGGCGAGCAATACCGTCATAACAGTAGTTTTGCATTTTTCTATAGAAAAACAACTGTTATTACTGCTATAAACATCAACTACTGACTACTAAACAAACAACTGTCATGTATTAACTGTCGAACTTTTTTGAGAGTTCTAAAAGAAAAAATCACAAGTAAAATATTTAAAAGTTTATGTTAAAAAACTATGAAAAATGTAATGAATAAATGGTAGAAAGTTTAAAAATATGTTTATAAATTTAAATATTGAATCAACGCAAAAGTTTTCAAAGAATTTTATTAAAATATTTCAAATTTAAAAACCGTTAAAAGTATTGAGTATCCAAATTAAAAATATCGAGCAGTATCGAGTTTTGAAAAGTAACCGAAGTATCATCTACGAATGTCTTTTAATTTTAAAAATTCTTGTTTAGTTTATATTTGTTATTACAGTAGACGCTCGCAAATTAGAACCGCTTTGTTTTTGAGGCAATTCTAATTTCTGAATTATTCTAATTTCTGTACGTTTTTTTTCGTTTCGTTTCCAATGATAAAGTGTTTTTTTTACGTTTATTTATTATTTTAAATGATACACTTTCACTATTTAATAGAGACTGCCAAATAATATGTACACGCGTATCAAATTTCACAAATAAACTAGCCAAAAATGTACATAAATGCGGAAAAAAAAAAACAAATAGGGAAAAACATATATAATTTGGTGATTCCCCTTTTTAGTTTTACTTTATTCAAACAGAATAAAAATAAATTGGGGATTTCCTGTGTATTCAAATAACCAAAAAAAAAAAAAAACGCTCAGAAATTAGAATTTTAAATTCGAATTTCAGAGCGTTTAATGTATTGCAAACATTGATTCTAATTTCTGGACGTTCGAATTACTGAAAGCTCTAATTTGCGAGCGTCTACTGTATTGATATATGCCTAGTTTGCAAATAAAAGTCAGAAACTTTTAATGTACCTATCTCCAATGCATAAAAGCATAATAACTGGAGAACGGTTTGGAATTTTTACTTCAAATTTTAAATAGGCTGAAGTAATTACACATATTTTTGTAATCGAAAGAAAAAAAATTATTTTTTTTAATAAAATATAGTTTTATAATACCAAAAGAATTAACTGTAAAAAACAGTAAATTTTATCAATTTTGTCAGTTGTTTAAAAATTTTTTAATAAAAATTTATCAGTTAAAAATAACAAAAGTTTGAATTATTTTAAAGGTAAATACCTTTGTCGCCTTTTTAACTGCATATACCTTTGTTTTAACTGTCATTTTCAGTAGATTCTACCGACGAACTTTTTTGAGTGAACAGTTGTAGTTTTGTGTTTAAATACTTTAGGGAAGTCCCACTTTTGTACTAAATATTTTAGCGGAGTCACATTTTAATATATTTTTTTTGTCCGAAATGCAACTCTGAAAATATCGTGAAGTAGTTTCAAATCTCGAATACCCAAAAAGAAAGACAAATACTCGACACCCACTACTCAAATTTTTACCATCACTACTTGGTACACTATTTTAATTGGATCAAATACACATGCGGTCGCACATATCTTACCACTTCATTTTTCGAAGTATTTTTTAAATTTCTCAGCTTATGTTTGGACCACATGCAAAATTTTCTAAACATGGATTTTGTAAATTAAAATACGGTTTTTAACGAAAATTCATTGATTTCAAAAGTGTATTTTTATTTTTTTCCATATGAAATACATAAAAGGATAATTTTTATTTTCATATAGTTGACCCGGTTTTCAAAATATTTTCAATATTAAACAAAAAAATTGCTGGTTGTTTACTTGAATATTAGATAATATTATTATAATCTCCTTGTAGTTTATTTAACCTTCTTTTTCTATTTTAACTGTACAATTTTCTTGAGCTTAAGGTTTTGTTTTTTTATATATAAATTGCAAGGTTGGTTACCGAAACGAATAACGGTAAGGGTAACGGTATCAGATTTCGTTTGTTTAGGTAACGGTAAAGGTAACGGTATTTAAGACTGTTTCGGTAACGGTATACCGTTATCGAAACAGCAATACCGGTACGTACCGGTATTAAAAATTATGTTAAAAACATATAAAAACAAGTAAAAACATGGCATATATTCAATTTTAAGTACTGAAAATACAGATTTTAAGCTATAAATTCAATACTGGTAGTTTTAATAAGTAAAATTATTATCTAATTAGAAATTTATTAATTCAGTTCGAGGCCAATTTCCCTATTATGAATTAACATAATAAGTACATACTTTTTTCAAAAACTGCTATTTTTCTTCATCAGGATATTCTCCTAACAAATACTTCACAGAGTTTTTGCTTTCAAAAACCTCTAACACTTTCAGGAATGAAATGACGATCGTTTCGGGGATTTTCCAAGTCCCCTTCTTCAGTTTTTGAAAAAAGTACTTATTATGTTAATTCATAATAGGGAAATTGGCCTCGAACTGAATTAATAAATTTCTAATTAATTAATAAAAAGGTCGAAAAAACAATTTTTATTTTTTTGAATAAAAATTAAAACCCAACATTTTAAAATTATTATCTATAAATTTTTTGTAAAAAAAAACACTTAAGATTATAAAATAAAAAATAAAAAAATTGTAATTTTTATATAAAATAATAAATACCGGTAAAATACCGGTAACAACCCATAAAAATAACGGTATCGGTAACGATAACGGTATTTATAAATTTTTTTGGAGGTATCGATAACGGTAACGGTATTCAATTTGAAACGGTATTTTAGCGATAACGGTTATATAACGGTAACCAACCTTGATAAATTGTTATTTCCTGAAGATGCTACACATTGGAGTAGCGAAATATTGAAATAAAAAAACTTTTTGTATATAAAAAACAAAACCTTAAGCTCAAGAAAATTGTACAGTTAAAATATTATTATAATCTTAAGTCTAATAGGATGTCGACCCCCCTCTGGAGGCTATAACAGCTTCGATTCTAGAAGGCATTGACTGAACAAGTTTTTTCAATTCACTGTTTGAAATCTCATTTTCCCAGACATTTTCCAAAATTCTTTTTAGCTCCAGTTTACTCTGTGGCTTATTATTTTGTGTCAGGAGAGATTTTTTGCTGGTCTATTGCCACAAAGTCCGAATTCCCAGAGTCGTCTGCCAACCGTTTCCACACTGCTAACTTAGTGGTCTTGCTCGATATCTCTTATTTCGACGGCACTTTTAAAACGATTCTTCAGGCTCATTCGGTGTATAACGGTATCTGTTCGGTCAGATATTTTGTTCCTAGTTCTTTTCCTGCTGCTGCTCTCTAAACGGTCGCCCTGGTTCTTTTTTTTTAGCAAAATTCTTGCAATTTCGCGGCAAGGTACTCCTTCTTCGTCCAATGTAAAAATAATGACCTTTTGGTCTTGAGTCAACCGCTTATATTTTGGACTAATTTTGAGGTCTACCTTTTTAATATGCCACTACTGATTTATAAATGATTTTTTCACAATATTTTGTATTTATTTTTAATTTGAAGTTTTTTACACAGATAAAATTATATAATTGCGATACAGCAAAAAATACCGTTATAATTTGTATTTAAACAAGCGTTTGTCAAACAAAATTCAGTGGTAAGACATGCGTGACCGCGGGTGTATGTACATTAGGGTGTCCCTTATAAAGTGTTTGGTCGATTTTCGACGCGCATACCCCCCAACTTTTTTACAAATGGTTCCAAATTAACAAAATCGATTTTTTTATTTTTTTTTTGGAAAACGTTAACCCGTGCCGAGTTGCGGCCGAAAATGGCCCATTTTGGAAAAAAGTGTATTATTATTAAAAATTCCAAAAATTCAAAATTTTGAAAAATTTAATGTTTTGTTTCATTTATTCATTTAATATAGTCAAAATGATTCAGAGATGGAATTTTGACTTCATCGGATATCATTAACTTTAGCCTGGAATCAAAAATGACCCACGAATTTGATCAAAATGCAAAAACGTGTTTTATTTTAAATTCATTTTAAAGATTTTTTAAAATGCCTAATTTGCAGATGTCGATTGCTAGCTGTACCACATAATAGTTGATATTAAAGAAAAAAAAATAAAATGGAAAATTGATAATTCGAGTTTGTTTGGAGCGACTGCTTTCCAGGACATTTTACAAAAATTGGGTATTTTGTCAAAAATTTAACAAAATTTGAATGTTTTCATCAAGTTTTACATAGTTTTCGGAAAAATATTACTTAAATTTGGTTAGGCTATAATTACCTTTACATTTGTTTAAAAGATCTTTAACCCTTTGTGGGCTGGAGTCAGAAAAGACCCATGAAACTTAATGTTGATTATGACTACGAGATTGTAAAGCCATTAAAATGATACAAAAAAAAATTTCAACTGAATAAAAATAATTATTTTATGTAACATGATCGATATGGGGTTAACTTTTCTACTTTTGGCCAAAAACGCCCCACTAGGAAATTTACAGAATAACACCTTTAATTATTTTCGGAAAAATATCACTTGATAAAAATTATTACTTTGAGTAACTTAATCCATATAGGGTTAATGTTCTCACTTTTAACAAAAAATACCCACTAGGAAATTTACAGAATAACATTTATCAGATTTTTATTAAATTGGGATATGCGATAAAAAAAATTTCACTTGATAAAAATAATTATTTTATGTAACATGATCCATATAGGGTTAATTTTTACACTTTTGCCAAAACCGACCCAATAGGAAACTTATAGAATAACACATTTCATAATTTTCGGGAAAATATCACTTCAAATGGATCAAAAAAATCTTTTTTCCACTTGATAAAAATTATTATTTTATGTAACTTGATCCCTATAGGGTTAATGTTTTTACTTTTCGACAAAAAAAAAACCCACTTGGAATTTTTCAGAATAACGTCTTTCCAAATAGAAAGCAATAAATGCATAATAAACAAAAGCTTTTAATTAGAATCTAATACGATTACAAAACTAAAACTACTATTAGTATACGGACACTTTTAGCCCCATCTTTTTAACCCTTAAAAATAAGATTGGGGCTACAGAGAATTGCGCTTGTTCGTTAATATTGTACCCTCTATCGAATGTCCCAATTTAACAAAAATCTGATAAATGTTATTCTGTAAATTTCCTAGTGGGTCTTTTTTTGTGAAAAGTAAGAATATTAACCCTATATGGATCAAGTTACTCAAATTAATAATTTTTATCAAGTGGAAAAATTTTTTTGTTATACATTTAAAATATTTTTCCGAAAATTATTAAAGATGCTATTCTGTAAATTTCCTAGTGGGGCGTTTTTGGCCAAAAGTATAAAAGTTAAGGGGTACATGACATTCGCGGCAGAGAAAACAGACCTTTTTTTAAAAATTCATAACTCACTCAAAAACAAACATTTTTCCAAATAATAAATTTTTTTTCAATTTTTTATGAATTTTTAAAGTCAATATTTTTTTTCGAAAGAACACACGTTCAAATTTGGAACATCACCAAAAATTGAAAACAAATTTATTATTATTCGATTGGTTATTCATACGATAACCAATTTTGTTAAGATTTAAAAGTCATTTTTTCCAGATCGGACAATTTTTGCGACTCCCAGCGCCGCAACCACGAGGCCCCGTTTTTTTTCTCTGCCGCCAGTTTGGAGCTCTATAAAACCATGTTCGAGTGAAAAATATATTTTTTTGAACTTTTTTTCTTGTAATTTGTTCTACAATAAAAAAAAATTTTGGAAAAATGTTTGTTTTTGACTGAGTTATGAATTTTTAAAAAAAAGGTCTGTTTTCTCTGCCGCGAATGTCATGTAACCCCTTAACCCAATATGGATCGTGTTATATAAAATAATTATCTTTATCCAGTTGAGACTTTTTTTTATCAATTTAATGGCTTTACAATCTCGTAGTCATAATTAATATTAAGTTTCATGGGTCTTTTCTGACCCCAGGCCACTAAGGGTTAAAGGTTTTTTTTTAATGTAAAGATAATTAAAGTCTAACCAAATAAAGTCTAACCAAAATTATAGTTCCGAAAACTATGCAAAATTTGATAAAAACATTAAAATTTTGTTAAATTTTTGACAAAATAAGTAATTTTTGTAAAATGTCCAACACAAACTCAAATTATAATTTTCCAATTTGTTTTT
Source organism: Leucophora obtusa (assembly GCA_949987735.1). Taxonomy (NCBI): domain Eukaryota; kingdom Metazoa; phylum Arthropoda; class Insecta; order Diptera; family Anthomyiidae; genus Leucophora; species Leucophora obtusa. The sequence continues at coordinate 360,725,715 of OX465295.1, forward strand.
TTCTTTAATATCAACTATTATGTGGTACAACTAGCAATCGACATCTCCAAATTAGGCGTTTTAAAAAATCTTTAAAATTAATTTTAAAAAAACACGTTTTTGCATTTTTATCAAATTCGTGGATCATTTTGGATTCCAGGTTAAAGTGGGTTAATGATATCCGATGACGTCAAGCTGCCTACACACTGGGGAACATTCGTGACAGAACATGTGTTTCTACTTTTTTTCATTCTTTATACAGACGATGCACACACGACAACAAAACGTCAAAGGAAACATCATTTTTGTTTGTTTGTAGAACTGATCACATGAAATATGGGCGGAAGAAAATCAAATTAATTAATTTGTTAATTTTTAGTTTTCCATATGCTGCTGTTTTTTTAGTTTTATTTTTTTAGTTATCGCATATTATGTCCCATAGTTCTCGCAAATATATTCATTTATAAAATTAATGCAGTTTTCATTATTTATAATTGTCGTGATTTTCATTTTCTAAAATGCGTAATTACCAATGAACTAAATACAGCAAAAACAGGAACATCGATACACACAATGAAAAATTGAGTTTGGAAACAAAAAATTTTGTAAACACGAAGGTCAACATGACACAATGCTATACACATTTCAACATTCATAAAATAATGGCCATGTGGAATGGAATGTTCCCTAGTGTGTAGGCAGCTTCAAAATTCCATGTCTGAATCATTTTGACTATATTAAATGAATAAATGAAACAATATACTAAATTTTTCAAAATTTCGAATTTTGGGAATTTTTAATAATACACTTTTTTTCTAAAATGGGCCATTTTCGGCCGCAACTCGGCACGGGTTAACGTTTTCCAAAAAAAAAATAAAAAAATCGATTTTGTTAATTTGAGACCATTTGTAAAAAAATTGGGGGTATGCGCGTCGAAAATCGACCAAACACTTTATAAGGGACACCCTAATGTACATGTTCGAAAATTTGACAAAATCGGTTCAAGGACACGCCTATAAATCCCGAAATTTAAAAATTTAATTATATATAAAACGAGTAAAAAGGTTAAAGTCTTAAAGTTAAAGCATGCCGACTATACAATACCCTACACCAGTCTGGGTAAAAGCCAACTAATGTTTGGATCCGAAATTCGAATGGGTTAAAATGGGAATTGTGTCAAAATTTTCTATAATGTGAGTCAGCGCACCAAATTTCATTAAAATATCTTAATATTTGCGATCTGCAGTTTGTAACCAAGCCAATTTTGCGGGGACCCTTATATGGGCACTAGGTCTAAACATGGACCGATGTTCACCAAAATCAATAGGATTCGTCCTTGGGCCAAAATAGGTCTGTGTACCAAATTTCATCAAAATATCTTAATATTTGCGACCTGCAGCGTATAAACAATATAATTTTGGTAAGACCCTTATATGGGCACTAGGTCTAAACATGGACCGATGTTCACCAAAATCAATAGGCTTCGTCCTTGGGCCAACATAGGTCTGTGTACCAAATTTCATCAAAATATCTTAATATTTGCGACGTGCAGCGTATAAAAAATATAATTTTGGTAAGACCCTTATATGGGCACTAGGTCTAAACATGGACCGATGTACACCAAAATCAATAGGCTTCATCCTTGGGCCAACTGAGCTCTGTGTACCAAATTTCATCAAAATATCTTAATATTTGCAATCTGCAGCGTATAAACAATATAATTTTGGGGGGACCATTATATGGGCACTAGGTCTAAACATGGACCGATTTTAACCAAAATCAATAGGCGTCGTCCTTGGGCCGATATAAGTCGGTGTACCAAGTTTCATCAAAATATCTTTATATTTGCGACCTGTAGAGCGCGTACAAGAATGCGTGGACAGACAGACAGACGGACATGGTTAAATCGAAATAAAAAAAATTCTGAGCCGATCGGTATACTATAAGGTGGGTCTAGGACCAATATTTTTTGGTGTTACAAACATCAGCACAAACTTATAATACCCTGACCACATAGTGGTGTAGGGTATAATGACCACATAGTGGTGTAGGGTATAAAAACTGGTCTAAAAATCACAAAAAACTGGTATTGCTACAAAAAGTGAGTTATTAGTATCTGCCAATTCTCCTTTTAATCGGAGAAATTTACAAATATAATTTTAGCCACAAAACTAATCAGAACAACAAAAATTGGTTATTGCTATAAAAACACAGTTATTACTGTGTTTACAAATTTGTATTATAATCCAAGGAAGGACACGCTTATGTACCTGCCATATTTACTTTTACTAAAAGATACTGTAAAACTTACCTGATTGTAATCAAACTTAGCAAATAAATTAATAATAGTGTATGTAGTTAACATTCAAAATTGGTTGTTGAATTTGGTTCAGATACTCAGGACCTTTTTTATAAATACTCTAAATCGCTTTAAAAAACTTTTAAAAATGCAGTAAGAAACACTTAAATACAATAACTTTCGTTGTTTACAAAGTAATAAAACAACACTCACAATATCATTTTGTTGAAGACAATCTAAAATATTTAGGGTCATATGCGAAATCACATTTTAAATTTATAAATGACTTATAAATTTTTCATACAGAATTAAAAAAAAAGGTTAAAAAGGTTTTAAAATAATTATGCATAAGCACATTAATATTTTAACTCATTAAAAAGACTATTTAAAATGGGAATATTAATTTTTCATTATTTTCAATTCTTTTGTTATTTATTAAAATAATACAGAACAACATTAAAAATGCATCCGACATGCGACACATCAATTCTGATAGATTTTAGGATAAACACACTCACAAAAGTTTGTCGGTAGAATCTACTGAAAATGACAGTTAAAACAAAGGTATATGCAGTTAAAAAGGTGATAAAGGTTACCTTTAAAATAACTAAAACTTTTGTTATTTTTAACTGTTGAAAAATAACTAAAAAAATGCATTAACCCTTAAATGCATGGTGTAGACGGCAACATACCGGTTTTTTAATAAAAAAAAACCCACTTGATTCACAAAACTACATTTTTGGGCATCAGGGGCCCCTTCTGTACATAGTGTTCCTATAGTTTAGCGCAGAATTTTTAAACAGTTAGAGTAAAAATCTTGATTTTGCCTGTATATTTGTGAAAAATCTAAAACACGCATTTTTTTACAAAAAGTGTAATATTCAAAAATTTTTGTTTAAATATTTAAAGTGGTATTCTCGCAATAAAATTCATTTTGGCGACAATAAATGTATAAATTATAGTTTATAGATTTTTTTTTTTGTTCACACACGTTAAAATAATCACAATTTATGTAGCTATTTGGCAAAAAACCATATTTTTCAAAAAAAATTGTTTTGAAAACCTTTAGAAATCATATATAAAAAAATGGTTAAAATCGAAGAGATCATGCATTTAAGGGTTAAAAACAACTACCAATGTCGTAAAATTAACTGAAAATTTTTTACTACAAAAATTTTAAAACAACTGACAAAATCGGTAAAAACCACTGTTTTTTTACAGTTATTTATTTTTTTTGGTATTATAAAATTGTATTTTAATAAAAAAAATTTTTGTGTAAATAAATTCCAAACGGTTCTCCAGTATTATGCTTTTATGCATTGGAGATACAAGTTTCTGATTATTTTTTGCAATGGGCACTAGGTCTAAACATGTACCAGTTTTACCAAACTCAATAAGCTTCGTCCCTGGGCAGACGAAATCGGTGTACCAAATTTCATCAATTTACTCGTATTTTAATATTTGCGACCTGTACCGTGCGAATTTGCCGATTTTTGGAGGTCCTTGGAGCACTGGATCTAAACAAGGACCGATTCCAAATAAAATCAATAGATTTTGTCAATGAGCTCATGTGGGTCAATATAACAAAATTCATTAAAATATCTTCGTGTTTGCGACCTGTACTCGTATAGTTGCGACATGTAGCGTGCGAACAAGAATATATGGACAGACAGACAGACAGACGGACGGACATCGTGAAATCGAGAAGTGATTCTGTGCCGATCTTTTTGGTGTTACAAACATCACAAACTTATTATACCCTGTCCACGTAGTGCTGCAGGGTATAAAAAGTTGTACATGTTATGTTTTTTATACAGCTAGATGTGTCTTCAAAAAGACTTTCATTTGATACCCAATTTATCTATTTTTCTTTGCAATTATTTGAGATTTTAACAACGAGATTGAGAATTTATACCTGACTTCTATCAATCCTAATAATTCTGTATAAAAAAATTACAGAACTGACTTTGAAATTTTTACACTAGGGTTTCTTTGCGTGTATGCAAAGTTGTTTTAAAGCTAATAAAATACGTACCTTTATGGAGCAAAAATCCTCTTCTCATTAAGAAAAAATAACAATATGTGATAAAAAAAATAACAATTGTTATATATCGTTTTCGATTCTTTCCATTACCAGCTTGGAAACACCCTGTTATCCTTTAAATGGTTTACATAGATATATTGAAATTAAAAAAAGAAAAACGCAGCTGATTATTCCGTTAAGAAACACCTTTATTAAAAATGGAGACCGCAAAAGTTTTCTTCAAAGCATTATTTTATTTAACAAAAACATTTAATAAATTAAAAAAAATATATATATATTAATAAAAATATAAACTTAAAAACAAAAAAGTATATAACAGAAATTAATAAATTATATTGTTGTTTTTTTATGTATAGTTCCGACTATACAACGCCATATTTTGGGAAAAGAACACTTTTAGTTTTTTTTTGGAATATTTTGGAAAACTTTTTTTAAGTATTTTTTTTTTAATTTGTATCGTACTTTTTAATATGTATTAAAATTTTTATTGAGAAAAATATATTTTTCTTGTATTTAATTGTATTATCTATAAAGTTGTGTTATTCAAATGAAAATTTTTTTTCCAGATTTTTAAAAAATACTTTTTTTAATATTTGAGAAATGGAACAACTTATTTATCATTAACAAAATTTTGGGGCCAATTAATTTATACCAGATTTATGTTTTTTTTTTTCAAATTGATTTTTTTTGATAAAAAGTTTAGTTTTTGTAAAAGGCTGTAAGCGCTTTCTTTTCTAATTTTTTGTTATTTGATAGTTTTTGAATGCATTTTGGTTGCAACAGAATTTCATTAAATACTCTTACCCCTAAGTTCCTTGAAACGTGATTTTAAAATAAATCCTATAAAACTGAAATTTGTTCACATTTTTATTTAATTATTTTGTTAATTCCATTCTTTCTTGCCGTTCGTTTTTATACTATTATTTTTAATTTCATACCATATGATCTTTAAGGGTAAGATATTTTTTTTTGTATATTTACTTTATTTTAAATTTATTGTTAAAGTAATTATTTTTTTATTTTTGTTTTGTTGGTTTGTAAACAACTTGTGCTTTTCTGGACTTTATTTATTATTAAAAAATTAAAAATTTAAATAAAAATTTATAAAAAAAAAATTGAACAAACAAAAAAAGTAATTTAATAAAAAAAATATTAATTAAAAAGGTATATATTTATTATACGTTTTCATCAGAATATATAACTGCCCTTAAAGTATTGGAATTGACATATAAGACTATGTTCTGTATTTCGGTTTTTGGTGAAAGTGAAAATTGTGTAATTAGCAGAAAAGACAATTATTTTTACTTATATTTGCTTCTTTTTTCCTTTTTTTGTATGTACCGTTTTTTAGCTTAAAAATAGCATTTTCTTAAGATTTTTGTGCTTTAATTGCTTTTATTTAATTTTTTGTACAAAAATGCTTTTTGTTCCTCACAAAAAAATATTTCTTCTCTTCACTCTGAACTTTTTTTTAACTGTTTTTCCAAAATCTTTTATTTTGTTTTTTTACAATATTTTATTTTGCGCATCGGATTTTGCTTTTTTTTGTCTTCTCTGGTAATTAGGTTCAAATTTCATTTATAGTCCAAACTAAGAACGAGTTTTGTCTTAAAGATTTCTTAAGTATGGCATTTTCAAACACAATTTCTTACTTAGGAAATAGTCCTTAGATCTGATTATAAAACTGGACCTTAGTTCTGACTATAAAACGTGCCCATAATTTTTTATAAAATTTGGGACTTATAAATAAGCTTTTTAAGCCTTACTGGCTGATATTGATAAACTTTGATACAGTTGGGCATTACAGTTCATATCCATTTTTTAAATAGTAATAGTTCGTTCTTCTAGTTCACTTGTTTATTCGCCATTTTTTTTTTTCATTCTTCATAAGATTAAATTTAACTACAATATTTCCACTTGTTATTAAAAAAATCACGTATCAAATAAAAAAACAATACCAATTGTAATTCAAAAAAAACACCAATGGCAATTTCAAAATTGCATTTGATATTCAAAAATATGAATTGTAACTTCCCAGTAGTTAAAAATACTAGTACGGAACCAGTTATGTACTAGTTTATTTGAACCAGACAACTAGTACGAGTTATACCGTCTCCCCATACAAAAAACTGTAGAATTTAACATAAAGATCTCATAGGCATTGGGGCAACTGTCGCCAAACTCCCACTTTTGTACTAGTTGAAGAACTAGTTTAAAAAATACAATATAAGGACTAAAAATAGGGACAAAAACTGGTACTGATGTCACAGTCGCGGAACCAGTTCTACACTGATTCTTTGGAAATAGTACTGTAAAAGTTGGTTAAGAACTGAATTCTATAGATAAAAAACAAAGTTTTTTTTTCAGCTGTTTCTATTTACTACTTTTGACATCAATTTCCTGCATTCAACATGAAATTCAATTAATTTTTGGTAATTCTTTCGTACTTTCTACTACTATTTACTATTTTTTTACTAAAAATTTAAACAAAACCAGAATTTCAAAAATTTAAATTCAATCTTTTGAAACTAATAGATAAACAAATTGTTTAAAATTGTTTTGGGAAGAAAAGCAGGTATGGTTTTCGGGCATGCCGATTACGTAATACCCTACACCAGTCTGGTTAAAAGCCAACTAATGTTTGGATCTGAAATTCGAATGGGTTAAAACGGACTTGTGTCAAAATTTTCTATAAAATGATAAAAGAAGAGAAAATCGAAAATATAGCCCATATACAGCTATGGACATGGAAATAGGACACTTTTATGTGTTAAGAAACATAATTATTTATTTTGAAAAATAAATCAAAAATAAAATTTTTTATTTCATATACGGGAAGTGTTATTATTGATGATTGTAATGCATTCTTTAGTAAAATAAAAATCCTTCAACTATTTTATATATAAATATTACTAAATATGTATAAACTAATAAAAATACCTGGACTTCTAAATAGGATACATTTTATATTTTTATTTTTTTGTGAACACTCTACAGGTCGCAAATATTAAGATATTTTGATGAAATTTGGTACACCGACTTATGTCGGCCCAAGGACGCCTATTGGTTGAAATCGGTCCATGTTTAGACCTAGTGCCCATATAAGGGTACCCAGTTTTCTTTTTTACACGCTGCAGGTCGCAAATACAATGATATTTTGATGAAATTTGGTACACCGACTTATGTCGGCCCAAGGACGGAGCCTGTTGATTTTGGTTGAAATCGATCCATGTTTAGACCTAGTGCCCATATAAGGGTACGCCCAAAATTTTCTTTTTTACATGCTGCATGTCGCAAATACGAAGATATTTCAATGAAATTTGGTTCGTTGACTCACAAGGTCCCAAGGAAAAAGCCTATTGATTCTAAATAGGATCGGTCCATATTTCGACCTATCGCCCATATGGGCTATATTTTCGATTTTCTCTTTTATGATTTTATAGAAAATTTTGACACAAGTCTGTTTTAACCCATTCAAATTTCGGATCCAAATATTAGTTGGCTTTAAATCAGACTGGTGTAGGGTGTTATATAGTCGGCATGCCCGACTTAAACTTTTTTACTCGTTTTACTACAGCTGTGTTTTTGACTTAACTATACGTTAACTCAGAAAAAACTCAGTGGCCAAAAACGCGTTTAAGACGAAAACTAACATATTACTTTTCGTATGCACGTTAACTTTCAACACGGATAATTATCAACGTTGAAAACTCAACGTATACACATTTTCACATCTAACGTAACTTATTCGCGTTACTTTCTAAAAACTTTTGCTGACGCACGTTCGATTATAACAGAATAATTATAAATATAACCTGTTTAAAATTTTTTTGTACTACAATCGGTTTAACGTATATTTGCTTTAAATACTTAACGTTGATATACAGGAGACAAAATACAGCTTATATTATTTTTTATTTAAAATATATGTTATTGTAGTATTTTAAAAAAATATTAGATTTAAATTTCTCCAACCCAAATCGCCAGAGTTGCCACTTCATTATTAGCCTTTTTTAAAAAAGGCAAAATCGGCTGCCACTGTACAGCCTTCATCAATTATTGGAAAATAAAAATGTAAATTGATTCTAAATACCAGATAAATTCTCTAGTCCTTATCGTGGCCCGATTTTTATTTAAAAAAATTTTTTTTTAACAAAGTTGCCACACAAACTTGAAAATTCCAAAAAAGTCAAGAAAAACCAATTTTACTTGGGAATATAAAATTTATTTGACTGAAATTCAAAAAATGGCCACGATAAGGACTAGTTTTTTTTTGACTACGAAAGAAAAAACCGGATCGAAATCGGTTAACCCACCTTGGCTGTACAGTGGCAGCCGATTTTAAACTCATGGTTGTGAGAAAAACGCGTTTGATGTCTAAATTTAATTTTAAGCTAAGAAAACAGCAAAATTTCACAAAAATTTTAATAAAGAAAAGTTATATCTCCTAGCTTACTACATGTCCTTCAAATTTGGGACGAATCGGTTAATGCGTATTTGATATATTAAACATTATAGTTGTAAAAAGGATGGTAGATATATTACTATACATAATGCTACTCATATTATTTTGTAAAAATGTTATAATTTTGTACATTTTTTAATTTATTTCGGATTTCTTTGCCCATTTTTATATATATTGATTACTTTTATAAATTATATTAAGCCATCAGCACCTGCCCCATCTTACATCTTTTGATGTTTTTATCTTTTTATTCTGCCCTGTTATAAGATATACGATGTCTAATAAAAACAAGTTAATAAAAATGCAAACAAAAAGTGTTACACACAAATTTACCACATAGAGTATTACTTTGGGACAAAAACATATTTTACAAAAAAACATGTGGAAATTTAATTTCTTCGAATTTTTTCGGAGCCTATAGAGAAAAATATACTCCATCCAAATAAAATATAAAATAAATTCGAAAACAAAATTTTTCCTAGAGTCGATACCCCCTTAAAAATATAGTCATATTAGCTGCAATTTTCAAATTACAATTGTTATTTTTTTAATAACAAGTGGAAATGGTTTAGTTTAGGAACTAAATGATTTATAATGCCCAACTCTAAAGCTTGGTTACGTGATCTAGAAACAAAATCTAAGATTTGCCTGTTTTTTATGAGTTATCTCATCAGGTGGTCGAACATCAACTAATTTTATTTAGTACTATTTGTTTAGAAATAGAAGTATGTTGAAATTATGCCAAAGATTTTTTTTCTCGACCATATACAATCTAAATTTAAAACTTGTGAAATCAAAGAACAAAGTGAAGTACAGAACATAGCCGATAATAATTTTTATTTAACTGCCCATTTTTTCGATTTGTCTTTATATGTTTTTGGAAATTTATGTTTGTTTAATACAATTATCTATGCAAATCGTTCGTTCATTTTATAAAAAGAAAAACTGGCATAATAAATTAATAGTATAAGACAAATGAATTTTGAGTGTAAAAATTTGTATAACAGTAATTTTTCATTTTTAAAACATATTTTTATATAAAACACCGTAAGTTGTTTCGATTTCACGTGAAAAAACTGTTATACTCCATATAAAAAAATGATTTTTTACTATAATGAGTTTCACGTGAAAATTGTGTAGATTTTGTTTTCACGCAAATTTAATGTACAAAACTATTATTTTTCTGGTGAAAAGTGACATTTTGTGATTGTGTCTTTCTTATAAAATTAAAAAATTGTTAATTTTTATAATTTAAATTGCAGTTTCTAGCCTATAAATTTCGAGTGAAATTTTTCCACGTGAAAAACAACTTACGGTGATTAAAATTAAAAACCAACGAACATTTTTTTTATTTTTTTAATTTACGTAAACAAAACGAAATAAACATTTATTAAAAACATCCGACATTGAGCTATACTATTGAATTATTGTTAAATTATAATAACAAGGTCGAAAAACTTCATTTTAATTGGTTTATGTTAAAATTATCTTATACTACCAATTTATTTTAAAATTGTGGAAACCCCACAACTTTAATTTAAGGCATTAAGAAGTAACAAACTTTATGCCTTCTTTTTTAATTTTCTGACTTTTGTATTAAATTCTTCTATAGCTGAAATAAAATTTTATAATAATATTCTTAAAAAAATCATATTTTTAATAACTTGTTCAATCATTGTTCCTTTTTTTCACTTACCACTTAAACGTGTTTTTTATGAGATTTTTCTTCGTCTTTTTTAATTATTGCCTTCATGAAAGGCAAGTTAACTATAAGTTAATTTTTATATAATTCCATGTTAAATTTTCACGAAAGGTTTTAATTTTAGTTTTTTTAAGGATGAACTTAAACGTAAATGCAGTATTTAATTTTATGGTAATATTTCAATTTCAACTAACACAGTTTAATTGTTTTTAAACTTTTTTGGCTTATGTTGAATTAGATTTTTAAACTTTAGTATTTAGAATGTTTTCAGTCATAATGTGTTTTTCTTATTTAGGTAATTATAATATAGATAAATGCTTTCGAATTTAAATTGAAAAATGTAATGTTAAAAAATTTTATTGACTAGGAAACTACTAAAGGCTATTGAAAATGTTAATATGTGATAGAAGACGAAAGACTACTTTTAGCGGCTGCAATCACAGTGGGGGATTTTGGAAATATGTTGGAAATTAATCTGCCATTTCATATCTACTGGACCGATTGTAATAAAATATGGTGTAGTATTCTAGCTTAAGTTTTAGATATGGACCTCCTGATTATATTTCTACGTTCGATACATTTCTGTAATCTGCTAGTGAAGACGAAAATGTGGGCTATCTCTCGTTGGTTTTGAAGTTTTTTTATACACGAGCCATCTCATTTTGAGGGCTCAAGGGGCCGTTCTCAAGAGCTCCATGGGGAAAACTTGAGTTTTAATATATCTCAGCTCTAACTACGCCAAATTTCATTACAATCGCTTCAGTAGATAAGAAATGACAGATTTACTTTAAACATTTTTCCAAAATCCCTCGCTGTGCAATCTCTACAAGGTAAAAATCGGTTTAAAAAACGTCCAAAATATTGAACCAATATAATAAACAAAAATATTTAGAGAAAATTAAAATAAATAGGGAAGATAATTACAGTCGGTCATGTTCTACACAAACATTAACAGTGCATAAAAAAGTGGTGAATGTTCTCTCTCCCTTCTGTCACATATCCACATAGAATTTCAACAATCAAAGATCTGAAATTTCGCCCTAAAGAAGTTTTCTTGAGAAATTCTATACAAGAACTACCCTACGGGAAATTTTAACAAACTGTCACCGAACTGGCCCCTTTATATGAAATAGACTGGTCACTTTTACATGGCGTTGTCATAGGAGGTGGAAATTGACCCCTTGTGACATGTCACAAGACAAATCCTAGGACAGGTTACTAAACTCTCAATTTCAGGGACCTGTCCTGGGATTTGTCTTGTGACATGTCACAAGGGGTCAATTTCCACCTCCTATGACAACGCCATGTAAAAGTGACCAGTCTATTTCATATAAAGGGGCCGATTCGGTGACAGTTTGTTAAAATTTCCCGTAGGGTAGATATAGACTTACGTGTCTATTCCTACGAAAAATCTTTAGCTCTTAGTTGTGACTGTTGCAAAGTCAAAATAAATTATATTTATTCAAATTTTTGTTTCAACAGTTCAAACGAATTAAGACCTGGTAGCCACATACATAACATTGACAAACAAAATTTTAATTTTTTAAGTTTCATTGTTGTTTTGTATGGAAATTTGTGACTTATAAGTCTTAAAAATAGTCTTATGACAACAGTCACAACTCATCACAAGTAGGAATAAGCACCTTAGTCATAATAAAATCCAAATATATTTTATTTTAGCAATCTATTATCATGTTTTCAATGCGTTTATGATCTACAAGATTACCATTAATTTTTTTTATAATCGTAATCGTTTTAAGTGTCTATTTTGTATTTATTAAGATGATGATTGCTTGAGAAGAATATATTTGAATCTTGTAAAAACAATTTAGCAGTTTTTTGCTTAACAATCGACTTATTTATCACGACTTAGCGTTTTTTTAATTGACAACTATGAATTCAGGTAGTAGTATAAAATATTATGTACACTAAGGATATAATATTTTGCATTTTTTGCAAATATGTATCAAAAACTTCATGGCAGCAGTTTAGGCACATTACAATACACAGTTACATAACATAGTTGTATTTGTCATGCAGATGTATTAGTGACAGCAAGAAGCATTTGATCACCATATTGAAATATAGAGAAATTGCCCAATCAGAAAAATACAAACGGGAAAGCGGGGGCAAAGCACTTTAGCAGGTAGTACAAGTATTGGCAAAAAGTGGTTTCCCATTCCCAAAATGATAACATCATTAGACAAAAGGACCGGATATAGCTGGACAACTACTGGCTGTGCCAAAATGCTAGCATGTACTGGCAAAGAATTTTTTGTAACTAGTATGACAGTGTTTGGAGGGCAAAAAAAAAAGTTGGTCTTGAAGGAGCTTTCCCACAAACAAAAAAATTGATTTCATAAAACAAAAAAAAATTTAAATTAAAAAAAATCCCAAAAAAAATTTTTTGCTTGCAACCGGATTTGAACACGGAACCTTCTGACTACAAACATTTTTTAACGAAGCGTCAGCATTTTTATAAAATCATTGGTCTACCAGTGAATTGATTTTTGTACGCCTGCTAGCATTGGCTAGGAAGCACTGGCTAGGTAGCACTGGATAAACACTGGTTGCAAACCTTGGCATATCACTCTAAGCCAATCCTTTGCCAGAAAACGCCTTTTTTAAACGCTGGCAAAGCGTCCCAAATGAGTGTTCTGCCAGTCATTTATTTTTAACACCGTGGTTACCCAGTGGTATGCCAGTGCTTTATTTTTTGTACCACTGACGATTTCTGACTGGGTGACTTTCTATGTGTTCTAGGAGTCTAAGCCTTAAAAATATATATAGAATTATCAATAATCCCAGCAAAATCTTCTTTTACCCGGCAATAAGTTTTGTAAGAAGAAATAAAGATAAGTACCTAACCTCGTACTTTTCTATTACAAAACCTTACCGGTTATTCTTTACTTAAATGTGGTTATGAGTAATTGTCTCTTGGTTAAAAGTAACCTTAAAGTAATGAGTTTTTTTATGCTGAATATTAAATTAAAATTTACACGTATTAACATAAAATTTGGTAAATTTAATTTATTAAAAGTTTAGTTCATAAACAAAGGATTTTGTAATAAAGAGGTAATTTGTAGCTTTTCTATTACAAAACCTATTATTTTAAGAAGGGTATGCCAATTGATGTAACTCCTTACCTAGTAACATGTTACTCTTAACTTACAGGTAAGGAGTTTTCAAAAATAATTTTATTTTAGTTCCATAAATTTTTAATAAAAAATTAAATTTATAAAAAAAAAATATAAAACATACAAACGCCTGAATTTGATATCCGAAGTAATGCAAGGGAAGGATATTACTATGTATATTACCGGGTAATATGCATGGTAATTCCCACATATTATCGAAGTTTTGCTAGGATATATTTTTTTCATTCGCAGTAGTAAAAACGTTTCCGCACCAAATGTGCTGAAGTTTGGAAGACAGATTTTAAAACCGATGTTTTTCAATAACTCTTCATGAAATAAAAAATTCTCAATTAATACGAGTATTCGGAATTTGTCAAATTTTTGTATCGTAATAAATTCGAATAGTTTTCAAATTGTAGGGAATTTTTATATTTAGCTGAATATTCATATTTTGAACAATTTCGCTTGGGTTTTAGAAATTGTGCCTGTATTATGAATTTCCAAAATTAATTTTAAGAGTTTCGAGTGAGCTAATTTTTTTTACATATAAAAATCACTTATACAAAATTTGGTGACGATTGGATAAAGAATAGTCGACCCGGAAATCGATTGAAAAGGCGAAAAAACGACTAATGGTGTTTTCTTTTTTGGAAAAAAATGTTGCCTTGTTAAAGTGTAAAATTTTAAAAATGTTACCCTCACCCCAATAAAATGCTACATTTTTCCAATCAGAATAGAACGATAAAATCACTTATTTGCATTTTTCAAAACACATGTGTATGTATATATTGTTGTTTCATGTATATGCAATATTGTTTACGCTAGCTACTACTATATGATAGCCTAGTGGTTGTGATGCTTGCCTTTCGCTCGGGATGGCCAGGTTCAAATCCCAGCCAAGGTGAATTAATTTTTATATACTACTCTCTTTTTCTTTTTTCAATTTAGAAGTTTTCCTCCATATTAAAAAAAAAAATTGTATAATTTTTTTTATTTATTGGTAACGTAAAAACTAGTAAATACTAAATAAAACAGAGCAAATTATTAAAAAACTAAATAAAATTTTATAAAAAAAATTATAAAAAAACATTTATAAAAAAAAATAAAATTTTATAAAAAAAAATAAAATTTTATATAAAAAAAAATAAAATTAAAAAAAAAGTTGTGGTCCAACCGGGGTTTGAACCTGCGACCTTCTGCATCAGAAGCCAGGATAGTACCCCCTAGGCCACCAAGTTGCGAGTTTGTTGGCAAACAACATTGCAGTATATACACATTACTTTGATGAAAAGAAAAAAAACAGGGCAACGCTCTACCCCGTAAATTTTTTGAGGGCGGAAAATGTTGCATTTTTGCACTTTATTAGACAACATTTTTAGAAAATAACACGATGCCCTCTCAGAATATTACCCTTAATTTAGAAAAGAACACAAAAAAGGCAATTCAAAAGCAAAGTGCAAAAAAAATGCAACATTTTTGTCAGAAAAGAAAACACCATAAGTTATTAAAAAAGAATATTGAGCATATCTTATTACCAGAGAAGACAAAAAAGAGCAAAATCTGTTGTATTTAAATCAAAAAATACGGTAAAAAAGTTAATAAAAAAGCAAAGGTAAAAAATTGGAAAAAAACACTCAAGAAAATTGTGAGAAAATTTATTTTTTTATGAGCAAAAACAAAAATATTTTTGGGCAAAAAATCTTTAAAAAAACAATTAAGCTCATAAATAATATAAATAAATAATTTATTTATTTTTGCTTTTTGGACTTTCTGTTTTTTAGCTTTACAATTTAACAATTTTGTAGTGTTTTCATAAAATAAATAAAAAATTAAAATTGTTTTTATAATAAAACCATGATTGTCCCATAAATTCACGATGTGAGATTGAAACATTTTATTATAAGGTTGTGTTTTTTTCCACCAGTTGTAAAATACGCAGTGCATAATTTTTTTAAAATTTTTTACTTCAAAAATTATCATTTAAATAAATTATTTCTTCTTTAATTTAATTTATTAATATATAAATTTGATTTTCAGTTCGATTTGCATTTAGTTTTACTTAAATTAATAATATATAATATATTTTTTAAACTTTTTGGAGACTATCGTGTAAAAAAATTTATACGACAATTTTTGCCGAATTCGACAGAAAAAAACGCCACTCGCGGTACCAAAAAATGCCTTTTGGCAAAAACGACACATTTTTTTGTTAACCGCAATCAGGCTGAATAGCTTTTTCTCAAGATTTTTGAGCTTAATTGCATTTTTAAAGATTTTTTGCCCAAAAATATTTTTTTTTTGCTCATAAAAAAAAATTTTTAAGTGTTTTTTACCTTTGCTTTTTTACCGTATTTTTTTTTATTTAAGTACAACAGATTTTGCTTTTTTTGTCTTCTCTGGTAATAAGATATGCGCAATAAAATGTTTTTTAATAACTTAAGTCGTTGTTTTCGCCTTATAAATAAATGTAAACCAAATTTTCAATCGATTTCTGGGGCAACTTTTCTTTATCCAATCGGCACCAAATTTCATATCAGTAATTTTTAAAAGCATAAGCAAACAGTAACCCCAATCGGAACTGTTAAAATTGAGTTTCATTTTTTTGGATACCTCCATTGGACCTATTAAACCTTACATTTTGGATAGTTTCTTTGTCAACAAAAAACAACCTTTCATTTCATATTTTGAGAAATCTCAAAAAGTTTGATATTTTACAACTGGTCCCGGTGCGGAACATATTTTCTCGAAAATAACCCAAGAAAACTATTTTATTATCGGTACAGCATTGCTCACATTGTAGTGACATGCATTTTTTTTGTGCGCTGATCTGCCAGATTATCGAGGTTTCGATGCAGATGTAATCGCAACCTAAGTCAAAGGTACACGCAGCCTAAATACTCAAAATAATCAGCCTTATTACGGTTGTCGAAGTCGAGAGTAAGTCGAATTTGTTGAAAAATCGAGAAAAACACAACTTTTCAATAATTTTGCAATTGAGTTTATCATAAATAAGAATCCAATCGAAAAACATACGTAATCAGACATTAAGTTATTTACTGTTTCCAATTTAAAGAAAATCATTTTGTATAGAGTCGAAAATTTCGACTACAAATTCGACAACTGTAATCAGGCCGAATACGTCTGTAAATTAATAGTATTACAGTTGGAAACTCTAATGAATGTTGTAGAAAAATTGGTTTATTACGGTGTACCTCATGAGCAGTTGGGAAATAAAACTATGGTGCCCGAAACCTTAACATGTGTACATTATTCATTGTTAAAGAACCAAATCCATTAGACTTGAAAAACACTGCATGACACTAAAAAAATTATTGGAGATCTGACCATCAGTTCTATATATTTCGGACATGCTGATTACAATGGCGTACTTTATTTTTCGATCAATGATACAGATTTTTCGCTAAATGTCTTTAAAGTTTGGCGGTTGTCCAGTCAGTTTTTTACATAAAAATTTTTAAAATTCAATTAATATGAATTTTTTGTGTTAAAATGTAAGCACAGGACCTGTGGCCATATTTACGATATATATGCGATGTGCTAATCTTGATATTTAAATCACTATTTAGCGTTTTATATAGGTTTTTATGGTTTTTTGCTATTTGAGTGACTTTAGTCACCGAATGTACAATCGACCTTAATAAATGTAATGCCTTAGTAAGGAACCAATTAAAAGGAAAATATTTCAATAAAAAAAATGTATTCATCTATAGCGGCCTATACGTCAAAATCGCGATTTTTCAAAAATTTTGTATGGCAGCAAGATTTCCAAGATGTCCCCAAAGTCCAACTTTTAGTATAAAATGGCGTCACCTCTAAAAACTGTTCTTGCAAAATTTCAAGCAAAACAGTTTCCATTTGCAAAAGTTATCGCATTTTATTTTTAAATACTTTGTTCTGATTGGTTGATTTTAAAAACATTGATCAATAATATTGAACGTGTATGTTTGTTTTCCTTTAGTCTCAATGGAATTTATTCTTAGCCAAAAGATTAGTTTTGTTAAATTAAATCCTTATTTTTTTAACCCCCATTAACAATAAAGAAATAACCTATAGTTAACACAAACTGAAAGTTAAAAAATTAAAATTTGTATGGAATTTGACATCTGATTCTAAGTTAGCTCAAACTTTAGGTTAATTTGTTTATTGATAATGGCCCTAAGTGTAATCTACCAGAATATGACTTTTATATTTTATTTCAGATTAATTAAAATTAGGCGTGTACTTCGAGTCGGAAATAGTTTTGGTTTATTTCGGAACGAGTTTATGTATTTTAAAGTTTAAGTGATAATAAAATTGTTTGTGATTACTACGAATAACACAGCAGCCCGGTAATAATTCTCAGGCAATTTTTTCCGAAGTTTTTACATCAATGGTCATAATTTGACACCTCGTAAATGATAGCTAAACTCAAACTTATACAACATATTAAAGCCATTTGACATCCTTATGTCAAGTGGTGATTTCATCATCAGTTATGAGGTGTAAACTTATGACTAGGGCAACCAAAATGAAGCCAATGTTTGTTTTTTTTTTTTTTAATTTGAAAAGACTATGTAGATTGAATATAAGTTCTGATCATGAAAATACGAACATTTTCAGAAACACTGAATATTGAATAGCCTATTTTGTAAATATTGGGTTTTTTCTTTAAATATTAAGCTTATTTTATAAAATTTAATTTTATAAATTTCATAAAAATATTTTATGAAATTTTGCGGATTATTTTTTTAATTTTAATTAACTGCTTATTTTATATTGTTTTTAGAGCTTTTTTTTGGTTGCCCTACTTATGGCCATCGATATATTTTTGTATTTTTCAAATAGAGGCATGATTATTTTACTAATTATGATGTACTTGATTGTACTATGATCATTTTATTTTAAGTGCGATATTATTTCGTGTATGTTCCAAAATACGAAAAGTTTTAATTTTCACCCCAATTAAGTTTAACCGAAATGTTCTTTTGCTTTTAATGCTTTTCAAATGTTTTATAATTTTTTTAAGTTACTGTGCCGTTTTTTAAGCTGACCATTAATTTATTATTTATATAATCCATAAGTAACACCAACGATTTAAACAACTCTAAAGCAGAGTTTTTAGGAGTTTTAAAGCGTGTTTAATTAAATAAAGACCAAAATTTATAACGAGAAAAAATTGTTTTTGTTAATAAAATTGGTAATGACTGCGAAAATTCGTTTTCAGTATAACCAAATTTAACAGAGCTACCAAATTTGTTAATAAACATTTGGTAGTTCAATTAAAATTTAATTTTAAATGAATAAACCAAAACAAACAACACTTAAAGTGAGGTTTTCGTAAATTAAATAAAAATTGAAAGCAAACAAAATATGATTTGTTTTTGTTTAATAAGTGTGACTGACAGTGTGAATTGGTGGCAAAGTCCAAATTAAAAAATTGTGTATTTTACGGAGTCTAAAGCTAAAACAACTTTAATGTTAAACTTAATTAGGAAGTAACCGAATATTTTTTTTATTCTTCTTCATAATTTTCCAAAAAAGCTTTGAATTTTCTTTAATTATTTTTTTTTTATATTAATTGTAAAGAATCATTATTTTGGAGAAAGTAAAATGAATATTTTATATTAAAAATTTTTATACTTAAATTAAAATGTTTGTGGAAATAGTATTTCTTTAACTTTAATCTGTTCTATTCTACACGACCATAAAAAACTCGGATTTTTTAGTTTTTTTTTTGCAATTTCGCATCACAGAACATACACATTTCTTATGATTTAAGTCTTTTGTTAAGGTGTTGTGTTAACGTTCGATAATTATATTTGTAGTTATATTGTTTTTAATTATTAGTTTTAACGTATTGACACTACTTTTTGTCTAACCTTGAATTGGGTTACAATTATTCTTTAATAAATTGCTTTAATAATTAAACAAAAACAAATTATAATATATATTTAATAAACTAAAAAAGTTTAAATAAGCCACTCAATTATGAATTCAGTAATAAATAAATTATTAATGATACATATACTTATCACAAACGTAAAAGTTCGAGATTAACTCATTTTCAAACATTCAAATGATTTGAATGGTAAACTTTGTATAACAAAAATGTACTTCAACAATGCTTTAGCATTTATTTCTTAAGTTAGATTCATTTTGTTCCGAGAAATTCCATTTCTCTTTGTTTTTAAAATATCACAGTTTAGTTCCAGTAGATGGTCTAATTAAATAAAAATAAATTTTGGGTTTTAAAATATCACAGTTATTTCAGTTCGTTTTAAAAATTTTTTTTTAATTCAAAATAAATATAAAATTAAAATATTTGGTAGGGTTTCTTTGTTTTAAAGGGTTAATAAAATTCTTTTGTTGTTTTTTTTTAATTTCTTTTCTTTTTTTTTTATCAGTTTAAGTTTTATTTATATTTAGAGATTATCGTAATAATTAAATTTGTCCTCAACATGTTTCATCTCATATACTCTGAAATAAAGAAATATCATGCTTAAAATTATAAGTTTCAATAACTTGTTGTTGAAATTACAATTATGTACTGTTTTTTTATAATTGTTTTGAAATGGCTGATTTACTTAAGCTAAAACAAAGTCTAAAATGTTTTATGTTATTCGGGGATATTTTTATAGCCAATAATTAAGTACAAATAATATATATAAAACATTTTAATATAACGGATAAAAGGGGGAAGAGACTTAGATATAAGATGGGTCTCTCGCACTAAAGGAAGTGCTAATTTCTACTGCATTTTTAGAAGCATCCCAGCAGAAATTACTGCTTGCTCGGAAGCAGTTTTGTCAGGGAAAGTTGAGCAGTGAAGCGATTGCATTATTGATGATATCCTGCCTGATTTTTGTTCGAGATAGCTCGCGTGAAAGCACTTGTTTCAAGATCCGAAAAGGCATGAATTCACTGCTTTTAATTAGTGCTCCTGTTTTTCTTTTAAAATGTCGATAATTAATGCCTTCTCGGAAGTGCATATTATAAAGCTTTTGAACTATTTAAAATCATGCCTTCTCAAAAGCACAATATTCCTGCTTATTTTTCCGTGAAGAGAAAATGCCTCTTATTTTCAGTAAAACTTCTTATTATCATTAAAATAACTTTTTTCTTTTAAAAAATTTTGATAAAAGAACCGCAAAAATATTTAAGCAATCAAAATATATTGCTCATTTCATGCCTTTTTAAAAAGCGCAGCAAAAAGCGATGTAAACAATTAATCAACTTAGGCCTTTAATTTGTGCTGTTTACGAAGCTATACATTTCTGAAGCGGTAAAAGGAGCAGTAAGGAAGCAGTAAACGTTTTTACTGCTTCCACATTTTTGCTGGGATCTTCTTTTATTGCGGCTATATGACATGATTTTTGTTCGCGATGTCCCACTTAGAAGCAATAAACTACAACAACAGCAAAAACTCTGCTTTCTTCTAGTGCCTTTTTAGAAGGAAGAGTACCGTGTCTATTTTTGCTGGATATTGTCATACATTTTTCATATATTTCTAATATGCGATCGAAATGCTATATTCCCGTAATTGAGTTAAAATTATTTTAATGTCTTAATAAATAATAATTGCTATCGAAAAAACTCGCTCAGCAATAATTTGGCTCCTACTTTAGTCAAAGCGAAAACAAATTTTATCAAACATAACCAAATTTATTAACAAAAATTCGGCAAATTTTGATATAAATTGATAAAATTATTCACATATCAAAACCATACTCCAGTTTTAAACTACGTCAAGGTAGATTCTCATGACAAAATTTAGTGCCGAATATTGTATTTTTGGCAGCTAAAAACAGGAATACAAATTTTAATAACAAATTGTTAATTTGTCAAAAACTACTAACGAGCCGCATTTGGCGGCCTTGGGCATTAGAAGGTTAATTGCACAAATATAGAAAAACTTTACACTTTAGTATGTACATTCTTTCTTAATTTTTTTTTAAAGAAAAATCACTGAAGTAAAAATAACTGAAACTAAATAAGTTCTTTTGTCGAACGGAAATTAATAAAATATTGAATTAAGCCCTAGTTTATGTATTACGAAAATACTCTAAACGAAAGCAAAGTAACGAAAATTTGTTTTTGTTTCCCATATATCTTTGACGAAAGTGATTGTCAATTTCTTTCGTTTAGACTATTTTCGTAATAGATGAACAGGCCCTAAGTTGATTTGAGGGGTCTCATATCTTAAGTATATGTATAAGGTGAAGAAATGTTAGAACCAAACAGAAATATGCGTATTCAAGTTTTTTTTATTAACTAACAAAGTCTTGAAAATTTTTCTAAGTGCTTTTGTCAAAAGTCATGATTTTTTCAATTTTTTTAGCAAATTTGTTTTTATCTTGATCGTTTACACTGCATATTTTTACATTTACGTGCTGATGTTTGGCTAAGGCATTTTTTTTGGATGGCAGTTTAACTTGGATTTCATGTTTATTAATACAGCATTTAGACTGAGCAAAAATCACCTAGTTTTTGGCTCTTGCAATAAAATTTAAATATATTGTAGAGGTGAAAACTAGCCCATTTTATGTTTTTTTTTTGGTTTATTTCGTTTTATTTGAAAGCAAATTTAGACATATATTGTGGCAAATGAAAGGTATTTTGACGCATCTAACGATATATAAAATATTTCCAAATTTTTGTTATTAAATTTATATTTTTTCGAAAAGCACATTTGCATTGTAATGTGTTGTTGGTTAATATCCAATTTTACATATGTATTAATGCCTATTTACTCCGTTTTTATAAAGCAAGCGGAATAATTCCGCCTGAAGAATTTGTTATTGTAACAAATACAGAATTTACACAATACGTCTGGAGGAATATTTCCGTTCGCTTTATAAAAACAGGGGGCTAATTTAAGGGAGGGGTCTGTTATCATCCGGCTTTTAGGCTCCCGTCCTTGAATAGCTTTTTTCTATGTATTTCAAATATTTCAACTAAATGACAACCATAGGCAATACTGGTATCAAAAAAAAAAAATAGTTTCCTTTCTTTTCTTTTCCCCTACAACATATCCAAATTTCATAGGAATCTGGAGGAACCAATCAACGACCCTTTTTGTGGCTGATTTTTACTGGAATTTTCTGCAAATGTAAACATACAACACTACTGCGATTTACAACATTTGAACCTGTTGACGGATTTTCTCATTTTCAATACCGAAATAATACGCAAAATTTCAGAATTTTATCAAATATATTCAGAAACCCCGCTTACTTTTTGGAATCCGAATGCCGATTGACTTTTCAATTCATGACTTCTCCATTTAGGCTTCAAAAATAGTAAAAAAAAAGTGCAAAAAATATCAAAAACATTACTTTCTTCCTTTTTGTTTTGGTAATAAGAAAAAAATATTACTCCAAAACTTCATCGGGCTTATTACGACCACCGTAATAAGCCCGATTTTCTAATACCAGTATTCAAATTGACAAAGTGTACGCTAACTAACTTTCTGCTTACTTTTTTACACACAAATTTCCATAAAGAAAAGATGACAGCTAGTTAGTTAGCATATGCATTTTCATTCTGAATACGAGGGTAAGCGTTTAGAAATATGTTGGCTGAAGAGGATCAAGAAAATAGTCCGTATTTAAGGCCCATATAACGTCAATTACAAATGGTATAACAAACTGACATTTATTTGAAATGTATTTTTTACATTAATGAACAAAAGAATATTTAATATAAATTTTTGTTAAAG
The DNA here is from genome assembly GCA_949987735.1 of Leucophora obtusa. Classification (NCBI taxonomy): domain Eukaryota; kingdom Metazoa; phylum Arthropoda; class Insecta; order Diptera; family Anthomyiidae; genus Leucophora; species Leucophora obtusa. The sequence continues at coordinate 360,749,059 of OX465295.1, forward strand.
AAAATTTTAAATTTTTTTCCCAACTCCGATAATCTAGCAGTTAGTTTTAATTTTTAGTTCAAGTTATGTTTTCGAAATTAATTTGAATTTTTTTATTTTGTACTTAAATATTGACTATAGCAAGTGATTTTTAAAAACATTTAACCGAAAATGTTTTTAACGTCAATTATGTGGGTTTTATTCTGTATGATAAATATTTGAAAAATAAAACAGTAAACATTTTTCTTTTTTTTATCTTAAATTTACAAGATTGATTATTATTATTTTCTTTAATGTATGAATAAACAATAATCTATTTCTTATTTATGTGTTTGTCAAAAAAAAAAAAAAAAATATTATACTACATAAAAAATGTATGTTATTTCATAGAGAATCCTAAGAAAAAGGAAGCAAAATAGAGAAAAGGGGAAGGAAGAAAAGTTGATAGTTTAAATTGTCAAATAGTAAAAATACAATTTATAAAATACAAATTAAAAAAATGAAAAGTTATTTAACTTATTGCAGGAGTCATTACTTTGTCTGATATTATTATACTTAGTAAATTGATTTTTGTCACTTTTTTGTTTGTTTGTTTTAAGTAAATAGAATAATTTAGACACTTTTTATGCTTAATATATAAAAATTTTAATCACTTAATAGAGAAAGTGTCACAAAAATACTAAATTTCTAATAGTTTAGATTAAAAATTAAACAAAAAAAAAATAATAATAAACTTTTTTCATATATGTAGTAGTACTTTCTGTTATATATGATTTTTTAATTAAATTTTCTTTTTGGAGTGGGCATGCAACTATATTAATGCTCTATTAATATTTAAGTGATTTGATTTTTTTCTTTTGGCATTACTCAATGCTTTTATAATTAAAGGTTGCAGCAAACTGTATCATCATCATTTTCATCGGCACGCACAGCGTTATAAGGGTGTTTAAGTTTTTTCATTCTGTTTTTGTTTATTTCTCATACTTAATAGTATCCTGTAGAGTTCGAGTAGCTTTGCTGATATGACTGGGTGTCTATTTAAATGAAGAAAAAAGAAGTGTGTTTTTCGCCAGGCATAATAGTATAATGGTTAAGATTTTTTTTTAATAATAAGGAAATTGTTATCACTTTTTACTATAATAGTTCTGGACAGATATTACGGACATAAACTTAGTTTTTACTATATTGAAATTATAAAAAAAAATTACTTACCATAACCAGCATATGCACGTTCATCATAACTTTGTTGGGCATGTTGTGAATAATCTGCCTGAGATGTACTATAATCAACGGCTGGAGCTCCATACTGTTGTGTGTAGTCCTGTCCATACGTTTGATAACGTGTGTCTTGTTGAGCATATGTCGTACTGAAAAAGAAAATTACACATTATTTTACTCTAATATGGAGCAATTAAAAGATTTCGTATTTTAGAATCTCTATTTTAAAAGATGTTTTGTGTGATTTTTTTGTTTGTGTAGAAATTGGTTTTGCATGAAAAAAACCTGGTGATTAGAAAAAAGCTGTTAACAATTACAGTTATGGACATGGAAATAGGACGACACTTTTATATTTTAAGAAACATAATTATAATTATATTATTATTATATTAGTAGCGAAAGCCGAAAATGCGCATTCTGCCTTGCTGGTCTTATCGAATTTTTTCAATAATTTTTATTCTTTGTAATTTACTTGTAAAAATTGTATCATCTTTCTTTGATTTGAAAATAATTTAAACAGAAAGTGATATTAATTTATGATCTTGAGTCAAACTAAAATAATAACATTCATTTATTATTTACGATAAAATTCTTTTAAATCGGTTAAAAATATAGCGGTAAAGTTTATTATCTACAGGGTGGCGCAAAAGTAATGTCATAATGTGAATGTGCTTGAATTTTTGCAAATGGCGTCAAATGTCATTGTGCTTTGACATCTATATTGTAGATAGCTAAAGAATTATTTGACAACAAGCAATGGAGCGATACATACCTGAAGAACGTGGAGTTATTGTTACTCCTTATTTGACCAATTTTCGGTTTGTTGTTTTAGCGCAAAAATCATAATGAGCGGGGAAGCCCATTTCCATTTAAGTGGTTATGTTAACAAACAAAATATGCGTTTCTGGGGCACAGAGAACCCACATGAAATGCAAGAAGAGCCATTGCATCCCCTCAAAGTGACTGTTTGGTGATGTTTTGCGAGCAACAATGCAAAATGCCGTAAAACGAGCACAAATGTGCATCAACTCGGGAGGTGGTCATTTGACCGATATAATTTTTTCAACTTAATTTTACATTTTCAAAAAAAACTTTTCGTGAAAACAGAACTCATTTTTTTCATTTCTAACAAAATGGTAGGCAATTCACATTATGACATTACTTTTGCGCCACCCTGTATAAAAAATATAAATAAAAGGATACGGTTTTTTCTCATATTCACAACAAACTGATTTCGCTTCAAAAACTAAGATACAATCCAATGATTTTCAATCCTGAAATGATTGTTACAAACTGCAATCCAATTGTATTACGGGTTTATTTCGGGTAAAAAATTTGCGAATAAGGTGAGTAATAACAATCAATTAGGGTTTTTCTTTTCCCGGACTTTTTCATTTCCCGGGACAGCGGGATTTTTTTCTGAATTTCCCGGGATCCCGGGTATTCCCGCTCATTCGAAAATAAATAAATCCTACATACGTTGTATTGGAAAAACTCGATTTCTAATACAACTCCGTCCGACAAAGTTAATTTTTTGGTTGTACCCATGAGAAAATTTACTTAATATATTCTGAAAGCAGGGCTAAATATAAAATATCCATGTCTTCCACTTTTTCTAGATCAATTCGTCTAATGGTTTAAATCGCAAATTAATATTGAGGTAATATATTTATATGGAAGGCCGTCTTAATTTTAAAAAAACTCTTAGAAATAACTGAATATTAAATCGCGTTTTAAACGGTTAAACGAATTAATAAAGACAAAGTGGTATTTTATTTCTATCTCTTCTTTTAGGACATATTGGAATTGTTCATGGGTGCAAACTTGTGTCGGACCAGTTTTATAGTCAGAACCAAGATCGATTTTTTACTTAAACATTTCTTAAGTATGGAATCCAAAAATTTCTATTTCCAGATATTTTGTTTCTATGGAGATTTTCAGAATAATTTTTTTAAAAAAGTTAAATTGGCTTAAATCTTTTTATTAAAATAGAATATTAAATAATTTTTTAACTTTAATTGGTATTTTTTGGTTAGAAATTTTTAAAAATAAATTCCCAGCCAGCAATTTCGGAGCGCTCATAAATAAAAAAATATCTGATGCATTATTTAAAACATAAATAATTTTTAAAAAATACAATTAAAATAAAGGAGTAGCAATTGAAATTTAAATGAAATTATTTGAAGTAAAAAACACTCAAATTACTTATATCAACTGAAAATACGAAAATATTTTTAATTTTTTATGCACAGGCTCTTTGGAGATATTTGGAACTGAAATAATGATGTTGAAATGTTGTATATATTGCTTTACTTGAACAAAGATCATCGTTTTAAAGAAAAAAATTTTTTCTGAAGTACGAGTATTTTTATTGGTAACTAAACCAAATTCAGCTGACATTCAAAAACAATTTGGCCTAAATAATATTTTTTTTATATTGTACTAATTCAGTTTATTAAATTTTAAATCGTATTTTTTATTTTAAATATTTTCATTGAAATTGATTTCAAAAAAATTAATGCTTTAAATTTAAATAAAGCTTCCAAAATTGCAATATATACTAGCTAGAACTTCTATAAAAGAATAAAAAAATCCCGGGAAATCCCGCATGAAATTCCCGGGATTGCGGGATTGGAAAAAGGGCGGGATTCCCGGGAATCCCGTCCCGGGAATTCCCGGGACATAAACCCTACAATCAATGGATTTTGGGCGGAAGTAAAATAATTCAAACCCTTCCAAAATCTGTACATCATTGTTTTTAACAACAAATTGAAAATCAGCTTTTTCCCTTCATTTCAGAAATACAAATATTTTCCCCGTATGAAAAATTCTTCAGATTCTTACTTTTTTCTATAAAATTTCTTACTTTTTTCTATAAAATAATCAGATTCAGAATTAACAAAAAATAACAGTTATATTCTGAAGATTTTTTCCATGGATAATTTTTCTATAATTTTATCTGATTATTTTTCTATACAAGCGCAATCACAAAATGCTATAATTTTCAATGAAAAAATCCCAGTTTCTAAGAAATCTTTTCTGTGGAATGCCCTCAAATTCTCATAGCCATTTCTTTCGGCAATAGCTCAAATACTGAGAACTGAGTCTGTGGATTATCTATATGAAAAATTCCTTAGAATCTGAGTGATTTTCTATTAGGAAAAAGTATTTTAGAGTATTTCTATATAAAAAGTCCTCTTAATCAGAGGGCTTTTCGAAAGAAAGATAGCCTTGGAATCTGATGGTTCTTTTATATGAAAAAGTTCTCAAAAGCTGAGGGATTTTCTATTCGAAAGAGTTCTCAGAATCTGAGGATTTTTGCAAAGAAAAACGTAGTCAAAATTTTAGGGGTTTTCTGGGAAAAAAGTCCTTAAAATCGGAAGGGGTTTCTATATAAAAAAGTACCCCGGATCTAATCCATTTTCAAAAAAAAAAAATACAAGAGAAATTGTATGTTTTTCTATCAGAATCTCAAGACTGTTTCATATAAAAATCTTTAGATTTGGTAGACTTTTTCTGTAACTGAGGACTTTCCTACTGCAAAAGTATAAAATCTGAAGACGTTTCCATTTAGAATACCCCTCAGAATCTAAGGACTTTTACTGATAGGAAGACCTTCAAATTCTTTGGACTTTTTCTTATAGAAAACCTTTTAGATTCAGAGGATTATTTCCTGTAGAAAAATCCTCAGATTCCTTAGACTTTTTCATATAGAAATACTCGTAAATACTCAGAACTTCTTAGGGGAATTCTTCTAATAAGAAGAAACCATCAAATTCTATAGAATTTTTATGAAAAAAAAACTCTTAGATTTCTGTAGAAAACTCCTCAGATTTTGAGGACTTTTTCCCCTAGAAAACCGTTTAAGTTATTTTGAAGATTGTAGTATCGTAATATTATCATTAATTTTCATTATTAAATCATTTATTAAAGTTACATGTATTCTTATCTATTTTTCAATAAATAAATTTAGATCTAATAAAATAAAAAAAATTTCATTATTAGCGCGGTTTTTTGCAATTAAAAAATACCTAATATCAAAGTTAAACTGCAAATATTTTACCAATGTAAAGAATGGTAATATACCTTTTTTGTTCAGGTAATTTAACAAAAATATATAGGTGATTTTTCGAACATAAAAGGAAATTACCTATTTTTTATTGTAATATTGCCTTAAAACATAGCAAACTCTATGTTGCCTTTGCAAATAGGTGATATCACCCTATAGTTTTAGGCAATATTACCTACAGTTTTTTGTGTGTGAACGGGAAATTTTATTATTGACGATTGTAATTCATTCTTTATTTAAATAAAAATCCTTCAACTATTTTATATACAGCTATGGACATATAATTGGAACAAATTTAAATTGCGCATAAATTTAAGTATTTTCCAATTAAATATATTTAAAAATGCAAGTTTTATATCTTCTGATTGTTGTTGAAAAAGATGTTTGTCTTAATAGTGCTCAAATGTTCCATTATGTTTTGCTTATTCTTTACCGTTATCATTTTTGCGTTAACAATGCTGACTTAAAGTGGACATATAAATGGCACAATTTACTTAATATAGGCAGTAGTCGTGTAGATTTAATTTAAAGCAATAAACATTTTTCGTAGTTCAAAAATAAATATAAAAAGTTAAAAATTTTTTAAAATGGGATCAGGAAAACATACCACAGGTGAGGAAAGGCGGATCATATGGAAAATGTATGAAGATGGAAAAAAGTAGCGGAAATTGCTGAGATAATGCAAATTTCTCGCAAAAAAGTCTACAATGCAATTAATTCTTGTGTTGAGGATCGCGATATATTGACTAAGGGTAAAATGCGGAAGCCAAGGCCACGAAAAACAGATGAGCGTACGGAATCAGCTATAGTACGAATGGTGAAAATTGATCCATTCAAGTTATCGAGGCCGATAGCATCGGATATTAATGAAAATTTTAACACGGAAATATCAAGCAGACTTGTCAGAAGAAGACTAAACGAGGCAAATTTGTTTGGGCGCATTTCAAGAAAAAAGCCCTTACTCTCATAAAAAAATATTTCAAAACGACTAACCTTCGCCAGAACCCATAAGGAAAATCCCATTAGTTTTTGGAAAAACGTGTTACGAAACAAAAATTAACAGGATAGGACCAGATGGCAGAATCTTTGTTCGTCGTCCTGAAGGCCAAGAGTTTAATCCTCGGTTCACTCAGAAGACCGTAAAACATGGAGGTGGCAGTATTATGGTTTGGTGTGCATTTTCTTGGCATGGCGTAGGACCGCTTATAAAAATCAATGGAAAAATGGACAAGTTTCAGTATTTAGATATTTTACAAAACCATATGGAGCCATATGCCTTCAACTCCATGCCAATAAAATGGAAATTCATGCAAGATAATGACCTCAAACACTCCTCCAAACTAGTAAAAAAATGGTTTTGTGCGGAGAAGATTGATGTTTTGGATTGGCCAGCCCAGAGCCCTGACTTAAATCCAATAGAGAACCTGTGGAATGAAGTCAAGGTTGAAATCGTCAAGAAAAATTACAAAAATATGGACGAACTGTAGTCGGCCACACAGGTGGCTTGGTATACCATCCCCAAAACAAAATGCCAAAAACTAGTGGAAAGTATGGGTCGCATGTGCGAAGCTGTCATCAGAAACAAAGGCCACAGCACTAAATATTAACGGTAAAATATTTGTACATACCAAAAAATTTAACAAATGCAATATTAAAACCATTTCTACTCTTTTTTTAAGATGGTGCCATTTATGTGTCCAGCTCATTTCAATGGGTTTTTTTTCATAATGATAATTTTTTATTTACATTAATGAATTTCAATTAAAGTATATAGCAATATTAAATGTGCATAATAAACATTTGGAAAAAACAAAAACTTGTTGGTTATTAATAGTATTTGCAATATAGTAGCATAAGAAAGAATTCATGGTAAAATGTGCCATTTATATCTACATAGCTGTATATTGGTAAATATGTATAAACTAATAAAAATACCTGGACTTCTAAATAGGACACATTTTATATTTTTACAAAAAACCGTACATTTTTTGGGTTTTTAAAAAATTGTTTATTTTTTTAGCTTTAATATTACACTAATATTTTGTGCTGTATGCATTATTAACAATAACCGCTTCCATCTTCTTTGCATACTCTCAATTAATCTCTGGCATCTTTCTTTTGGTATAGAATACCAGGCTTCTTGAATACCAGCCAAAATTTGTAATTGTTTTGCGAAACTTTTGTTTTTACATCATTCCATAGATTTTTCTATTGGATTAAGGTCCGGACTTTGGGCTGGCCAGTCCGAAACAATTATTGCAAGTGTCCTATTTGTTATTGTAAAAACCCATCCTTCACTATCTTCGACGAATGCTTCGTATCATTGTCTTGCATAAATGTCCACTTAACTGACATATTTTCATAGACAAATAGCTCCATAACATTCTTAAGAATGCTCAAATATTGAAACCTGTCCATTTTGTCCTCTACTTTTATGATAGGCCAAACACCACGCCGGAAAAAAGCCCCCCATACCATAATATTACCCCCACCGTGATTCAAGGTCTTCTGAGTGTACTTAATGTTTAAAGCCTGGTTTTCTTGGCGGTGTACAAATGTTCTACCATCTGGTCCGACACGATTTACCTTCGTTTCATTGCTCCAAAGCACATTTTTCCAAAAGGACAATTCATTTCCTTTGTGGGTTTTGGCAAAATCAATACGTTTCTTAATATTTTTTCTTGAAAGAAGAGGCTTCTTTCTACTTATTCGTCCAAATAAGTTTGCCTCATTCAGTCTTCTTCTTACTAACCTGTCTGACACTTGAACGTTGAATTTTTCCCTGATTTCATTATTTATTTGACGGGAGGACATAAAAGGGTTAAGTTTGCTTTTGCGTACTACAGTCCTGTCCATATAAGTTGTTGTTTTACGTCGGATTGGCTTACGTTCTTTATTTTGCGTATGATATTTCTTGTCGGCAGCACATAGACGAATAGCATTGTATACCATATTTCGCGAACACTTTAGTATTTTAGCAATTTCAGTTGGAGATTTCATTTCGTTGTGGAATTGAGATATAAGTCTTCGTTTTTCTGGATTACAATGTTTTCCACGTCCCATATTGGTATAATTAGAAAATAATTTACTTATTTCAAACGCAAATTATGAAAAGAAAATTATTACTAAGTGCATCGAGTAAAATTTTGACAATTATTGCAAGTGTCCTATTTTTATGTCCAAGTCAAATATGAACAAACCCAGCAAAAAAATACCTGACCAAGATCCGTAAAATCACCTATATTGTTCGGCACGAATGCGTTCAAATTGAGGTGAAAAAGGCATTTTTTTAACATTGGCTTGTCGTAGGAGGGAAGGTGTTTATGCTACTTTAAGTCTGCTTTGCACGTCATAAAAATGAGTGCTTGGATGTTCTTTTTTATATAGGAAAGCAATTCATTTTTTTTACTATCTAAGGAGAGATGAAAAGTAACTTCTTGGGAATGCATTCAAAAGTCATAAATATCACTTCTTAATTATATATTTGAATGCATTCCCAAGAAGTTACTTTCATCTCTCCTTAGATAGTAACAAAAATGAATTGCTTTCTTATATAAAAAAGAACATCCAAGCACTCATTTTTATGACGTGCAAAGCAGACTTAAAGTAGCATAAACACCTTCTCTCCTATGACAAGCCAATGTTAAAAGAATGCGTTTTTCACCTCAATTTGAACGCATTTGTGCCGAACAGTATAGGTGCTTTTACGGATCTTGGTCAGATATTTTTTTTTTTCTGGGAAGTAAAAAAAGTTTTTAATTAATGGCATTTTGGAAGTCATTTAAAATACGTTTATTGGAAGTAAGAAATCAGCATATATAGCTACTTTATATGCAGTGAAAAATGCATTCTTGTAGAATGCATTCGTTTTTTTTTTGCTGGGAAGTAAAGTAATTTTGTTGTAAATATTTGCATGTTTTAAATATTGCAAAGTTTTATATATAATCTGAGACTACCTGACTACAGTTTACTATAATTGAAAAGAAATATAATTATTGCTTTATAATTATTAAGAGAAATTCATGAAGATAATTTTGTATGAAGTGTCCTGTTTCTATGTCCATAGCTGTATGTATGTAGGTACTAATCTTCCAAAATATAGTTTAGGCAAGAATTGATTAAATTTACGAAAATTGTTCGTAACTAAATTTAAATGCCTTAAAATATATAACACTTAACATTAATTAATTTAATGAAAACGACTTTAATCGGATTGGAAATTTCCTCATCAAATCCGATCATGTAAGGAAACGTGTTGCAAGTGCCCTTCTTATGTCACAGTTATTTTATGCTTTGGAAGTATTTACGGGTACCAACAGTAATTTTCTTAGACGTCTTCATCTTACATTTAACGGTATTATGAGATACTTTTATAAATTGGGTGTTAGAGAGACATATTATGTCTGTTCCCGTACTTTACCGAAATTACACAAACTAGCCCAAAGGCGTTCCCGTACTCAAAATTGCGTGTAAATTGTTGTTTGGGCTGTTATGGGTTCCCGCGGGTACCCGCGGTAACGTACGGGAACGCACATATTCTCTAACACCTTTTCTTTATATTTTCCTTTATTAGATTTTGTTGGGTTTTCTTTTGAGAATTTTATAAAATTAAGAATGCTACTGTTTTACAACATAATAAAGTGGAATTGTCCTGGTTACATGTTTAAAAATTTTAAATTCACTAGATTGAGTAGAAACCCTCAGATTGTTTTTCACCGCATAAATTCATCTATGTATGAAAGATCGTTTAATGTCAGGATAACTAAAGTTTGGAATTCGCTACCTAGGCATCTAAAACATTTTGCTTTTTTAAATACTACCCAGTCAGAAATCGCCAGTGGTACAAAAAATCAAGCACTGGCATACCACTGGGTAATTACGGTGTTAAAAATAAATTACTGGCAGAACACTTATTTGGGACGCTTTGCCAGCGTTTGCAAAAAGCGTTTTGCCAGTATGTGTTTTACAAAAATTTCGGTGGTTTATAAAAAAACCACTGGCAAAGAATTGGCTTAGAGTGATATGCCAAGGTATGCAACCAGTGGTTATCCAGTGCTACCTAGTCAGAAATTGCCAGCGGTACAGAAAGCGGTACAGAAATCGATACAATGATTTTATAAAAATGCTGACACTTCGTTAAAAAAAGGTTTGTAGTCAGAAGGTTTCGAGTTCAAATCCGGTTGCAAGCAAAAAATTTTGTTTTTATTTTTTTTAATTTAAAATTGTTTTTGTTTTATAAAATCAATTTTTTTGTTTGTGGGAAAGCTCCTTCAAGACCTTCTCCCAACGCTGGCATATTAGTTACAAAAAATTGTTTGCCAGTACTAGCATTTTAGCACAGCCAGTAGTTGCCCAATTGTTATCACTCATTTATGTGTTTAGCCAACAAATATTATATGTCTCGTTAGCTCAGTGGGTAGAGCAATCGTCTGCCAATCTGACGGCCTGGGTTCAAATCATTGCAGGACGAAAAAAATACATATGAACTTTTTTTAAATTTTATTTTGGCAAATATATTTCCAGACCACCTATTTATTGGTTTTGCCAGCGTTTTGCCAACGTTTAAAAATTTTGTTCCTCCAGTGTTTTTCCGGCGCTTTTTGAACAGCCGTCCGTTGGCTAATGTTATCATTTTGCGAATGGGAAAGCACTTTTTACTAGTACTTATACCACCTGTTAAAGTGCTTTGCCACCGCTTTCCCGTTTGTTTTTTTTTTTTTTTTTTTTGACTGGGTACTTTAAAACGGCATTCACACCTAAATTTTAAACACGTGTTTAGCTAAAACACGTATTTTAGCTAAACACGTGTTTAAGAATTAGGTGTGAATGCAGCCTAAAACGCAAACTAGGGCAGTATTTCCATGCATATCACCTTCTCTAAAAGTCTGATAATTCAAGAATACGTTTCCCAATTTCTATTATCTACATTTCTCTTATCTACATTCTTCCCCTCATTTTTATTCCCGGTGAAAAATGCTCATACACGCTCAAGTATGTTAATTAGGGCAAGTCAATTTTTGAGACAAGAAATCGCAGGGAAAATATTCTACGAAGAATTCTAAGCAACTTTGCCCTAGAAACCATAGGTCTAAAATGGATTTCGAGCTTGCGGAAATTCCAAAATATGTTTTAAGTAGAGCTTTATGAGTTTAAATAATGAGTTTTATTAATTATACCCTGCACCATTATTTGGACAGGGTATAATAAGTTTGTGCTTATGTTTGTAATTTCAAAAAATATTGGAACTAGACGCATCTTTAAGTATACTGATTGATTCAGGCTAACATTTTGTTTCGATGTAACGATATACGTCTGTCCGTCCGTCTGTCCATATATTCTTGTGCGCACGGTACAGGTCACAAATATTAAGATATTTTTACAAAATTTGGTACACTGACTTATTTTGGCCCAGGGACAAACCCATTTGATTTTGGTTAAAATCGATCCATGTTTAGACCTAGTGCCTATACAAAGGGTCCCCCAAAATTGAATTGTTTACACACTACAGGTCGCAAATACGAAGATATTTTAATGAAATTTGGTACAAGGATTCAAATGGGCTCATGAATGAAGCCTACTGATTTTACATGGAATCGGTCCATGTTCAGACCTAGTGCCCGTATAAAGGTCCCTTAAAAATGAGCATATTCGCAAGCCAAAGGTCGCAAATATTAAGATACTTTGATAAAATATGGTACACAGACTTATAGCGGCCCAAGGACGAAGCCAATTGGCTTTTAACCAGACTAGTGTGGGGTATCGTATAGTCGTCATGCCCGATTATATGATACCCTACAACAGTCTGGTTAAAAGCCAACTAATTTTTTTGATTTAAAATTCGAATGTCTTGAAATGGACTTGTCAAAATTTGTCTATAAAACGATAAAAAGTTAGAAAAACTGTAAGAAATTTTGATTTTATCTAATGTTAGATGTATTTCAGAGAAAATCGGAAATATAGTCCATATGGGCGATAGGTTCAAATATGGACCGATAATATCTAGAATCAACACGCTTTGTCCTTGGGCCCATGTGTGTCAACGTATCAATTTCATTAAAATATCTTCCTATTTGCGAACTGTAGCATGTGAAAAATCAATTTTTGGGTGACCTTTAATGGGCACTAGGCACTTTTTATGGACAATATAAGTCGGTTTACCAAATTTCATTACAATATCTAAATATTTGCGAACTGTAGAGTGCGGATATTAAAATTTTTGGGGGACCTTTTTACAAGCACTAGATCTAAAAATTGACCAATTCTAAAACAAATCAATAAGCTTTGTCCGTAGGCCCATGTGAATCAGCGTACCTAATTTCATTAAAATTTATTCATATTTGAGACCTGTAGCGTGCGAAAAAGTAAATTTTGGGAGAAGCCTTTATATGGGCACTAGGTCTAAACACTGAACGATTTTAACCATAATCAATATGTTTCGACCTTGGGCAGATACAATATAAGTCGATGCACTGAATTACATTTAAATATCCGATTTCAACCAATATGGAACGATTTCAACCAAAATCAATGTGCGTCGTCCCTGGGATGATATAAGTCGGTACACCAAATTTCATCAAAATATCTTAACATTTCCAACCTGTAGCGTGCGTGCATTTTTAGGCTGATTTATGTCATCTGCTTAGCAGTTAATCGAAAATATAAATATTTTAAGATTTTTTCGTTATAATAAGAAAAGCCGATGAAGACTCTTATCTAAAAAGTCCAAAACTATTATCCCGTTCACAATACTTACATGTTAACGCAAATTTTACACAAACATGGCAGTGAAGAACTACTCATAATATATTTTGAAATTTCCGTAAGCTCGAAATCCATTTTAGACCTATGGTTTCTAGAACAAAGTTGTTTAGAATTCTTCATAGAATCATTCCACCCCCCCCCCCCTAAGATTTTTTATTATTTTTGCCACCATACAAATTGACCGCCTCTAATGTTCATATATGGTTTGTATATGGACACATATGAACTATGGATTTTTTAGGAACATATGTATATGGATTATATATGAAGGCATCTGTTATTTCATATAGTAGTAGAATTATTCTTTATTTCATAAATTTAAGCAATATACATAAATATTTGAAAAATAGAATAAGTACGACGTTGACCTGAGGTCGTCAGTCGACAATTGATAAATAGTTACATTTTTAAAGATATACAAGTTTTCTTTTTAAAAGTTAAAAATTAAATTCACCTAACAAAAAATTTCTATATTGAATACATGTTTTAATATAATTAGCTAAGGATTTCCACTCTACAGTAATCCCGTTCAGAATAATAATGATTTCGTATTCCTCAAGTAAAACCTTTTTGAAATAAATAAGTCTAAACTCTTTTAATGCTCCACATCGGCCAAGGAAATGCTGTATATTTTCCCTTTCATTCATATTACAAAGCGAACATAAAGTTGGTGCATTAGCTTGAAACCTGTTTCCATTCAGTGCTATCAAATCACTTCTAGCCTTAAAAATCCACATAACTTCATGACTTTTCCATTCGGTCAAATAGTTTTGTCCCACATTTGTATCAAAGATATTGTAAATACGTGTTGTTTGCGATACTTTGGTATTTAGATATTCTCGATATTTTAATCTTAGTGCTTGTAGTAGGTCAATTCTGTTTAATTTCCATTGCCTTTTATTACAATTTTGTTCTGACCATGTTATACTAAATTCAGAACCTAATTTATTCAAATCATTTAATCAATATATTCGCCGCTGGAGAAGTGTATTTGTTAATTGTTGCGGCAATCTTTCCTCTGGGTAGTCAAATAGTATTTTGGCTATATATCTTAAATGTAGGTCTAAAGTGAAAAGGTGCCCATTTTCAAATCCCGCTTCCAGCATAAGACAATATGTTGGGGTAAAGTTTGGTAGTCTCAAAATTTTTTTTATATAGTAAATTGACAGTTTATCTACCTCTTCGAAGTGGGAAAAACCCCACACATGCGCTCCATATGTCTGCACTGCCCTACATACTGCTAGGAAAAGTTTCCATTTAGATCTCAGTGACACGCTACTTTTTCGGGGGAAGTTATTCCAGGTTACATTAATACTATTCTTTGCTGCCATATTTCTCGTTTCTACATGCTTTTTAAATACCATCCTCGGCGTCATTATCACTCCTAAATAGCAATATTCTGATGTCACAGCAATATTATTCGCATTAAAAACCCATTTTTCATTACGAGCAACTTTACCTCCTTTTCTGAATATCATATTCTGGGATTAGCTTAGGTTCACTTCAACATTACATAGTGTGCAATATTCTTCTAACTTATATATCATCCGTTGTAATACATTTACTTCATCAGCTAAAATTACTATATCATCAGCATATAGTAAAAGGCGTATATTAAGTCCTCCAACATTCGTTCCTCCACCCAAAGAATCATGTAGATCGTTTAGGTAAAAGGCAAATAATAAGGGTGATAAAAGGCATCCTTGTTTCATATATGGAAAAGGCACTCATATATGGACAAATATGGAAGTATGCTATTCCATTTATGCAAAGGGGACCCGTATATGAACATATTTGGAAGAATACATTTTTCCATATGTGTAAAAGGAACTGATACATGGATAAATAAGGAACCATTCTCGCATAATCGCTTATGTTGATTCGATTATTTTCCTTTAACTCCCCAGCAAAAATATGTGTAAGTCATTTAAAACAAACAACTTTTAAAAATGATTGCAATGGAGCGATTAGTGCTCTTTTTCTGTTTCGAATGTATGTGCTTTAAAAAAAAACTTCCAAAAATGTATATATAATGTTGTTTTTTTTCTTTGTAAGTGCATTTGTTTGTTAAATTATGAATTTATTAGAGATTCCATTTTTTATCTCTAAAAAAACAAATTAATTTTATTCACGTACTTTATTAATTTACGATTATTTACATATTTTTTAATTATTCGTACATATTTTAAAAATACTTCAATTACAGTTCCCATTGAAAAAGGAACGGAAATAAAGAATTGGATCCCATATGAATTCTTCTTTTCACTAAATGCAAATATATAAAACTTAACAATTAAAATGTATTGTTAAGGCTCTATGTAAGTCGCTCGCGTACACCAAAGAAATATGTTAATAAAATTTGTTGCAATGTTAACATATTTTATCGTTTAAAATAGACCCATCAAGAGGTTGTTTAACAGAGGTTGAGTATCCTACAATCCCTTACTCGTTGCTTATACACAACAATTTATATAAATGTCACCTGCTTTAAATGTCGATATGCTTTAAGCTGCCTACACACTAGGGAACATACTTGAAAAAAGAGAGCATTTTTTGTGAATGTGTGAGTGCGTTTGTGTGTGTGTGCGTGTTGAGAGCGTGCATTTCGTGTTTACAAAATTTTTTGATATTTTTTGTTCCCTCAACCATGTTCCCTAGTGTGTAGGCAGCTTTAGAGGTTAATCACAACTGGGTCGATTGTCGACCGACGACAGCAAAAGTCGTCAAGATTAATTTAAATTCAGCGACAATCGACCGTCGACATTTGTTGACGTTTAGAAAAAAAGGAATCAAAACAAGAATATTATTGTATTTGTTTCACCACACTTCTTCACAAATTCAATTGGTCTCTCACTAATTCTTGTTGTTTTATATTTTATTGTGTTTAATTTTGCTTTTTTGCCGTAAATTATGAATTTTAAATTTCAATTATATTTCTGCTGTCAAAAAAATAAATTTTTTGTAAACAAAGTACGAATTTTTGCATCTCTAATACGAATTTCTAACAACTCTGTTCTAATGGCAATCTTTAATTAGTTAAAAATATGACAACAATTTGACAAATTTTTTAAGTGTGTATTAGTATGTCGTCACGAAAATAGAATAGATTCTATTCCGACGACAAATCGCCGGACGACATGGCGACATTTTGCTTCCCATACAAAATATATGAAAAAGCAACTCTCGTTGTCGTTGTCGACCCAGTTCTGATTAATCTCCTAATTGTCACTACGCCTTGAAAGCAGAGCTTTGAAGAATTAATTCCTTAATTCAATTTTTCAATTCTGAATAAAAAATTCGATGAATTAATTCACAAAGCACCATATATTGAATGGAATTAATTCATATTTGTTTTCGTTCGATTTATTTTGTTACGAATTAATTCAATTGCTATAGTTCTTTTTATTAAATCAAATGAATTAATTAATTCAAATGAATGAATTAACGCGTTCAATATTATAAATCGAACGGCAAAAAAGTGAATTAATTCCTTACTGAATTAATTCACCACTGAATTCATTCAATTTCATTTTCATTCAGTGAATTAAAAAAAATAAAATTACATTCAGTGAATTAAAAAAAATAAAATTACGTTCAGTGAATTAAAACAAAAATACGTTCATTGAACTCAAAGCCTGTTTTCTGCCGTTCAGTAGAAGAAAACATTTATTTACAAATAAAATTTGCTACCCTCTTTTTTCTAACCTGGAGCAACTTTATCCGGCGAACTTTCTCCAAATCCTTTTGGTCCGTGCCGGAATCGAACAAAATCCAGGACCATGGTTATGCTCGGTTTGCCAGGACCGGTTACACTCTGGCGGAACATCAGTCAGGTGTAACATCTGCAATCAGTGGGTTCACCTCTGGAATGACAGCAGTAGAAACTGCAGTGGGTTAAGAACCCATAGGGACTGGGACGTAAATTACATGGCCTCATGCTGTATTGGCCAACGTAGCTCATCGTCATCAGAGTTGTCTACATCGTCGACATCGTCGGCTCTGACATCATCGGTCACGATGACCCCGTCCCAACAGCAATAACAACAGCTACAACACTAACAGCAGACACCACAACTAACACCACATGTGGTTGTCCCCCGACCTGAGGTGATAACCCTTATGCAGTTCAACTGCAACGGCCTCCAAGGTAAGATCACGGAGATAACTCGATTTATGCAGCTCCACAAAGTCATGGTCGTTGCGGTCCAAGAAACTAAGCTCAATGCCACCTGTAGCCTTCAGAGTTGTAGTAATTACAACATTCTGCGCAAGGATCGCACACGGAGTGGAGACGGGGGCCTCGCATTCATTAGCGACAACACCGTGCAGTACAGAATGATCTCGTCTGACCCGTATGTACGTGATATATACATGGAACACCAAGGTATAGCAGTAAGGTCAGGAGCTGCCGAGATCGAATTGTACAATGTGTATATTCCGCCAGTGGCCAGCTGCCCTGCAGGATATCACCCGGACATCAGATTTCTTCTGGTGGGTGATAACCGCATGGTGATGGGTGATTTTAACGCACACCATGAGCTCTGGCACTCCAATCTGGGGGAAGACCAGAGAGGGATAGCCTGGCGGAACAAGTCGATGTCTTCCCATTCTGCACACTGAATGAGGACGCCCCCACCAGAATTGTAGGAAGTTGCACTAGCTCGCCAGACATAACAATTTCGAGTGCAGGTCTGATAAATTACGCCTCCTGGCGGCCGACCACCTCAGACCACCTTCCTATAGTTATCGCGCTCGATAGACCAAGTGACTTCATCGTCTCTGAACGCCGCACGTACATTAACCACAAAAAAGCTAATTGGCTATCGTTCCGATAGGACGATATCGGACCCAAAGAGGTGCGCGAGTTTTTTTAGCCGGCAGTTCATTGAGTACCCCGAGAGAGACAAGGCGAAAAGGAGTGTCGTGAGGAAACTGCACGAACTCCGAGTCAATGACGAGCCATTAGCTTTTACGTCAACAGAGGTTGCCGAAACCATCAAAAGAGCCAAACCATCTAGAGCTCTAGGACCCGACGGAATTTCCATGCTGATGATCAAACAACTGGAGATGCCAGGAGTAGAGTACCTGACAAAGGCCTTTAACCTTTCCTTATCCACTCTAATTGTGCCCGAGGTCTGGAAAATGGGCAGGGTGGTGCCAATTTTGAAGCCAGGAAAGAATGCGAACCAGGGAGAATCATACACGCCTATCTCCCTACTGTTACCGGTCGCTAAGACACTTGAGGCTCTACTCCTCCCCAGTCTCACACAGAATTTTCAGCTTGCTCAGCAGCAGCATGGATTCCGAAAGCAGCATAGTACGACAACATCTTTAACCGCCATTGCCACACAGATAACCAGCGGTCTAAATCAGAGCCGCCCTTGCGAAAGGACGGTTCTAGTGGCGCTTGACCTATTGAAGGCATTTGATACGGTCAGCCACGCGACCCTCTTCAGAGACACCTCGTAGAATTAAACAAGGAGTTCCTCAGGGTGGAGTTCTCTCCCCTATATTGATTAATTTCTACGTTTCGAAACTCCCGGCTCCACCAGAAGGGGTGGAATTGATTTCATATGCCGACGACTGTACGATACTGGCGATGGGTCACGACATTGATGGCTTATGCGGTAGGTTGAACAGTTATCTTCATGATCTTACGAATTTCTTCAATGGAAGGAATATGCAGCTCTCCCCTGCAAAATCCTCGTCGACTCTTTTTACCACTTGGACGAAAGAAGTAAGGCTGGAACTGAATGTGGTAGTCGATGGCGTGAGAATTCCGACACTAACCACCCCAAAATTCTTGGGGTCACATTCGACAGCCTGTTTATGTCCTCAGCGCACACCACTGCAATTTGCAACAAGATGCAGAGTAGGAACAAGGTCCTCAAGTCGCTAGCCGGCAGCTCTTGAGGTACGGACAAAGAAACCTTGTTGGCAACCTACAAAACAATTGGCCGGTCAGTGGTTAATTATGCTGCGCCAGTGTGGTCGCCTAGAGTCAGTAATACCCAGTGGAGAAAGCTCCAAACCTGCCAAAATTCTGCCCTCAGGACAATTACTGGATGCCTACAAATGTCCTCTTCACGAGGAAACGAAGGTCCTAACGGTAAAGGAACACTGCCATATGCTGTCGTTACATGAGAGATCCGCTGGACGAAGCATCCTACAGGGCAGGTATAAACGATATTCATCGGGACACGGTAAATGACGCCATCAATTCTTACCGGATGAATATCGTTCTTGGAGGTCGTCCCCCACCTACTGCAGAAAACGGGGAGAAAACTCTCCCACTATCTACGAGAGTCCTCCTCGCGCAATTGCGTTCGGGATGGTGTTCACGCCTTAATTTATATTGGCCTCGGATCGAGCCCACCTCTTTGGCTGCACGGCAAACCCGACTCACTTAGATCCCACGTCACTATGGATCCTCCCGGTTGAGGCGGCCCGGTTCCTGGGTCTGGATCTAGCTGAGTCAGCAGAAGAAGAAGATTAATATGCTTACATATTCTATTGCAGGAGTCGTTGCTACAACAACAACAGCGTTTGCTAGTGAAAATAAACCCGATGCAATTTATCAACCTACATGATTAAAAAATAAAGCCTTTTCCTATTAAAAATAAGAACTTTACAGATATAGATGAATTTGGAAAAATATAACTATTAATTTTTCAAACTTATGCTTCCCAGTAAAATGTAGATGCTTCACTATGACGTATTTCATTTATACGTTTTTACAATACAATGTTTTCTTCTACTGAACGGCAGAAAACAGGCTTTTAATTCAATAATTTTTGTTTTTCAATTAAGTGAACGTAATTTTTTTTCAATTCAGTAAACGTATTTTTTCTTTTTTAATTCACTGAATGTAATTTAATTTTTTTTAATTCACTGAATGTAATTTTATTTTTTTTTAATTCAGTAAATGTAATTTTATTGTTTTTTAATTCACTGAATGAAGATTAAATTGAATGAATTCAGTGGTGAATTAATTCAGTAAGGAATTAATTCACTTTTTTCCGTTCGATTTATAAAATTGAACGCGTTCACCAGTAAATTAATTCATTTGATTTAATAAAGAGAACTATTGCAATGGAATTAATTCTTTGAATTTATTGTTTGATGAACGCGTTCAGTTGAACAAATTCAGTGAATTCCTTAAGAAAAGGAATTCATTCAATTGTAAAGAAAATTGAATTCGATTGGTAGTGAATTCATTCAAAAAGGAATTAATTATTCAAAGCTCTGCTGCTCAACTCTAAAAATCATTCGCCGCCGACCATTTTAGCCATCAGCCGCCGCCTGCCGACAAAATGGACCGGCTTGTATCTCTGATCTATGCCCTTTGAAATAAATGGCTAGATCAGACCAAAAAATCGTTAGAAACTCACTAGATTTATAAAAAGATTGTTGAAAAATGGTACGTAAAGGAGTTTTTTACACAAAAATTTCTTTAATATGTTCATAAGAAGTGTTATAAGCTTGTAAATAAAAAAAAAATTTAGGATTAAGCTGCATATAATGAATCCCGATTTTAATTGAATTAATATTAGTATCGAAAATATTCAAAAAAAAGATGCATTCTACGGTCAAAAACTACCCAATAAGCACATAGGTTTTAAAAATTCAAGTGCTTTAAATTTTGCTTGAAGTAAAGTACATTTCAAATTCTAGCATTTGTATATTTAACAAAAATATTTGAAACTTGAATTTTTGTTTCCCTTTTGCTGGAGTATGCTATTGAAATAAAATGTAATTAAAGTTGTATTCAAGCCTTGAAACTGGAAAACAGGGCTGGAATTGAACTTGTTTTCAACTTGAATTCCAGTAAAATTGTTTATAGGGTACATACCCATATTTTATTGAAATGTGTATTTTTTAGAAAGTTTTTTTACTAAAATTGTTTAAGAAGTTGTTTTTTTATAAAATGATTTTTAATAATTATATTACGGCTGATAAAAAAAATCGCTAGATTTTTGGCTAATAATAGGGTGAGTTCCAAAACGTCATTTGCAATGCAACTGAACAAAGTCATGCATTCCTAAATGCAACCGTGTAAACGTTGACAATGTCATACATCCCAAAATGTATAATAAAAGTTATCGATGCGCATACAAAACGCAAACTGTGCATCACTAATTTTGTTGATGCTTTGTTGACATTTATAAAAAATAAAGTGCAAATATAACGATGGCGAATGAAAAGTAAGGAAATATTTTTTTTATTAAATTATTTTGAGGTGTTTCTTCCAACAATCCCATCAAATTTTCCAAAATAATATTTTTTACCATTTTCAAAGGAACTAATTGCAAAAAAGTGTTTCTAAACGTAAAAAATATGCAGTGTTTTTATTACAAAGTAAACAACACACTTGTTTGCTTTGTATCGAAACAGTAGTAAAACCGCATCACTGCAATGTGTTTTGACGTTTAGGAACTCACCCATAGCTACAGGACAGCTAAATAAAATCGCTAGATCTGACGAGAAAATCGCCGTTATGGCAACACTGCCCTTTGATATTAAGCTGCCTACACACCACTGTTGGTAAAAGTGGCACAAAAGTGCCATTTGTGGCACTATTGAATGTTCGATGGCACCATGGCACTCTTTATAAAATTTTGGCACTTTTTAAGAAAATTTCTATATAATTTCATAAAAGGTCGATATCGCTGGTTTTTCATTAAAAGCCACGCCTACTAAGAACGGGTAGCAAAATTAAAAACAAATGCTACACTAAAAATTTCTACAATTTTCTGGACCAGCTTCCAGTTCTTCGGGAACAATTTAATCATTATTTTGATCTTTAAAAATAAAAGCAATGGGGATAAAATTAGAAAAACTTTAATTGATTCTATTGTATTGTTCATCACTGGAATTTATCAAAAATTTGTTATGGTATTCAAGTTTTTTTATGACAAGCAAAAGTTTTAAAAATTTTACCATACAATGATAAAAGCTTTTTCTGCCAAAAATAAAATAAAATTATCAAAAAATTGTAATTTGTGAAAAATTACGATTTTTTCGATAATTTTATGAAATCTTAAATGAAATGAAAACTTAAAAAATGTCCAGGAACCGCAGAACAACAGAGAACTAGTTCTAAGCATTTGGAGTTTCCTTTAAATTTTAGCATCAAGCACCCTGAGCTTATTCCTAACAACTTTAGCCGCAAAAATCCCATGTTAATACGTAATCTTTTGGACGAATTTGCACGAATTTTAGAATCGGTTAAAGGTATGATGCAGAAACATTATAAAATTCTTCAAAAGAAAATAAAATTATATTTTAAATTTTTGACAAATGAAAATATTTGTTTGTTAAAGAGACTATTAATTATAGAGATAGAAAATCAAAACTTACACTACTCGCCAAAGTAGTGTAAGTTTTGATTATTCAAATGATATTCAAATAATAAAAATTGAGAATTCTTTTTTTTTATTTGCTTTTTTGTTTGTTATTATTTCAATTTAAATAAAAAAAGAAAATTGTCAATTTTTTGAACAAAGTGCCATCTAGTGATAACGATGTTATAACTTTTGTTTTTGGTGATGCCATACCCCTGGTTTGTTATGCGCTTTTTATTACATGACAATTTTGTCAAGGTTTTGCTGTGATAATTTTTCTCAGATTACCAAAATTATAATAAATTCCATTCATACCAGTTTTGTGACAATTTTGTTATTGTTATAAAGTTTAGAATAAGGTTTTAAATGTATAAATATTTGAAATAAAAGCCCCCAGCAAACAAAGATGATCATTAATGACTCAGAAATGAGCTCCAAAAACATAAAAATTTTTTCAGTTTTTCCTATGAAAGTGGTCCGTCCAAAAGAGCCCCCTGTGTACTCAGAAAAAAGAACGTATAAAATCGAAATTCTCTTCATAAAT
Source organism: Leucophora obtusa (assembly GCA_949987735.1). Lineage (NCBI taxonomy): Eukaryota > Metazoa > Arthropoda > Insecta > Diptera > Anthomyiidae > Leucophora > Leucophora obtusa. Next base: position 360,771,974 of record OX465295.1, read on the forward strand.
TTAAATAATTTTGGAATCTTCTTTGAGTCCGAAAAATGAACTCTCGTTTTGAGACAACTTTTTAGATTGTAGAGACAACATTTTGGATTGTTTTCTGAGGGTTCATATTTTCCACCAAAAAAATAATGTTTTCAAAAAAACAATAATCATTTTTATGAGCCATTTAAAAATCTTATTTATGAGCGCTCGAAAATTGCTGGCTGGGTCAACATATTTTTTGAAACATTTGCATGTTGCTTAATTTTTTTTTGGCACTTTTAAAGCTTTTTTGGCACTTTTTTGGCATCATTTTGGCACCAAACGAAAATTCTCAAATACCATCACTGCTACACACTAGGGAACATACTTAAAAAAAGAGAGCATTTTTTGTGAATGTGTGAGTGCGTTTGTGTGTGTGCGTGTTGAGAGCGTGCATTTCGTGTTTACAAAATTTTTTGATATTTTTTGTTCCCTCAACCATGTTCCCTAGTGTGTAGGCAGCTTTAGTATTGATGATCTACTTATATTGAGTGGTGAAACAAACTGAAAGCAACACAAATAGACCAACATCGACAAAATTTAACAAGCTATTTTTATCCTTTATTATTACCGTTTTTGTTCTCGGGTCTAAGTATGCACCTTTAACTTATTCTTAATTAAGTCGGTTAACTAAGCTCAACTTAGCATTATCAAGAGTAATTTTAATAAAAATTTTACTCTTTTAAAGGTAACAAATTTTGTCTTTAACATTAATAATGATTAAAATCTACCTGAAAACTTTTTTTTAGCAGATTGGTTTTATACACTTACCTATATCCTTGATATTGACTCTGATCATATTCGGTAGTAGCATGTGCAGCATAACTACTGCTAGCTTGATGAGTGGTAGGATGAGCTGGGGCTGTGTGAGTATATGCAGCAGTTTGTCCATAACCATTATATGAAGTTTGTGTTTGCGGAGCTGCATATGACTGTGCGTATGGATCCATAGTTTGTGAAGGATCATGTTGGGGATAAACATGATGGCTATAAAAATTAAAATATATACAAAATTACAATTGGACTACTCATAAATTATAAATATATACCTTTGTGGTGGCGGTGGTGGAGCCGGTTGATGTTGTACACTATAATTTACTGGTGGTGCCATATGTGGAGGTTGATGATATTTAGGTGCGGGTGCTCTTTGAGTATATGGGCCACCCTCATAACGTCCTCGCTTTGTACCAAGTGGTCCGCCTGGAGCACCACGTTTAAGTGATGTTTGCGGGGCTATTTGCGTATTAACAACATGTTGTTGATAAGCACCCGGTGGTCGTGTCATGCCCGTATTAGAATATTGACCACGTCCACGAGGCGGACCGCCACGACGCATCATACCCTGTTCAACACCCATTGGAGGACCACCACCATACATTGGAGTCATACCGACAGCGGAGCCATTGTGAGGATTATATGCACCCCGTCCACGGGGAGCACCTCGACCACCTCTACCCCTATAATTTGGAGAAATTCCTGTCGAATAATTCGACGTAGCTTGAGTCGTATAATTTGACGTAGCTTGAGTCGTATAATTTGTCGGAGCTTGACTCGCATAATTTGATGCAGGTGGGGGTGCATAATTTGTTGTAGGTTGTGGTGTATAATTAGAAGAAACGGCAGTCGATGCTGGTTTAGCTGGAATAGGAGCAGGTGCAGCAACTGTGGTAGTTGCAACATTTGGATCAACATTTGTAACAGCTACTTGTTCAGTTGTGTTTGGTACACTTTCTTCGGTTCCCGTTACTGCTTGATTTGGTACATTGGCTTGTACGGGAGAAACTGTTTTATTGTTATCCACCCCAGTGTGTTGTTTTGGTGCTGAAAATCAATAATTTACATAATTCGATTTTTTCTAACCTAACTACAAAACTTACGTTGATTATACATTGGCATACGTCCAGTACCCCTCATTGGTGGACCACCGCGAGGAACAAAACCTCCTCGGCCTTGATAGCCACCCGGACCACCCATACCCGGACCACCACGCATGGGTGGAGCTCCACGGGGTGCAAAACCCCCACGACCCGAATAACCCATTGGTGGTCCTCCCATACCACGTGGTACAAATCCTCCACGACTGGGGAAACCACCAGGTCCGCCCACACCACTAAAGTGACCCCTACCCATACCTCTACCTCGTCCTCTTTCAAATGAACCCCGCATTCCACCGCCACGCCCACGTGTGGGGGCTACACCGCCGGTTATTGGCGCCGTATCGACAGTTGTTGGTGGAGCTTCCATTTTTTCAACAATCAAATTAAATTATATATACTTTTTTTCTTTCACACACTTCTAGCAAACTGCGGCTTTGTCCCGGCAAACTTTAATATTTTAGTTATTTTCAATGAACTTTTTAGCAATTTCTTGAATTATATAATGTTTACACTGTAATTAATCAATTATCATAGTTTTTATTTAAGAAATGTGGTAAAATTATTAAGTTAAATTATTTTTCTCAAGACGCTGCAATTTTATGTTCAGATTCTTAAAAAAACATGGCTCCCAAATATCGATTTTTCTTCAGTCGCATCATAGGGTTGCCATATTCCTAAAAAGTTGTATCATTAACGGTATTGCCAGCAAATTCTTTTGACGTATCGTCAGCTTTTTAAGCGGAGAATACACGAAGAAACATTCGTGAAAAAATGCACATTTTTTTTGTGAATATGTATGTGTGTTTGTGTGTGGGAGCGTGTTGACATCTGTGCAATTCGTGTTTACAACATTTTTTGATCCCTACTCAATGTTCCTTCGTGTATTCTCCGCTTTATTTATATTTTTTAGTTAAGCCCGTTATTTTGTTAGTACTTTTACGAAAAAAGCTGTCAAACTCCATATAAAAAAATGATTTTTCACTTGTGTGGAATTGCGGCGAAATTGCGGTGTAATTTTTTTTCGCATCAATTGAAAATGATGCAGGATCTTTTGAAAATGATGCAGGATCTTTTGAAAATGATGCAGGACCATTTGAAAATGTAGTTAAAAAGTGACATTTGGGTTAATTATGTAACTTTTTATAGAAAATAAAAAATTTGTGCATTTTAATGTTTTTATTCTAGTTTTTGAGCTCCAAACATAAAGCGAAATTTTTTCGCTCTTTTGAACAAAATACTGGGCTTTATTATGAATTTACATCGTTAAAATTTGAAATTCGAAATCTATATCGTTTACATTCGAAAATTTGACAGATGAATGGGATTTCGATCAGGCAACAACAATTGGTGCGTTCGGCAGATACAACTTAAAGCTGCCTACACACTAGGGAACATGGTTGAGGGAACAAAAAATATCAAAAAATTTTGTAAACACGAAATGCACGCTCTCAACACGCACACACACACAAACGCACTCACACATTCACAAAAAATGCAATCTTTTTTTAAGTATGTTCCCTAGTGTGTAGGCAGCTTAATAGTCAACAATACTACAACAGTTGTACAGCTATCTGCTGAACGACCTATTCACTAAAGCGGGCCAAACATTTGCAATATTATAGTACAACTTTCCAAGTGGTGCAAGCATATTGACCGTGTATGTATTAAATTGAAGGTTGAGCAATATTATATTGTACATCAAAACACTTTTGATTTTTATTGGATAACTTGAAATATTGCATAATTATAATCTATTGGCAACACTGTGCAACTTTAATGGGAACCAAAATGTCGCCATGTCGTCCGGCGATTTGTCGTCGTAATAGAATCTATTCTATTTTCGTGACGACACACTAATACACACTTAAAATATTTGTCGAAATGTTGCCATATTTTTAACTAATTAAGGGAACAAGTTGCAGAAATTCGTATTAAAGTTGCAAAAATTCGTACTTTGTTTACAAAAAATTTATTTTTTTGACAGAAGAAATATAATTGAAAATAAAAATACATAATTTACCGCAAAAAAGTAAAATTAAATACAAAAAAATGTAAAACAACAAGAATTAATACAAAAGCAATTGAATTGGTGAAGAATTGTAGCGAAAGAAATACAAACATATTCTTGTTTTGATTTCATTTTTTTCTAAACGTCATCAAATGTCGACGGTCGATTGTCGCTGAATTTAAATTAACCGCGACGACAGCAAAAGTCGTCACAGTTAATTTAAATTCAGCGACAATCGACCGTCGATATTTGTTGACGTTTAGAAAAAAGGAAAGCAAAATAAGAATATGGTTGTAATCCGCCCTTAAGGACCGTAAACGACATTACTATAGTATCTATTTCATGCGGTTTTATATTTTATTCTAAATTTTTCCATTTTTTTGTTAATTTTTATTTGTTGTTTGAATCAATTTTCTTTATTCATTTCATATTTTTTCCGACTAAAATCATTCAGCTCTTTCGATGCCGGATAGAAAATTCTGATTTCAACAGAATGATCCGGCAAGTTCGTTTACATTTACGTGTTAGTAACCATTCGTATACATTTCTTCTTGTGGTATCGGAACAGCTGATTCGTTACAGATACGTTTACGGTTGGGTAACTCAGGCTTTAACTTCTCACACAGTTACAGAACACCGGTACAAGTTTGTTAGCGAGCGTAAACGATTTTTCTGTTATCTCGGAAAACGGCAAGTTTGAAAGTTATCGAAGTATTGCGTTCTCTAGCAACAGGAGGTTCATCACTAATTTGTTTGTCAGAACTAAGGAATTAATAAATGTTGAGTGGTGTAGCTGGTTTCTAGCCCAGAAAAATCCATTAATAATAATGCCTGGTAAGGTAGGTGTCAAAATAAAAGCAGGAAGGAATCTGCCTGTTATGGACAAATCATCGGATACGACAGATGCCTACGTAGAAATAAAGTTAGGCAGTGTAACACACAAAACGGACGTTTGTAGAAAGAGCCTCAATCCACAATGGAATACAGATTGGTAAGTATTTCAAATCGTTATCATTACAGCTACCAGTCATTTGGGAGATTAACGGAATGTATATCTATAGATAAAAAATGTAGTTTTATTGGTGTACCGTAATTTATTAATTGGCAAATGAGGCTTTCTAATGACAAATGTAAAAAATTAATAAAAAAAAGTTTAGTTTAAAGTCGCCAAGTATTGTTTTCTGAATAGGAGATATCAATTTTCTCGTCTAGGTTTCGTTTTGAAGTGGATGACGCAGAATTGCAGGATGAGCCCTTACAGATACGTTTAATGGATTATGACACCTATTCAGCCAATGATGCTATTGGTAAAGTCAACATTAGTCTTAATCCCTTGTGTTTAGAAACATCTGGCCAGACTACACAAGGTAAGGGCACCGTGTTAGCGGGCTGGATACCCGTCTTTGATACTATGCATGGTATACGCGGCGAAGTGAATGTTATTGTCAAAGTTGATTTATTCTCTGATGCCAACAAATTTAGACAAAGTTCTTGCGGTATACCATTCTTTCATTGTAAGTATAAGGAAAATATTTAGCAGAAATAGAAATTGTTCAAAAATTTTGTATTCTTCGTTATTCCAGCACCCTGTATACCTGTCGGTTATAGAGCTCAAGTTATCCATGGTTTTGTGGAAGAACTAGTGGTCAATGATGATCCAGAATATCAATGGATCGATAAAATACGTACTCCTAGAGCTTCCAATGAAGCTAGACAAGTTGTATTTCTTAAATTGTCTGGTCAGGTAAAACTTTTTTTTTTCTATGACTTCATAATGTTGAAAGTTTAAATTCATTTTATAGGTTCAAAGAAAGATGGGGTTAAAAGCCATTAATATGGGCGCAAATGCTGTTATTGCTTATACACAATGTTTTGATTTAGAAGGAGATGTCGGGGTAGTTGCCCGTGGTATAGGCACTGCAGTGACTTTAATAAAAGACATCACTAATCAGCCGGTAGCCGATAATGCATTAATTGAAGAGTGAGTACACATTATGCTTAATAAGTTAATAGTCTAATAGTGTTCGATATAATTTTAAAGAAAAAATGCTTGTAATGTATATCGATGCTCATATTAAACATTGCGTAATTTAGGGATTTAAAGTAATGACAAAAGCCTTATGCGTGTTCCTTAAAATGTTCTCCAGTCACATTTTTTCTACGGCGAGAAAATTATGGCGGTTTTAAGTTAAAATTTAAAAAATTATTCTAAAATTACAGTTTTTGCTTAGTTTAGATAAAAGTTATATCAATTTATAGATCTCATTAAAGGCATCATATATCAAAATAATAATGTGGTTTCCATGGGGTGTGCTATTTGTTGTATCGTCCTTACAAAAAACAGTGTTGTTAAATTTTAAATTAAAAAAATATGACATTTGAGAATTGCACAATGGTAGCATTCGGCAGAGAAACCTGATATGATTAAACTGATACCGGTGACTTGTAGCGCTTTGTGATTACTTACTCTGCTGAAAGATGTTTTCTTTGTTTTGTTTTTATATACATTTTTTCTAAAGTTTCCTTTTATTTTTTAAAAGTTTTATTTTTGAATTATATTTCTATGTTTTTATTTGTCATTCATACAAAACAATTTTTATCGTAAATGAACAACAACAAATGCATCACTTATTGTTCAAAAGGAGAAAACATTTTTTACGCTACCAAAATATGACAGCGCTACCTGAGCAGTTACTGAGCAGGTCGTTCAGCAGAATAATACAACTGTTGTGAAACTGTTGACTATTAAATTGTATCTGCCGAACGCAACCAATATAACATTTTTACATATGAGTAGCTGAGATGCAAAACTCGTTCGTTACAAAAATAAAAAAACCGGATGACAATTGATTCTGACAGTTCTTTTGGCGCTTTGTGAGAAGATTTTTCGATTTTTCAACTGTTGAGTTTTTAATCAAAAATGGCATAACATTTAAGAATTAAAAGCATTCAACTAATTTGGTTAATTTAATTAGCCGTATCAAGTTTTTTGATTCATCCCAAACTTTATTTCAATTGTAACGAACGAGTTTTGCATCTCAGCTACTCATATGTTTAGTGTCCTACACGCAAAGAAAAACTATAGTATTTTCATCTAAAATAAGCATATAAATTGCCTTAGTTGATTGTATACTATACAAGTTGAAGTATTTTTTAAAATATGTACGAATAATTAAAAAATATGTAAATAATCGTAAATAAATAAAGTACGTTAATAAAATTAACTATTTTTTTTTAAGAGATAAAAAATGGAATCTCTAATAAATTCGTAATTTACAAACAAATGCATTTACAAAGAAAAAAACAACAATATATATACATTTTTGAAAGTTGTTTTCAAGCACATACATACGAAACAGAAAAAGAGCACTTATCGCTCCATTGTAACCAATTTAAAAGTTGTTTGTTTTGAATGACTTACACATATTTTTGCTGGGTAAGTATGAGAAAATTATACAGAAATTTCTTTCAGTGCATTGAGAGAGGGAAAATTACATCTCACTCATACAAGCACAAAACTAAGGTTGTATTCATTTGCCGATCCCTGTATTAAAGTATGAACAAAATACCGGGCTTTAAGCATAAACCACATAAACGCAGTGTCGACCGCAGTGCGACGTTTTGTCGATAAAGCAGTTTTTGTATCTTCTCTATTTGTCACTGCCGAGAAATTAGAAAAGGTTCTAAATAAACAATAGCTGTTATTAAGCAGCAAGCAATAAGAATTTTTTAAAAATATTAAATCGTTTTCGCGAAATTCAAGAACAAAGTTTGACAGCCACTTTCACTATGTGGTTTGGGCTTTAAAGTCAAATAAAAATTTTAACAACTCTGTTTTTTTGCTAGGACGATACAACGATACAACAAAGAGCACACCACATGTGAACAAACTTAATAATTACACCTCTAAAAAATATTAAAATACACTCAAAAAATATTTTGTCAGCTACTAGGACTTGAAAACGAAAACTGTGATTTATTTTTAATATATACAATTTTTCGGCGATTTTATGATGTGTTTTGGTTTAGGTTTATTTTATTTATAGGAAATCGTTATAAATACTTTTAAATTCGGAAAATTAAATATTTTATATAAAAATACTTTTTGAGGTTAGGAAATATTTTTTTAACTGTTTTTGATACTTTAACCCTCGAAGTGGCACATATTTTGAGCCCTTAGTTCTGGCACATGGTGTCTGGCCAGACCCCTATACATTTACATGCATTTGTATGGAAATAAGGGCTGTTTGCCGTTAAATTTTTTACTAAGATAGGAAAATATTTGTTATATTTTGTGTTTCTATTTCTTTTTACTATGTTATTAGCTACCTGAGGAAGAAAAAATAGACCTGAAAAAATCTTTGGAATGAAAAGGGCAACAATTTTTTTGTTCTATATATATTTCTCTTTATTATGGGTAAAGTAATAAATGTTTATGACAAAATAGAAAATTATTATGAAGAATACATTGATTTTTTTATTCAGAATTTTGCGGAAGGCAACAAAAACATAAATAATCTACTTTTGAATGTTGCTGACAAACAGGATTGTTGCATTTGCAGCAAAAAAAAGCGTGTCTTACGGCGTATTTTGTCACCTTGCTGCAGGCAAATTCTGCTATCTTTTTTGGCAGCTAATGTGTCTGGACCACTGCGTGAAGCCACATTAAGGTTTGCTATATTGAGAGGTCTCCCAAAGAACGCTTCAAATGCTATACGAGTTGTTGGTTGCGCCACAATGTGCGGATTATTGATGCGATTTTCAACGTTGGCCAGTACCAATTGCTTTGCAAGTTTATATAAAAATATGCGTCTTCTTTCTTTTCTTGTATTTTCATCATTTAGCTTACATATAATGTAACTTTCCAATGCCATCACATCAATCATGTTGCAGAAAAACGCGTATGTCCAGCGTCTGGTTGACCGTTTTGTTGTGTAATGAGTTAGATAATGAGAAAAATGGCTTGATCCATCGTATCGACTCCGGCTTTAGTTGAATTATAAAATAAAATTGCTTCCGGTTTCATGGCTACGCCTTCAACATGTTTCGTGTAATGCACGGTTGAAATTAAATTGACTGCCTTATTTTTTTTGGGCACGTAGTTGCAAAGTGCAACAAGATTTTCATGAAAACCAAACACACTTGAAAGAATTGGTCGTCTGGTGCTCTTCATAACTTCCTTAGGAAGACATCTTTTGTTTGCTCGAATGGTGCCAACAAATGCCAGTCCCATAGCAGCTGTCGTTTAGCGCCGTTCAATGAGGTGAAAAAATTATCAGAAATAATTGTTCTGCCGCTGTTTGCGTAACAATTTGCGAAATATATTAGAACGCTTTCACCTTGATTTATCTCCCGATTGTCTCCTTCCTTTCCAGTGTATAGTTTTCCTTTCAATGGAAATTTAGTCTTAGCATCGCATGCCCACCAAACTTTGATCCCATACTTTGCAGGTTTTGATGGGATATATTGGGTGAACTTTGTGCGCCCACGATTCGGAAACAACTGCTCATCGATGGTGATATTTTCATAAGGTTCATAATAATTTTGCAGATTTTCATTGAGAAAATTCCAAAGGTCCCGGATAGGAGCTGCTTTATCTGTTTGCTGTCGGAATGCCCGCGTACGACTATTATCGAAACGAATATATCTGGACAGAGTAATGAATCGTTTGTGCGACATAGCCGCACGGAATATGGGCAGCGAATCAGAACGCCACAATATACTGGAGTCTTGCATATTATTATGGCTGAGACCAGAAGCCAACAAAATCCCAATGAATGCATCTAGCTCAGAGCTTGTCAAATCAATCCATTTTCTTTGGGTAGACTCTGGATGTTCTTCATTCCATTTTCTAATTGATTCTCGCCCATGCCGATTTGTTTCACTAATGATGACGAACGTAATATTGGTTGAGAAAAATAGCTTGAATACCTCAACTGGATTGGTGAGCCTTGTTTTTGTTCCAGATTGAAAACGCATGATATTATGCTGGCGCAAACGAGATGCAGGGGGTTCAGTTTCTTTCCATTTAATACCGTCTTTACCATAAAAACAGCCTGAGTCGACTTCATTTGCTGCTTCAGCATCATTTCCACTTTCTTCTTCTTCATCTACGTCTTCATCACTATCATAAAGTTCGTTAGGTTCAATTTCCAAATCATTTTCTATGTCTGATGCATCATCTTCTGGCACATAATCAGCAGTGTCGTCACCATCGTTTTCAAAAACATCATCATTTTCATCAGCTTCTACCTGACTTTGAAAATCACGCACTAATGCCTCTGACAATTGGGGTTGCAAATTCGCGCTACGCAATCGTGTATTATAAATAAATTCCAGTTCATCAGCCATAATATACTAACAACGCAACAAATCTACCTGCGTAAAATTATTCACAAGTTCAAAATTACCGCACAAAAACTAGATTACTTCTTCACTGTTCAACGTTCAATGAATAACTAACTCACAAACAAAATCAGAAGAAAGAAAGAAGCATAAAAGAATAAAGTAAATACAAATTTCCAACTCGTGCCATGTGCTTTGCCTATGCGTTCATACAAAATGCATAGGGGTCTGGCCAGACGCCATGTACCAAAAGTAAGGTGAAGATTTTTTATTTGGCTTTTTTGTCCTGTTCCAAGGACTTTTTTTCAATTATTAATTTATACATCGAAAGCCAACAATATTTTGGGAGATTAGCTGAAATTACAGCCATGTACCTAAAATAGAAGTATGCTAAATTGAAGCATGAATATGAAATATGTCTGGCCAGAACCATGTGCCACTTCGAGGGTTAAGTTTAAAATGCTTTTTGGATTATAATAAAACTAAAACACTTTCATTTGATGCATATTTCGGCGGATTCATTTAATGGTGTAGATTTCTCCAAGCGAAATGAGTTTAAAAAAAGTGCTGCAATAGCCTGTAAAAATAAAAAATAAATAAATATTTTTTTTGCATATTAGCAATAAAGTTCAGATATCTAATCACATTGAAATTTTAGCGTTTTTCAACTTCTAAAAACGTGTATGACTCGGAAGCGCTATTTACTAAAAAATTGTTTTTACGCATACGTTCGCGAGTTTTAAAAACAATTGTAAATGTAAAACGTGTAAAAACACATTTTGAGAAAAATTACGCTCATACTATAAAAGTTTGTGATGTTCGCAACCCTTTCCTGGTGACATTAACTTGATATACCTCGAACTGTAGCAAATTAACATACAGAATCTGTGAAACGCTGTTCTCAAAATTAAGTTTTATTAAACGGCGCCTCACGCACCTCATAGAAAAAACTGGTCATTTGACCAAACAGCGATGTGGAGGTTGTTTAGGTAGTTAATATATTCGCCAAGTCTAGAGACGCCATTTTGTATGATTTGGTTCTAATAGTTAATATGAGTAAAAAATTAAATGAGTAAATTAAATTGAAATTGATGAAATACAAGAGTTTTTCATTCAATTTCAAGTCTTTTTTTAATTTTCCTGCTTTGAAATGGCCATAAATTCCGCAGATTAAGACCTTACAACCTAAAACTTTGCATGCCCTAGTTTTGAAGTATTGTCTACCTAACTCTATCAGTCATTTCTCTTAGTTAAAAAATTATAGAAATAAGAGGCATCTAAAGTCAATTTCAACGGATCTCGAAAATTTTTGAAATTACCCATATAAAAAATCGGAAATAAACTCCAAAAATTTAATAAATATCGAAAAAATTAAAAGAAATCGTTAAAATACGAAAAATATAATAAATAAGGTAATAGCCGAAATAAAAATAATAAATATCTCAGGTAGCGTTGGCAGAAAAGTTTGTGCTCATATCCCCATTTGACAAGTTTAAATACCTAAAAATCCCCAAAACAAACTTCGAAATCCCCAAGTATTTCCCCAATATTGTTTTTAATACGAATTTGAAAGTATTAATATAGTCTTAAACTAATATAAAACATTAAAATGAACACATTCAGTCAGATTAAGTATGCATTATTTTAGTTGATTTAGAAAAAACTTATCAAATTTATTTTTACTATGAAAAAAATATATATCGACTGTTTTATTTATATCTGTTTTAATTATATTTTTTAACCTGGAACTCTATGTACCCACTTAAAGACTGCCGTTTTTATTTTCTTGAAATTCTAAAAAATCCCAAAAAATTACAAAAGGTTTGTAATTTTCAACATTTATATTTTCTTTAATATTCATTCACGGAATACAATTTTTTTTTAAAGAGAAGCAACACTTAGGAAATTCTTCCTATTAATTAACGTGTTGCTTCCTTTGGAAAGGGGATAGAGAAGAAGTGAAAGGTAGTGAAAGATGAAGGGCTTCAAATATGGCAACACTGTAATTGCGCGAGATGTCGAATATTAGAACAGTTGTTGCGGCAATCTGATGAAGAGTTGGAGAACTTTGAAGCTTTTTAGTTCATAACCCTGTTATATTATTTTACTTCGGTGAGGTTAAGTGCTATTGGAACACCGAAGGAGGACGCTTCGATGTATGAGGGATAGAAAAAACTCATACTTATTAGTATTTTTCATAAATTGATGTTGCCTTGGTTGGGGATCGAACCCGCAACTTAACGTTTAATAGTCCAACGCGCTAACCATTACACCACAAAATGTAATGAATATTTCTATTTTGAATATTTTGATTTGAAAAAAAAAACGCATATTTGCAATAAATGGGATTTTTACTAAAAAGCCATTTTTTGCTGTAAGCTTTTTTTCAATAAATCATAAAAAAATAGTGAAATCACGGGACACAAAAAAAATTAAAACTTGCTTGCTTTGTACAAAGCACCACTTAGAGTGATATACAAACCATATTTTGGTTTACTTGACGTTTCCGCGAGTCATAAAATTAATGTTAAAACACGATTTAGGGAATGTGAAGACTAGTCTGTTTAATAACCGTTCAGTCATTTAAATCGGGCAGGTTATAATATGGCTACCATTTCTTTAAAATTTCTATTATTGCCAACTTTAAAAAGTGTTTAACAAAATAATTAGGTTGTTCATAAGGGGTATGCTATCTGTTGTATCGTTGTATCGTCCTAACAAAAAACAGAGTTGTTAAAATTTTTATTTGAGTTTAACAACGATTTTTTTATTTGGTTTTCTATCTGTTAGCACACTCAAACATAGGACACTAAACATACGTAAAAATGTTGTATCGTGCTATTCTAAAATGTTGTATTTTTCAATTTAATTTTAACCAACTCTGTTTTTTGTTAGGACGATACAACGATACAACAAATAGCACACCCCTTGTGAAAAACCTTAATGTACATCAGAAAAAATATATATTTTAAATCAAGATGAAATGCACAATATACAAAAAAACAGAAATCCCCAAAATTTTGTAAAATACCCAAATCCCTCCCCACGAAAATCTGACCCCAAACCGAAGTTGAAATCCCCAATTTGGGACGAAATCCCCTTATCTGACAACACTGATCTCAGGATAGATATCACCATATATATGTTCATATCTAATTTGATCCGAATATTGTAATATCTAATTATATCCAGTCAAATAAGCATTTTATCTAACCCATAAATACATAATACATATAATTTGAAGAAAATTTTAAAATAAAAATTTTAGTAAATATTGTTGAGATCAGTTCTTTTATGCATATTAAATACTAATGCCCGACCGAAAAGTTTGGTTATTGTATTGTACCAAGCATGGATTCCGTGGGAATTTTTTGACAAAACTTGGTAGATATGCCGGTTTCGTAGTAAGCATTTTTTGTAATTTGTATGGCTAAGTCGCGCCCTCAAGTGGTGGTACAAGTAATTCAATTTGAAGCGTTGACGCTCTGTACGCCCTTAAGTGTTTAATATTTTTTCAAAAAATAAATTTTTATAATACAAATTTCTGTGAAAAATTGCAAGAAACTTAAATTATTTCTTTTTCAATATTTTTAAGAACTTTTTTTTTTAAAATGGTATTTTTAGACGTTTTTTTTTAATTTTTTATTTGGCAATACTAATTGCTTCTTTGCTAATTGAGAGAAAATATCGTATTTTTAATATAACAAATAAAAACGGCTTAATTTTCTACATACTTAAAATTTTACAAATAAGAATAACCCTTGATAAGATAAAACAAGACAATTTATTTTTGAAAGTGCGAACTGAACTCAGAATTTTTTTCCCTTAAATATTTTTTTACATGTCTTTATCGAAATAATTACGTCGCTCTTCCTTATATTTATAAATATTTTTTGAAAAAAATGCTTTGAAAAAAAGTCAAAAATAGTTTTTTTCAAATCATTATATAATAACCCTTGAAGGCAAATTTTTGTAATTTTTTAATTATCGTTTATTGTCAAGGCCTCAAAGTATCACATGCTTTCTTCCCCATTGTAATTTCGCCTTCCTATCAAAAGTTATAGGATCCTAAAAGTAGATGTGACTTTAAAGTCACATTGGTAACAAATGTGTTAAGATACAATGTTATTTAATTTTGTATGAATATATATTTTGCATTATATAACTATAACAAAACTTGTTTACTTGGGCAATCATTTTATATTTTGAAATCTTACATAAATAAATGTATCTCAAAAAAAATTAATTTTTTTTTCATTGGGCTATACTTAAACTTTTCTAAAACAACTTAGAAAAAAATTAACATTGGGCTATATAAAACTCTATATGTTTTCCGATAAAACCATTTTTAATTATATATGACGCTGTATTAAAATTGTCATAGCATATTGTAACTACACCATTTTCAGTTTTATTTCAGAAAATTCCGAATATATTTCAAAATGGTCTAAAAATGTTTTTAAATTATCCAAAAATGTTTTAAAATTGTCCAAAAATGTTTTGAAATTGTCCAAATATATTTTAAAATTGTCCAAAAAGGTTTGTCTAAAATGTTTAAAAATTATCCAAAAATGTTTTAAATTTTTTCTAAAATGTTTTAAAATTGTCTAAAAATCAATCAAAATTGTCCAAAAAAGTTTTAGAATTATTCAAAAGTCTTTTAAAACTGTCCAAATATTGTTTAAAATTGTCTAAAAAACTTTGATATTTTTCCAATTACATTTCAAAATTGTCCAAAATGTATTTTAAAATTTTCAAAATGTATTTCAAAATTAAACAAATATATTTTAAAATATTACAAACCCAGCCAGCAATTTCAGAGCGCTCATAAATAAGATTTTTAAATGTCTCATAGAAATGATTATTGTTTTTTTGAAAACACTCTTTTTTTTGGTAAAAAATATGAACCCTCAGAAAACAATGCAAAAAGTTGTCTCTACAATCTAAAAAGGTTTTTCAAAACGAGGGTTAATTTTTCGGACTCAAAGAAGATTCCAAAATTATTTAAATTTATGAAGAAAATTTCGATGTTATAAGTTTTTTTTCTGAGTCATTTCTCTGAGTACACAAGGGGGCTCTTTTGGACGGACCACTTTCATAGGATAAAGTGGAAAAATGTTTATGTTGTTGGAGCTCATTTCTGAGTCATTAATGATCATCTTTGTTTGCTGGGAATATATTTTAACATATTTTATTTGTATTTCAAAATTGTCAAAATACATTTCAAAATTATTCACTTGTATTTAAAAATTTTAAATCTGTATTTCAAAATTGTCCAAATGCATTTCAAACAATTCCATTTGTATTTCAAAATTCTCTTAATGTATGTATTTCAGAAAATTCCAAATGTATTTAAAAAAAAAACTCTATTTTGGAATACAAATATGGTCTTTTTAAATACATTTGGAATTTTCTCAAATAAATTTGGAGAATTTTGAAATACAAATGGCATTATTTGAAATGCATTTGGACAATTTTGAAATACAGATTTAAAATTTTTAAATATATACAAATGAATAATTTTGAAATATACTTGGAGAAAAATATCGATGTATCATACTTTAATATCTGACTGTAAATGCCAAAGATATAACGAAAAATGTAAAATGATGACCCCTACGTTCGGCAAAAAAACAATTTTTATTTTGGAACCTCCTTGCAAAAATACTTCATATTGGTATGGTACATATAAATATATATGGGAGGAGGTTTCAAAAAACAAATTTTTGCCGAACATAGGGGTCGCCATTTTACAGTTTTCGTTGTATCTTTGGCATTTACAGTCGGATCTTAAAGTATAATACATCGTTGTTTGTCTCTCGAGGGGACCAATGTTTTTCTCTAAGGACCATCAGTCTCCCTCAAGTCTCCCGTTCCAGTATTTACCCACCAGATCTCAGTTGCTACCACCCTAATGTCAGAAAATTAAAGCTCGCAAAAAATTATTAAACTTTTGCTAAAGAAGTTTTTCGATAAACCCAGCAGAAATTTTTTTTATTTGCCGAACGTAGGGGTCGCCTTTTTAAATTTTTTTCATTGGATTTTTCCTTTATAGCAAAACACTGGTCTCCTCGAAGCAAAAAAATCGATATATCACACTTTAAAATCCGACTTTAAATGCCGAAGCTACATATAACGAAAAATTAAAAAAGGCCACCCCTACGTTCGGCAAAAAAAAAAATTGTTGGAATTGCCTTGCAAAAATAAATTATATTTGAAGGTGTACCGCGCACTTTTTTTTTTTTTGCCTGTAAGGTGGTACGGTCTAATGTACATACTGTACTCTAAGTATACTTAAAGTATAAGGGTCATATGCATAATCACTTTTAAAATTTATAAGTGACTTATAAAACAAATTTTTCATACAAAATTCATTTTATAAACATGTTATATGGTTTTCAAATTATTATGCATAAGCACTTATGTATTTTAAAAAAATAAAACCTTTTGAGAGTTGTATTAATTTGTAAATTTCAAAATAAAAATCTCGTTTTGTATGCAGGCGCAATCAGGCGCATTATTCTATCGAACACTATTTTTCTTGTTACCCTTCATAACAAAATCGTAGAAATAACATAAAAATGAACGACATTTAACTCCAATTTTAATACACAAGAATCTACAAGTTATAAACAAGGTTCTTAATAAAAACTTTTAACTCTCTTTTTTATCACTAAACCAAATCGTTTAAATTATCACATAAATTGTCATTTACTTACATGTTCGTATGCGTTGTGTTTTTTCTTAATGTTGATTTAAACTACTAAAATCCTTATGTCCCTAACAAAACGCAATTTAATATTTACGAAAATTAGGCGCACTTTAAAATATTTAGAATTTTTGACCGGTGGTAGTGTAAATCCAAGCCAAAAGTCTTATTCTACTTTATCTTTTAGTAAATTGAATTTTGATAGTATATTGGATTTAAGAGAAGCCGATTCAGATCCTGAATCACAACTTATGATAGATTTGATACGCCAGGAAGAAGGACGTGGAGGAAGACGCATAAAAAAGTTAACTCATAGAATGAAAAACTTAACAAACTCATCACGTAGTATTTTCAATGATAAATATTCGCTATTAATGCGTAAAATCGATGAACATTCAAGATCATCCTCTAGTGGCTCCAGATCCTTAGGTAGTGTTATTTATTTTCCCACCAAAAATGTAAGAATACGTTCAGAATCTAATTCTATGTTGGATGTACGTAAACCCAAAAAATGTTTACGTAGAGAACCTGAGAATTGTATAAAATCTCTAAAAAGAACTACACATCCTATTGTACGTTCTGTGAGTGATGATTCGGCCATGAAGCAACCATCACCGTCTTTAGATGCCTTAATACATAGTAAAGCGCATCCCTCATGCGAGAGAGTAGGTTCTGAAACTTCTACAAGTACACCATCCTCTCCAAATGTATGTTCAACATGTGATTTTCATCAGAGTTTAGAGATGTTGTCGTCCTATTTGGAATTGCACAGTATTGATGCTACCTCAGGAAATATATCAAAAATGGAGGAAGATTTTGAAGCTACTACTGATACTGTAAAATTTCTTAAAGATAATGAGCAGACCATAAATTTAAAAACTAAACAGGTTGAAATTACTTAACAAGAACAATATATGACCTCCAATTTTGAAGATGGATTAGAAATTAGAAATTCACGATGAAATATAGATTTTAAAAGACCAATGTCTTTCCCTTAGAAATTTAGTGCGGACTTTTGACTTGACTTACATTTTATCTCCATGGACAGGTATGTTTTTACAGCTGATTTTTACAACATACGTGGGCTGAGAACAAATTTCTTCGCGGTTTATGTCGATAATGGGTTCTATTTGCCACATGTCTGTTACAGAGTCTTTTAAAACTTTCAAATCGTTGGGATATTTTTCCACTTGTTGGAAAGTTGCCAATTTTTGACCGATTCCTAAAAACACTGATGCTTTTAATCTTGATAATTATCGTAAAATCGCAGTATGCTCTAAGGTTACTGAGAGTATGATAAACCAACATTTGTTTGAATGGGCTCCTTCCCTTTTTCCAATCATTATTTATGGCCGCCTTGGTATCGAAGAAACTATCCACTGCACATATTCTGTTCTTCTTTTTATAAACATGAACTGCATCCGACCAAAAATGGAACACAATACCAATCCAGTTTTCCACCTTTCCAAACGTTATTTTCCAACTACTAAGACAATGCATAACATTTAAAGAGAACAACGTAATGGTCTGAGAATTCTGATTATTGGACGTTAAAACTTAAAGAGACCTACGATCGAGTGCTGAGAATCAAAAACGCTGATTCATTCCAACTGAATTGCATTGGAAAATTCGGATTGTAGGACGTTGAAACTTACTGCCTAGTGCTGACAATTAAAGACGCTTATTCATTTAGATATTGTTATTACATTTTGACATTCTTTTAGCAATCTGAGTCTTTGACTACTTTATAAGCCAAACTATGACTCTTTTTTTTTAGAAATCCAGGCTTTAACATGCAATTCAGAGGTCTTAGGTTCTTTAAAAATGACAAATGAAGATAATATCTGTTGGACTTTGATTCTTTCTTTGCTTTTTTAAGAAACTCACGAGTTTTTTTTAGATTCCAAGACTGTAGTTATGATTCGGCTATTTTGGAGGTTATATATTAGGTACTTCCGATTACCGCTTCTTCTTTTTATTTACAAAATTCTAATTTTGTTTCAGAATTTATGTGATTTTCAATCAGACATCTTAGATATCAATGTAGAACCTACCGTTAATCCTAATAGGCGTTTTTCCTCACAACCTGATTTAGTGAAATTAACTGATAAAGCTAGTACTTCTCTGCACTCACAATCCCTTAATAACATACATAATGCTTTGGCAAATGCTGCTATTGCTTGCGCAAACAATACTAAACGTTTAAACTGTCGTCCAGCATCTATTGTTTTAGCTTGTACTGATGCTAAATTTAAACACCCCGTTTTAAAGTTGTGTCCCTCTACTCCCACTCCCTCAGAATCAGAAAGTTCAGCTTCTCAATTATCGCCTTGTAATAAAAGCTTAGATGTTCATTTGAAAACCCTTAATAGTATGTTTCCCTTTGCTCATGTTGCGAACCTTAATAATAATGCAAGATTAACGCAACAACAAACTTGTCGTTCTTGCAAACCCGGTAACAACGTGTCGTTCTCCCATAACAGTGATTCGAATTTAGGTCTCATTGTTGAATATACTAATAGTAATGCTAAAAATTCATTGCTTGTTCCATTCACTTCTAATGCTGGAATCATCAAAAATATTATCACTACCCAATATCGCCAACAACATCATTGTCAGCACAGGTCTTTGAATGAAATCAATAGCAATAGTGGCTGTGTTTCTAACAACAACAGTCCTAATCTTAGAAGCACCGTCTCGCCCAATTCATCCGTTATTGAGGAGATGAGAACATCGGGAAACGTTTTAGCGGGCACATCTACAATACACAATCGTAATAAGATATCACCTACACCATCACGTACTGGAGCGGTAGCCACACCAGCTAGTATACAATCACAATCAGACAGTTTATCATCGGCTACCACTATTTCAACAGCCACCACAATAATCCCTAAAGAGATTGGAGAAATGGCTAGACGTTCTTCGGATTCCGATTTGAGTGTGACTCCAAAAGGTAGGTTTTTATATTCTTAAAATGTTTATTATTTTAGATATAACGTGTATTTTGAGATATATACACCTTTTTCAAATTGAATTTCAAAAATGAAAATTAAACTTGTCGTCATAAGGGACGGGAATCCAAATAAGTTTGCTTCTTTTGTATTCCCTAAAATGTATGACAGGAAACTGATAAGTTAATGACTTATTTGGGTTTAATTTTGGTAAGACTCGAGTTAGGATTCTTTAACTTTGATTTGTTTAGAAACCTTTGATCCAATACTAGGATTCTTTGCCTTTACTTCGTTTAGAAACCGCCATTCAGGGCTAGTTCTATAGTCAGAACTAAGATAGATTTTTTTCCTAAACATTTCTTAAGTAAGAAATTTTGTTTGGAAAATTCTTAAGAAATATTTAAGAAACAAATAGGGCTTAGATGTGACTGTAAAACTGTCCCTCAGTGCTAGGATATTTTTCTACTCATCTTTCTTTCATTTGAAAAATAATTTAAATAATATTTGATAATATGATCTCAAAACGAACAAAAATCATTCATTTTATTTTTTGAAATTTACGAAAAATTAGTTCAAACGTGCATTGCGGGAAAAACTGCTAAAATCATCAGAATCTAAATCGCCAAAAAAAAGCGTGACGAACATACATTAAATGTTAAAAAATTTTGAAAACTCCAAGATTGACTTAATGTTCTAGTGTGAAGTTGGCTGCAACTGATTTCGGTATCAAAACAAATTATCGAAGAGTACAGTTTTGATCTCAATAGTAGCAAAATTTTTGTTTTGCTTTTGTTTTTATTAACTAAGCAATTAAATAAAAAATCACAAACAGGAAAAATATATATTTAAGAATTATCAAATATATCAAAACAAATTATTTCATAACACACTTTTACAAAATTCAATAGAAAAAATTACACCTTAATTATGTTTAGTTAAAATTATATCATTGCGGAGAGCAACGCGTTTGTTTGAATTTAACTTTCGTATGAAATTAAAGTATGTGACACCACTGATAAATTCATTAGGAATGCACATGGAAGTGAAAAAATATAGAAAATCTTAATTTTTAGACATACCCAGCAGAACCTTCTATTACTCGGTAAATAGTTTTGTAAGAAGAAAGGTAGGTAACCTCTTACTTTTCTATTACAAAACCTATTACGAGTATTTTAACAAGGGCATGTTATGTTACATGTTACTCTTAAAGGGTGAACACACCAAAACTGCGACACTTAGAAACTAATACCAGAAAAAAACTAGATGGCTTTGAAATAATTTTTTTGTAATTCGAATACTTTGAAGTTTAGAGTTAATAAAAATATTAAAATATTAACTATTATTTGTTCCATATGCAACTGATCGGACTTTTCATCGCACACGCGCCATCGTCTTTTGCACGAGTGCATCATCGACTTTTTGCGACGCCGAAAATCACTTGGTTTTGAATTCTGCAATACCTGTTACCAGTTCACATGTCTTCTTCAATATTCCCTTTACTATTGACCAATATTCCTCAATAGGGCGTAGCTCTGGGCTATTGGGTGGATTGCAGTCGCGAGGTACAAAATCGATTTTATTTGCATTGTACCACTGCAATGTGTCCTTGGCATACTGGCAGCTTGCCAGGTCCGGCCAGAACTGTGGTTTGGTGACGTGACTCTTAATAAATGGCAGAAGACGCTGTTTGAGGCACTCATCCGGATAAATTTGAGCGTTCATTGTTCCAGATGTGATGAAAGGGCTGCTTTTACGACCAACCATGTATTTTTTTGGAAACTTGGACTTCATTTTCAATTTACAGCTTTCAGGAGCATCTTTACGACTTGCAGCAGTATAAAAATCTTGGCCAGCAACATATTTGAAATTTTGAAAGCAGTAGGTTTTGTCGTCCATGACAATGCATTCATAACTCGTGATTTGGGATTCGTACAACTTGCGGCTGCGGGATTTCGTCGTAACATTCTGCTTTGCGTTTCGATCTGGTGCTGTTTAAGCTTTAAAACTTCTCAGTGAAGCTTACCTTTTGTACGAAAGACTGCGATTTACGTACAGATTTTGCAACAGAACGTGACGAAATCTTCGGAACTTGCGAAAATGCCCTGAGGACCTTCCGAGCACTGTTTGTATCACTTTGGTCATGCTCACCTCCGCTACCAGGCTTTCTAGCAATTATCAGACCTTCTCTCTAGCGATTTAAAACCCTGGAAACTGTCGAGTGGTGCACTTCTACATTTTTCGCAATTTTACGCGCACTGAGAACCGGATTTTTTATATATTCGTGCAAAATAATTTGCCTACTCAGGGTATTTGAATTTCAAAATATATAAATTTTTTTGAGTAACCCGAGTAAAAAAGTGTATATAAAATTATATGTGAATGGATATATTTGCAATATGTAACTGGATATAATTTCATCCTAAAAATGGTTATATTAAATTGGATCATATTGGATATAATTGTATTTACAAGGATACAAAGTTATATCAAATGATAAACTTATATCCGAATTTTGTCCCGATAAAATTGGATATAATTTAATACAATACGATATGATTAAATTTAAATGATAAAAAAAACTTTGAATTGGAGGGCAGCAGGATTTCGGGTCCTACACACTCAGGGGTGTAATGAAAATCGAAAACGAACAGTTTTTCAATCTAGATTGTATTGTACATATCCTAAAATATTTACCATTGAAAATCAGATCGTTTTCGTTTTCGATATTCATCACATGCCTGACTGTCAGCCGAGGGCGTGATAATGAGTAACTATTAAAGACGTTAATGTATAAATCTGTTATTCTTTTTATCAAATATGGGAATTTTCTTTGGACTTAGAAATTTTTTTTAAATATGTTAAGCTTTTTTTATTTTAAATAAAATTTCAATGGTTATCCCGGCAATGCACTTCTTTTTTGTTGGAGGCTCATAGTTCCCGATTTATGGAGCTGAAAATGATCTACAGCAATATTCAATGGCCTATTTCTCCACTCAAAACTTATCGGACCAGAACAAAATATATATTAGGCTTCGTCAAAAAAAAATATTTCTTTGATTTTCGGATACCATCACTTTTTTTAAAGTTTTTGCATAGACAAAAAGAATGGCGTTTTTTTTCTTTTTTATTTCAACTCCTTTCACTGGCGCAAGTCGGCCAAAAACGCTGATTTGGAGACTCATTTTCTGCAGAGCAAAAACGGCTGCATTTCTGGGAAATCTGACTTTACCATTCGATTCGACAGCAAAAATTAATATAAAAAACATTTTTTTTGCGTTTTCTAAATACAGCAGATAGTCATTAGAGTGGTCCAAAAATCGACTTTTTTCAAAAAAGTTACTTTTTTATTACACACAATGAAAATGTATTCCCTGCTGAGAATATTGGTACAAAAAACAAAAAAAAAAAAAGATATACCGCGACCCGTTAAAAAGTTATTTAGTGATCAAATATGTTTAGTAAAAAAAAATCTCTGTAATAAACAATACAAAACTTACAAATTATTTTGTCATTACTAAAAAATAAATTTATAATGCGGCAGCGAGTACTGAAAGCTCCATTTTAATTAGCTCAAATACTTTTTCATTGAATTAAAAAAAAATCCAAATTTGATTAGCTAATAACTTTTTAATGGTTCGCGGTACATATATCCAAAATTTTTGTACCCATGTACTCCGCCGGAAATACATTTTCATTGTGTGTAATAAAAAATTACTTTTTAGAAGTTTTTGAAAAAAGCGGATTTTCGAACCACTCTAATGGCTATCTGGTGTATTTTGCAAATACAAAAAAAAAAAAAGTTTTGTGTATTAAATTTTGTTGTAGAATCGAATGGTAAAATCAGATTTCCTATAAATGCAGCTGGTTTTGCTCTGGAGGAAAAGGGTCTTAAAATTAGCGTTTTTGGCCGACTTGCGCCAGTGGAAGGAGTTGAAATAAAAAAGAAAATAAACGCCATTCTTTTTTTCTATGCAAAATCTTTAAAAAAAGTGATGATATCCGAAAATCAAATTTTTGTGACGAACTCTAATATGTATATATATCGTTGGGGAGGTACTTGAAATACCTTTCCAATGATATGCAACATGCCTAGACTTATTAACCCATTACGAGCCGGGTCATGATTTTAAATGTTAATTTTTTTTAAATTGGATTTTTTAAATTAAAAAAAACTTAGAAGTAAAAAAGCTCAGAAAATATTAATTTAATGAAAAAATTGAAGTAAAGCATATGAAAAATGGTTTTTGATCAAATAATACATTAATCTCGAATATATTAGTTAATCTCGAACATGGGTCTGATATTAACTAATATATCGTCGACTTGCCTGCAAGAAGTGATTCACGACCTTATTTATTACAATCATTATTAAGACATATGATGTCAATGAAATATAGTAAAAGGATAATATAAACCAGTTCTTTCGCCCTCCTGAAAACCTGTTAAAGAACACATAACACTACTTGCAGGCAAGCCGACGATATTGTTATATAAAAAATAAAATTAAAAATATTTTTCGTATCTATTTATATATAAAATTTTGAACGGTTTTATCAATAATATATTCATATATATACAATTTGCAATAAAGCAAATACTGATATATGATTTAATATGATTACATATGAGAAAATTTCTAAAAAATTTCTAATATATCACCATATAAAAACATATAAGGTCGCACACAATATTTTATATTATCATATATTTTAATATTAAAAAATATATGTTATATATACTATTTTTTACTCGGGAACCCTATTAAAAATTATTTTTATATATTCATATATGATTTTTATTCAATCATTTATGGTTTTATACAATTATAACTTGTCGAGTATAGTGAAACATATATTTTTATATGATTATATCAAAAGATATTTAATTATATAAAATTATATTAACCAGATCCACCATTTTTCGGATCAGATAATATATTTTTTATATAATTATATTAACCCATACATGATTTGATCCGGAAAACGGTGGATCTGGTTAATATAATTTTATATACTTAAATATCTTCTGATATAATCACATAAAAATATGAAAATATGTTTCACAATACTCGACAAGTTATAATTGTATAAAATCATAAATGATTATATAAAAATCATATCTGATTATATAAAAATCATTTTTACTGGAGAAGTTATAAGTTTCCCAAAGTGTTGCAATTTTGGTGTGTTTACCCTTTACTTATTACCTCTAGGTTAAATGTAACCTTAAAGTAATGAGTTTTTTTTCTTAAAATTTTAATTTGTTTAATATTGAGTATTAAATTAAAATTTAAATATTTTTAACAAAAAATCTAACAAATGGAATTTTTTATAAGGGTTGGTTATAAAAATAAGCGTTTGTAATGAATGGGTAAGTTGTTACTTTTCTATAACCATTCCTAGGTATGTCCAA
Source organism: Leucophora obtusa (assembly GCA_949987735.1). Taxonomy (NCBI): domain Eukaryota; kingdom Metazoa; phylum Arthropoda; class Insecta; order Diptera; family Anthomyiidae; genus Leucophora; species Leucophora obtusa. The sequence continues at coordinate 360,797,297 of OX465295.1, forward strand.
AAATGGTAAACCTTTTTAAAGCATTTTCAATATTTTTTATTCTTGATGTCTTAACGGAATTTCCTTCATTAGAATGGTTAAAAAGGACACGGTGTTTTAACTGAAGCTAAGTTTTTTAAAAGGTCATCCAGATTTTTTTTAGTTTTACTTTGAAAAAATTCAAAGCCTGAAGCTTTCTATATAAAAAAAAAATCATACATTCTCAATACATTTAACGTTAAGGTTCAATAATTATTTAAAAAGAAAATCATTAGGCCTGTTTTTATCATTGGATTTATTTTGTTAAAAAATTCACATTTTGTTTTTTAATTATTATTTGCTAATATAATACGAAAGATAAAATTAAAATTTTGCTAAAATGCATTTTCTGGAATTAAATTGTGTGTTCACATTTTTACAAAATTTAATGATTTTCTTTCACATTGTATTATCGAAGACGTATTACACTCAAATAAAAAAGTTTGTAAAAAAATTTGTAAACGGTTTCCAATCGCACTATACTGATTATACTGATTATTAGTATAATTTTTATTTTTAGTAATCATTTTTGCTATTCTCTTATTACAAATATTTTTTTTTTTATTTTTTACAATTGTTGTTTAGTTTATATTTGTTACTATTGATATATTCTTAGTTTAGAAATAACACCCAAAAAATTTTATTGCATCTGCAATGCATAAAATGGCAATAACTGGAGAACCGTTTGCAATTTTGACTCCAAATTTCAAGTACTATGAAGTAATTATACGCTTGTTACAATCGGAAGAAAAATTTTTTTTTTAGATTTTACAGTTTTTTTATTTTTTAGTACAATTTTTTGCTAATTTCAGAAGATTGAATTTAAATTACAGTTTACAGCAATTTACTGAAATTTAGTAGCTGCAACTAATTATTTATACTAATTTCATTGTACTAAAATTATGATATTTAGTAAGTTTTTTAACTCGATTTTGAATTGCATTTTACATAAATTTTACTAAAATTTAGTAGCGGCTACTAATTTTATTGTACTACAGATCAGCAGACATGTGTTGCTAAAATTAGCAAAAAATACCGCTGGCCTCAAAACAGTTAAATTTCCCGTAATAACAGCAAAATTTTCAGTAGCCATTACAGACTTTTTTGGTTGAGTGTAGATTTGATAAAAATATTAAATTTTTAAAATTAAAAAACAAAACGTGGATTTTTAAACTAATTAAAATAACTCAAAAATAAATCCAGTGATTTAAAAAAGTAATATTAAAGTCGTATTAAGTAGAATAAATAGTAAAATTACCAAAAAATACCTTTTTAACTTTTTCTATCAGTCATTCAATAAATACTCGTAAAATACATAAAATACGGACTTTGGGTACTAGTTAAAATATTCAATCAATATTTTCTTTTAAAAACAAACAGTACGTATACATAATAACCCAGTAGCAAATGGTAGAACTAAAAAGTACTAGGTTTTTGACTAGAAACTGCAAAATTAGTTCTCAAAATAACCATTTTAAACCAGTTGTGTACTAGTTAAATACGATCTATGTAGGGACTGTAAAAGAAATTAAAATGCGAGGTTTGAAATTCTCATTTTGTTTATATTTGTATTTAGAGTTTGCAAATAAACACCAAAATTTTTACTGTGAATTGCTTTTAGATACAAATCACCTGGTACAGTACTGGTACCGAAGAGTCACTCCGGAACTAGTTTGGTAAATTTCGCATAAGTACCAGTACAGCTCCTTGTTTTTATTCTTAAAACAATTTTGAACCAATTGTGTACCTATTAGTTTCATTGAAACAATGCGAGACTATTTCGAAAGATTTAATTTAAATAGGAGTTTTGAAATTCTAGTTTTGTTTACATTTGTTGTTAGTAATATAGTCTGAAGTTGCGAATAAACACTAAAATTTTTTATTGTGATTAGAAATCATAAACACAAAATATTTTAGATTTCGTTTGTTAAATCGACCTAATTATTTCAGTAAGGAAACTATCGGCCTAATCTACATTTCATCAAAGAAAAAGTGTTTGTTTTTTATCTACGTATATAATTTAGATCTTTAGCAACTGGTACAGTACTATTTCCAAAGAGTCACTTCGGAACTGGTTCCGCGAGTGTCACTTTAGTACCAGTTTTGCTCCCTATTTTTCGTCCTTAAATTGTAATTTTCAAACTAGTTCTACAACTAGTACCAAAGTGGGAGTTTGGCGACAATTGTTCCCATCCCTATGACATCTCCATGATAAATTCTACACTAGGATTATGACTTTTTGATTTTTTTTGCAAATATCAAATTTTACATGCCCTAACCGAAAAGCCCATAAAAAATATTAAGAAACGCAATGTTACTTTTTCGCTACTGTCAAAAAACTTCCCACACCAAAAGGGTTGAAATTTGCTCTATATGGTTTTAGTTTAATTAAAATATTTCTCCGAAGTTTTAAACATATGAGACTCAAACGATGCTTATTAAAAGCTATTTACGGTAAAAATTACTAAACCTTTTTGTAGGGACTTTTGGATACATTTTTTGTCGTTTACAATAATTTTTGTAATAATTCGTTATGTAAGTTAAACAAAATCCCCGAACAAAAATTATTTTTATAAAATGCATTTGGTGCGGAAGGTTTTTTTGCCGAAATGATCCGCAAATACGATTTTTAATATTAATTTAGTATTGCCTATCACGTGGTGATAGGTAAAATTTTTTATAAAAATGAGTCATAACCTTATTCTACACTTGTTTGTATGGAGAGGCGGTAGAACTCGTACCAGTTGCCTGGTTCGAGTTGAAATTACCAACTGTACCAAAAACAAAACACTGGCAGAGCACTGATTTTGTAAAAATTACTACGCTTTGTTAAAATAAGGTAAAGTCACGAACATACAATTTTTTGTTTTCTTTTTTTTACTATATTATATTTTTTTTTATATAAAATTACATTTCTTTTTTTTATAAAATTACATTTCTTTTTATTAAATTTAATTGTTTTTTATAAAATAATTTTTCTAAAGTTTTTTTGACCATCTATGTTTTGGTTTTCCTGACATTACGCCAACGTTGGCAAGTGAGATCCAGCAGACGTTATGCCAATGTTTACATATTAGCCATTGTTATCATTCATTTATTATTTAAGCTATGCTTTACTACATGTCTCGTTAGCTTAGTGTGTAGAGCTATTGTCTGGCAGTCTGACGGCCCGGGTTCGAGTCACAGCCCGACCATGTTTTATTTAAAATAATTATAATCAACATTTTTATTCTAAATTAATTTTTTTAAAATTTTTTTACACCATCAATTTTTTTGTTTTTCCAACATCATGACAATGTTGGCCGCTTAGTGTCAACCAACCTTTTGCCGACGCTTGCACGTTAGCTACAACTGCTGTTATCATTGATATAATTTTTTAGCTATTAGATATTACAAGTCTTGTTAGCTTAGTGTGTATAGATCGCGGCTGACAACCTGGCAGCCTGGGTTCAATTCCCATCAGAACCATGTTAAAAAAAAAAAATACTAAAAACAATTTTTTTTAATTTTTTTGAAAAAGAATTTCTTTGAAAATCTATTTTTAGACCACTTTTTTCAATTTTGACAACGTTGTGAAAACGTTGGCAAGTTAGCGCCAACCAACGGTTGGCCGCTGTTATCAATCGGGTAACAGGACAATACTGTCAAGATTGTTAATCCCACGTTCTGCCAACGCATAACCGACCATCGCCAACGGTATGCCAACATTGTGCCGATCGTATTTTTCTGCTTGGGTGGTTATGAACTAGTATTTTTGCTACTGGGAATATTGAGTACTAAAATAAACGAAAAGATTTTGCCAGCAAATTAATTAACAGTAAACGATAAAATATAAATGTTTTAAACGAAAATAATTTACACTCACAGAAATAAACCCGTAGAAATAGCAGAAAAAGCTACTAAAAATTAGTTAAAAATTACCTTGCAGAAAAAAACTGCTGAAGTTAGCATATTTTTTTTACAAAATACTAGTGAAATAAAAACAACAAAAGCTGTATTTTGTCTCATGCCTATCAACGTTAAGTATTTCAAGCAAATCTACGTTAAACCGATTGCAGTATAAAAAAATTGTAAACACGTTATGTTTATAATTGTTCCATTATAATCGAACGTACGTTATCAAAAGTTTTTAGGATGTAACGCGAATAAAAATACATAAACGTTGAGTTTTCAACGTTGATAATTATCCGTGTTGAAAGTTAACGTGCATACGAAAAGTAATGTATTAGTTTTTCGTCTTAAACGCGTTTCTATGCACTTTGAGTTTTTTTATGAGTTAACGGATATAGTTAAGTTGAAAACACGGCTAAAAATAAAACTTTTAAATTTACAAGATTTCAGTTCTATTCGAGTTAACTTTGAGTTAATTAAAAATGACAAATTATACTCTGAAATCCTCAGAAAATTGTGCTAAATATTAGTACACTAAAAATAGCAAAAACAAACTGTTGTTAAATACAAAACTTCTGTTATTTTTAAGTTATAGTTAGTTGAACGTAAATGGCAGTCTATTCTACAGAAATCAGCAATAGTAAACTGCTGATTTCAGAAGGCTCAATTTTTATTTGCATTAAAAAAAATCTAAAAAAACTTTGAAACTTTTTCACGGTAATTTTTGATTAATTTTTAATAGTTTTAACTAATTTTTTATAGACTTTTCTATAAGTGTGACTTTAGTCAGATGTGCCGTTATATAAATGTTGCTTAACCCTCTAATGCACAAGGCCGCCAAAAGGCGGTCTTCAGATTTTAAATAGTTTTTTGGCTAAATAACAATATTTTATTAAACAAGTTGTATTATATCCATAGAAAACTTAACTGCCTAATTTTTTGCCTTCAAACTTTTTTTGTATAAGGAATGGTTTTCAAGCGAGAAGCATGTAAAGAGAAAATTTAAAAAATTTGAAAAAATTAACTTTTTAAAACAGAAAAAAATATTTGAAAAATTGCCAAAACTACATTTACGATCTGGCGTACATTACCGATCATAACAAAGTTACCTTAGAGTCTATAATTGTAAAATCAGTTAAACATTTTTCTCCAGGACTCACAGGATAACGCCAGGATACGTTTTACAAATATCTCTCTAACTCAAAAACTAACCAAAAGATTTTTTTGAAATTAAACAAAGATTATATACTTAGAGGTATTAGTAAGCAGAACTAATTTCGTAAAATTTTATTGATGTTTAGTGCCAAATTCGCCAAATTTCGTAATTTTCAAAAAGCGAAAATCGCCATAACTTTTAAAATAACAACAATTGATCAACAATTTTCGGTACGTAATTTTACTTTATTGATAGTGTTATTTACAGCAAAAACCGAAATTATTTGAATACTGTATTTCAAGATACGTCTTCAACTTTTGTTGTGCTATATCGCCTAAATAAAGCGATAAATTTACGATTTAAATATAATTGTAATCAGTAGAAAGAGCATTAGAGGGTTAAATGCAAACCATTGGGTAGTTTACTACCCCAGGGGGGTTATTATATAATTCGATTCGAAAAGAAAACGCTTTCGAACAGAATTTTCACGTTAAAAATTCAGTAACAGAAAATTGTTTTTAGTGAAGAAAAATGTTGAAAACGTGTAGACAATGTCTAGTAAAAGTGAAAAGTTAAAAAAAAATTGGACTTTCAAGAACGGATAACTTTTTACAAGAGTTTTAAAATTTCCGAATTCGAACAATATTTTTCGAATCCGCTTACGTAAAGCCCCCCCTGGTCAAATTTAGTAATTGATTTATAAAAGAAGGAGTGGTCTAACGGTTATATTTTATATGATATTCTAAGTAATGTTGCTGTTAACCCTTTCACTACCGACTTTTTGTTTGCGGATGTATCGTTATTTTGACTTCAGATTCTTGTTAAGAGTCCTCAAATTAGAAAAAAATATGTAACATATTTTGCCCCCTCCTACCCACCAAAAATGACGTTCAAAAATCGATTTTTTCAAACTTCTGAGCCCCGTTTTACCCCTTAAACATTCGAGTAGCCATAAGTCCTTTAGTTGGTTTTCTTCTCGTCATAAAACGAAGCTATAAGCCAAATTTAAATTATCTATCTTCATTAGTTTAGCAGAAACACCAAGCAGATTATTATATATTAAAAAAATTAGACTTCATTAGCAAATATCGCGACCATATTGCCATTTTGAACTGCTTAAACACAAAAAAATAAAAACTAATTTCAATCATGAAAACTGCCTATTCAATAAATTTTATCGTTGAAATTCCTCCAATCACAAAAATTGTCCATTCAATTAAAAATTTGTAGCTCTTTAATGAATAAATTTTCAATAAAATAGTGATACATTTGATTAGGATTTTTATTGTTTTTTTATATGCATTTGATTAAAAATTAATTCATTGGATTAAAAATTGATCAATATTGTATACCGTTTAAATAGCATATTTTATGCATTTGATTAAAAATTAATCCATTGGATTAAAAATTGATCAATATTGTATAAATTCTAAATAAGACTCTAAACTGCTGGATAAAGTGGTAGTTGTCATGCCAACTATAAAAAAATATATTTATTTATTTTTAGCTTGAATTTCATTCATAACATTGAATTTTATTAAAATAAAACCTGCATGCAATTTTCATTCACTTGATAGATTTATTTATACTTATGTGAAAAATTTTGTAGCAGAAATTAGTTTTCTTCTTTTTCTGAAGCAAGATGACTCTGTGAAAAATTTTTTTCAAAACCAAAAAAATATATTTTGTTTAGAATAACTTTTAATTTATTTTTTGGGATTTTTTGTTTAAAAAAAATTTAAAATTTTGAAACAAAATTTCAAAAATTACATTATTTTAAAATAATGTTCTAGAATAAATAAATATTTATATTTAATATGGCAAAATTAAAGTATTTAACTAATTAAAATAATAAACTTAACGAGAATTTATAAAATTTTATAACAAATAATTTAAAGTACCAGTTACTAATACATAAACATTTATAAAAACAACTACATAAATAAAACAAACGAAACACAACAACAATATGCTGTAGGGTTATATAGTTGCAAGAAAAAGTCGACTTTTCGATTTTCCGACTTTTTATAGATAAAAGTCGATTAATCGACTTTTCGACTTTTTATAGGTAAAAGTCGATTAATCAACTTTTTATATGAAAATTTCTAAATAGCAAAAAATCATATTTTTTTAAGCTTATTTGGGGGTCAGTTAACTAGATTCGGAACGTAGAATTGGCACCTTGTTGATAATGAGCATAAATTAGACTTATATGCATATAAAATAAAAATTTTCCTTGTTTTTTATCATCGCACAGTGGTTTTAAACATAAAATGTAGCACAAAACTTATAGACATTAAGGCTTATTTTATTCTTATACATTAACCCTTAAATGCATGGTGTATCTATATGGCAACATACCAGTTTTTTTAATAAAAAAAACCAACTTGATGCACAAAACTGCATTTTTGGGCATTGGAGCCACTTCTATAGACAGTGTTCTTATAGTTTCGCGCAGATTTTTTAAACAGTTATAGGAAAAATCTTGGTTTTGCTTCGTATATTTGTGAAAAATCTAACACACGCATTTTTTTTTACAAAAAGTGTAATATTCAAAAATGTTTGTTTAAATATTGAAAGTGATATTCTCGCAATAAAATTAATTTTGGCGACAATAAATGTGTAGTTCATAGTTTAAATATTTTTTCTGTTTTTCATACTCGTTAAAATAATCACATTTTAGCTATAATAATATATTTGGCAAAAAACCATATTTTTCAATAAGTCACCTTGTTTATAAAATAAATTTTTTTTAGTATTTTTCTGGAAATATACACGCCTTTAGAAATCATATATAAAAAAAATGGTTAAAATTGAAGAGATCATGCATTTAAGGGTTAAGGCTTTTACAAAACTAATTTTGTAATCACCGCATTTTTACAGCGTGAGCGTCACCTTGGTATTTTAAACTGGCAGAGTTAAACTTTTAACTGTCCGTTTAACCATGGTTACATTGGAAAAAAGTTACTCGCCCTAAGTATAATTCAAAAAGTCTAAAGTCATTGAAATCGGCCGACAATTTAAGAAGCCAAAGGTTCCGAAAGCTTGTTTACACTCGAGCTGGTCTATTTGCGCGCTGGTGCTAAATAGGTGTCCTATTAATAAAACAGTGTGACTACAAATTTTTCCAAAAGCCTTACTCCTACTCTACAATATTCTATAAACTTTGTCCAAATCGGACGATTATTTTAGAAGTTGTGTATGTATTACCGCTTCTCTCAGTTTAAAACCACTGTGTGTCGTAGACATTTTACAGTTTTTTATGTCATATTTCACTGTTTTGTTTTCCAATAGATTAGCAACACTTGCTTAATTTTTTCTATTATGTTATATCAGCAATAACAAAATTTACTTCTTAGCCATATGGTAATAAGTAAAAAAGTCGAAAAGTCGAAAGCAAAAGCATCACCAGAAACTCAATTTCGAAAAGTCGAAAATTTTCGCAAAAAGTCGATTAATCGATTAGTCGAAAGTCGATTTATAGAACCCTAATATGCTGATGTTTTTCTCTTCTTTTATGAAATGCTCTTGAGCGATAGAATAAAAAAAAATGTCAGCAAATTGCCGTTTTGAGCAATTATTTAATCTATTGGATTAATTTTTAATTGACACCTTTTGAAATAATTTAACAAATCGTTTTAATTGAAAAAACTTGAACAATATTTTTTTGTGTGTACATATAACGATTTTTATTTGAAGTCCAAGATCCCAACAAACTTTTTTGCAAAAAGTATAAAGTTTTTTTTGCGCTATTTAATTTTATATATTCTTTTAAAGATGTGTACACTGTAGTGTACAAGGGTAGTGAAAGAGTTAAATATCAGACTTGCAAATCTTTCCAGCAAAAAGTTTTATCAAAAACAAATTGGTCTGGTGCAGTTAGGCGTTAAGTAAAATTTGGTATCTTAAAATGTCTTTAGTGAGATACTAACCTTAGTAAAAATGTATTTATTGTGATAACTTTTGCAAATGGAAACTATTTTGCCAGAATATTGTTTTTTAGAAAAAGGATATATGGGAGGTAGTCATGCCCTTGCCCCGAATGAAACAAAATTAACCACTGAGTTAAAGGACATAATTTGACCGGCAGTAACCAATTTTCGCTTTATTCTGTTTATAATTGAATCTAAAATTAAAAATTTTAGATTAAGGATGTGTGGGAGGTAGTCATGTCCTTGCACCGATTTTGATAAAAATTCGAATTTTTCTGAATTTACATGTTCTGAACCAGCACATCGAATTTCATACTTCTACGATAACTCCTCTAATCAATTTTAATTGCAATTGCATGTAATTTGTATTGTAAATTTTCAATTACAATTGCAAATAAATGTAATTGTATTCTTTTTTTTAATTTCAATTACATTTATTTGCAATTGTAATTGAAAATTTTCAATTACAAATTACATGTAATTTAAATCCCTCAAGTCTGGTATTAAACTAGCGAGAAAACAAATTCTGGAAAATTTTTACATAAAAAAATCTTTTTTCTTAGTTTTTTTTACATGAAAGCCAAACAACTTACTTGCTTAATTTAAAAACTAGATTGATAATTTCTGAAATTCAGTTGCAATGGGTGTCTATTTTTAAGTTCGTTTAAGAATTGGCTTTTAACTAAATTTCATTGTGTTAGTGTCCGTAATTTATATATATTTTTTTTAATTTAGTTTCAAAGGAATTTAGGGCCTGTTTATCTATTACGAAAATAGTCTAAACGAAAGAAATTGACAATCACTTCAAAAATACATGGCAATCAAAAATACATGGGAAACAAAAACAAATTTTCGTTACTTTGCTTTCGTTTACAGTATTTTCGTAATACATAAACTAGGGCTTAATTTAGAAAAAAATCCTTTAGAGGATGTTTTAACTAACCTAGCTTTTCCGTTATATGTGTGTGTCTGTTTGTGTGCGTAGTGTCGTTACAAAATAATGCAATTATATTTATCAATTAACATTTCATCCTAACATTATTATTGTATATGTATTCTACTCTACTCTTCTGCCATGCTCTCGTTTACATTAACCTGATCTCTAAAAAAATAACAAAAGTTATACATCGTAAAAGTAAGTAGTTTTAAAAGCTGTACATTAAATCTATGTATGATGATGTACATTTTTTTGGTGTAAACTGAATTTTATGTGCGTACTATCTTACATTTTTGTAACACTATTCATAGGTGTTGTAAAAACCTTATCTAACAAGGAAAGTATCTCATGAGATAGTCTCCGATTTTTATGAAAATCGGATATGGGATAGAAAATGAAAATCTAACAACAAATTGTTTCATTAATTTAGGCATCTCGGGAATTTAGGTGGCAATATACATAGGCGAAAGAAAACTTACATGTTTTTGGTATATTTTTGTTCGACATTCGGTATAAAAACCGGATAAAAAAAGTATTCGTCAAATGAGGATATTTGATATGCATAATGCCCAAGTTTTTGTACGGGTTTACCTGTGTTACCAAAAAGTACCTAGAAAGGGCTTCGGCAAAAATATGATAAGAGCCGGTAACACAAACATATATAAAAAAATATAAACAAACGAGCAAATAAATACGTTCACTTACTAATCATTTTAAAATTCATTAACTATAGTTGTGTTTGTGTGGCAAGCTATTAACGTTGGCTTATGTCATTCCCATATAAATTTGGCATTAGCTAACATTTAGTTTTAACTCTTAACATTACTAATGTCAAATTTGTTTGGGAATGACATAAGCCAACTTTGATAGCTTACCGCACAAACACAGCTATTATAAATAAAACAAAGAAAACAAAACAGTTGCATTTAAAAATGTCGTTGGAACCATTGAGGAGAAAAAGAGGCTGATTAAACGAGTCCACAGCCAAGGTAATATCCAACGGAAAATTGCGCATACTCTTGGAAGGTCACAACATATGGTTTAAAATGCGTTTCAACCTAAAAAAATTAAATTAGAAAGAGGGCAACAACGAAAAACTACCAAAAAAAAGGCGATGATTGTATTAAAGTTTTGTAAACAAGAAATCCTTTTATGCAGAATTGGTAGGATGAAAGGGCACCTCTCAAAGCTACAAATAAAGATTTGTGGACAATAGTTAAAGAAGCTTGGTACTCGATTCCATCAGTGCAGCACTTGTTGATTATATGCCTCGTAGATGCTTAAAAGTTATAGAAATAAGGGCTTTTCAATAAAATCCCAGTAAAATTTTTAAGAACTGGTTATCTCTGAATCTATCCCAGAACACCGGTTCTATGTTACAGGTGCTGATTCCTGAAAGTCAAAATGTAGGGTTTCGCTGTCCCAGAAACAGTTCTATAACTGATAGAACCGGTTCTAAATCAATCTCTTCTAGTTTGGAAAATAAGTTATTTCTAATAGATCAAACACGATACAAAATGAACCGGTTGTACAACATACCTAAATTAAATAGAACCAATGATATTGCAGTATTAGGTGTTCTTTACCTTTTTATATTAATAAATACAGCCTCTTTTTAAATTTTTTTTAAAAAAAACTTATTTTTTTTAATTAACCTATTTATATTCTCGACAAATATCACTACAATTTTGTGTTTTTTAATATTTCTTTCCTTTTCTTATGTTAATATTTATTATGTGTTATTAAAGCTTAGCATATATCATAGTAATAAATCTTATTATCTTTTTTCTAGTCTTTGTTTTATTTTTGTTGGAATGAATTTATAAGTGCTATTTATTTGCGTATATTTAGTTAGAATATTCTTTCTTATTTGCTCGTAAAATTTTTATAACATCTTAACAAAAACCAAAAAGTACCAAAAATAGGTACCGGTGATAGGCCCTTGAAAATCGCCATCCGAAACTAAAACATTTATATATGTATATGCAGTTAACTTGAAATTCTTACTACTTTCACTACAATTGGAAAGTTTTGTTTACTTTTTGTATTGATTTTTTCCAGCTGTAGTAAAAGTAGTAACTTGTAATAAGTAAACGAACACGTTTATAGTGTCATTGATAGAAATGCCAAACAACTTAAAAACAGAAAATTTCACCGAACTTTTAACCCCACAAATTCCCGAGATGGACGATAACCTCAGACACATCAACCTTAGAATTTTTCTCGAGAAGATATCGGAATTTCATCAATATCGGAGATTATCACATGAGGTACCTTCCTTGTATGTTATTTACTTCAAACGTTTTCCAATAAAGATATATTCTAAAGTATATTTTTCTATTTCTTTCTGGAAACTCTGCTCGCAAGTGTTTCTACAAAATGATGGCCAATTTTTTAGTATATTAAACTAAATATATATCCCATAAGACCGCTATAGTGATTTTATCTCCTGAGTTTTTAACATTTTAGGATTTTTTAAACAACAAACACATCTCTATAAATAATGATCCTTCGATTCACCGAAAACTGATATAAAAATCCAATAATTTCTGAAAATTCAATTTGTAATTTCTAAAATAGTTTCTTTTTTTTTTCTTAAAACATCGAGAAATGACAAAAACCATAATTACAAAATAACCATTTAATGAAATTTTGTAGGACTTTGATTTCGTAATAATTTAACAATTTGTGTGAATTATTGGCCCTTTGAACCGACCATAAGTTATGTAAAAAGCCATTTTTTTATAAAAAATTAACCTGTGGGTAGCGCTGGAGATACATATGTCCGGGGAACGCTGGACACATTAATACAATTGCAACTGTAATTCAGAAAATATTAATTGAATTTTAAAAATTCCATTTAAAATGCAGGTAATTGTGGTGTTTATGAAATCCGTACCGGAATTGGATTGGAAACGGAATTGGATTTTGAAAAATTGCTTATAAAAATTACCGGAAATGTCATTATAATGGCGTCATAAAACTTTTAACATCCCGTGTAAAAAATATTAGATCTGACCAGATCTGTTTGAATCTAAATAGATATTGTTGAATCTAATTAGATCAGATGCCAGATCTGGTCATATACATATGATTAGATATGGCATTTGTGATACACTTTTCTAATTCCAAATGTAATTGAAATCAATTTTAATTGTAATTGCATGTAATTTGTATTGTATATTTTCAATTACAATTGCAAATAAATGTAATTGTATTCTTTTTTTTAATTTCAATTACTTTTATTTGCAATTGTAATTGAAAATTTTCAATTATCTGATCAGATGTAGTGCCAGATCTATTCATATCTAAAATGATCTGGGAAACTGGGCGATTTTAATGACCAGATGTGAACAGATCTGGCCAGATTTGGTACCAGATCTGGTATCAGATCTTATACATTTGAGCTGGCACCAAAATAAGGATAACTCGGTAATCTGTAATCTGTTTATAGATATATGTTCTTTAATTTTAGTTTAAAGTCAGCATAAAATTGGATCTGGTTATATAATGTTCATCAGATCTGCTTAGATCTGGTGCAATCAGATCTACTGAGATCTTGTTAGATCTAATCTTTTTATACGGGATATTTAAGTTTTAAAAAATTAAATAAAACCATAATAACTATATATGTAACACCTAAACATTTTTGTTAAAATTAATTAATTTAATGAAAACAATTTTAATCAGATTGGAAATTTCCTCATTAAATTCGCAAGGAGGATTTATAGAATTCAATATTGGAAATTTCCATTTAAAAATTTCCGTTCAAAAAAAAAAAGAAAATTTTCTACATTTTTCTTACGGAAATTTCCGAATGTTGGATTCAGATCAGACTTTATTTATTTGTTATACGTATTTATTAAATTTACTGAAACATAAACATTTAAAAAGTTTTATGACGTCATTGTAATGCCATTTCAGTTAACTTTTATCAACCCGATTACAGAATCCAATTCTGTTCCAATACTATTCCGGTATGGATTTCATAAAGACCACTTATATCAAAAAATATTATTTGTAATTTAGAAAGTATCATTTGAAATTCAAAAAATTTCATTTGTAATTCAGAAAATATCGTTTGAAATTCAGAAAAAAATCAATTGTAATTCAGATAATATAAGCCAGAAAATATCAATTAAAATTCAGAAATTATTTCAGAAAACATTTAATTCATTTCTGAATATCGATTTTAATTCATTTCTGAATATCGATATTTTCGGAATTACAATTAATGTTTTTCTGAATATCAATTGATATTTTCTGATTTATAATTGATATTTTCTGAATTTCAATTGATATTTTCTGAATTTCAAATGATATTTTTTAAATTTCATATGATATTTTCTGAATTTCAAATGACAAATCTAAATTTCAATTGATATTTTCTGAATTTCAAATGAAAATTCAGAATTTCAATTGATATTTTATGAGTTACAATTGCAAAAGTTGTAGTTACATATAAAACCAACACCTAAAAATTGTTGTTGGGTTTTATTTAACTTTATCTTTTAAAATAAATCATTATAAAAGAATGGAACCTACAAAAATCTTAAGTGACTTCAATTAATCAATTTTATCATTTTATCACAAACACTTGTGAGTAAAGTAAATATTCCGATCAGCATGGAACTTGATTTTTGTTTTGTTTTTTGTATATGTACATACGAAATAAGAAACGCATGAGAGCAATGGTATGAGGTATATCACTTAAAAAAAATAAGATATGCTTCTCCCTCTACTACTACTTTTACTCTATTTGTGGTATTTAAGTTACAAAATAAGATAATAAATATATCTGAATACTTTTTGTCCTTGCCTGTAGTTTTTATAATGCATCCATCTCTTATCACTCACATTTATCCACCTCACTCACACACATGTCCAGCCAAAGGGCGCTATCTTAAAATCTCTCTCTATATATGCAAATACCATTCTATATTGGTAGTCCTCTTAGTGATTATGATGCTCTTTAGGAAATTCTTTTTGTGTGGCGAGTGATCGTCTATTGGCAGCCACGGCTATGATGCGCTTGGGACCAGCTATAGGTAAATCAGCAAATTCAGAAGGTATGGATATGTTGGAATATCCATTTTTAACTATGACAAAGTATCCACCCGGTCTAATACTTCATATTGGAGCTACCGTGGCGGCTAGATCGGTAAAACTGCTAGAAAGAGTACCCAATCCAGATGAGCCAGAAATAAGAGATTCTTGGTGGAAGGAACTACGTATGGAAATAAGATCACATGCTAGATCTTTAGGATGCAACGTAGTATTGGGTTATTCGGAATTGACAACAATATCGTAAGGATGTTTCTGTCCTAATTAAAAAGTATTAAAAGTAAACAATTTAATTTCAATTAAGGGATGATGTATGTGTTCTCTCGGCAACTGGCACAGCAGCAATTATTAATATGGGCTATAATCGTTCTATATCACAAAGTGATATTTTTAATATTACCAAATCGGCTGGAGGCAGTGGTATTGGTATGTCTGCTTCTCTGGAAGAGCGAAATATTATGGAATCTACAAAAGATCCCGGCAGTGGTATTTCGAATGGTTCAGCTAATAAAAAATATGGACTTCCATCTATTCTTAACGTGTCAAAGGCCTCTTGTACCATATGTCATATACCTTACAATGTCACTTCAGTTCCTTTCAATGTCAAAATGAAGAAATGTGCAATATGTTTGAAAGGACGTGTACCCGATGTACTGCTGGCTACTTTAGAGGTACCAGATTCAGTACAAGTTACAGGTTAGTTGAAGAAAATGGGTATGGAAAACCAAAAGATTTTAATGAAATTTGATCACAAAACTAAAATCATCTTATCTTTTATAAAAAGAGCAATTTTATCTTTTATAAAAAGAGCAAATTCTTAACCAAATCAGCTGCATTTTCTATTTCCAAAAAACTTTCCTTCGAAACGTTTTGTGTCTGAAATTTTATCAAAGTCTAAGATATTTTTTATTATATAGATCATATAAGAGGATTTTCTTTGTTTCCTATAACTTTAGGTCGTGGTTGTTTTCTTCAAGCTCAAGCTGTAAGAGCTAAAAAAGATTTACGTTCAGAATTAAATGCTAAAGAAATTTCAGATGGTTTACCCTTTTTGGAATACGAATTACATCGTGTTCTAATTAATAAACTCAAAGCCAAGGGTATGAATGCAATATTTGGTCTTAGAGTACAAGTGTCAATAGGTGAACGTATGATTGCTTTAGTGGCTACTGGTACAGCCCTATTTATCACAGCTTTACCCGTACCACAAGTTCCTAAAATAGTTGCTGGAAATTCATGGACGGATAAACAAAAATTAAATGAACTACAAAAAAAACTACAAGAAACGTTTGAACGTTATCAAGAAATTTATCAATTAAAGCCGTTGGATCAAGATATGTTGGACAAAAGTTCTGACACGGATGATTCCGATGAAGAAGGTGTCGACGTGGATTTGAATTGTGGCAATAAAGACACATGTGTTTTGGAAGTAGATGATATTGAAGATTTAGAGATAATTTCTCTGTTAATGGAACCACAACCACCAGAAGGTTTCCATGTGGTTAGCACGCAAAAAGTGCCAGGTATGATGGATATGGAGGCGGTAAAGAATTTACAAATGTTCACGCAAGTATGGAGAGCTAAAGCCGATACTGGACAAACTGTAAGTGGTTTTCCAAAACACTTTCAAAGGTAAGTATTGCATAATTTCTAAATTTTAGGTTATTCTATTGGTATATTAAACATGTCAATTTTACAGATTACTACAGACCATATTTTTCAAATTGCGTACCATGATACCGTGTGCCATTTGTGATTTAAAATTTAAATTGGACTTCCCAGAAAGTGTGAGTACGAACTATTTTTCAATGTGAACATTTCTTTTTCGCAAGTTAATGGTTAAGGCTTCAAATTCGCATATATGAATCCTAATAATATTTAAGCGTAAATTTTTTGAGGGCGAAAAATTTTGCAATTTAGTGCAACATTTTTAGAAAAGAACACCTAGCCCTCTTAGAATGTTACCTTTAATTTAGAAAAGAACGCAAAAAAGGCAATTCAAAAGCAAAGTGCAAATAAAAAAGGCAAAATTTTTTCAGAAAAGAAAACGCCATAAGTCTCCATAATAGCAAACATGAACGATTTGGTTAGAACATTATCAGAAATGCACAGTGGAACAAATTAAAAATATATTTGATACTGTTTTATATATCTGAAAAAAAATTAATATAATTTTTTCATCTTAAAATTTTGTTTTAATCTCAAATATCCAATTTATTAAAAAGAATCAGACGTATTCGTTAAAAAATGTCTGTGAAAAACACCAACTTTTCTTGTATAATTTTTGCAGACGAGTTTCTTTTATACAGATGTTCAGACAAACTTGTCTAAAAATTATACAAAAAACCGTTTTACATAATTTTTTTTAACGAATTCGTCTGATTCTTTTTGCAAAAACAACGATTACGACCATTACTTTTTACAAGTTACAGCGCAAATAATTTAAATTAATCGGAATATTTGAATTTAACACTTATTTTTAATCTCTTTTTTTTAACAGGATCAAATTCAAATTCTTGTTACCGGCATGGCATTGGGCATAGGCGAACGGAGTAAACTAAAACATAAACGAAGACCCTTAACAAATGGACAATCAGATAGTAATGATTCGATGAATCATCAAAATTCTAGCAGCAGTGAGAGTAGCAAACAAAAACATCAAGATGAAGACTACATATTTCCTTTAGATGAGGATCATATGATTGAAACTCCAACACCAGCCAATAATATACCTTTATTTGGTGCTCAATTATTTAAAAACCGTAAATCATCACCAATACAGCTATCATCAGCACCGAGTTCAATACGGCAAAGACATGTAAGTAAATTTATCGCAAAAATTTTAAGTAAAAGATAATTTCTCGAAACACTGTTAAACGATGTTTATAATTCCACGTTTTTCTTTTATTTTTATTAATATTTTTATACCATATGGGGTCTAAAGTTTACAACCTCTACATAAAAACATGTAATAATGCAAGATTTTACCACATTATTAGAGGAAAGGTAATATAAGGGATGGGTATATACAATTTATTGTGGAATAAATTGTCAGTGTGGTGTCATATTGGAAGGTTGTACAATATATTAGAAAAAATCAAAACGGATTTTATTCTTATTGCACAAGCATGAAAAGTGAAAAATATTTTGTAATGCGTGTGTAGTTTTACCACATAACTTGTGAAAGAGTATTGTATATTTAAGCGGGTTGTGCCAGTCACCCCCTAGAATTAAAGATTAGTTAAAGATGATTTTAATTTTTTTTTGCCACGCACCTTGATACCGCCCTTTTTGTTTTTTGTTTCCTGCGTTGCCATTTATTGTTCGATCGAAACATATGACATCATTGTTCTTAGTGCGACAACAGCTACATTTCCATCTTTGATTATTTTTGATTTCGATATCAAATTTTGGTAGTGACTTCTGGCCACTCGGTTTCTACCCCTCCTAATTCCCATTTCCCATGAACTTTTCGCTTTAACAGTATATATTTTTATTCATAAACAAAAAAGTTACAGAGGTTTAATAAAATCAAAATACAATAATAGGTCAGAGAGCAAGACAAGATTTGCTCTTAAAATAAAACGAACGAACGATTCGGATGTATTCGAATTTTCGAATTTATCCGAGCAAGGATTGCCACTCCGGCTTTAAATGAGAATTATTAACTACAAATTCTCATTTTAAAGCCGTTACAACAACAACAACTAGGGCAAGGAATTCCATGCAAATGCATGTTTTTTCTCGATAGTCCAAAACTAATATGGACTAAATATTTATCCGAATCATTATTAATTCGAATTTTGTCACAAATGCATGTTCTTGCATATTTTGACTTTAAATGCATATTTGGTGCCTTTTTAAAGCATATTTTGTGCTTTTTAATGCATTTTTGTGCATATTTTTAATTTTCAGGAACATTTTTTATTTTGTAAAAAAATATAAAAAATTAATACGTTTTCATATTTTGATTCAATCAAAATAAACATTCTTTTAAAAACCTTATTGAACTATGGAAAATCTTCGAGTTCTGTGTCTGTTTGCAAAATAACTAAATTAAATATATTTTTATGTTTTGAAGTGCATTATTTTTGCAAAAATAATAGTTTTTAGTGCATATTTCTTATATTTTTAATGCATATTTTTCTTTTTTAACCGCATATTTTCCATTTTTAAGTGCATGAAATTCCTTGCCCTAGTGATAACATACAAAATAAGTCCATTCGATTACTGGATAATTTGTACAAATTTTTACTGGATGGCGTTCGTTAACACAAATACTCAGTAAACAGAAAGAAAAGAGAGAGAATAAAGTGACAGTTCTATGATGAGAGTTTTTAAGTCTTTTTCTTGCAAATTTTTACTGGATAAACGCTCCATTAGTCTGGTAGTATCGTAAAGTATCGTGTCAGCTGTTTACTTTTAGTTAATGACAGTATACACAACTACTTTGTTTGGAAGTACATTTGAGGTAAGAAAATCTATTGAAAATAGATTTCTACTTCACGATACCTCATTTCGCCGCAATTTACTTCCAAACTAATTTGAGCTTAAATTTTTGCCAGTAAAAATTTTCAAGCAGAAAAAACATATGTTTCGAAAACACAAATTTGTTTATTGTAAATAAAAAAGAATATTTTCCAATTATGTTATTTTATGGAAATGCAAAGCAGTAAACTTTCAAAATAAATGATGGGAAAGATAAGAACACCTTCTAAAAATTGTCTGCTTAAGATTTAATATCAAAAATTCTCTTCTTCCATAGCGATCAATTCAAATTTATTTGTATATTTGGTGTTGTAATCAGCTGTGACTACAAACTTGCAAATTGTTGCAAATTTTCTGTTCGCGTACCTGTTTGGAAAAATTTTATTTTGACAGTAAATCTTGTCTTACCATGTAAGGTTGTACTGAGTAATTCTTACTGAACTTGACTGAGAAAAGTAATCGAATGACCTAATACAACAAAAACTTTCAAAATATTTCTATTGTTGGTTATATGCTTTCAAAATCTTCGAAAACATATTTACTTACACACCAAATGCAAATTTCAATGAACACAAACAGCGCAGAATACCAAAACAAATCAACAAACCTAATAGTAGGTCCATTCGATTACTGGATAATTTGTACAAATTTGTACAAATTTTTACTGGATGGCGTTCGTTAACACAAATACTCAGTAAACAGACAGAATAAAGTGACAGTGCTATGATGAGAATTTCTAAGTCTTCTTCTTTTTCTTGCAAATTTTTACTGGATAAATATTTGCCAGTAAGAATTTGCAAGCAGGAAAAAACATATGATACGAAAACACATGTTCGTTTATGGAAAACAAAAAAAAAATATTTTACAATTATGTTATTTTATGGAAATTCAAAGCAATGAAACTTTCAAAATAAATTATGGAAAATATAAGAAAACCTTCTAAAAAGTTTCTGATTAAGATTTAATTCAAAAAATATCGTCTTCCATAGCAACCAGCTAAAATTTATTTGTATATTTGGTGTTGTAATCAGCTGTGTTTACAAACTTGCAAATTGTTGCAAATTTTCTGTTCGCGTACATGTTTGGGAAAATTTTATTTTGAGAGTAAATCTTGTCTTACTCTCTGTAAGTTTTTACTGAGTAATTCTTACTGGACTTGACTGAGAAAAGTAATCGAATGGACCTAGTACAGCCAATAGATAATTCATTTTCATTTTCTTTATTCAGTCTATGGAACATAATTTCCTTACAGACTATGATTAAATATAAAACTAATATTTATAATTATTTAAAAACTAAAGGCTTTTGATAAAGCTGGAATGGTCGCACCCTTACATTTACAGGCCACAAGGAAGGCTTTAAAAGTTCATTATAGAATTTAGCAGAGATCCCAATTTTAAATGATATTTTCTTTATCAAATTCAAATCAGTATCCCCTTTGACCAATTTATAGCATTGTAAATGGATTTTTTTAATATTAGCATATTTCGCAATATATTCCATTATATGTTCAGCTGTTACACTCGGCTTAAATGAGGACAAATGAACCCATTTTTTATTTTCAATAACTTCCAATTCATTGTTGTTATTGTGCCCAAAAACAACATGTTTGCGCTTTCTTTTTGAATTTACTTTCATCCATTCAGAATTGTTTATTGGGATGTCACTGTCTACTTTAGAGCATACAGTAGCAGCAGTATCAGTATTGTCAGAATAACAAATACTGTCTCTCCTTTTACGTGGACTATTGGCCAATATTCAACACCAACTAACAACAATTTAAATTTCAACAGTTTTAAATTTTTATTCTAAAATAACCTCACTCACCAAAAATACACCGACAAAGAATTCCATAGCAAAAGCAAATGAATCAATCAACAAAGGAAACTGCATTTTCAGTGATGATGAATCTGATGATTACTTTAAACCAAATAAAAATGAAGACGTCACTGAGGGGATGATCTTTAGTGATTTCAATGATGGTCTGGGACTTAGTACCCCACCAAGAAATCCCAGTGTAGAAACGGTAATGACATATCATTATTTTTTGGACTACCAGTAATGATACCCACTTACCTTCTGCATTATTTTAAAACATATAATAATGAGTTACTGATAACGACTTATTTTTATCATTATTTCAAATAGAAAATAATTTTTTAGATTTTTTTGAAAATTTTTTGAAATCTATTTTTAGACTCAATATTTTTTAAACACTGGTAAGGATATATGTAACCACATATTTTTTGATTTTTCGTATGCTGGTGTGTAACGACAACTCATTACTTTTCGCGACATCGCCATATAAAGGTAATAAGAAATGTAATAACAAAAGTAACTAGTTACCATTACCAAGTATGTAGTTACATAACCACATATCTGGTAATGATTTTCTACACTGGGATACTAATGAAAACAGTGATGGAAAATGGATGGATACAATAACTTTTCCCAACTAAACGTACTTATCAATACAAATACTTTGATGAGCACAATGCAACACCCCTCAAGGGGAAAAATAAAAAGTAATTTTTTGACGATGGACCTAAACATCTCTATTCTCCAATGGAATTTGCAAGGATTTTTAAACAACAAATTTACCTTGGAACTTCTGGTTGCTAGGCATAAGCCAAACATAATAGTACTTCAAAATTTTCCATCACAATAGAGATTATGATTATGCAAAATCGGGAATAGCAATTCTAGTCAAACGTGACACATTATGTAAAATCTACAAATAACTTTACCAAACAATAGTAATCAGTGGGAATGAGGAACTTCATATCACGAATATACATATATAGGAAAAGTCATGCTAATTTATCCACCTCTATTGTAAATAATATTGCTATTAACCAGAATATATATCATATATTGCTAGGAGACTTGAATTCCCAAAATATTTTATGGGGTTCGTCATCCAACTCCCCAAACGGTAAAATTCTGGAAGAATTTGCAGACGACAAAAATTTGGTAATTTTAAACGATGGGTCTCCTACACTTCTTAATACCAGGAATACTTTAACTGCTGTAGATGTTACCATGGCTTCTGTAGATATTGCACCAAATTTGAAATGGACCTGTTTGCCACTGCCAGAGGTTGGGGATCACTTTCCCATTAAAATTACCATCGATATTGACGTGATCACAAAGAAGAAAAAAACGCTGACTGGTCGCTTTTTCAAAAGAGAGCAGAAATAGCTATTAGTCAATTTGAAAGGTCATCAAATATAAACAAGGAAGCTGCCCAAATAAAACGCATTTTTAGAATATCGACAAATGAATCCATCCCTCTCAGCCGCAAACCTAAGGAAAAAAATAGTCCAGTTTGGTTCAATTCGGAAATATCAAAATTAATTAGTTCAAAACAAGAGGCATGGAAAATTTTTAAAAGAACACGTAATACAACAAATGTAATGGATATAAAAAAATTTGTGCAAAAATTAAGAAAACGTGTAAAACTGCAAAGAGAAATCATGGGGAAATTTTCTAAATTCCCTCAATCCTTCAATGGATGTTCGGGTGCTCTGGGGAAAGGTAAATAACTTAAGAACGAATCGTATCGGAAATTTTACTACAATTTATGTAAATGAGGACAGCTTTAGTCACCCGTCTGAGATTGCTGGTAGCTTTACACGTTTTTGGACCTCGTTTAGTTCTGATGCAGCTTTCGACTCCAATATCATTTTGGCAAAAAACAATCTAGTTATTGACAACTTACAAAATACAGACCAGCAGTATGGAGCAATGACCCAGAAATCCCAAGTTTCTGAACTGAATGAAACAATGAAGTCCTTAAAAGGGTCCACCCCAGCACGCGACAAAATTACATATGCTATTGTGAAAAATGCTCCTAATATCCTTAAAGATCGACTTTGCAAACTTTATAACAACATTCTGGCCTCTGGAAATTTCCCACAAGATTGGCAAACTGCATTACTGTCACCCATACCAAAACCTGGAAAAAGTCCCAATAGTTTGGAGGGTTATCGTCCGATTTCACTATTGCCAGTTCTTTCCAAAAGCCTGGAGAAAATATTGACTAGACGTTTTTGGAGGTATACGAGACGAAATTTATCTGAATTACAACATGCTTTTATTCCCAGTCATGAGGTCCAAATTGAGGAAGTTTTTCGTCAAAACCTTAAGAATGTTAATTACAGTTTATTTCTTTTAGAGGATATTGAAAAGGAATTTGACCGAGTGATATCAACATATATAATAATATAACTTAATGAATGGGGTATCCCGAAACCGATTTTGGAATTTTTGAAATCATTTCTCAACAATCTGAGAATAACTGTAAAAGTGAACGGATATTACTCAACGACGTACGCAATGAACAATGGGGTTCCCCAAGGTTCCCCACTCTCCGTGGCATTATTCACTATATATGTAAACTCTTTGGCAAAGGCCCTCGAAAACCTACCCGGAATCGATTACGTTAGGATCTATGCAGACAATATTTTTGCGGTGGCTTCTGGTAATCCAGAAACAGTTCGCTTAAACATGAACTATTTAGATACTAGAGTGCATCAATGGGCCGAGGGCAGAGGCGCTGTTGTACCAGCTCATAAATCTGAAATTCTTCACATTTGTAAGCAAAGAAAGTGCACTGAATGTACTATCTGCATAAAAACGTGAATCTTCAATTGTCCGATCAAATGAGAATTTAGGGTTTGTTTTTCACCAAAAATCTTCTTTCAGCAAACAACATTTGTCGTTCGCTAACATCAGGGACAATTTTACATGGTATTAGTATATACGGCTGGACTTCAAAAAAAATATCAACAAATTTAACACCTCATAAATAATTGCTTTAGAACCGCCTCTGGCCTGCTTCGTAGAACTCCACTGGAAAAATTGAACCGAAACGAATGCGGTTATCGTTAGGGTAACGATATTTTAGGTTATTTCGGTAACGGTATTAGGTTATTAGGGTAACGCTATTTCATTTATTTCGGTATCGGTATTTTAAGGATAACGGTATTTGAGTTATTTCGGTAACGGTATTTTAAGGATAACGATATTTGGGTTATTTCGGTAACGGTATTTTAGGGTTAACGGTACTTCAGTTATATCGGTAACGGTATTTTAAGGAAAACGGTAGTCAGTTATTTCGGTACATACCGCATTTTTGTTTTTGCAAAAACCACACTAAAGTAAAAACAAAAAGGAATTAATTGACTTAATTTATGTGAAATACTCAAAAACCACGTGCAATGACCAAGAGTATAGAATTAAAAATAACGGTAACGGTATTTTACGGATAACGCTATTTCATGTATTTCGGTAACGGTATTTTAAGGTTATCGATATTTCATTTATTTCGGTATCGGTATTTTAAGGATAACGGTATTTCAGTTATTTCGGTAACGGTATTTTAAGGATAACGGTATTCAGGGTATTTCGGTAACGGTATTTTAGGGGTAACGGTAGTCAGCTGAAAGGGTTTTGAATCGATAACGGTATTTTAGCGGTATTGCCTGCCAACCGTGGATTAGAGGCAAATTACACAGACTTCCAGAATTTATTAGAGAAAACCGCTGTTATGATGGCATCAAGGTCTATAACCATATCCTCTGATGGTCTACACAAATCCTTTTGGAAAAATATTAACTCTTCATCCAATTCCCTTCCATCAGCTACCAACAACATAATCTCGATTTTGTCAAAGTCTAATATTTCTATGCCACAAAAACCAACTACACCTATATGGTCTAATACTTTGGTTAAAGCTGATGATAGTTTGTGTTGCTTGGTCAAAAATAATACGGATCCTTCATGCTTCAAAAACAATTTTCCTAGAAAATGTCATCTTTCTCTCCGAATATGATTTACTACACAGACGGATCATTTCGAAATGGATTGACGTCTTACTCAATAGTACAACAGCTTTGAAACCGTAAGGGAATCTAGATTGCCGGACCACACGGGTATATTTACGGCGGAAATTGCTGCCATTAAAACAGCCATTAATCTTGCCATCGAACATGGTGGGAAAACGTTAATATGCACTGATAGTTTAAGTGTAACCAAAGCTTTAATAAAAAATCACAATGGTATCTATGATGACATGTTGCGGCTGCAAAATGAAACACGCCAAATTTTAATACTATGGATTCCCTCCCACATTGGAATCCAAGGAAATGAAAGTGCAGACTGTGGTGCCAAAAGAGCCTTAGACTTACTCCAAATTACAGAAACACCATTCTTCCCGAAAGCCATAAGCAATCCCTTCAGAATAATCCAACAACCTAATCCAATTACCACAAGACAATACAATGAAAATTTAACGAGGTCACAAGGCATATTACTGGCCCGCCTAAGAGTGGGCAAATGCATTTTTAATTCGAAGCAATACTATGAAAAAACTAATCGACCGAGATGTCTCAATTGTGATGAAATGCTCACTATTCCTCATCTGCTAACAATTTGCCCGGTTTCAAAGATGGACGAACCAATAGAGAAAATACTTGATTGTTCTAAATGTAGCAACATACAAAAGATCACGAGATGTTTACGACAACACAACATTCAGGATGTTTAGGCTTTATTGTATAAGATAAAGGAAATTTTTTTGCTGCTGTCATCAGTTGGTGAGCAAATTATATTTTAATATTGCGTGTATAACTTAAAAATGTGGGATAACCAACTCATAACGTATCTTCTACATATGGTTTGTGTCTTTAATGGCTTATATGGCATTTTGGAGGGTAAAAATCTCTCATTTATTCCCATTTAGTCATTGAACGAAATAGTGTAAAGAACAAAGTTTTTTTTTGCTTCGAAAATGTCGAATTTTGTTGCAACAAAGCATCATTTGCTGGAAGTTTTGCTTTTTTTACTTCTTCAATTTGAAAAAAAGTGCAGTTGAAGCATATCAAGTGCTCACCGAAGCTTATCCTGAATATATTCCATCGGTTTCAACGTGCGAGAGATGGTTTGTGCGGTTCAGAAACGGTGATTTTGATACGGAAGACAAAAACCGCCCAGGTCAGCTAAAAAGTTCGAAAAGAATGAATTGAAGACATTACTCGATTATGAGCTGTTGAAATCGGGCCAGACGATCACAGGGGACCTGTACAAAACAAAATTGATTCGTTTGAAGCGAAAATTGGCCGAAAAACGCCCGGAATATGCAACGAGACATGAAGCCGTAATATTTCATCATTGCAACGCTCGGTCACATATTGCAAAACCGGTTAAAAACTATTTAGAAAATAGTGTTTGGGAAGTTTTGCCTCACTCGCCTTATAGTCCAGACCTTTCCCCGTCCGACTATCATTTGTTTCGATCGATGCAGTACGCTCTCACTGGAATACGCTTCACTTAAGAACAGGGTATCCGAAATTGGCTTGATCGTTCTTGGCCTCAAAAAATGAGCAGTTCTTTGGCGCGGAATCCATATGTTGCCAGAAAGATGGGAAAAGGTCATAGCAAACGATGGCCAATATTTTGAATAAATTTCTATTGTACCAATGTTTCACAATAAACTCCCAAAATTTGACAAAATATCTCGCATTTTTAAGTTATACACCCAATATGAAATTTGATGTTTTACAATTGCAGTAATGGCACCAATTTCTAAAGAGAACTGATGATGGGAAGGTGTAGAATAGGGTTCTCGAATTTTGTATGGAGGAAAATAAATTTTTAGTTTTTGACCGCACTATCCCCTGGAAATATTTATTTGGATGTAAAACTACGTCCCCTAAAAAATTAGGATAATCGGATATCGAGAAGATGTGCCGCATCGACGTTGAAGTTTGGAACACGAATTACAAGGGGAAAATATGACTTTTTGTGCATTTTCTCGAAAACATTGATATTGTAAAACTAATTCGAATTAAAAACATTATAGAATCATATTCAAATTATAAGCAACGCAAATACATTTAAAAAGAAGTTATGTAGCTTTCTTCAATAATTTTCTTTTAAACGTCATAAATTATAGCTCCATACATTAGGTCTGTTTCTTTAATTTTTGGATAAAGTTCGGTAAAATGAGAGTTAATAAGAAATACTCTCACGAAGTGACAAAAATGCACAAAAGTAAACGAACGCGAAAAACCATATTTGAAGCCCGAAAAACAAATGTCAATAGATTTGTGCATTATAGTTCGTTTTGGTGAGCGCTCTTTCTAGTTCTTGTTCAATTTGTTGCAAAAATCTAGATAGATTTTCTAGTTAAACCTCTTTTTAAATCAAAAATTTTAATAAAAATTTCCTTTTCAGGCATTTCTATTTACAAAAAGGAATACGTAGTTTATTAAATTTGGTAAAGATTTTAATATTAAACAAAAGCTTCGATTTATTTACATATTTATCTCTTTAACACATTTAAACAAGCGTCTTCAAAAAATTGTCGGTAATTTTATGTAACATTACCGATAAACTTTTGCAACTTTTATACTCATTTTTGTAAATGATAAACATATTTTCTGAATGAATGAAATGAGCGATTGAACTAAAAGAGCTATTGTTAACTAGGTATTTGGTTCAAATTAGTGAATAGTTCAATTGAACTAGTTGAACCCAACTGGTGATATAACAGCTGATAAAAACAATTTACCCAAAAAATTTACACGAAAAAAAGTCTGAGCTTTTTCGTGCAAGAAGAACAAGAATATTACTCTCTCATGACGTCTCTCATTTACCCAATTGTGGAGTAAGAAAACGCTTTTCGGTAAAATTGCAAGGTTGGCAACCGAAACGAATAACGGTATAGGTATCGGTATTGGAATCGATTTTTTATTTGTTTCGGTATCGGTATCGGTAACGGTATTTTAATCATTTCGGTATCGGTACAACCGATACCGAAACATTAATACCGATATTATTGAAAAAATTTACAAAAATATAAAAAAAACGTTCTTAATTATAAAAAAACTCAATTTTATTAAATTTTTATAAAGGATAAGTATTTAAGTTATTAAAAATTTCTAACAACGGAAGACTTCAGCCTAAACACTCCGATTTTGATGAAATTCGGATATGTGATTGAGAAAAAAATCTAAGATCGACCTGTCTCAGCTTATCGGCCACCTCGGAATTTTAAGGGTCCAAAAAGGGGTTAAAAAATGGGTCCTTTTTAGGTTTTTTGCTTTTTAAAATATTTCGACCAAAGGAACCATGTGTAAGTGTGGTATTGTTGGAAAGCAATTTTTGAGGGCTTTTCACTGGTAGCTTTTTTTGTACTTTTTTGCTCTTTCGAATTTGCTGTTTTAAAATTTTTAAAAATTTTGGGTACTTTATATGGAGAACTATATTGCTATGGCTGCTGAATTTATATATATTATTCCTTATTAAATTTAAGCGGAACGTGTTTTTGCGTTTTTCGATAAACCTGATGTAGTAGGTTTGCCAAAATTTTCCCCGAAACACCTTTTTTGGTACATTTTTAAAGAATTTAGGCTTCTTTCTGTGCTAAACATAGGAAATATGTACATCAAACTTCATATTTTGATGGATATATTAATCCTGTGATATACTCTTTTTTAATTTCGTAAATTTCAAATATGCTCCCATACAAAAAGTTTAAAAAATATACGTTTTTTACATACTCCGTCTTTTTTATATAAAATGTTATACTTACATATTTCAACATTAGATCATTTATTTTTTTATAAGCTTTCCAGTGATGTATAACATGATATATATATATATATATATATATAACCGTCATTAAATAAAATAAGGGAATAAAGGCATTTAAGTTATGCTCTCTTACAAAAAAGTACCAATGGTTATTTTGCAGAATATAGGCCCTCTATTAGAGTGTTTTTTTTTTGTTTTTTATTTTCGGAACACAAGTTGATTCACTACAAATATTTTATATTTGTATTGAGATCATATAATAAAATAAAAAAAAAATAAGTTTATAAAATTAATAAAAGGATTCTCTAAAAGAAACTGTAAATTCAATTAAAGGTTTAAGAAACCAGTTTATATATTAAATTATATTTACTAAATTTGTCACAAGTTAGAGAATATTTATGAAGTTAAATAAATTAAAAACAATGTTGCCAATGCAAACTAAAGGCTGATAACCGCACTTTGAATTTATAACACGATTTTCTATTAACAATGGATAATAAAGTTTAATTGTTTAACAATTTTATATTAAAAAAATTTGTATTTTTGCTAAAAACGTGAAAAAAAAAACAATTTTTTAAAACCGATTCCATACCGGTACGATACCGGTATTAAGGGAAAAGGTTTTTGAATACCGGTATTTTTTGAAATCAAGAACTTCGGTATTGGTATCGGTATCGGTTGTCAATTTGAAAGGGTTTTGAAACGGATAACGGTATTATAACGGTATCGGTTGCCAACCTTGTAAAATTGGGATCCCGCGGGAACCCAATGTTGAGTACCCGAACAGACTTATTATCATTTTTATTTGTTGTATTTTTTATTTTTTCCCTTAAACGAATTAATCCTTTTAGAAAAACGTGTAAGTCCACACAATGTAATCGATTTCGTGTACTTCACATTGTGCGTACTTACGATATGGGATACTCGTGTATAACAATTGTATATGAAACTAAAAATATTTGAAATTTTTCAAAAATTTTGTCTAACTTACACGACACTATACTTGTGTGTACTTACGAAGTATATTGGCTTGTGTGCCATTACAATGCGACCATACCCTGGGTAAAGTAAGCCAGCTTGTGTGTAGGATTTGAACGTACTCGGAGATACTTGTGTGTACTTACTAGAATGCCCGACTGCTTTCAAACTCTACACACAAGCTGGCTTACTTTACCCAGGGTATGGCCGCATTGTAATGGCCCACAAGCGAATATACTTCGTAAGTACACACAAGTATAGTGGCATGTATGTTAGACAACATTTTTGAAAAATTTCAAATATAACTTATTCTCATTTCTGATTTTTTTTAATTTTTTATTTGTACTTGTAGTTGAAATTATTATTTCTCATTTACATATTTATATTATATTTACTGTATGTCACCAGCACGTGTGCTTGTTGTGCTTGGTTTGTTCAGTTCAATGAAAATAAATAAATAAATAAATATCAAAAAAATCGTAAGTTAGATTGAATTTTGTTTGTAATAAAGCAATAAAAAATCGGGTAAAAAACAGCCGAGTTACTACAATTTCCCCAGGCAACTGATGTGTCACAGACCACTTAATCAAGAAATTCGGGTCCAAATTATAAAGGTTGAAAAACTAAATTTTTAAATTAAAAAATTAAAATTTAAAAAAAATAAATTAAAATTAAAAATTACACGAAAAAATTCTGGGCTTCTTCGTGCAAGAAGAAGAAGAATGTTGCTCTCTCATGACAGCTCTCATGTACCCAATTGTGGAGTACCATCTTGTTTGTTAGCAAAATATGTTTTAATATGAATTTTTGATATTTTATAATTGCAGAAATGCCACCACTTTCAAAAGAAAACTGATGATGGGGAACTGGAAAATCCCCGAAACGATCATCTTTACATTTCTGAAGATGGAGAATATTTTTTTTTAAATACTTGTTCGCTTCCAAACCGTGCACTGTATACAAAAAAATTCTTTACAAAAAATTTAATAAATTTTTGTTTTTTATTGAAAAAGCTTTTAAGGCCAAGTTTTTAAGACGTCAGTTAAACTTGGTTTAGTTAAAACGAAAAAGATTTTTTTCAGTCATTTTCAAGTTTATTAATAGAAATTTGCCGGAAAAACTCTTTTTTTTATATAATTTATATCTTTTTTGAAATTAAGCAGTATTCCAGCTTCAAACTGCGTTAAACAAAGTTTAAAGATAATCCCCATCCTAAAAACTAGGGCTAATTTGGCGCATTTGTGGGCTTGCTGCTAGAGGGTTAGTGCGGTTTTTTTTTTGTAATTTATAATCTAGGGACTACAATATTCATTTCATGCAACAAAGTTTAATGGCTAGTTGCAAAAAAAAAATTACGGAAAAAATTTCCAAAAAGAAAATTGTTTCCATTAATATATTTGTTTGCAGAATGTAAATCGCCGATTAAGTTTTTAATTAATTTTTGTACTATAAAGCCTTTTTCACGTTCTGCCATTATTTTACAATTTTATAGTGAGTTTTTGAAATTCATTATCTAGGGACTAAGACCCATTTCATACACCAAAATTTGTTTGGTGGTTAGTTCTCTATCCTCTTTCCAAAGAAAGCAATACGTTAATTCATGGAAAGTATTTCCTGAGTGTTAAAACTAATAATTTGCAACAAGAATCATTTTTTAGTAGGCTCATTTGTTGAATAAAATTGCCCTACCATTCATCTTAAACTTTTTTTTGGGACCAAGGTGTCACTTCTACACATTTTAAATTTATATGTACGGCAAAGGTGTGAAAATACTTATCCTGATTACTACTGCTACTACTATAAGACATTTTAATGTTCCATGTCAAATTTTGTTGTACAAACTTAATTTTTTTTCTTTTTTAGCATCGTATGTGTGATCGAAATGGTGTTGATATTACCCCCTTAAGTTTTATACCTGGTGGTAAGATCGACAAATATTTAGGCAATTTAAATTTCTTCTTTATACGTGAAAGCACTTCGATAAGAGAAAATGGTGGCATAAGTGGATTTGTGCACGGATTTATTACAGAGGTAAATGCAAAAAAATTTTCAAAAAATAAAAATTCAATAAAATACATATCAAATTATATCCCGACTTAAGCTTTTGGCAGTTGTAAGAGCTCATATATCAGCCTTGGGTGGTAATGCTATGGTATCATTTTATCTAACAGAGTTAATACTATTTGATAACCAGCATAAAAATCAAGTAAGTATAATTCATTTGAATTGAAATCTGTAACATATCTATTATTTTTTTAATATATTTTTAGGGCCAGTGTTTAATTAGTATTGGTGGAGATGCTGTTTATGTTTCATATCATCAAGATGATTGATATGATTCTCAAATATACAACAATTATGACACAACTTAATCAGAAAATTGTTGTAAAAGTTGTTTAAATTATGATAGAATCTAACTTGCAATACTTTAGCTAATTTATTCAAATTCTTCCTACTTAGTATTTCCCAAAAAATTAAAAAAAAAATCTTAAAAAATATGCTGCTCTCTATTTTATACATTTTTTGATGCGTACATATTATTTGTTTGTGTTACTTTCCTTATTTTTATCTATATTATTGCTTAAATTATTTTTATATTTTAATGGTTTTTGCCAATTTATTAACGATATTTATATCAAGTATTTACTATATTTTTGTTTCTACTAACAATGTTTTTTAGTTTAGTTTCAAATCTATTAATTATTGCAATACTTTCAACTGTGACTATACATAGAATGTACTTACATATACAATTGGAATAAAGGCAAAGAAAGGAAATAAAATGAAACAAGTTTTTAAAATGTATTTTTGTAAAAAGTGCATATAAGAAAATTAAGATAAAAATTGTGAAAAACTGGAAACTTTCAAATAAATCGTAAAAATTAGTTGAAATGGTATTAACTATATATTTTTTTTAATTTTTAAAGATTTGTTTTTTTTTTTTAATAAAATTTTTCACCAAAAAATAAAAATAACGGCGGGTGTCATACTAACGGTGGGTCTCATACTGCAGGTTTAAACTTTAGTTAATAGTTAACCCAAAATTTTGTTGTTGTTCTGTGTACATTTTTTTGACATTTTCTTTTGTTTATAGTTAAGTTAAAGTTAAACCTACAGTATGAGACCTACCGTAAAGGATTAACTTTAACTTAACCAATAAACAGAAAATAGCAAAAAATATTTACAAGACAACAACAAAATTTTGGGTTAAATAATAGTTAACTTATGAACCGTCATTATGAAACCCAGCCTGTTAGGTGGGTCTCATACTGCAGGTATAAGCGTTAACTAAACTAATAGTTAACCCAAAAATTTGTTGCTGTTTTATATCAAATTTTTGGCATTTTCTTTTGTTTAATAGTTAAGTTAAACCTACAGTATGAGACCCATCGTTATTGCGTAACTATTTTGGTTGGTAACCGAAACGATGTGATCGGTAAGGGTTACACTATTTTATATTATTTAAGTAACGATGTTTGATTTATTTTGGTATGGTTATTTTAAGGTTATTGATATTTCAATTATTTCGGTAGCAGTATTTTAAGGATAACGGTATTTCGGTAACGATATTTTAATGTTAACGGTACTTCAGTTATTTTATTATACCAAAATCAGACAAATATAACGGTGACCGTATTTTAATTTAATTTCTTTATTTATAACAATAACCTAGCCTAAAGGCCATAATCGGCATAGATTACCATAATCGGTTACAAATTTCTACTAAAAGTAACAAAACAAGCAATAAAATTTGTTTAAAATAAAAAAATAACCATTATATGAATAATTAGATAACAATGCAAATATAAAATTATTAAATGTAAAATTTTTAAATGCATATAAAGATTAAAAATAAAAGTTATAAAAAAATTAGCGATAATAGTTTTTACAATCCCTAAATAAATTCGAAACAAAAAAAAAAATGACATATGTAAGCTTTAAGTAGAAAAATAATGCCTGAAAAATTAAGCATTAAATGAAATTACTTCAAAAAGTTTCTTCCTGAACGTATCAATAGACAAGTTAAAAGTCTTTAAGTTAGGTGGTAATTCGTTGTATTTTCGAGCAACCCTCACAAAAAAAGATCAACTTAACGGTGTAAACTTTGGAATAACTAATTGTCTATTCCTATTAGATCTACCAAGTTCAAATAAATCAACCAAGAACAACGGTATTTGCAATTTAAACACTTTATAAAAATGCATAATATTTCTAATAAGAACCAGGTTATCAAATGAACATCCTAAGGATAACGTTATTTCATTTATTTCGATAACGGTAATTTAAGAGCATCGAAATTTCATTTATTTCGGTATTTTAAGAATAACGGTATTTTCGGTGACGGTATTTGTGCAAAGCCTGTGCACAGACACAGTCCACCATTTTAAGCCTGAGTTACTCGAGCGTAAAAGTAATGTATCTGTGCGTAGCTGAATTAATGAGTTAAATAAGAACAGAAGATGTATTGTTTTTTGTTTTATTCGTTTTTTTTTAAAGTGCGGTTAAAAAACGGACTATTAACATTTGACGCTTAATGAGTTAATAGACTCGAGAATATCTCAAATTAAAGGTATTTCAAAAAGCTTTTTATGTATAATTTTGTTTTTATGCAATAAATTGCGAAGATACAAAGAATTAAAAATACAAACTTTGGAGTTGCATAATGCGGGAATTGGGGTTCGCTGACACCAAAAAACATGCATCGTTGAACTCAGCATTGAAAGATCTATCGATCATGAAAATTTTTAGCAAATCCGAGTTGTGCCCACACGCAAAAAATAAAAAGTGTATAATTGTCGAAGTACTTAGGTAAAATACAATTTCAAAAGTTTTCTGCTAATTTAAACAATTTTTTAATTAAGATATAATATTTTCTAAGATAATTTACAAAAGAAAAAACTTAGGTAACTTAATATGTATATTTTGAAGTGCGTGAAAATGGAAAAGGTCAAAAATTGATAAATCTGCATTATTTTTTGCTAAATTACAAAAAATAATTTTAAAGTTGTATTTTACCTAAGTACTTCATTAATTAAACTCTTAATTTTTTCCGTGCGTAAACTACACGCAAAAAATAAAAAGGGGGAAATATCATAAAATAAGGGTATAAGTTAACTAGTTTTAGTATGTATTATAGCTCTACCCAAGTTTTGGGTATAACTTATGTAATATGGTTGGTATAAAATAAGAATACAAAAACTAACAATAACTATACAAAAAAACTTGGTAAATATTTCGTATTCTGTTTTTGGAATTGTTAGCACTAATTTATTAAACTTAAGCTATATTTTATTATTAAAACAATGTGATTAATTTAATTGGTTATTTCTTTATTTTATTTTACAATTATTATTATTATATTACATTACACGCTTTTTATTATGTATTATAAATATATATTGTACTAAAACTAATTATAATAAGAAAACTATATTTATTACTTAATGTAATGGACGCAATGAACTTCTTGTACGACATCTTCCTTCCTTCCTTCCTTCACATCTTCCTTGGAATGCAAACCTTTTATCAATTGAACATGGATTTCTCTGAGGCACTATATGATTTAGTTTATTTATTACAATTAAATTTTTATGTTTTATATTGTTTTCAATACTTTTTCACTTTTGGCATCTACTTTCAGCCATATTGTGTCATTTTTTTTAACAGTTTTCAAATTTGGCTATTTTAATGAAATTTTTAGGAATTCTACACATTTTACATCCATATGGCAACAAATTAATGAATTGTAAAAATTCCTAAGTTTATTTTGTGTCTCGTACATAACATTTTTTAACATTTTCTCATAATTTAACTAAATATTAACAATTTTTTAAATAGATTAGAAAAGAAAGGGATTTAACATAATGTACAAAAGAATTATCCCCTAAATTCATAAACGCTTTGTAAAATTATAGGAGGTTTATTGAACAAAATTTCTATGAAAATGAAGTTTTGTAAACCTGCTGTAACTTTACAAAGCATTTATGAATTGAGGATTATATTTTTAGGTAATTTATATAAAAATTTAAGGGTTTAATTTAAACTAAGGGGGTAATTTTCTAAAACACTTCGGTGAAGTGTTGCGTTATTTCTATAGAAATTGTTTTTGTAACAAAAACAATTTACATTGAAAGTTCCCTTCACTTCACCGAAGTGTTTTACGAAATTAGGTACTAAGCTAATGAAAACTATTTTTCTATAGGAAATCGTTTTTACCAAGCATGTTTGTATAATATAACATACACTAATTTTTTGCGGGTAAGTTTAACTTCAAAATTAAACCACGAATATTTGAAAACCCTTTTTACTCGGCAAACTTGTCCCATTTTACCCGGTGTCTTCAAATGCAATAAATTATATGATATGAAATGTCAAAACGATTGCAGAGAAACGTCAAAATGATATCAATTGCACTGTAGTGGAGAACTCTTGACCTTTCATCATACCTTTCATGGCTAAGAAATATTAAGGCAGTTCACAAGGGGTGTGCTAATTTTTGTATCGTCCTAACCAAAAACAGAGTTATTAAATTTTAAACTAAAAAAATACGCCATTTGAGTGCTATGTAATTATACAACTACATAAGTTCGAAGTAAGTTTTACAATTTTCTAGCAAAAAATATATAATTTTTCGGATATTTTCCGCCACACATGTATATATTTTGCAAGGACTGTATATATTTTACAAAAAAATTTGCATATTTTACTAGAACTTTGTAAAACTAACTTGAATATTTTGTAGTTGTATATTTACATATCTCTTATTCTGTGTGCACGATATAACATTTTTACATATGTTTAGAGTCCTATATTTAAGTATGCTATCCCCCAGTCTAGACTAGCAATAAATATGTTGACATATATTGCAGCAAATGTCAAAATTATGTTATCTTCAGTGTAGACCCCCAAATTGCGTACATATTTATTGCTGGCAATATATGTCGCAATAATTGTTAACGCAACTTCGTTAAGAATTATTGCTGAGATGAAATGTCAAACTCAGATGACATTTAAGTTTGACATTTATAAAAAAGGACGCCACTAATAAAATAAAAGAAAAACAGCAAGAAAAACAAAAAACTAATTAAATTAAGAAGAATTAAATATAATTCAACTAATTATAAATAAAAAACAAAAAAATTTACCGATTTTGGATTTTTACAAGGGTATTTACTAGTAGTAAGTGTCGCATAACCTTCTTCGTTGAATTCTTGCAAATTATGAGTTAACATAAATACGTGTTCTCACACCCTTAACATAAGCTCGGCAATAAGCAATTTTATGCCGTTATTCTGCCGACGTACTTATTGCTAAGATATTTATTGCTAATCTAGACCGGGGGAGAGAAAAAATCAATAGGAAATCATTGTTAAAGTCAAGTAAAAATTTTAACAACTCTAGTTTTTGTTAGGACGATACAACAGATAGCACACCCCTTGTGAACAACCTAATTATAGTTTTTTCTTCCAAAAACGCTAAATATTATCAGCAATTAATTTATTTCTACAAATAATAAATAATTAAACTTTTCTTTGTTTTTGTTCACTAACATTTATCTTGTTTTTTTATTGCTAATTTTTAATCGCTTGTACACACAGAAAAAACAGGGGGAATATTACCTAAGTGCAATGTAATTGTACAACTACATAATTTTCAAGTTAGTTTTCCGAAGTTCTAGTAAAGTATGCACATTTTTTTGTAAAAAAATGCTGAAAATTCGCTAAAAACACAACTTCTGAACAATTTTTCAATTGAATTTACCATATATAGCACTCAGATTTAAAAAATCCAGCATTAGAGTTCATTTCTTTATAAGTTCCATTATATACAAAATTATTTAATATAGAGTCGAACATTTCGAATACAAATTCGACACTCGTAACCAGGCCAATTGTAAAAAATTTAAATTAAGGGCTCCACATGAAATGAAATCATTTTGGCAATTGCTTTCTATCATTTTATTGCATGTCAAGACACTGGATTTGTAAATTTCCTACAGGCATTGCTATGATGTCATCATTTTCGTTGGATGACAGATGAGTAATATTTTTTCGTTCTTTTATGTGTAAAAAACAATTGCGATTTTGTATAACTAATTTTACTGCCCATTACACTAGATAAATAAGTGAAAATAACAAACTTTTTTTATATTCCATAAATAAATAGAAGATATTTTATAATGGATTGGTTATTTGGTAAGAAAATATCCCCCGATGAAATGCTTCGAAAAAATCAGAGAGCTCTTAACAAAGCCATGAGGGACTT
The DNA here is from genome assembly GCA_949987735.1 of Leucophora obtusa. Lineage (NCBI taxonomy): Eukaryota > Metazoa > Arthropoda > Insecta > Diptera > Anthomyiidae > Leucophora > Leucophora obtusa. The sequence continues at coordinate 360,835,626 of OX465295.1, forward strand.
GGATAGAGAGCGGATGAAAATGGAGCAGCAGGAGAAAAAGATTATAGCCGATATTAAGAAAATGGCCAAGGAAGGGCAAATGGATGCGGTTAAGATAATGGCCAAAGATTTAGTACGCACACGACGCTATGTTAAAAAGTTCATGTTGATGAAAGCAAATATACAGGCTGTGTCATTAAAAATACAAACATTAAAATCGCAGAATACTATGGCACAGGCAATGAAGGGTAAGCAGGAGTAATAGTGGAAACTTTATTTAGGATTTTAATACATATGTATATATTCTCAGGTGTGACCAAGGCTATGCAAAATATGAATCGCCAATTGAATTTGCCACAAATTCAAAAGATTTTACATGATTTCGAAAAACAATCTGAAATAATGGACATGAAAGAAGAGATGATAAATGATGCCATCGATGATGCTATGGAAGACGAGGGTGATGAAGAGGAGACCGATGCTGTTGTTAACCAGGTATTAGATGAATTGGGCTTACAGTTGGGTGAACAGCTGGGAGATTTGCCTACCGCTTCTGGTTCTTTATCTATAGCTGGTGGTGTAAAGAATACCCCAGCTGCGGTGGCTGCTGGTCCAGCTGGCGGGGCTATAAGTAGTCCTGGTAATGGAGGTCCTGGAGCTGGAGCTTCGGGAGGTAGTGGTCCTACTACTCCCATGTCGGATGCCGATGCTGATTTACAGGCTCGTTTGGATAAATTACGACGAGACTAAATTCATAGGATATTATGTTAAAAATAGTTTATTTTTAATGTTTTTTGATTTTTTAATGAAACTTTAGATTTAATATCTCACACCGAATAACCACCACACAAAAATATATGTATAGCGAATATATATAAAACAGAAAGTGAATTCCTTTAACGATAAAAAACTGTTTCAGTTGCTTTTCAGTAATGTTGTTGTAACGGCGTTAAAGAGAATATATGGTTAATACTCGTTTAATGCCAATCCTTGCTCGTATAAATTCCAATACATCCGAATCGTTCCGGCACATAGTCCGATTGCGAATCGGGTTATACCGCCCATACTCGGTCGTCGGAGCCTCGCCAGCGTTAAAAGGGGAAACCATGTCGAAGGTGGACTGTGGGTGAAGTTGGTATTTGGAATTAATTTCCCTTGACCCATATTGCTGGAGTAATCCGCAGAGTGGATTTTATTCCTTTTTACCCACTTACATATTTTTTGTATCACAACTCTATTTTTGTACACTCCTCCAGTCTTCAGCGTGGAGTACTCCAGCATTGGGAATCCAGCTCAAATCTTTTATTTTTCCATCAAAAGAAAAAATTTGATTTAACCAGCCACGAACAGTTAAAGGAATTTCTTATCGTTCTTATTGGGCCTAGTTGGCGTTGTCGATGTCGAAAAACACGCCTGAATACAAAATAAAAAATTTTGAAGTTTACAAATAAATACTATTACGGCGAATCGGTTGCAGTTTCAACCACTATCCACGGCTCTCATACAAAAAGCTTAACTGGTTTTCTTAAGAGTTTCAGTGCAAAATTACAAAAATCGTGAAAAATGTATTTTTAATTAATTATTTTTGTTTTTAGGCCAATTTAATTAAATTTTAAAGTGCGCTTGTAGTGATTGATATATTCTTCGCATTAGTTCTGTATAATTAGCACAAAATTTTGTTTATTAGTATTATAAAATACGCATTAAAAAAAGCACTAAAAACTGTTTCTCTTAAAACCAGTTGGTATATAAAATAAGACACTTCTTAACAGCAGTAGAGATGATTGGTTTGTCTTTAGCCTATATGGTCGTTGGCGAAAAACACAATTTCATTAATTTTTTTTTAAGAAATCTAAATTTACTTTATAATTTAAATAAAAAATGTATTTCAGACCACTAATTATCTTTATTTTCATATGCTCTTAGAATTTTTGGAAACTTTTCCATATCAAGGGTCTCGGTAAAATAATCAAGACCTTGCGTAGTACAGTTTTCCAAAGATACTTCAATGGCTTCTATGGATGAATGTATAGCTTTAGTAGCATTTTGCAGATCCACTAGTTCAGAACGTCGGTTTGGCAAATTTTCGTATTTTCCTGTAAAGTTTAAAATTTCTTTGAACTTTTCTAGTTCCATTGAATTAATATAGTCGGTAGCACTCCCACTACTTAATTTTTGTTTAATGCATTGTGTATCAACGGTGGCTAAAGATGTTGGGAGATCAATTAGATCGTTGCGTAGCAGAACCTCTCTGGTGCGAGCATGTTTCACTAATGTAGTGTATTTAGATAATAAAACAAGATATTTGAATCGGCGTTCTTGGAATACCTTATAAGCTTCTTCGATTTTTTGCCGTATAACAATTTCGTTTTCCCTATTACGCTTGAGGACCTCCAAGTGTAGCAAATAATTGATGTCGTCCAAAACTTTATTTGAAGTACTCGGGTTTGAATTGCCACCACTAACATTGGGCAAAGATTTCGAGTGTTTGGTAGGAGTTATAGGTTTAGTAAATCCAGACATTTCGCGTGAAATCTGCCTATAAACAATTTATGTCAAAATAAATTCACTTTCCCGCTTTCAACAAAATTTTAAAAATTTGAGTAGAGATACAACCTTGCGGCTGCGGATTGAGATTACAAATTCAGATATTAATCACAACTGGTTCGATTGTCGACCGACGACAGCAAACGTCGTCACGATTAATTAAAATTCAGCGACAATCGACCAGTGTTGCCATAACGGCGATTTTCTCGTCAGATCTAGCGATTTTATTTCACCCCTAGCGGTAAAAATTGTCCTGTAGCTATTAGCCAAAAATCTAGCGATTTTTGATCAGCCGTAATATAATTTTTAAAAATCAGTTTTATGTTGAAAAATATTGTAAAATTCGCATATTGATATCCTTTTATTATAAAAAAAGAACTTCGTAAACGATTTTAGAAAAACAACTTTCTAAAAAATACACATTTCGATAAAATATGGATATGTAGTTTTTCACCGTAGAATGCACTCTTTTGAATTTTTTCAATACTAATATTAATTCAATGAAAATCGGGATTCATTATTTGCAGCTTAATCGTAAAATTTTTCATTATTTAAAATAATACACAATTAAAATATTTGTCAAATTGTTGCCATATTTTTAACTAATTAAAGATTGCCATTAGAACAGAGTTGTTAGAAATTCGTATTAGATCTGCAAAAATTCGTACTTTGTTTACAAAAAATTTATTTTTTTGACAGAAGAAATATAATTGAAATTTAAAATACATTATTTACCACAAAAGCAAAATTAAATCAGGCACTATCCACGGCTCTCATCTGAAAAACTGAACTGGTTTTAAGAGAGTTTCAGCAACGACTTTATAGACTAAAGACAAACCACCAGCCTCAACAGCTGTTAAAAAGTCTTTTTAATTTTATATGTAAACTGGTTTTAAGAGAAACAGTTTTTGGTGTTTTTTTTTCACGCGTATTTGTTAATATTAATAATCAAAATTTTGTGCTAATTATACAAAACTAATGCAGAGAACATATGAAACAACACAAGTGCACTTTACAATTTAATTAAAATTGCTTTCAAGTTTTGAGAAAACTTGACGGTCAAGTTTTTAAACAGCTGTTTTTACTACACCGATAAAATTCCATAGTAAGATAGTTAATAAAATCTATAGTTGAAATTAAAAAATATATAAATAACTAGCATAATAAAAAACAACTACTCTTTTAGTCGAAATGAATAAAATTTTGGTTACCCTGTAAATGCACATTTCAATTAATTTTAAGTTGTCAAAATAGTTAAAAAATATATTTTTTATAAAAAACTGAAAATGAAATGTTGATTTCGTAAGTTCTTATTTATATATGTTTTAAACCATCCAAAATTAATATCTAATGTGCTTTTATGTTTTGCAGATAAAATTTTGGAATGTGGGATGAAAAATTGATCAAAATAACTAACAAAAATGACAATTAAAGAATCCTTTCTGCCGAGTTTTAAATTTCGATGTCGTGGCATAAAGTTACCTGAAAATTTTGCTTTCAAGTTGATAATACATACTGCTTGTCAAATTCAGTTGAACTTGAAGCTGTGACGTAGGCTGCATGCAACTTGATAGTCAATTTTGCTTTCAAGATGCCGTCGTCAAGGAAAGAACTAAAAATGCTCGCCTCTGTGGGCTGTTTCCGCACTGTAGGCTGTTCGAAAAGACTTTATTTTTTTCTTCACATATTCCACAGACATTTTAATGTCAGCAGAAATTGATTTTTCATTTATTTTTAAATCATTTCGTCGATATATCGAAATATTCACATTTCGTATTTTTTCAATCGTGTTTTATTGCGGCAAAATATTTGTAAAAAGAAAAAAAAATTTACAAGAAATTGATCAGCTGTTTAAAACTTGACCGTCAAGTTTTCCCAAAACTTAAAAGCAAAAATTGATATCAAGTTGCTGTTCAATTTTTAAAATGTGAGTGTGTTAGTAAAAAAATGTGTTATAGTTATTAGTAGAATGTAATTCAAACAGCATTTGCCAAATTTCTACCAAATGTAATTTATTGTTACGTTTTTCAAATCTGTTGATAAATCGAAAAATGGCAGGATTTCAAAATTTTTACATTTTAGAGGTGCTTTTCTTTGGAGATGAATGGCACAGCTCCCGTTGGATCCGTGTTAGGGATACCAATCCCGAAATCCCGAGTCCCGAAATCCCGGTATTATTCAACCAAAATGAGTCCCGAATCCCGGTATTCTTAAGCGAGAATCTCGGGATTTTCGCAATTGCAAAAATATGTGGTAATTTTTCCAAAATTGTAACCCTGCTGATATTTTTAAACCGTTTTTGTTAAATATAATTTTATACACATCTATATTGTGCAGTATTTCTTATTATATTTCGGAAATCATCAATTAAATTCAGAATAAAAGTTGTATTTCAGAATTTTTTCATTTGAACTTTTGCGCTCTTATTATATTTCGGAAATCATCAATTAAATTCAGAATAAAAGTTGTATTCCAGAATTTTTCATTTGAACTTTTGCACTATATGTGCAAAAGTTCAAATGAAAAAATTCTGAAACTAATTGAAAAATTTAAAATTTAATTGATCATTTTAAATTAAAATGATATTGATCATTTTAAATTAAAATTATATTGTGCATGAATTTAAACTAGTAAAAAATAAATATTTTTTGTGTAATTCCATACGGTTTTGGATAATTTTTGACCTACGCTTGTGTACTTTTTCGTTTTACTGATGGCAACACTGCCCAGAAAACACCCAAAGTTGTGCAAGTACAGTGTCGGACAAAACATATTGGACTGAAATAACATTTCATTGTTTTGTGCATTTTGTTTTGAAATGTCAAAACAGGGTCCATGAAAAGGATTTTAATTTATGCTATATATTGTAAACAAACAAAAATATTTGAAAAAATTAAATTTTTATTGCCTTTCTAACTTTTATAATATAAAAGAGCTCAAATTGTATAAAAAACATGCGACAAAACATATTGGACTTTCGACTGTGTAATCATAGTAAAGCTGTAAATGTCCCGTTATTATTCTAAAGAGAGAATAATAGTACAAGAAATTAATATTGAAGCATGTGGTGTTACATTATTCATTCTTTAGTCGTTTAATTACTTTCTTAAGACAAAGGTGGGTGCTTAAGGAATAGAGAGTGAAATCTTACTACATTTTCCTCATTTTTGGTTTCAAATCTAAAATGGCTGGAAACTAATACAACGTTCAGTTTAAAAAATTAATAATTAAAGATTTTAAAGACGGCCTATCACAAAAAAAACATTTGCGAAAAGTATTTCTTACCAAAATCCACTGTCAGCTTTATTATAAAGAAGTTTACAACGTCAGGAAAAGTTAATAATGTTCACCGCGGTGGCCGACCAAGGTGCACGACATCGAAAGACGATTCAAGAATAGTAAGAGAGTTTAATAAATATCCCGATAAGTCAGCTCCTGCAGTTGTTGAAACTCTGGACTTACAAATAAGTAGTCGAACCGTACAGAGAAGAGCATGTAATGCAGGATTTAATAGTTATCGGGCTGCAAAGAAGCCATTTATTTCGGAGAAGAACCGAAAAGCTCGAATACAATTTGCTAAAGAACACATCGACTGGTCCATTCAGAAATGGAATACGGTTTTATTTTCAGATGAATCAAAATTCAACTTAAAAAACTCTGATGGCATGAAGAGAATACGCTGACCGAAAAATAAACGATTGGATCCTAAGTATTGTCAAGGTACTGTAAAACACGGAGGTGGTAATGTGATGGTCTAGGGTTGCTTTTCCGGAAATGGTTTAGGGCCCTTACACAAAATAGACGGAATTATGGACAGGTTCATGTACCAAGGAATCCTAGAAAATGTGATGCTTCCTCATGCAGAGTGGAATATGCCACTTTTTTTTTGGCAATTTCAACAGGACAATGATCCAAAACATACCTCAAGGTATGTAAAAGATTGGTTTGAGGAGGAAGGAATTCGTGTTATGAAGTGGCCAGCGCAATCTCCAGACCTCAACCCAATTGAGAACCTTTGGGAAATAGTGAATAAAAGGATCAATAAAGAAGGTGTAGGAGGAGATAAAAAAAATTATTTGATGCTTTAAAAGCTGCTTGGTTTGGTATAGAAAAAACGACAATAGATAAACTTATTGCTTCCATGCCAAAAAGATGTGCTGCCGTCCTTAAAAACAAGGGGTATTCCACAAAATATTGATCCCAACGTTTAGTTCAATATGTTTTGTCGCGTGAATTTTTGACAAATTTTGTTTTTTTTTAATTAATATTTTTAAGTTTTAAATAAAATGCAAAAATATAGTATAGTTTTTAATAATAAACCATATATTTTGAATTTAAATGCATATATCATGTTTATCGTATTTAATTTGACATGTTTGTAAGGCTTAACAAAAATTTATGTTCAGTCCAATATGTTTTGTCCGACACTGTATATTAAAATGGCCAGACAAATCTTTAGATCTTGACCTAGTGTCTTCAAATGCAATGAAATGTGCAAAGAAATTTGACAACAACACGCAAAGCAACAACAAAATTATTTTCGTTGTTGTTGTTTTGTGTGTTATTTTCAAATTTCTTTGCATTTGAAGACACTAGGTAACCTAGTGTCTTGACCATAGTATACTATAGTAGCCCCACTCATTAAAAAATTGAGAGCTTGTCCCTATCTCATGTAGTTGTAGTCGTATTAAGAACCATATGTACAAGTAAAATTACGAACACTGCTTCATTTTTTCAAATGACAGAAAATGAGTAAAGCTACTATATTATACTATGGTCTTGACATGCAATAAAATGATAGCAAGCAATTGTCAAAATGCTCTCATCTCAAGTGAAGACACTCAATTTCAATTTTATTGCAATATCATGATATCGCTGACATGCCATCGGATCTTGCAATGATGCCAGAGATCAAATGTCACTTTTAGTTTTCATTTTAATTTTGTAATAGAAAAACAACAAAAAATTTGGTAAAAAGGAATGGAAAAGTGTTTAGTTTTTTATTATTTGTCGGTAAACATTAATGTTTCAAAAATTTAATATAAGCTGTATTTCCGCTCATGCCTACCAACGTTAACTATTTATAGCAAATCTACGTTAAACTGATTGGAGTATAAATTTTTTTCAAATGGTGTTTATGATAGTTCCGGTATAATCGTACGTACGTCAGCAAAACTTTTTAGGTAGCAACGCGAAGAAGTTACGCTAGGTGTGATAATGTATAAACGTTGAGTTTTCAACGTTGATAACACTGTGTTAGTTGAAAAATCCAGCAAGCGGGGCACCCGGTGGGTAAACCTAATTCGAGTACGCTGAATCCAGTGGTGCTAGCCGTTTTTCTAGATTAGCTCTTGAGAAAAAGATATTTGCGTTTGAAAATTCTGGGTCCAAGGACCCAAAAAACGCGATTTGTAAATTGAGTAAAAATGTGAGGAAACTTCGAAATTTTCCATACAAAATTGTACATTTTATTGCTTTGTTAAATGTACTGAAATTTGTATTGAAGTGAAAAATTTGCATACAGATTTTTAAGGTGTCCTCACATTTTCAATCACAACTTTTGAACCGCAAGACCATTTTTAATTATTTTTAACATAAAGCTTCTTGGTAGAATAACAAAAAACTTAACTAAAAATTAACGGTAAACAAATAAAAAAATCGAGTGTTTTGGGGTGCTTGAAACCATAATTTTCAAACTCAAATATCTTATATTTTAGAGCTAACCTAGAAAAACGGCTAGCACCACTAGATTCAGCGTACCCGATTTAGTTTTACCCACTGGGTGTCCCACCTGTCGGGAAAAAAGTCTCGTATTCGTGAACGTGAATACGAAAAGCAATTTGTTAATTTTCGTCTAAAAAACGTTTTTATGCACTTTGAGTCTTTTTAAAAGTTAACGGATATAGTTAAGTCGAAAACACAGCTATAATTAATATAATCATATATATTGCAAAAACTTTATAAAATAAAGAGTATGCAGTACTCTCAGTTAAGCATGGTAAGTTATTTTTCACGTGAAAAAATTTCACTCAAACCTTAAATGCTTCAAAAGTTAATTTCAATTCAAAAATGAACCATTTTGTATTCTATTAGAAAGAAACAATCACAATAAACACAAAAATAAGTCTTGTACAGTAAAACTCGTTTAATACGAACTCGGATAAGACGAATTAATTTAGAAGTCCCGAAGTTTTGGCAACAATTTCAATATAAAAAACATCGGTTAATACGAACTCGCTTAAGACGAACACTCGGTTAAAACGAACTGTTTGTGATGGTCCCACAAACAAATTACAATTTATACAGTGTGTTCGATTACTCGAAATTCTTACTATTTTTACTACAATTGGAGAGTTTTGTTTACTTTTTGTATTGAATTTTTCCAGCTGTAGTAAAAGTAGTAACTTGTAGTAAGTAAGCGAACACGCCTATAATTTTCCACTTTTAATACGAACTTTACAAATTTCGACTATTTTTCTATTTTTTTCTGGCAATTTTTAAACCGAACACACAGACATTAGGTCTGATTCTTTACTTTTTGGGTAAAGTTCGGTAAAATGAGAGTTAACAAGAAATACTCTCACGAAATGACAAAAATGCACAAAAGTAAACGAACGCGAAAAACCATATTTGAAGCCCGAAAAACAAACGTCAATAGATTTGTGCATTATAGTTCGCTCTGGTGAGCGCTCTTTCTAGTTCTTGTTCAATTTGTTATAAAAATCTAGATAGCTTTTCTAGTTAAGCACCTTTTTAAATCAAAAATTGTGAAGGAATGGTTCGTTACGTGTTGCTGTTGTTTCGGCACGTCTGTTATCTATAATTTATCAGTGGGTCATCCTTTCAAACTGTGTGTTCCTTTATGGATACCGCCAATTTATTTATCTACAAAGTAGACACGAATTGGAAAGAATTCATTAGTTAGAAAGTTTTTAGGATGTAGATTACCTTTGAACTTAGTTTAACGCAGTTTGTAACTACAATGAGATCTTTAAAAAACAATTCAACATTAGTAATTATCCAATTTCTAAAAAAAAATCGATAAAATTTGTTTTTGATTAGCGATGTCTGGATTTATTTGATTCGGGCGAATTATCATTGTATTTTTATGATTCGCGAATCAATTTTAGTCATTTATATATCTGTAAGAAATATACTTTCATTGAATACATTGATTTTACAATAATTTTAAATACAAAATTAAATTTACTCCTAATAAATCAATATGTGCGTTCCCGTACGTTACCGCGGGTACCCGAGGGAACAGACGTTTTGTTTGAAATCTTTTGTCATTTTGGAAAAAAATTAAAACAAAATTTGTACAAAAGTAATCAAAAGATATATAGGAAATAAACTCGTGGAAAAATCAAGATTAAATGCGCGGAAAAAATGAAATTAAGATTATTTATAAGTTGGTGAATGGAATATGTATTAAAGGCCTGCATGAATGCATTTAAAACATTCTGTGAAACATTCACTACACTTTTTGCAATTCAGAAATCTTTAATTAAAATTCAGAGAATATCAATTGAAATATAGAAATCCTGAATTAAGATAGATATGTATATGTTTTGAATTTTAATTGATATTTTCTGAATTTCAATTGATGATTTCTGAATAGCAAAATGTGTAGTGAATGTTTTACAGCCTCTTTTAAATACAATCATGCAGGCCTTTATTATGTATGCAGATATTCTTGTTCAGGCTTAAATTTAATGATGAAAAAATGAATCCTTTATTTTGTACCGGGGAGTTTGTTTAGCGATATCACCTTACTATCTTCCAGCGATATCCCCAATTTATCTTCCTGAGGTATTGGTTACGGGTAAAAGTTGTTCGCGACGGAGGAAACTTCCGCAATACGAAATTGATATTGCCGGCAAAAAATGTTTTCTTCCTGGCGATATGATCTCCTTTGTGTTGCCATGCTTGCTGGGGTGATTTATTTTGATTTATTTAAAAAAATTACAAAATTCTAAATGAGAAAAAGTTATTCTGAAAAATTTTTGTTAATAAACTTGGAAATTGCAAACAAAATTCGTTTTCGATTTACCTAAACCAAGTTTAACTGGCATTCCAAAAAATCGGTCTAAAACATTCAAATAGCCAAAAATCCTTTGTTTTGATTTGTCCTGGTCAGTAAATGAAGTTACATGCCAAAGTTTATGTTTCTAGCTTCATTTGTTTAGGAGATACACCAAAACCTCATTTTCTTCGAGATAGTAATGGTAGATTAAAAATATTTAACTACGTTGACAATGTGTAATGGTTAGCGCGTTGGACTTTTACACGTAAGGTTGCGGGTTCGAGCCCCAACCAAGGCAACATCAATTTATGAAAAATAATATGTATGAGTTTTTTCTATCTCTCATACATATCGCAGCGTCCTCCTTCGGTGTTCCCATAGCACTTAACCCCACCGAATTAAAATAATATAACAGGGCTATGAACTAAACAGCTTCAACAAAGTTCGCCAACTCTTCATCAGATGGCGCCAACAACTGTTCTAAGATCCAACATCTCACGCACTTAAAGTGTTGCCATATTTGAAGCCCTTCATCTTTCACCACCTTTCACTTCTTCTTCTTCTTTCACCACCTTTCACTTTCACCACCTTTCACTTCTTTCCAAAGGAAGCAACACGTTAATTAATAGGAACAATTTCCTGAGTTTTGCTTCCCTTTATAAAAAAAAATATCGCGGCGGCTGTATTGATTTGATCAGCAGTTTATGCATATGATGATTTTTTTTTTAATTATCTAAAAACCCTGATTTTTAAGCCATTTCGACTAAATTTCGTGGAACCGAACCTTTAAATGTTATAAACTTTTCATGGTTTTCAAATCTATAAAGTTAAGTTTTAATTTGATTATTGTAATGTCTTCTAAGCTTCAAAGATATTTCTTCGATTTTTTAGGGTTCAGAAAATTCTGCTTTTGTTAATCCTCATAATTTTTATTATAGTTAATGGATTTCATTTTATTAGAATAATACGTAAAATAGACCCATTCGTGATCAATATTTTGACTCCGAATTTCGTTTTTCGGATTTTTTCTTCCAAGGAAATGTATACGAATTGGGTATCAAATGATATGTATTTTGAAGATACAGTGATGTGCGATGAAATAGAGCCATTCAAGTTTTTTTTTAATTTTATTCTCGTTGCCTTTATTTTTAAATATCAAAATAGTGGATAGATTCGCCCAAATATGCGAGATAGTTCAGAAAATTATGTAAAATTTTAACGTGACGTTTGTTTTTTTTATTTTGTTACTTGTTTAAAGTAGGCGTGGCTTTTAATGAATTAATGATACTTAAAAAAGGTTTTCACAGTTTTATTTCTTAAACTGTTGCCTATAAGTCAGTATTTTTAAAAAAAATTATCGTTATAATATCGAATTCACAATCGGCCAAAAACTAAAAAAAGTCCAAGAGAAAAATGAGTTTTTTTGTTTTTGAAATGAAATATCTTAAAACCCATAACAGTTATTATAGTAAAGTAAGCATGTGTTTTCTTCGTTTCTCCAAGCTCATTCCAAAATATAAAATTTCAACCATATTGGGCAATAATTGAAAGAGCTACACGGTCCAAAAGCTATTTTATTTTTGAGGTGGTCTATTTTGACGCCCTATAAGTCACCCTGTGATAACACAGGGTAACCATGAATCCAAAATTCAGAAAGTCTGGGTCCTCCTTAACAATTATCTCATACATACTGATGCAATCGGACTTATAGTTTAGAAGATACAGATTTATTACCACTTTTTTTTGTTTCAAACCACTGTGCGACTGTTAATAAAAATCATACCGGAGACATTTTTTGGCTCTGCTGAAAAGTTCGCATTTTTGAAATACGCGTTTATTCTGCAAAATCTCAGATGCAAAAATTAGAAATAATTATTGGTCAAAAACAGAGCTCATTACATTATAACAATAAAAATTAATTTAACTTTGTAACTTTAAGTTATTGTCGCAGATAAGGCAAACATTTATAAAAAAATTGCAAATCCATTCTATGGCTCCATCATGTCTCATTCTATAATTCATAAAATAATCTCTTACTTTCTCAATAATGAATTTCAATATAAAAAATACAGACACCACTACCACTGCGTTAGTAAAATGTTGAAATTGTTTCCGGTCTAAATGAAAGCGAGATTTAGTTCAGCCATTGAGACACTGTTACAAAAAGACTTATCAACGTATTACGTTGACATTATTAATTATCTATACTTGCATATTAAATAAATAGCATAGTCATATATTAGTGTAGAGGGGGCTGGTTTTAAAAATCAATAAAGGTTGAGGTGAATTAATAAAAATGAAAGTATAATTAAAATTAGCGTTTCTTATCTTCGTAAATTCTCGCAAATTAGATTAATTTCTAATAAACAAAATTCCTTACAATCTATAAAGATGTATTTTAGTTGAAATAAAACACATTTTTTAGAATTATTTAAATACTTTTCATTTTTTAATATTGAGCTTAAAATGTAATATAATTTTCATTTATAACCATAAATATATGTATATATATATATATATATATATATATATATATAGATCTTTATCGATTTTTTTCTATTTCTTGACAATTGAACTAACGGTAAAAACATTAAAACTTTACAAGTGTAAAATAAAAAAATAAGCAAACCGCCAATATTGAGATGGAATTAAGTTCACACCACCTTTTTTGTTTGTTTTATAAGTGTGGAAAGAACTTGGCAACAACAGCAACATTTTGTACAATATCCACCACCGCCACCTCACACCATCATATGATTATTACGATGATAGCAATCATAATGATTTATTGGAAACCACTTTCACTAAACGCTTTTTCGACCTTGGCAAATACTTCATCAGCAGTAGGACTAGCATCGATTTGTTTCACCTTACCTAATGATTCGAAATGTTTAATAATGGGCAGAGAATCATTGGTGTAAGTTTGAATACGTTTTTTCAAACTCTCCATATTATCATCCGAACGACCGGAACCACTTTGACCTCGTGACAAACAACGTTCTACACATATATCTTCAGAACAATTGAAGAATAATACAAATTGAAAATCTACCTTTTCGGACATTTGACGTTCCCAACCGTCCAAATTGTCTTGATTGCGTGGAAATCCGTCGATTAGGAACTTACTTTTGCCCGACTTGGTCATGGCAGTTTCTAATAGTGAACACGTCACCTCTACTGGAACTATCTTACCATTGCGTATATAATCTTCTATGAGGGCACCAACTTCGGAGCCCTCTCTTGCACGTTCTTCCCTAAGTAAATCACCAGCCGATAAATGTTCAAATTGAAAACGGTCTACAATTTTCGAGCATTGTGTACCTTTGCCAGCACCAGGGCCACCCAATACGAATACAATTTTTGGTTTGTTGGTCATATCTGCAAGAGTTTTAGATGCAATTGTGGAGAGCAAACGTTGTTGTTGATTCTTGATACAGCTGGAATGTTTCGTTGTTTGCGTAAATATATAGAGAGATTTACGCAAGACTTTGAACATTAATAAATAGCTGACAGAACAAAAAAAAACTAGTATGTATACGACGTTGAATACCACTCAAAAATCGATAGCACGGGTTGATATAAATCTGCCAAAAACACTTGTGATGATTGTTGTTTCCGACGGTATTTTATTTCTTTTTCATAGTGCGGGATAGTAAAAAAAAAGAAAACCCGGAGAAATGGAATTACACGCTAGAGTTGTAAAAGTATTGAGTATTCCGGTTCTGAGTACAGAATACTATTATTTTCGAGTACTCAATATTAAACCGGTACTAATCAGCACTTTTAAAGTTGCCCACACACTGGGGAACAATGTTGCCATAAACTTTCGTTCCAAATATGCTAAATCACCGAAAAAAATATGCTTATTTCTGGTAAATTGTGAAAAAGAAAAATATGATAAATATATGCCAAATAGAAAATTACAAAAAATTTTGAAATATTAATTATGCTAAAAATTTGCTAAATTACCGCATACAAAAATATGCTAAAAATCTGCTGCGTAAAAAATATTGCAATTCTTACTTAGTCGCGTTTTTATTAAGTTTTCGTATTAGATAAACATTTTTAACAGTTTTTTTTAACGTATACGCGTTTAATCATTTAAAAAAGTACTATAATCATTATTGAAAAAAATAATAAAAACTGAACCTAAAAAGCATTTAGCATATTTTTCTAAAAAATATATGCAATTTTCGAACTCAATCTGCTAAATCTAGCAGAAAATATGCTAAAATGGCAACACTGCTGGGGAACATTCGTGACAGAATGTTTTTCTACTTTTTTTCATTTTTTATACAGACGATGCAGACACGACAACAAAACGTCAAACGAAACATCATTTTTGTTTGTTTGTAGAAGTGATCACATGAAGTATGGGCGGAAGAAAATCAAATTAATTAATTTGTTAATTGTTAGTTTTCCATATGCTGCTGTTTTTTAGTTTTTTTTTTAGTTATCACATTTTATGTCCCATAATTCTCGCAAATATATTCATTTATAAAATTAATGCAGTTTTCATTATTTATAATTGTCGTCATTTTCTCAAATGCGTAATTAAAAAAGCTCCTGATAGCGTAACTGCTATCAATGAACTAAATACAGCAAAAACAGTAACATCGATACACACGATGAAAAATTGTCACCATGGCACAATTATTATTTGTCGGTAAACATTAATGTTTCATAAAATTTGGTGTTTTTCGAAGAAAAATCTATGATATTTCTTATCCATGAAATGGTCAAGTCTTCTCACCACTCTGCAATTGATATCATTTTGACGTTTCGCTGCAATGGTTTTGACATTTCATATCATATAATTTATTGCATTTGCAGACACCGGGTTAGGTTGCGTTTACACTTGCATCGAAATCCCGAGATTTCGCTATTCACCACTCTGAAAAAACAATGAAGAAAAGCATATAAATGTGCAATTTTTAATAAAGCACACATAGGTTGCATTCGGCAGAGAAAACTTAAACTGATACCGGTGACTTGTAACGCTTTATGATTACTTACTCTGCCGAACGATGTTTTCTTTGTTTTATTTTTAAATACACTTTTTCTATAGTTTCCTTTTATTTTTTAAAATTTTTGTTTTCGAATTATATTTGTATGTTTTTATTTGTCATTCTTACAAAACAATTTTTATTGTAAATGAACAACAACAAATATATCACGATTTGATCAAAAGTAGCAAACATTTTTCACGCTACTAAAATGTGACAGCGCTACCTGAGCGCTCAGACTGAGCGAATATTGATCAGTTCGTTCAGCAGATAGTTGTACAACTGTTGCCTATTATGTTGTATCTGCCGAACGCACCCATAGTTAGCCCTAATAAATATATTTTCTGAGAATTTAACGTTTATATGCTTTCCTTCATTGTTTTTTGAGAGTGGTGAATAGCGAAATCTCGGGATTTCAATGCAAGTGTAAACGCAACCTTAGACACAAATGCAATGAAATGTGCAAAGAAATTTGAAAATAACACACAAAGCAACAACAACGAAAATAATTTTGTTGTTGTTTTGTGTGTAACCTAGTATCTTCAAATGCAATGAAATATGCAAAGAAATTTGAAAATAACATACAAAGCAACAATAAAATTATTTTCGTTGTTGTTGTATTGTGTGTTATTTTAAAATTTCTTTGCACATTTCATTGCATTTGAAGACACTAGGTAATTCGTAAATTTTATGGCATATTTTATTTTATTTGAAGACAATAGGTTATCCCCGCCCAAAATAAATGTATGTCAACGTACAAAAATGATGTTTCACATATTATTTTTGTCTAATAGGAGTTCACGCCTACGTACTGATTTTGGTTACGCTTAACCCTTCTTTGCATGATTTTTTTCTTTTTTTGTGAAAAAATCACTGTAATATATTGGGTGACAAGTTTAAACCTGCTAATTGATAATAAAGCTTACTTTAATTTTTTGACAGATGTGCTCCAATTGAAGCAATTAGTCATGTAAATTGTTGCTAGCAACAAAAAAATTACAAATTACGTGTTTGTGGTCATTTTTTCTTCAATAAATGTTATGATGGAAATTCCCATCATCATGCAAAGAAGGGTTAAGAAATTTCGATTCTTTTATCAACATGGAAAATTTCTAATATAAACTTGGCAACTCTATAGTTCATTAACACTAGAGTTGGGCTTAATCGTTCTTTTTGGTGACTCGGTCATATCGTTCAATTAAATTCATTGAACTAGTTCGTTCAAATCGTTCAATCGTTCTTTTTTGTTATCGTTCTTTTTTGTCATGAGCTGTGTCTGAACAGTGATTCGTGAACGGCGTCGTTCATTCGACAATTTATTGGCGCACTACATGTTACATGTTTATATTAATTTTATTGTGCATAGACTAATAGTGTCAGAAAATTACAATTTTATTAAAAATATGAAATTATTAAGAAAAACATTTAATTCTGTAATAAAATTAATAAGAAATGTATACAAACTTATGACTACAAAAAAGAACGAAATGAACGATGAACGAAATGAACGATGAACGAAAAGAACGAATAATGGTGAACGATGTCATATCGTTCAATGAACTGAACCGTTCAAATGAACTAGTTCGTTCATGAACGACACAACTCTAATTAACACCCACGTGAGAAATTTATTTTGTTTATAAACCTTATAAAATTTGGGGTTTTATAAAAAATGAGTTTTCTTAAACCCAAAGATATAATTGACGAAGGTGATACGGTTATACTGTATCTAAGTGTTAATTCAATGCATGTCATTGAAGCAACTCCCACAATTATTAATAAAAAGGGAGAAACAATTGAACACATCTTTCAAACTTCTTTTGGTGCCTTAAAAGTGAGAAATATTATTGGTGTTAAATTTGGTCACCGGGTTGAACTGTCCAAGGGATGGGCTTATGTACTACAACCAAATCCTGAGCTATGGACACAAACATTGCCACACCGGACACAAATTATTTATACTCCGGATATAAGTATGATAATACATCAACTTGAGGTTAGGCCTGGTAGTGTGGTAGTTGAATCTGGCACAGGGTCAGGATCACTATCACATTACTTTCTAAGAGCTGTTAAGCCTCATGGTCATCTACACACTTTTGACTTTCATGAGGCTAGAGCAAATCAAGCGAGGGAGGAATTTAAACATCATGGCTTGGAAGATTTTGTTACTGTATACCATAGAGATGTTTGTGAAAATGGTTTTAGTGAGGATTTAAATGGGAAAGCCGATGCAGTCTTTTTAGATTTACCTGCACCACAACAGGCTGTACCTCATGCTTTAAAGGCATTGAAAAACAGTGGTATGTGTACTTAAAGATTTTGAGATAAACTTATTTTATACATAATTTTTTTTTATAGGCGGTCGTTTTTGTTCTTTTTCTCCCTGTATCGAACAATCGCAACGCGTCTGCATTGCTTTGCAGGAACATGGCTTCCTTGAAATCCAATCATATGAAATATTACAACAAGAAGATGTTGTCAAAACTAAAACATTTCCGGTTATGAATTTAGAATTCCTTAAACATAAGGTAAATATTAATTTTGGGCTGAACAATTTTTGCAATTGGTCCATATGTTGGCATGCTCTCTGCAAGATTGTTAATAAAAATTTTTTTGCTACATAAACATTATTATACAATTTAATTTTTTTGTGAAATGGTTTTAATTTTATACTATTATTGAAAAACTTATTTATATTTATATTTAACCGTACTCGGCCAGCAAAAAAGTCAAAAAATAAATCAAAGATATGTTATTTAAAGTTCAAATTTTTGTATGAAAGTGGTCATCCAAAAGAGCCTTCTTTTCTGATTCAAGTTACTCAAAAAAAAAAAAAAAAGATTTAAGAAAATTCTATATGCTCAAAAAAATAATCTTGTTTTGGGCCTTTTTTGTATTGCTCATAAAATATTCAAATTTATTTACATTTCTGAGTCATTTCAGAACCACCTTTTGGATTTAATAATTTGCTTCAAATGTTTGTGACTTTTAATTCATTTTCGGAAGCTCTTATTTTCGTCCAAAAAATTAGCAATTTTGGTAAAAAATTTAAAAATTTTTTACTCATGAAATAAGAACAAAGTATCCAAAGTTAACTGGCTGGGTACTGTTAAATATCTCCAAATGTGAGCCAGACCCAGCAAGAGGTTAGTGAACAGAGGCTGAGTTTCTGTGCTCTTTGATGTCTAATAAAATGTTTAAAGACGTTTTTTTAAATAAGTCATTGAATACAAAACTATTTGTATCGAAATATTTTTTTTTGTACTAATTTTTCATATTTTTATACTTTTAGAAACCCGAAGAAGATGCTTCAGATAAGGATATTTTAAATGTTAATAAACATCCTAAAGAAACGATAAAGATTTTGACTTCTTCAGCTCCTCCCACACAACCTGGTCATACAGGATATTTAACATTTGCCACATTACCGCCTGCATTTGCAAGATGACTGTTTTTACAAATGATAATAAAGAATAAAAGCAATTAAGAAAAATTCAAACCAATTTACTTTGCCGAATTTTTATTTTAGACAGATAAAAATGGGATAGTTTAAAATGGCAATCTTAGTGACAAGGGATACAATTTTATATACATCAAGTTGATTAAGGTCTGAATTTAATTAAAATTAAAAAAAATAAACATTTTATTTTTGTTAAAACAGGGGCTGAATTATGGTATTCGTGAACGAGTGTAATTGGTCGAAAACGTTTTTTTTTTAATTTATTCACCATTTTGTAATTTGAAAGCCTAGTGGCCAATTAATAAATTACAATATTCCACTCACTTAAGATAATCTTAATTTAGAATTTATAAAATTTTTTATGAATTTATTATTTTTGATATCCCAATTTAAACGAGAAAGAAATAACTATTGGCATTATGAACTATGTTGTAATAAAAATTATCAGAAAGATAAGAAAATTGTAGTTATTGAAAATTATTCAAAAGCCTCCCTTTATAAGTATGATCAGTACAATTGAAACGCCTTAAGGACGCTGGCAGTGCATTAAACAACAAGACCACACGCCTTTGAAAAGATCGACTTACCCAAGGAGTATTGAATGGTACAATTAGACGATTAGACCTAGTGGATCTGGTAAATCTAAAGAAATTAAATATAAACAACGGGCAATTTGTACTAATAACACGATAAAAATATAGCAGGAGACGTATTTTAATAAAGTCATTAAATGACGTTCCAAGAAAACGATTAACGTGTTGTGTAATATGTTCACGAATTCGCACTGAATATATATATCTTATCACTCTGTTAAAGAGCAACTGAATATCCCTAATGTTATAACCCCAAGTACCAGAAAATACCTCCACACAATATAAAAATAGTGGCATTATCGTACAATGGACAATTCTTTCCTTGACATAAACTGGAATAATCAGATTCGTGTTATATAATCTCCTCAATATAAAAAATACTCTTGACGTAAGAAATCTAATATGATATTCAAATGTCAAATTACAGTCAATAACTACGCCCAAAATTGATAAATGGTGTACAAACTCAATATTAGTATCATTAATAGATAAATAAATATCCTGAATAAAATTGTTCGAGGTCGAAAATAACATTGCCTTTGTCTTCATTGTATTAATGGATATATAATTATCAACCATCCAATTTGAAATACAGTTTGTTGAATAATTTATCACCGCTTGAAGTACATCCAAACTATCCTTCCTACCACAAAATAAAATTTGTATATCATCCGCATACCCGAAGAGATAACACCTCCCAACATCCAGTTTAGTAAAAAAATCATTTACGAACATAGTAAACAAAAGAGGACCAATAACCGATCCCTGAGGGACACCACTTATGACTGGTAAAATATCAGAACAACCAACTCCCGAGGAAACAAATTGACCACGATCTGTGAGATACGAACAGATTAATGAAGCTGCTGTTCTCGAAAAATTATAAACTTTAATAAGTTTCTTTAAAAGTAACTTATGACATATTCTATCAAATGCCTTAGCAAGATCTAATGACAGCAGCACACACAAATATTTTGTATTCACATGACTTCTTATAGTATCTGTAAGTCCCACCAAAAGTGAAGTAGTGCTATGCCCCTTACGAAAACCAAACTGACAACTGCTCAAAAGATTATTTTGATCTAAATATTGAGTTATCTGATTCTTCATCAGACTTTCCACAACCTTTGACAATACCGGTAGAACAGATATTGGTCTCAAATTATCCATATCATTGGAAGAGCCACGTTTTTTAATTGGTCTTATACGTGCTATTTTCCAAACATTTGGAAATGTAGAGGTAGTTATAATTGTATTAATTAAGTGAAGAATATGCGAACCATAGTATGGTAAAATTAATTTTAAAAATTTTAACGTGTATCCATCACACCCTGTTGCATTAGATTCAATTCCATAAAATTGTTCGAATATTTCACTCAACATCACACATCTGAATGAAAAGCCTTCATTCGAGCATAAAATTTCGTTAAAATCAAAAGGCACTTCCTCATTACTCTGATTAGCAGCAAATATCTCATTTAAAGCAGCAGCATCAGTATTATCCCCATAAGACTCACTTTCCATAACACCATTATCTCTTAAGACTTTCCACATATTTTTAGTATCAAGATTCTCAAAAAGTTTGCTATGGGCTTTACGTTTCTCCCTCCTTATTAACGATTTTGCCTTATTTCGTAATCTACAATACTTTCTCCAATTATCATCAGTCCTACTACCCTTAAACGTTGCATACGCTAAATCTCTTACAGAAATGGCATAAGTTATATTCCTTGAATGAAACCAAGTATCTCTTTTGGGTTCAACTCTACGTCTAATAAAAGGTACCACTGAATGTGCTGTATCTAAATTATTATACAAAACACTGAGTTGATCGTTTACATTTGATGTAGTATAAAGGGTTGAAAAATCAGCAGACAACGCAATACGCTCCAATGCAGAAACATCAACGGCATTATAATCATAGTATTCAATTATTCTATCCACTCTAACTACAGGCGCGTACATAGAAAGATATATAAGTGAATGATGTGAAATACCAGGACATTGTATTTGACCAGAGCTTTCAATCATATCTGGATCAGTCACTAAAAAATAATCCAATAATGATGTAGTTCTTGTCCTTACATCGAAGTGTGTCGGGAGTGAGTTATGAATAGCAAACAAGTTCAGTCTACCACAGACACGGCGTACAGTTTCCGCAGTTTGCATATCAAACATATTACTGTTCATATCACCCATAATTACAATATCCTGATATTCCTCAATCAAGTCACCTATAGAATCTTTAAAATCACCCATATCCCCATGAGGAAGGTATACAACACCAACTAATATTTTTTTATTATTAAAATTTACCTCAATAAACAACGATTCTACCACACCATAAAATGGTGATTATTAAATTCGGAAAATATAACAACGATAACACCATGTTTTGCTTTTATATGCAATCTAAAGCCGATCTACAATATCTCCAAAAAATTTCATTCAGTTTCATCACTTTCCGAAACAAAAAACTAATTTAGAACAAAAAATTTCGATCACGAATGCCGTAATTCGAGCCCTGCTTAGTATATCGACTTCATTCAATAACACTATTCAGAGTCATAAACACGAAATTAAATAAAATTTCAAAAATTCCATAAAATAATTCTCATGTTGTTAGACATTTTTTCACTTAAAAATGATCAAATTCTATAGAAAACATGTGTGTATCGTTTGAGGGTTAAGGAATGCACGGATGAGCTTAGAATTTTTTGTCAGAAGGTTTTTGTGTTTTGTTTTAAATCTGATGCCGGATTCCTATTGTTTTGTAAATAGGAATCCGGCATCAGATTTAAAAAATTTGAAATGGCAGAGCCAATATGGCGGATCAAATTCGGCGGATGACTTTTAAAAAAGTCGGACTAAGCTTTAAATAAAAACTTAATAAAAATGTGATTGGAGGATCCAATATGGCGAATGATTTAAAAAAATATTGATTTAAATTATTTATTCGGGTTTTTTGGGGGTCGCTGAATGTGAAATTCATATTAGATTTTTTAAATTAAAAATGGCGGATCCAAAAGCGGGTTAATTTTTTTAAAATGTTTAAAATTTAAAATGTTTGTAAAAACATCACTTTTTGACATTTTCTTTTGTTTATAGTTAAGTAAAAGTTAAACCTGCAGTATGAAACCCACCGTAACGAGTGCAAACACAAAAAATTATTGAATAAATGAAAATGAAAAAAAAAATCTAATTAAAGATTTTAAAATAAAATTTTGTTTTTAAACAAATTTTTTATTGAATCAGTTAAATATTTGAATTGTTTAATTGTTTCAATTAATCGTACACACAAAAAGAGTAAAAACCAGGTTTATTATCGAATTGTTCCAGACAATTACTAATTTCTCTGTTTTTGCACCTACCACACAAATGATATTATCAATTACTAAAAATTGTGTACGATTAATTGAATCAAAGAATTCAAAGATTTAATTGATTCGATTAAATATTTAAAAACAATTTTATTTTAAACAAATCTTTAATTAAATGATTTAAGCTAATATTTTTTTGTGTACACACAATCATTTGCGTGAAATATGGTTGTATCAATTTTGTAATTGAAACTCGGTTTTTAATTTTTTGTGTGTACGGATGCGCCTAGAAAAAAAGCAAAACGAAGCAAATATGAGCAAGGCAAATTTGTCTTCTCTTTATCAATAAATACGAATAAGGCATCAGATTTTCAAAAATCGTAGTGGAAGAATGATTTAAAAAATATTGGATTTGATTAAAATTATTTATTCAGGTGTTTTTGAGGGTCACTGAATACAAAATTTTTATCAGATCTAGGGTTTGGGATTTCCCGGACTTTTTTATTTCCCGGGAAACGGGAATGAAAAAATTTGATCCCGGGAAATATTTTCGAACAAAATTGTTAATGAAAACCACCTATATAAGTAATTTTTGTTAAAAAAAAAAAACACTATTTCAGTACAAATGCAGTCGTGTAGTGTAGTGTAGTGTAGTGAGAATTCAAAGTAAAAAATATCAGAATGTTTAACATTTGATTTCACATAAATTACTCGCAGCACTGCTAAATGAATTGCATGATTCCAGCAGAAAGCACCTACTACTGGACTGTCGGAAACAAACCGTTTCATCACACTTGGCTAGAGTTTGCTGTTCGGTTTTAATCGAAACCGAAACCGCGGTTTTTGAAGCCTCAAAGCCGAAACCGAAAACCGACAAAAATAAGTCGGTTTTTAAAAAATACTAAAAACAATTAAAATAGTTAATTAAATTACATATTATTGAGTCTTGAATTTCGAAAAGGGCTTAGCTCCTGAGGGTTATAATTTTAGAAAAAAAAATTGCACCAAAAAGTCATGTATTGAGTTTCACGTATTCAGTTCAGATTTTCACCGCTTATTTTTCAAAAAGTTTTATTTCGTAGTCCGCGAAATTTATGGTATAAAATTTTATTATTATATTATTTAAAAAAAAACTGCTAAATTTCGGATTTAACTCTTTAAATACAGCTTTATTTGCCGAAAAAAGAATAAAAATTTTAATGTATAACGGTTTCCGCATTTTTCCCCCCGGCTATGGCTTTATTGGCTTTATTCGAGTAAGAAATTCAATCGAATTTTAATAAATATGTATTAAAATATTTAATTTTTAATTTTTATACAATTTAATTTTTATACATATTAAATTATTTTATAACAATTCAATTAATATCACAAGAAACCCGAAAAATAACCGAAACCGCGGTATTTTTAATTTTGAAAAACCGAAACAGCGGTTTTCAATTTTTTCGGTTTTTAGCAAACTCTACACTTGGCCCATTAGATATAGTGGCCACAATGTTAATTTCCAAAGACAAATAAAACTCTTCTAGTCTTATTTCTACAATTCTTCTTATTTCATCAGCATTACATCTTCCTGATATATAAACCAACCCCAGGTTATAAAATGAATTATTTCCGTTTATACATATGTTCAAATATCTCTTTTGTGATATTCTTGTCCATTCATCTAAGATTATAGTAAATCTCCTATTGTTAGAAATATTGCTCGATATTTCTTTTATCATGATATCTTTTACACGATTGTAGTAATTTAATATAATGTTCTTTACATCGGTTTAATTTTTTTGCAATGCCAGGTTTTTATTATAAAAACTTTCTCGAATAAACGAAGATCTAGTTATGATGCGGATTAACTGCGGCTAATTTGGATACCATTTCAGGAAATGTTTGCCCTACCATAAAACTTTTAATGCCTATTCAGCTTACACTTTTTTCTTCGGGTACTTTGCTAATTTTAGCTGAAACGTTATTCTTGTTGTTGTTTTCTTCAAGAGAAGTTGCATGACCATCAATTTTTTTTTTTTTTTTTGTAAACCAAATTTAGATGTCGGATAACCAAATTTAGATACCACCGTTAACCAGTCTTTTCTTTTCACATTTATTAATGAAAACGTTACTTATAAAATTATTGACCCTAATATAAAGGAGTATTTTAAATTTAAAATTTTTAATACTCCTTTATATTAATTACTTGGCAAAGATTTTATTTGTGTGTCAAATAAATGTATTCCCTTTTAAAAGATTTTAACAATGACATTTTTGTTTTGGTATTTTTATGGCTAAAATTAAAAAATCCTATTCGAAACAAAAACAATTTAAAAAATTTAATATTTTTAAAATTTCCCGTTTTCCCGGGAAAAATATATTATTTTCCCGGGAATTCCCGACAAACTTTTCCCGGGATTTCCCGGGAATTCCCGAACCCCAAACCCTAATCAGATCTTATAACTAAAAATGGTGAATCCAATATTGCGGATGATTTTTTAAAAAGTTTAAATTAATCTTTATACTACGTCTACACCTAACCAAAAACTAGTAATAGTTTTTGAAAAGTACTTTATTACTTGTCAAATTCCATTAAACTTATTCTACTTATTCTACATACGAATCTTATATTAGCTATGTTCCACGTACGTTACCGCGGGTACCCAATTTTACCAGAAAGCGTTTCTATTGTCAAAATTGTGTGTAAATTGTTGTTGTTTCTGGTAAATTGGGTTCGCGCGGGTACCCGCGGTAACAAGGTTGAACAGACCTATTATTTAAATGAAAAAAAAATGTAGATGTTTGTAATAATTTTTTATATTCACGACTCAATTTAATTTAAAAATATAATTTATATAAAAATTAATGGTGTATCTTCTATTTTGCATATCCCCGAATTTTTCAAGTTCATTCGACTATCTTTTTATATATTAATAATCTAGAGATTGCGCCGTTTCTATTTCCAACCTCCTGCACATGGCGTTTTTAAAGTTGTTATGTTAAAGGAAATACGTGGTGGTTGCCATGGCATACGTTCTTCGGGTATAATCTGAAAGAACAATTGTTAGAAATTATTGTAAATTAATCATATTTGAAAAATTTACTTACAAGTTTGGTGCGTTCTGGTTGACCACTGCAAGTAGGACATCTCTTATTTCTGGTGCCTTTGGCAGAGTTTTTAACAGCTTCCTTTAAACCCTCTAATGGAGACCAATTTATGGGAGCCGTTTGAGGGCGTGTATCAAATAATTTTTCACGTCTTAGAAAACTGAAAGAAAATATTGGTTTTATAACTTTAAACTAGAAATTTATTGCGTGCTATATTATGTTAAAATAACACTTCAGTATTAACTACAAAAAGTTTTAAATTAAATATTTTTAAGTGTTTTTAATATTTGTTGTTGTTTACAAAACACTATGTCTGTTCCCCTACTTTACCGAAGTTACACAAACTAGCCCAAAGGCGTTCCCGTATTCAAAATTGCGTCTAAATTGTTGTTGTTTGGGCTGTTTTGGGTTCCCGCGGGTACCCGCGGTAACGTACGGGAACGCACATACTGATGATATCATTCTAAGAATAACGAAACCCAGCAAAATATTGGTAATGACACCTCATTACTATCTGCATTACCAAAAATGATATATCATTACCTTTTGCATTATTTTATAATATAAAATAATGACTTCCTAATAACGGCCTATTGTATTCATTGTTTCTAAATATAAAATAATGACTTACTCGTATTAGTTTAAATAAGTACTTTTTACACAGTTAAATTTTTTTATTATGTATATGTAAATATGTTTTATGTTTAAATTTTTATGACGAGTCCTAAAATTACACACTAGAGAAAACTTAGATTTTTCTGAATGTATTTCCTTAAGCTAATAGTATTTGCTTAACTCCTTATTTTTAAGAATCAAGTAAGCAATCGGATAACCACTTATAATTCAACTTTTTGTAAGCATGTGTGCAACCACTTATTATTCAAAATCTCATAACTACTTATTTCTCATTTTTTCGTAAGCGAGCGATAATGAGTTTAGACGCCAAAAAATAAGTTGTGCGGAGCTATGAATTTCTATTATATAACCACTTATTTGGTAATGAAAGATTTTGCTGGGAATATCGGTATTATAAAATAAGGAAATATGTTTTATAAAAACTACAAAGAGCTCCAGCTCAATTATTTAATAATTATAATTAACTACATAAATGTTAAAACATTTTAGGATGTTTTAAGAAATATGTTTTGAGATTATTTTCTTTTATATTAATTTACAAACCGATTTTGTTAACTATATTCATTTTCAAAATAGGTTCATAATTAAATTATTAATATTATCCTGAACCTCCGAAAGTACACACTTTAATAAAATTTCTTACTTTGGTCTTGGTTCTCTCCAAAAATCTGGCATTCGTTTAGTTCTCATTATATCTGCAAGACGTTGCAGTAGACGTACATTTTCATTTTCCACATTTAGGATCCTTTCATTTTCCGACTGTTGTTTTTTCGCCTTTTGTATAATATGTGGATAGCGCGAAGGAGGTGAACCATCTATAGCTGCTTTGGCTGATTTAACTTTTTCTCGATGGTGTTCATAGCGTCGTTGTTCCCAGGGATGGTTCAAAAGTTTATCTCTTCTTGATATCATGGTTGAATGTAAAATGATAGGAGTAAGCGAATTTTCAAAGCTCATAAGTTAATGTCATGGAATGTGTTTATTAATTATGGGTTTTTGGTCATTGTTGCTTTGGTTATCATTTCTAAGGTGTTGTTTTTTCGTGGTTTTTTACTTTAATTTCGTTATATAAGTCACCATGGAAGTTTATTAAAAAAAAAACAAACCACTATTAGTTTGGGAATTTTAGAACAATATTTTATAAAGGTTTTTAAATAGTTACACTCAGAAAAGTTTACAGTTACTACGTGACAGTTGTTTGCGTAGTAATCAGTAGTTGTTGTTTTCAAATATAAAAATAGTTGTTTTTCTATGAAAAAATTCAAAAACAACTGTTGTGGTAGTTATTTAAGAAATCAACTAACGAAAAGAACTGTAATTTCGTATCATTTGCTTAGAACAGTTATTTTTAATATCATAATAAACAACTATCGAAACAGTATTTTTACAGTACACAGTTTATTTTTGTTAGTTATTTAAAAAATAAAAAATTTCGTTGAATTTTAAAAATTCTTGTTTAGATTATATTTGTTGTTATTATTGATATATTCCTAGTGGGTTCGGGTCGAAATCCTGTGAACAAAATCCTGTTTTCAAAATCCTGTTTTCAAAATCCTGTTTTCAAAATCCTGCTTTTCGTAATACTGTTTTACAAAATACTGTATAACACAATACTGTTTTGCAAAATCCTGTTTTACTGGGCGGCGAAAATTTTAATATGAAGATCAAGATTTGCTTAAACTGTGCCAGAGACTATTAATTATAGAGATATGAAATCAAAACTTAAACTACTCACCGGTAGGGGGCGCTGAAATTTAGTATCACCTAAACAACTATTTATTATCACTTTAGTATCAGCTGAGCCTATATTTAAAATCGCAAAAATTGCTGAAAACTGCGCAAAATAAGAGGAAATCAAGCGCAAAATATCTTCAAATAATAAAATTTGAGAATTCTTTTTTTTATTTTCTTTTTTGTTTATTATCTCAGTTTAAATAAAAAAAGAAAATTGTCAATTTTTTGAACAAAGTGCCATCTAGTGATAACGATGTCGTTATAACTTTTATTTTGGTGATGCCATACCCCTGAACTGTGCGAGTGGTTTGAAAAAAACTACGTCAAGGGCTCATATCACCCACAGTAAGAAATCCTACCCAATAACTCAAAATAGTGTGGAAGCTTGGCATAGAAGACTGAAAGCTGTTGTTGGGCGTAGAAAGTCAGTATTATACCACCTAATCAGACAGTTGGGTAATGAGGTCGTGGTAGCTGTAAATACCATTTCAAAACGCGCGAATGGAGAAAGACGTTACATAAATTTAAAGAAAAGAAAGGCGTACACAAACATTAAAAGGGTTATAAGAAAAAGGTGTGAATTAAGCCATACAGGCTACCTAAAGCGAATTGCAAAAAATCTTGTACTAATTTAAGTTCCTAAAATGCATTGAAATTAATTTTTTGTTAAATGTTTTTGTTAATTTTTGAAAATTATATACTTTTGTTGAAGTTATTTTTAATAAAATAAATTTTTTAAACCATCATTTTTACTTTACAGAGTTTTGCAAAACAGTATTGTGAAATCCAGTATTTTGCAAAAGAGTATTATGAAAAGCAGGATTTTTAAAATTTTTTTGACCAGTATTTTGTCTAAACAGTATTTTGCATAACAGTATTATATACGTATCCCATTCCTAGTTTGCAAATAAAAATCAGAAACTTGTATCTCTAATGCATAAACGCATAATAACTGGAGAACGGTTTGGCATTTTTACTTAAAATTTTAAAAATAGGCTGAAGTAATTTCACATTTTTTTTTATAATTGAAATAAAAAAAAGTTTTCTTTATTAAAATATACTTTTATATAATACCAAAAGAATTAACTGTAAAAAAACAGTAGTTTTTTTTACCATTTTGTCAGTTGTCTTAGAATTTTTGTAGTAAAAATTTGTAAGTTAATTTTACGACATTGTTAGTTATTTTTAATGCATTTGTTAGTTATTTTTCAACAGTTAAAAATAAAATTTTCAATTATTTTAAAGGTAAATACCTTTGTCGCCTTTTTAACTGCATATCTCTTTGTTTTAACTGTAATTTTCAGTAGATTCTACCGAAAAACTCGATTTTTATATTTTTACTTTTATGAAGTTAAAATTAAGCAGTCAACGTTCCAGTTATCAGCTAACTTAACCTTCAGTAATCGGAACTAAACAATATAAAAATGGTGTTTTTTTGTGTGGCACGTTTAGAATCTTTTCCCCATATAGAAAATTTAACTTAAATATTAAGCTGAATTCACAGTGATGGACTACTCCACTCTGCAGAGTGGATTTTGTGTCTTGTTTTCACACTTACAAATTTTTTGAATCATGTCATCTATAGCTGTGTTTTTGACTTAACTATATCCGTTAACTCAGAAAAAAACTCAAAGTACACAGAAACGTGTTTCAGACAAAAACTAACATATTACTTTTCATATGCACGTTAACTTTCAACGCGGATAATTATCTACGTTATAATCTCAAACTTTATAGATTTTCACATCTAACATAATTTCTTCGCGGTACTTCGTAAAAAGTTTTTTTTTTTAACTAATGAATTCTTTTGAATTTGTATCTACTTTGATTGTAGATAAATAAATTGGAGGTGTACATAAAGGAACACACAGCCAGAACAACAACAGCAACACGTAACAAACCATTGCCTTCACAATGGAGGTTCAGCGAGATGAGGCCCCAACACGCCACAAAAAAAAAACAAAAAGAACGAATGCCGGTGGACTTAACACGTGCACAAACAACCATTGCCATTGCAATGGAAACGTAAACGATGTCTCCAAGGGAATTCGAAGGGTTTACATGTGGTTAGACTCCACAGTCTAACGGCATGCTGAGACACGCTTTAGAGTATCGCAAAACAAAAACGATTAACCGTTATTCCCTATTAAGAAAAGTAATACCGATCACGAGATAACCTTCTTCCTCGGCGACTCACGGTAAAAAGTTTTGCTGGCATACTTTCGATTATACCGCGAATATTATAAACATTACACTCAGATAAAAAAGTTAGTAAAAGAATTTGTAAACAGATCAATCGTACTTTACTATTTTGTACTGATTTTGTTTAGTAATAATTTTTGCTATTCTCTTATTACAAATTACGGATTTTTGTTTTTACTAATATTCAGCAAAACATTTTACCAATTTTTAAAAACCGAGTGCTACTCTCAGCAAAAAATATACTAATTTAACAACAAGTGGATATTTTAAGGAGATTTTATTTACAAGAATTCGTTAACTTTTTAGAATTCTTGTTTAGTTTATATTTGTTATTATTAATATATTCTTAGTTTGGAAATAAAACTCAGAAAATTTTATTGTACATCCAATGCATACAAATATAATAACAGGAGAACCGTTTGCAATTTTTACTCCAAATTTCAAGTATGATGAAGTAATTATACATTTTTTACAATCGAAAGAAAAAAAATATTTTTTTTATTAAATTTGATTTTAATTTTTTTTTTAGATTTTACAGTTTGTTTATTTTTTTGTTATTTTCAGCAGATTGATTTTAAATTGCAGTTTATATTGTAACAATTTACTGAAATTTAGTAGCGTGTACTAATTATTTATACTAATTTCATTGCACTAAAATTATATTGATATTTAGTAAATTTTTTAACTGATTTTAGCAAATGGACTTTGAATTGTAGTTTACAATAATTTTGCTAAAATTTAGTAGCGGCTACTTATTTTTTCTACTAATTTGATTTTACTACAAATCAGCAGACATGTGTTGCCAAAATTAGCAAAAACATCGCTGGGCTCAAAACAGTTAAATTTCCCGCAATAACAGCAAAATTTTCAATAGCCTTTACAGACTTTTTTGGTTAAGGGTAGCTGTTTAAAATTTTTTATACTTTATGCATTTTAAACGTATATTTGTTTTAAGAAGTTAGCGTTGATAGGTATGAGCGAAAATTTGTGTTTCCAATTCGGTTAATCGATTAACCGATTCCTCGATTAACCGATTCCTCGATTAATCGCCTCTCTTTCGGTTAATGTCGAAACAAATAATTTAAAACGCAAATAATTATTCGACCCGAATAATCGGTTAAAATAGATCGATTAACCGGTTAAATTTTTAATATAAAAATTTTCCTTTGTTTTTTCTTAAAACTTCTTAATTTTTTTAATTTTGGCTCAAAAATTGCAAGAAAAGCTTAAAAAATAAATACTAAAACACCATCAAATTCTTAACAACTCGAGTGAAAGAGGTTCTTAAGCCTTTAGATACCTCTTTTTGAGAAACTCCAAGCAAGTCGACATTGCACCAGCGAGACACGTCATGTGTTTTAAGAAACTCTTAAAAACGGTTTTGTTTTACCTTTCTGTAATTAATTTGTAATACATTTTTTTTGCAGATATTACAAAAAATCAAAAGTTCTATAAAAAAAGCTTCAAAAAACATCGCGAATGGCTAAAATAAAGATGTTTTTTTTAACTTCTCAAAGCAGACATGTCTGGCTGGAGCAGTGTCAAAGCACTATATAGGCTTTAGGAAATATAATAGAGAGTTTTCCATTTCTTTTAATAACTAAAACTAATGCAAATTGTATTTCAATGTCCTTCAAGACAAAGTTTCATTTGTTTTAAATTTGTGTCACACAACTCTCAAATGATATTTTACTTCCATAGGAAATCTAAATTTTCTTACATCTCCCAAGGAAGTGTGTATAGTCGGTTTAAAACCACATAAATTCTACAACATGTTCCAATCCATGGAGTCCGAACCCATTTTACTGAATTTAAATCAGGGTTGGCAACCGAAACGAATTAGGGTCGATTTTATAGATCATAGTTTAATGCAGTTAGTGCCATACTGTCAAAATTGAAGCCGATTTGAATGGATGAAGAGTATCTTAAACATACACTCAGAAAAGTTCTGCAGTTACTACATGACAGTTATTTGTGTAGTAATGCGGTTGTAGTTATTTTAACTACAATTGTAGTTAATTTACTTGGAGCAAAATTTTTCAATGTTTTTGACAGTTATTTTTTAAACAAACTACAAAAACTACATTGTAGTAACATTTATTTTATGCAGTTATTTTGAATTTTTTTTACAAATACCTAAATTTTCAAGTGTGTGTGCACACACACGAAGCAAACAGGAGCATGTGTATGAAGCGCTTGCTTAGAAATTTTTAGTGAAAGAATATGAGAAGAACATGTTTTCTCTTGTCTTAGTCATAAAACAAAGGTTATATAGTTTTTATTAAATTATTAAAATAATAAGGTAAGTTTTATCATATATAATATACATTTATTTACGGGAATGTTAAAAAAAATATTGTATTTATTTTCTTTCAGTTCTTTTATATTCTCATACCTTTCTACCTGGAGAAAAAAAGGAAGCCAAACAACACCATATTTCATCCCTCACAGACGGACATCTACAACAATATCTTAATAGTGAAAAATAAAAGTGACATTAAGTGTAAATTTTTATTTCTCAATTTTAAATTTATTATAGAATAAAATTAAGTTAGGAGTGTTTACATAAATTTGTTTTTTATTAAATTAATAATTTTTATTTATGTTTTTTAACTACATTTGCAGTTGTTTGTACAGTTTTACAATAATTTGCATGTATGTTGTTTCAATTGCATTTGTAGTTGTTTTTACTACATTTGTCAGTTGATTTTTAACAGTTAAAAATAACTTCATATTGCAGTTAATTTAACTGCAAATGTAGTCTACACCTTTTTAAGTGCAAATGCAGTATTTTTTACCTACAAAATTCCCTGAGTGTAGAAACTCTGCCACTAAAAAGGTAATGTAGACTGAAAAATCGTCCATTATTTGTTTCGGTTGCCATCCATGATTTTAATTTTTATTCGCATTAGTTTCATTAACAATAAGCGAATAGCCTTAAGTTAACACAAAATGAAAGTTAAAAAATTCAAATTTATATGGAATTTGACATCTGTAGCTGTACTCTGAGAGAATTGTCTACATGCTATTTATGACTTTTTTCATTGAACCAATGAATATTCGCTGGAAGTCGTCCATTGAAAACTTTCATTATATTAATGCAGTTTTACATAAAACTTTATGAACATTTTTATTTTATTTATTAAAAATTTCATACACCCAAAAAATTTTATAAGAAAGGGCTTGATAGTAAAAATTAAAAAGCTTTTTCATAAAATTTAAGAAATTTTTCATTAATTTAGTAACAATTTTCGTTAAACCTCGACCAATAAAATTCAAACTTTAAGTTATTTTGTTTATTTTTAATGTCCCTTCAAAACCCGAAAAATACTTAGAATTTAACAATTCTTTCCGATACCCAGTGTAGAAACGGTAATGACATATCTTTATTTTTTGGACTACCAGTAATGACACCCACCTACCTTGTGCGTTATTTTGAAACATATAATAATGAGTTACTGATAATGACTTATTTTTATCATTATTTCAAATAGAAAATAATTTTCTAAATTTTTTTTGAACATTTTTTCAAATCTATTTTTAGACTCAATATTTTTTAAACACTGGTAACGATATATGTAACCACATATTTTTTAATTTTTTGTATGTTGGCGATTAAGCTTAATTGTGAGCAGCAGGTCAATTATGTTTTTATCTATTAACCCGCCTCCAGGTGGGGTATATTAAATTGACCAGAAATTCGGCAAAGGGGTATTTTATAATAAGAAATTATGCTTTTTTAACAGAAAACAAAATTTATAAAATTTTTTGTGAAGAATTTTTTTGTATACAATGCACGGTTTGGAAGCGAGAAAGTGTCAAAGATAGAATTTGGTAAAATTTCAAAAATTAAATATTTTAAAACAACCAAAAGTTTCAAAAATCTTAAAAACATATTTAAATTGACTAAAACAATTGATAGTGACCACGAAGTAAGCTTGGCGCTTAAGCTATTCAAAAAGTTCCTTACTTTGGTCCAAGGACGCAAAGGATTCCATAAGGATACCTTTAAAGGACATCGCCTTAACTTCAAAACGAATGGACGGATTTTTTTGAAATTTGGTAAAAAGAATATATTTGGTATAAGAAGCTAAGCTTATAAGTTTGAATAATATATATTGAAGTTTTGGTGCGATTTCGATCAATTTCGCATTTTTCGAAAAACGAAAATCGCTACATCCTCTTAAGTAACAGCACAAAAAATGTAATTTTTTTATTGCAATTATTTCTTGGTAAGAGAAATAATTTGTGCCTAAACCTAGTAATTTTTATGCGCTAGTTTTCAAGATTCACCCTTAAACTATTTTGGCCCATATCGCCTAAAGTAGGCAACGAAAAAAATTTTGTAGAAGAACTTATTGTTTATTTTTCGTGAGGAACACATGGTATAAATTTCATTGCAAAAAAGCTTAGGCCGGTTAGAGGGTTAAATATTACATGTCGATATACCTCAGATGGTAGAGCTATTGACTGGCAATCTGTAGACCCAGGTTCGATTCCCGCACCAGCAAATTTTATTTAAAAAAAAAAAATACAATAAAATATATTTTTTTTATATAATTTATTTTTTTGAAAATCTATTTTTAGACTCATTATTTTTGTCAGTACTGGTAAGCACATAGGTAACGATATATTTTTTGATTTTTCGTATGCTGGTGTGTAACTATAACTCATTATTTTTCGCGACATCGCCATATAAAGGTAATAAGAAATGTAATAACAAAAGTAACTAGTTACAATTACCAAGTATGTAGTTACATAACCACATATCTGGTAATGATTTTCTACACTGGGTATCCTTCAGCAAAAATTTTTGCTGACTTTTACAGAGTAAATTGGTATTTTCAATTGACTAATGACTCGATGGCTCAATGGAAAAATGCTCTAGCTCGTTTTTTTATATTTTCAGAGGAGAAGGAAGAATCTTAATAGAATTTTAAACTTATTTTATATTTTATTGTTGGCAGTATTGATTGAAAAGTGAATTAAAAAAATTGTATCTAAAGATTTAAAATTTTTAAAATTTTATTCTAAAGAAATAAAAAATCTAAATTAAGTTATCGATAGAGTTTGCTAAAAACCGAAAAATTTGAAAACCGCGGTTTCGGTTTTTCAAAATTATAAAAACCGCGGTTTCGGTTATTTTTCGGTTTTCTTGTGATATTAATAGAATTGTTTTAAAATAATTTAATATGTATGTATAACAATTAAATATTTTAATGCATTCAAGATATTTATTAAAATTCGACTGAACTTCTCACTCGAATAAAGGCAATAACACCATTGCTGGGAAAAAACGCGGATGCCAATATAAATTAAAATTTTTTATTCTTTTTTTGTCAGATTAAACTATTTTTAAAGAGTTTGGAATTTGGAATTAAACAATTTGTTTAAAACAATATAAAGTTGAAATTTTATACAATAAATTTCGCGGACTACGAAATAAAACTTTTTGAAATATAAGCGGTGAGAATCTGAACTGAATACGTGAAACTCAATATCTCTTAAACTACATGAACTAGTACATGCAATTTTTTTCTAAAATTGTAATCCTCAGCTTATATTATCTGTAGTAGTAAAAACAAAAAATCTTTAAAGTAATATTTAATGGAGAAATTGATCATTACAATTAAATACAGAATTTTGTAAAATAAGAGCTGAATCCTTTTCGAAATTCTAGGCTCAGTAATATGTAATTTAATGAATTATTTTAATTGCTTTAAGTATTTGCTAAAAACCGACTTATTTTTGTCGGTTTTCGGTTTCGGTTTTGAGGCCTCAAAAACCGCGATTTCGGTTTCGGTTAAAACCGAACAGCAAACTCTAGTTATCGATAAGTAACAGTTTTAGATTTGCTGTTCTTAACTTACTCCGTTTTTGAGTATTCCCCCTCAATTTTTATTTAAGTTTTAGTAGCTTTAGCAAAATTTTTAGAGATCTTTTCTATTAAATAGTACAAGAAATGTTTCAATTTAAAAAAAATTCAGATTCCGAAATTTTTCAACCAATATGATATCTTTTTTAAATACATCGAGTTTATATACCACGTTGATATTTAACAAAAACAGGCATCTCTTTGTGTTTTTATTGATAAAAAATTAAGGAAATACATTAATTGTGCATTATGCGATTAATCGATTAATCGCCAATTTTCTCGCTTAACCGACCCGAACAACCGGTTAATCAATTTTAGCGATTTTTCGAATAATGCATTAACCGGTTAACCGCCTATGTCGAATAATTGTAAACAGTAGCGAAAATACAGCTTATACAGACATGGGCAAATGCGGCCCTTCATTAATTATAAAACCATCAAAATTTTTTTAATTTCAATCAAAATTTAAAAAAAAACTTAAATTAATTTAAAAAATATATTAAAATTAGAATTTAAAAATATACATAATATAGAAAACAGCGATAACAAAATAAATAAATAAAAATAAAGCCTCAAAAAAATTACACAGATCAACAAATATCGACTTTTTTGCACAGACTTCCTCTAAAACTTTTTAAAACATTTTCGCCTCCTACATTCTAATTTTAAGTAAAGAATTCCTTCTTCTTTATTTAAACCTTAAGCCTGGGAAAAATATTTTATGTCCCAATATGACATAGAAGTACTTACGAGTCTCTTATTTTTTATGAGTTTGAATTAAAAAAAAAATACCTTTCATTTTAGGAACTATTTAAGGCTGTTCTACGGACCTCGTAAGGATCTCTAAAATCTACTTTTAAGAATTGTCCTTGAAGCACTTAAATTTGGTAAAACAGTATATACACAATAAAATTTTATTCATACAGTCATAGTAATAAACCTTTGAAAATAGCTATTTTTATAGGTTTATTATTTTAAAATATACATTTACATTTATTTAAAGGTGACTTTGCAGTAAATTTTTTGCCGATTTTTTCAAAATATTAGTAAGATTAGGAAACCAAAAATAAACTGTTAAATATAATAATAGTCATCCTGCTAAAATCAACAGAAATATATAATGAAAAATAGTAGACTGCTGATTCCACAAAAATAGAATTTTGTTCTCTTAAAACAATTTCAAAGCATTTATAACTTTTTTGGCTTTTTTTATTCTACTAATATTCAGTAGAATTTGTTGCTAATTCTAGCAGAGTAAATTTTTATTTCAATTAACTAAAACTTAGCTCAAATACAACTAAAATTTTGTATGTTTAGCAGCATTATTTTTGCTCTTCTTATCTTACTAATATTTAGCAAAGAAAATGTGCTTATTTCAGCATTTTTTTATGCAAGGTGATTTTGAACTAATTTTTAGCAGCTTTAGCAGAAATTTTTACAGGCTTTTTTCTATTAGTGTACTTAACCTGACCACTATCCCGCTTTTGACAGGATTGTACAGCTTTTTAAAGGCTTGTGACGCCTTGAAATTTTTTTGCGCTTTTAAGGCAAACAATTTAGCCTTATACGATATTTTTTAATATGATATTCAACTTTTGAATAAGGTTTTCATAACTAAAATTTTCTAGAGTTCTCAGCCAGCAATCGAGCCCAAAAATTAATCAGAAAAGTGCTATAAATATTGTATATTAGGGGTTTTCATATAAACTGGTATTCTACTCGTAAACGGTGTAAACCGTTTGTATTTATACAAGGTTTACAAGGAATTTACGATAATATTAAACTTTCACTTATATGATAGTGGCGCATTCAAAAGAGCATTCTTTTTCGACAAGTGACAAAATGAAAAAACAGACATTACGTTAAAATTCTGTACAATTTTCTGAACCATCTCCTTGCCTTTCGTTGCGAATTTAGCTACTATTTTCATCTTTAAAAATAAAGGCAACAACAATAAAATTAGAAAAAACTTGAATTGTCTTAAATTCGTGGCCACATGTACATTTAAATTTAACGGTTCGTTGTAATTCAAAAATCTGTGGTTAGCTGGATAGAACCAGCTGAGATACCTTAAGAATTAAGCCAGATTCACAATGATGGAGTACTCCACTCTGCAGAGTGGATTTTGTTGCTTTCTTTTTCGCACTTACATGTTTTTTGTATCAGCCATCTCTATTTTAGTATTAACGCATTCAAGGCAAACGACACTGATAATGGCTTTGTAGCGAAAGCCGAAAATACATATTCTGTCTTGCTGGCCTTATCGAATTCTTTCAAATTTTTATTCTTTGTAATTTACTCGTGAAAATTGTATCATCTTTCTTTAATTTGAAAATAATTTAAACAAAAAGTGATATTAATTTATGATCTAGAGTCAAACTGAAAAACATTAATTTATTTAGTTTGGAATAATAATTAGTATTTTAAATAATAACTGCAATTTCAAACTTTAATAAAAACCCAGGGTATTTGACCCATCTTCCCTATCCATAGGGGTGCCACCATAATGACAAAAATAGACTCTCGGGAAAAATCCTCATAAAGTGCCCTAAAATAAAAAAAAAAACAATTTTGTAGCAACTGTAAAACAAAAAAATAATACCAAAAAAGTACCATAAACTGCATTTTTTTAACTTTTGCCAAACGTTCAATGGTTTTTCATTGAATTTTTTTTGTTTTATTTAATTGTACTCATTTTTTAATTAAAACCATATAAAAAAATCACATTACGGTGTTTTGTATAATATACATTAATTCGGTAACTTCTTAATAAAATTTAAAGAAAAAAAAAAAAAAAAAATTAAATAAAGATATGTTTCTGAATTTTGAACTTACAAATTTTTTTTAGATATTTTTTATTAATTGCAAAGGAGTAACAGGAGTATATACAGGTTGATTAAATGCAGGTAAAAATTCAGTTCTGTTGAAATTTGCAAAACAAGCCGCTGAAATTACAATCACTTTTTATTGTTAATTAAGTTCTTATTTAATTACAAATAAAAAACGATTGTAAATTTATGTAAATATTGTTAATTTTATTTCCCAATAAATTACACAATCGAAAAACATTACGATATTTGCACTAAACATCACTTTTATTTTTTGCCAATATGTGTTACGTTTTTTAACTAAATGCGTTGGCATCACTGACCGCCTTCCATATCTTGATATTCTGCGTAACTCGATTCGAAATCTTGCAAATATTGTTAAAAATAAAATTCTGTATAAAAATTTTACTTTTTAATTGATTTTTATCCTAAAACTTGATGGGGCCTTGAGGAGCTGGAAAATTCGAACGTCTTGCTGTTTGAAGCACCCTAATATACATAAGAAAAAGTAAAAAAAAAAGAAATTCAAAAGCTTTCTTGGATAGTCTTTTATAAAACAAAGTTATTCGATTTTGGTTAGCTCAACCTTTATAAAATTTCTTTGAATGTAATTTTTTATTTAATTTCTATCTCTTTTGACTAAAGGTCGAATTTTTCAGTTTTTTCTTTTTCATATAAAAAAATTGAAGCGTTTTAACCAGACCTGTTAAAAAGTTTATTTGAAATATTCTTTTGAAATATCCACTTATTTGTATGTATTTGTAAATTTGAAGTAGCAGTATTGTGTTATTTACTAAAATACGCACATAAACTCGTTTTCTACTCGTAAAAGGTGTAAACCTGGTATGTTTATGAGCTTAATGTCAAAATCCATACATAAAAAATACGGTTTGTATTTATACAAGGTTTACAAGGAATTTACGAGTTTATATGAAAACCCCTATTAATATTTGAGCTTTGAAATATTAATAACCCAAAGCAAAGCAAACAAGCCCAAAAGTTAATCAAAAAAGAGCTCAATATATGTATATTATTAAAAGTTCAAATTTTTGTATGAAAGTGGTTCATCCAAAAGAGCCTTCTTTTTTGATTCGAAATTTACTCAAAACAAAGGTTAAAAAAAATTCTAACGGCTCAAAAATTAATTTTTTTTTGGAGCCTTTGTTGAATTGTTCACAAAATATTGAAATTTTTTTACATTTATGAGTGATTTTTGAACCATCTTTTGGAATTGTTGTATCTTTTACGATTCATTTAAGAGGGCTCATATGTTCGTCTAGAATATGAATAATTTTTGACAAAAAAATTTTGAAATTTCAAAAAAATGTATTTTATTTGAGTTTTTATTTTTTTTGAATCACACAATAAGAACCCTCAAAAAAGTATCCAAATTTTGCTGGCTGCGAATCTGGCCCGATAATACGTATTTCTATCCTGCTGGCTTAATGGATTTTTTTTTTAAATTTTTATTCTCTGTAGTTTACTTGTATGATCTCAAATCTAACAAAAAAATATTCATTTAAAAAATATTAATATTTCAAAATTAAAGTATAAATATTTGTTTACTTACTTAAAACCCCATTTAAGTAATTAATAAAATACTTATACTTGAACTTTCATTATAACTACGAAAAATATTTCAAAATGTTAATTTGATGCTTTTAACATTAAGCTATCGATATGTAAAACAATAGCAATATTGGTCTCAGGGACACCAGTACGTATGATGAATATATTAAATGAAATCATTTCATATTACTCATACGTATTGAGACCAAGCAATACTTATACCAAGATAGTTTGTTCTAAAGGTATTCCGAAAAGTAAATAATATCTTAGCCATATTATTTATCACTGGGCGAATGTTTAAATTTTTTTGGTTTATTAAGGCCCGATTGCTGAATGTTCAATTAGATACTAACTGGGCCTTTACATGACACATTTGTTGTGAAATTTGCATTTAACTGTTGGACAAATTAAAAGTCTTAATGATATTCTTATTTTTTGAATTAAGCATTTTTTCTTAGATTTTCTCTTAATGTTTTTCTTCTAAAAAAAATCATTACGAAGAATGGATAAAT
Organism: Leucophora obtusa; assembly: GCA_949987735.1. Taxonomy (NCBI): domain Eukaryota; kingdom Metazoa; phylum Arthropoda; class Insecta; order Diptera; family Anthomyiidae; genus Leucophora; species Leucophora obtusa. The sequence goes on from OX465295.1 coordinate 360,877,006, forward strand.
ATCTTGATAATTACAAAGTTTATTTAGTATTTTAAGTCAAATTTGTAAATTGTTTGGACTTCTACAAACGAGCACATATGGATTGTACATGATTGTTAGTTGTTGAATATTTAGCATGAATGATACATACTTTATACATATACAATTACATATTAGGGATTTCGATATGAATTACGTCGGTAATTGGGAATTAGTCAACTGGAATTTTGGTTCAAAACATGGAAGATCAGAAGTATACATATGCCTTTTTATTATACAATACAATTTTGAGAAAAATCCAAACAGTCGTAGTACTAATAATTTAAAACTAAGGACAGTCATATACTAGAATTAATTGCAGATTAAAAAAACTTATATTAGTCCCGCAGTTTCTCAGATATTTCTTCTTTTAATAAATCTGAATCATAAAGACGAATCCTTTAACTCCAAGAACATTTTTGTTTCACTCTTTCACTACCTTTGTATACTAGACCGTACCACATTACAGGCAAAAAAAAAGTGCGCCTTACACCCTCCAATATAAAGTATTTTTGCAAGGCAATTTCAAAAAAATTTTTTTTGCCGAACGTAGGGGTCGCCATTTTACATTTTTCGTTATATCTTTGGCATTTACAGTCGGATCTTAAAGTATGATACATCGATGTTATTTTCTCGAGGAGACCAGTATTTTACTCTAAGGGCCATTGACCTCAAGTATCCCGTTCCAGTAGTTACCCACCAGATCTCAGTTGCTTCAACCCTAATGCACCAGCCTAATACCAGAAAATTAAAGCTCGCAAAAAGTCAATAAACTTTTGCTAAGGAAGTTTTTCGATAAACCCAGTAGAATTTTTTTTATTTTTTGGTAGCCGAACGTAGGGTTCGCTTTTTTAAATTTTTTTCATTGGATTTTAATTTTATTGCACAACACTGGTCTCCTCGAGGCAAAACAATTGATATATCACACTTTAAAATCTGACTTTAAATGCCGAAGCTACACTGAGAGAATTGTCTTCACTTCAGTAATGAATTTCTTCATAGTTTCAATGAAAATTGTCACTCGAACTCGTCCGTTGAAACTTTTCATAGAATCTATGAAACAAGTTTCATTAAAGTCAATTTAAAGGTTCATAAAATTAATGAAACTCTTCATAAAATTAATGAAACTCTTTATAAAATTAATAGGCCACTCGTCCAATGAATAAATCATTCAGCCAATGAAGAGCTTCATAAAATCTATGAAGCTATTTCATTTACTATTATTTATTATAGTTGGTTGTTGTCGTTGCTAAGCAAATGCAAAAAGCGCAATAAAATTGTAACACATTTTACGGATGTATAAAATATATCTAAAGAAAGAATTCACTAAATTAAAAAATTTCATAAAATTTTTTAATAAGCTTAATTCAATTAATGAAATTCCTTACTAATGTTTCGAAAAAAACATGATTTATAAAAAATTTCATAGTCCAAAATTAATAATGAAAAATTAATTTAAAAAAATAAAAATTTTAAAAAATAATTCTCTCAGTATGGAAATTAATGCACATCACTAAAACTCGGTCTTGTGGTTACATAAAATTATTCGCCCTTACTATCTATATTAAAATATTGGGTGGCAGTATGCCTTGACTTGATTTCTTTTTGGAGCATTCTGATTGTTTAATTTATTTTCAACCAATCAAAATGTTTGAAAATATAAATATTTTTGTAGGGTTTTCGTACACAAAATGAACAAAACCGTATGATTAAAAATAAGGTCGACTTTAAATTTAAAATAATCTTTTATAGTAAGGGCCATTGTATTTGAGAATTAAATGTTTAATATCAAATTCTTTTTGTATGAAAATTTTCAAAAATTAGTGAAATGACGATATTTAATAAAAAAATTAAGAAAAGGTAAATACTATTGAACAATTTCATATATATAAAGAACATTTTCATTAAATTTATGAAGATCTAATTTATGAAATTCAATGAATTTTTTTAACGAAATTATGAAATTTTATGAAGGAAAAGTTATGAAAAATTTCATAATATTAATTAAATATTATATGCACAATGAAATTCTTCATTGATTCGACGAAAAAATTCTATGAAATTATATCATTAATATCATGAAGGATAATTCTTTCAGTGTATAGCAAAAATTTTAAAAAGGCGACCCCTACATTCGGAAAATTTTTTTTTTTTTTTTTGAAATTGCCTTGCAAAAATACTTCATATTAGAGGGTGTATGGCGAATTTTTTTTACGGTACGGTCTTGTGTACACATCTTTAAAAGAATATATAAAATTTAATAGTGAAAAAAAATCTTTATACTTTTTACAAATAAGTTTATTAGGATCTTGGACTTAAAATAAAAATCATTATATGTATAAGCAGTTCAACATGGCAATCTGGTCGCGATATTTGTTAATGAGTTCTAATTTTTTGAATATATCATAATCTCCGTGAACAGGGGGTTTTGGTGTTTCTCCTAAACTAATGAAGATAGACAATTAAAATTTGGCATACAGCTTGGTTTTATGACGAGAAGAAAACCAACCAAATGATTTTTGGCTACTCGAATGTTTAAGGGGTAAAACGGGGCTCAGAAGTTTGAAAAAATCGATTTTCGAACGTCATTTTTGGTGTGTAGGAGGGGGAGGAGCAAAATATATTACATATTTTTTTTCTAATTTGAGGACTCTTAACAAGATTCTGAAGTTAAAATAACGATACATCCGCAAACAAAAAGTCGTTAGTGAAAGGCTTAAGTAATTATACTTTTTTAATTTTTTATTTTATTCATAATTCCCTAGTTTTTGGTAAATTTTTGGAATAACAGCTGTGTTTATGCGGTACGCTATTAACGTTTGCTTATGTCATTCCCATATAAATTTGACATTAGAAACGTTAAAAGTTAACACTAACGTTGTTTTATGTAAAATTTATGTGAGAATGACAACATTGATAGCTTGCCGCATAAATACAGCTAAAAATATTTTTTTCTTCCTGTAAATGAGCACTGTGGAAAGTTATTTAAATTTCTAGATGTTTGTCCAACATTCGTATACAGAAGACTTTTTTCTACAATCAAAGAAGTTTGCCTTTTACTACACTAAAAGAATTAACTACTTAATATTAACTGCATATGTAGTTAAAAAAGTGTGCACTGAAATTTTTTTTTTTTTTTTATAATTCTTTCTTTATTTGCAATCTATCTAATTAAAGACAATAAGCAAATTCAATAACTTAAATTATTACATAACAGGAGTTATGTAGTTCCAATGAACTACATAACTGTATACAAATATAAAAATAGGAGAAATAACATTTATTTACATATTTACAAGATAAATAGATTAGCCTCTAAAAGGTAAATCTAATACATGTGCACGTTTTAGACGTCGTGTTTCGTTAGTTTCATCTAAGAGAGCAATAGCCAAGGGATTTATATGGTTGCTTAGTCTCCGAAGATATTTTTCGCTAAACCTTTGGATTTCCTGTTTTACTGTAGGCATCTTCAAGTCCTTGTGTATAACTTTATTAGTAACAAACCATGGAGCGTTAGTGATAAGTCTCAATGTTTTGGATTGATACCTTTCTAGGATATCAATATTGGATTTACTAGCTGTTCCCCATAACTGAATTCCGTATGACCAAACAGGTTTCAGGATAGCTTTGTAGATTCTTAATTTGTTGTTTAAACTCAATTCCGATTTTGCTCCTATAAGCCAGTATAATCTATGAGTTTTTATCTTTAAATGCGTTTGTTTAGCTTTAATATGTTGTTTCCATGTCAGCCTCCTATCTAGTGTCATTCCTAGATATTTTACAGAATTGTCTTTTGGTATATCTTCTCCATAGATAGTTACTGGAGAGCAATCACCTCGTCTTAATGCAAATGTTATGTGCCTGGATTTATCCGAATTTACTTTTATATTCCACTTGGTTAACCATTTTTCAAGAAGATGAATTTCACTTTGGACAAAAAGCGATGCCTCAGTTGGACATTGGCTTGTTGCAGCAATAGCTGTATCGTCAGCATAAGTGGCTACCATAACATCATTTATAACTGGCATATCTGCGGTGTAAATAGTGTACAAAATTGGGCCACTGAAATTGCATTTAAAATTAACTGATATTGCAGTTATTGTAACTACAATAGCTATTAAAAATAACTTCTATTGTAGTTAATTCAAATTCAATTACGGTGTACACTTTTTTAACTGCAATTGACAAATGTGTTAGTTAAAGTCCCAGTTAGTAGCTAACTGGACTTTCAGTAATCGGACCTAAATATATATTTAATATGCAAATTTTTCATCCTTTGTAACGAAATCCCTAATTTCATACAATAGTAAATATGTAAGTCTGTGATACCCTGGCGCGTTATTGTCTGCCACTGAAGCATGTGATTCTGATGATGATGACGATGATGCGCAATAAACGGCGGCGGCATAATTTCTTTTGTATGTCCGACTGTTTACTCACATGTCAACTGTCCTGTAGTTCTGGTGTTCATTGCCTGATTGATGTTAAGTGGTACTTTATGTGAATATCATCCACTTCTACTTCATTCTATTGTATGTGTATGTCTGTCTTCGCAGTTTTCAATTTTCTGAATTGTAAATGCTGATGTCACTACATATTAAAGAAAGACACACTTACACACAATACACCGAAGATTGTGGCATGCAACAGTTGTTTCTAGCTGCTGTAATATTGTATACTCCTGTGATGGAATTCAATTTTTTTTCGTTGTTGTGTTTAATTTATTTGACCAGTAATCAAAGGAAAAAGTAACTAACAAATAGTCACATTAAACTTGTTTGAAATTTAATTCGCATGTTTTGTATTTCTCACAGTTCACATGCAAATTACACGTAGTAATCCGATTGTTATTGAATGAAATAAATTTGAAAATGATGAAGAACATAATTGGCATTAGTTATCGCTTAAATTAAGGTCTATTTAAATGTCGTCATATAAATTATAGTTCTACTTTCAAATTCGAAATACCAGTAGTTAAATTTTCTATTTTTTTAAAGTTCTAAAGGCACATTTACACGCGAGCTAAAACTGCAAGAAATAGAGCAAAAAACATCTGTAATTTGCTTAAATCATTCACAATAGAACAACTTAGAGGTGTATTTTGTTCTATCTATTGCAGTTTTCTGTGTACATGTGCTTAAGAGATTAATCATATTTGGGACGACAAGCTATAACCTCTAAGTTGTTACAGCTTCACAAGCTATTCAGAATCGGTATCATCAGTCAGTATTGAATATCAATCACGACTATATTTGCTTTCTCACACATTTTGTTTAATAAATTTATCCATATATAATCATGCCATTCATATGTTTACTGACTATATTTTGTGATTATTTTAGCAAATTTTTTTGTTACTTTCCTTAAAACTCCAGAAATACATATGAGAAGCTTTTGTCATTAGTTTTGTAGTAGTTTTTTTTTGTTTAGATTTGAAGTAAAACAGTAGCTAACTATTTGTGTTGTATTACTAAAGAAAACAAAAGTCGACTTTAAGGTCTAGGTTCCCAACAATAACAATTACTGTTAACCTCACGTTTTATGATTCTATATGCATCATTGCTTTTTATAAATATTACATATTTTCTATGTAAAACTACTATGTAATATAAACAAATATATGTAAATAATAACTTACAGACAAGAATACAAAAAAAAAAAAAAAATGGAAGGACTATCACACAGTCCAAACAGATGGAAAGAAATATGATTAATAATGCGATAAAAATCACACAAACATATTTAAGACCCGAAATAAAAGTGCGCAAAATATGTATGCAGCGAATAGTGAACCCCCTAATATTGAATTTACACTTCTATGAAGTCTAGTTTAAAATCCAGTTTTAAATCTCCCCCGTTTACATTACGAAACCTAAAATGAATTTAGATTTGACAACCATAATATGTTGTAAACAAAACGAAATAAAAAATAACCTTAAATTGAATTATATTGAGGGTATTCACAGTTCATGCTATTTTAAGTAGTAAATTAGCATTTATCGTAAATTTGACAACTTTCTATGGGTTAAACTTCAAAAATCATGATATTTTACAACGTGCTAACGTTAGCACTCAAACTGTGAATTCCTTCATTGTTCATAAGAAATGTGCTTATTATTGTCTATGCTATATTGTTCTAATAAAAATAGAGTTGTTAACATTTATATATTATGTCCTATGGTTCCATTAGGAACAAATGGCCACAACGAACTCTCTCCATTCAGTTCGGTTTGATGAGAGATGTTTTATTTGTCTCCAGCTTAGACCGCGTAGGTTGACTTCGTTCTCGAGTTGACGACGCCAAGTGTGCGATGGTCGGCCAATTCTTCAAGTGTTGCGCTGAGGGTTCCAATCAATAGCAGCTCTAGCAATATCACCTTGAGGTCTTCCCAGCGTGTGACCAATCCTACGCCATTTGCGGCTAAGGATTTTGATTGGACGTTGATCAGTTTGTCGCCAGAGTTGCGTGTTGGTTATGGTGTTCGGCCAAAATATCCCTAAGATCCTTCTTAGGCATCGGTTAACGAATACTTGGATCGCGTTTATGTCGTATGGTGACGTGTTCCAAGATTCACAGGAGTATAAAAGCACCGACTTCACACAACAATTGAAGATCCTGATTTTAGTGTATTTCGAAATAACTGAAGATTTCCATATAGGACGTAGCATACCAAAAGACTGGTTAGCCTTTGAAATTCGATAAGCTACATCGTCTCTGCAGCTGCCCGTATGTGTTAAAATGCTTCCAAGATAGCAAAATGATTTTACTTCTTCTAGCTCAACGCCCTGTATATGGAATTTGCTGGAGTTTAAGGTGTTGCAACACATTACTTTGCTCTTCCTTATATTTATTTTTAGGCCAGCTTTTGCAGCTTCGATTTCGAGGGATTTGAGTTTGGCTGCCATATGGTTGTAATTGTGTTTGCTTGAGTAGCATTCCGTACAATAACATCAAGAACGATGTTGAAGAGAAGAGGGGATAGAATTCATCCCTCGCGGACACCGGTAACGACGTCAAAGTGGTTGCTCAGTGCGTTATCATGAACAACTCGACATCTAACATCTCTGTACAGGGCCTTAATTAGATTTATCATCTTTGGGGGACACCTTTGCAGACACGAGCGTTCCAGATTGCATTGTGGTTCAGGGTGTCGAAAGCCTTTTCGAAATCTATAAAGAACATGTAGAGAGAGGATTGCCATTCTGCGGACTGTTCGGTTATTATACGTAAATTATTGACGTGGTCTAAGCATGACCTTCGAGGGCGAAAGCCAGCCTGTTTTAGTCTGAGATCATTCATTACAGCCTCCGAGATCCTTTTATTGATAATATGCGCTATTATCTTGTTCACCGCGCTAAGGATAGTGATACCTCTCCAGTTCATGCAATTAACATTTGATTTTAAAATATACACACTTAAAAAAGTTTGATGTTATAAAAGTATATTTAAAAAAAAAAAAACAAAAAATTGTTTTCTTTCGATTATAAAAAAGATGAATTACTTCATTAAAATTTGAAGTAAAAATTTTAAACGGTTCTCCAGTTATTGTCTTTTTATTCATTCCAGATACAATACGCCTACGAAATATTTTATTTCTGAAATAACTAATATAATTAACTGTTTACTGTAAAAATATTGTTTTGGTAGTTGTTTATTATTTATAATATTAAAAGTAACTGCTTTAAATAACTGTTACAAAATACAGTAACTTTCGTTAGTTTTTTTTTAAATAACATAATTGTTGTTTTATATTTTTCCATAGAAAAACAACTGTTAAAAACAACGACTACTGATAACTACGCAAACAACAATCATGTAGTTAGTTATCATAACAGATGATAAAAGTTATCATATCAATTGAAACATTGAGGGTATTCACAGTTTATGCTATTTTAAGTAGTAAATTAGCACACTGAAAATATTATTACAGTAACTGACTGTAGTTTATTTAAAAAGTTATCCGTACATTTATTTTTAAATGATTATACAGTTAAATTGAAAAGAAATATATTTTTCAACTGTTTTTGTCTTTTATTTAAAAAACAAACTACATATAAATACGGATTTTCTGTTACAGTTATTATTTCCATTTAAAATGTTTTGTTAAAAAAAGAAAACTTTTTAGCTTTTTAGGTTAGTTAAAAAAACGAAATAAACTAAATATCATTTATTCTTACGGATTTTGTAGTTAATTTTTTGAAAGTTAAAAAAACGAAATAAATGAAAAATCATTAATTTTTTAAAGATATTGTAGTTAATTTATTAACATTTATAGTAATTTTGACAATTTTCTTTGGGTTAAACTTCAAAAATCATGATATTTTATAACGTGCTAACGTTAGCACTTAAACTGTGAATTCCTTCATTAATTACAAATTTTAGTAATTTTTTTATGATATTGACGCAAAAAGTATGTAAACGACGCGTTTATATATTTATTTGTTTTGTTTGTAATTTTGAAAAATATAATATAATATGCCTAATTGTTTACTACCAACATGGATTTATATTGTTGGTTAAAAGTAATTAAAATTTGTATTTAAAATTAACGCTTCGTTTTCGTTCATAAATCTGTGCTTCATGAGTTATCGATCAGAGTTGAATTAGAACCGGCTGCGATACTTTAAGAATTAAAGTTCAAAACAAAAACAGTAATAACAGAGGATAAAAATAGCATTGTTAAAATTTCGTTGATGTTAGTCTAATTGAGTTGTTTCAATTTGCTTATTTGTTTCACATTCGCTATAAGTTGATCATTATCAACTATTAACCCATAAATTCATTAGATACTGAGCATGGGTCTGTAGCGGGGCCCGAAAATACATATTCTATCCTGCTGGCCTTAACGAAATTTTTGAATTTTTATTCTCTGTAATTTACTTGTAAAAAAAATATCATCTTTCTTTAATTTGAAAACTGTTTAAAAGAAAATGTGATAATATTTGAGAAAAACTTCCACATCATTCCACCAAAAAAATTCAAGTTGGTTGTGAATTATCCCAGGTGCATTCGTTATAACTGTATCAAATATATAATGGAATATCTGATGTTGATGTTTTTTGATATCAAATTGAAATTCTGAATTTTAAATGATGTTTTCTGAATTTCAAATGGAAATTCTGAATTCCAGTTGATATTTTTTGAACTACGATTGCAAAGGGTGTTGATTAAGATATTTAATAAATTTAAAAAGTATTTTAAACGTGGAGGGTAGTATTTTTATAAAATTAAATTTATTCGCGGTATCCCAGCAAAAAAATTTTTGAAGTAATGCTTTACGAACTACTTCTTTCACTGCTTCTCAAGCATCCGTTAGCTTATTTTTACTGCTTTTTTGGAAGTAATTCTGAACAACTTAAAAAAATCACTTCTTTCATTGCTTCCAAAGTAACCGTTAATATATTTTTACAGCTTTTTTAGAATTTCTTCTGAACATTATCCAAAAAATCACTTAAGTATTGCTTCTAAAGCATAATTGCTCTAAAAGTTATTCTAAAAAGTGATTTTGGTATCATTTGGTATATCTAAACAGATGATCGCGGGTTCGATTCCTGGAGAACCAATATATTTTTAATTTTTTTTTTATTTTTTAAATTCATAATTAATTTGTTCAAATTCAATATTTTTTTTAATAATTCAATTTTTAAAAATATAATTTTTAAAAATATAATAAAAACGAGTAAAAAGGTTAAAGTCGGGCATGCCGACTATACAATACCCTACACCAGTCTGGTGTATTGTTTGGATCCGAAATTCGAATGGGTTAAAATGGGGCTTGTGTCAAAATTTTCTATAATGTGAGTCAGCGACCAAATTTCATTAAAATATCTTAATATTTGCGACCTGCAATTTGTAACCAAGCCAATTTTGGGGGGACCCTTATATGGGCACTAGTTCTAAACATGGACCGATGTTCACCAAAATCAATAGGCTTCGTCCTTGGGCCAACATAGGTCTATGTACCAAATTTCATCAAAATATCTTAATATTTGCGACCTGCAGCTTATAAACAATATAATTTTGGTGGGACCCTTATATGGGCACTAGGTCTAAACATGGACCGATGTTCACCAAAATCAATAGGCTGCGTTATTGGGCCAACATAGGTCTGTGTACCAAATTTCATCAAAATATCTTAATATTTGCGACCTGCAGCGTATAAACAATATAATTTTGGGGGGACCCTTATATGGGCACTAGTTCTAAACATGGACCGATGTTCACCAAAATCAATAGGCTTCGTCCTTGGGCAAACATAGGTCTATGTACCAAATTTCATCAAAATATCTTAATATTTGCGACCTGCAGCTTATAAACAATATAATTTTGGTGGGACCCTTATATGGGCACTAGGTCTAAACATGGACCGATGTTCACCAAAATCAATAGGCTGCGTTATTGGGCCAACATAGGTCTGTGTACCAAAGTTCATCAAAATATCTTAATATTTGCGACCTGCAGCGTATAAACAATATAATTTTGGGGGGACCCTTATATGGGCACTAGGTCTAAACATGGACCGATGTTCACCAAAATCAAACTTGTTCGTCCTTGGGCCAACATAGGTCTGCGTACCAAATTTCATCAAAATATCTTAATATTTGCGACCTGTAGAGTGCGCACAAGATTGCATGGACAGACAGACGGACGGACGGACAGACGGACATCGTTAAATCGAAATAAAAAAAAAATTCTGAGCCGATCGGTATACTATAAGGTGGGTCTACGACCAATATTTTTTTGTGTTACAAACATCAGCACAAACTTATAATACCCTGACCACATAGTGGTGTAGGGTATAATGATGGAAAAGAACTGAAAACAATACTGAATTGCAGTGCATCTTTTGCACTTGTTTAAGAAGCACTTTTATTGAAGAGAATAAAGCACAATATCTCGCAATAACAAAGTGGTGTTTTTATGCAATTAAACTTTCATATCAAAGAATAGCTGAGCGGTAGGGAGCTAGACTAGCAATAATGAGGTCGCAAGTTCGATACCCGGTGGCGGCAATAGAAAAGCTCTTGTAAAATAAAAAAAATATTTTTTTTGCGAAGAATTTTTTTTAAACTTTTAATTGGTGAAAAAGATCTTCCTTTGCACTCGTTCAAAAAGTACTGAAAAAATGTTGAAGTGGGAGTACTCCTCTCCCATGACAACTCAATGTTAAAATCATTATTGTTTATGTTTAAAAAGAAGTACATCTAGATCATCAATTGTAGTGATTTTTCGACTGCTTCGGCATCTCTTTTTTTGCTGGGATATTAAAGCCCCGAATATGAATAAGATGAAAAAAGGTTTTTTTTTATTTGGACTAGAATATCACAAAAACTAAGAGATGAAAAAAGTTTTACTTCAGATTAAGATTCGGAGCGCCAAAGACCTTTTAAAGAGTATACTCTGGATTTGTAGTATTGAGTTTCGTCAAATTTTGAATTTCTGTCTATTGAATAAAATTAAAAATTTAACATTTATAAGAAAATAATATGAGAATCTCGCACTAGAATAAGAATAGCTTAGGGTGTTCCACTCAAAATTTTTGATATTGAAAAAAGTTTGGCCTATTACCACAAATTGTAAAAAAATTGAAGATGTGTTTTTTTATATATTCGCCAGAAAACTCAAACCTCGTTTCGAATATTCTTGGAATGACTCTAATTTAGTTGAAAATTATGAAAATAGATTACAAATTGAATTAATCTGAATTAAAATTTAAAAAAAATTAAAAACTTTTAGGTCTAGTTTTATAGTCAGAACTAAGAATGTATTTTTTTAATTTTATTTAAACAAAAATTCCAAGGGCCAGTTTTCAAGCAAAATTTCTAACTTAAGAAATATTTAAGACAAAAATCGTTTTTAGTTCTGAAAATTTTTGAAAATCGTAATTCCGCTTTATTAAATCTTATAAGAGAAATGTTTTTTATTAATTCTACAAAAGAAAACGAATTTTAAAAATAAAAGAAGTATGGGGTCATATGAGCATGTAAAGGGAGTAAAAAGGAGATGCACCTTAATGTGCCCCTATATACGACATATTTTTTGAAATCAGCAGAAATATTTGCTAAATATTAGTAGACTAAAAATATCAAAAACAATCAGTAAATATTTCTGCTGCTTTCATAGATAAATTCATACTTTTCTCGATAGATAATTAGCCATAATTGATTAATTTATCCTAGGAGTTTTTGAAAACATTTTTAATATCAGAACCTAAAGCCCAATTATATTAAACGAAGTCGAATTAAGGAGCAGAAAGATTCCATAAAAAATGTACTGAACTAACTATATTTAGCTTAAGTCAACTTTTGAAAAGTACAATCGCTACTAATAAATAATTTGATTAATTTCGTATTAAAAACATTTCAAGCAAACAAAACACCCAGAAAACAGTCTCAGTTGTGGCCACCGAATTTGTTGCCAATCGAATTCGTACGGTTACGACAACTATCTTTATATTAAATTATATTTTTCGTCGTGAAAGCCAATATTCGGTTGTCTAATTCAATATTATATTCCACATAAATATTATTATGTTCCACAAAATTTTATTGAAATTAAAAAACTTTTTTTCAACACTCCGGTATTGAACCCGATCATTCTGATTAATAATCCACACTCTTACCCATTGCACCACAACTACTTTTAATTTTCTTAGCCATATTTACTTTTTATACTTAAGAATATTTTATTTTTATTAAAAAAACATCTAAATTTTTGACTTTTCCGGGATTCGAACCCGGAAATCTGGCGTACTAGGCCAACTCCTCACCCATTAAACCACAAACACTTATTAATTTTAATGTCTAATTTTGGATTTATATGTTTAGTTTGGAAAACAAATCTAGCATAAACTTCGTTTACCAATACCAATTAATAGTTGAGTGTGTTATCAATACAATCCACAATTCGGTTGGTTCTACAGAAACTCGACTTTAAGGTCTTATTTGATAAAGATACCCGTATTTGTAGGTACCACTTTCGAATATTGAAATTTTTTTAATAAAGGTGATAGATAACACCAATTTTCTTGTATATTCCGTAAATAAATGGCTGCTTCTACTGCATAGAATTACTAAACTGATACTAATTTTAAAATTGATTGGAGATACCAATAATTTGTTAAAAGGATTGTTTTTTAGTTTGCTTTTCCTATTTTTAATACCTAGTAAAATATTTTTGGTGTAGTATTCAATTATAGGTAACTCCAAATAAAATAACGTCCTGGCAAATTCATTTTAATAGTTCTGATCGAATTCCAACCAATCTTTTTGCTGGGTGAAGGAATGAAAAAAATAGCTGATAAAAAAATAAAACAATTTGTAAAAATAAGAAAACCAAAAATATAAATACGCAAATCTGGCGGAAATTTTAAAATTTCAGTAAGTCAAATATGGGCGCTCTTAAATTTCGGTAAAAATTAAGCTAAATTTCGAACAAACTTAATAAACGGTAATAAGCCAATTGTGGTTACAGCTTAAGGCATTACATAGGGTTGACTATAGTTTCCTATCTCCCATTCAAATAATAACAACTTTTGAGTTTCATGAAACAATATTACAAAGTTTATAGACAACATTATGCTAATATAAAACACTCTCTCCCGCTAATAGAGCATGTTATACTTCTGAGAATAATGGACATACGACAAAAAAGGATGCTTTTTGTTTCTAAGAATTGTCTTTATCACGTATTTAAAGCCTTGTAAATGTTTGTATGTAAAAAAAACTACTTACGACGTTCGTTAGGATGGATCGAGGTAGCAGTTTAAATATTTTTCACCTCCGGCAAGGGATAGACAAGTAGGGGTTAGACATGAACAATATTTTTGGAAAGTTTCAGTTAAATCGGAATTGAACATTGAGTTGTGCTTTTCATATCAAATTCGGAAATTTTCGAAAAAGGTAATAATAGAAAGAAATAAATTTTAAATAACGAATATGCAAGTGCTTGCACAAATTTAAATGCAGCTGACACTTACAGAAAACATATAATTTTATATTGTTGATTATACACAAATACATATGTAGATGTCACTACATCGCTAGATCTGTCAAAACAACAGGATAGTCGTTTTGAAGGTGACAAAGCAAACTGTGGTAAACATTTTTTGCTGTTGTTTTTACTTTGGTATTTGAAATATTGGAAAACTCTCCTAGGCGAGAACAAGAAATTATCGATGAGTTTGAATTTAACCTAACAACTATTTTTAGAATAGATACGCTTTGTTTATATAGGGGTTAGAGGAGGACATTCTTTTAGGGTCAACAAATCTTAAAGGGGTATCGTTCCAAATAAATAAGAAAATAAATAATTTGGGTTTTTTTTTTTCATAAAATGGTATAAATTAAAGGTTTAAATATCCTTATATGGTATATTTATATAAATGTGTCTTTAGATTTAAGGTTAGGCAAACTTTATAAAATTCAAATTCGTTAGCTTCCGAACACAAATTAATTAGCTTAAAGTAGTTTCACTCTTGATTTAAATTACAAAACTCAAATTAAGGTTACGTTCGAATTATACCTTTTATATTAATATTTTCAATAACTTGATTATTTCAATTTTACTTCTGATTTTACTATAAATCTTCACTCTTAATTTCTCAGTCTTTTTTGTAGATTTATTCTTTTGTTGATCTCACGAATTCGGGTTGTTTATTGCAACGATGACAAAACAGAAGTGGGTTGTTGGGTTTGTTGATTCTAGATCTTATTTTTGTGAGTACTTGCAAGCTACTGTGTGAAGTTGGTTGCATTTAAGATATTGATAACAGCTGATGGATGGATGATAACAGCGTTGATGCAAAGAGGATTTGTTCACTGGCATGAACACGCTTCAACAGATTATTTTTCGCAATTTGTTAAATAAGTTTTGGGATTTTAGCACATTTAATTCCTTTAATAAATCAAAGATTTTTGAAATATACATTTTTTTCACAAAAAATATTTTTTCAGTTTTTCTTAGTAGCGAAAATTTTTTTTCTGATAAAAATTGTATTCTCCGCAGCGAATTTAAAGCACAAACTGCCGCGCTGTGATTAAATTTTGGTTTTTGTGAAATTTGTAAAAAAAATATTAATTTTTTTCCCCTGTTGCAACGAAAATCCTAGTTCGATCCACCCTAACGTACAATGATAGCAAAACCCCAGACGGACAATAACTACACACAATATGAAACAATGCTGAATTTAAGTAGCCAAACTTTTAAAGTAAATGTTACTTTAAACTTTACTTGTATGAGAATTGACACTGGAGGATACCAGAACAGCACTACTTTGTATTAAACTTACACCACACATATTTGAATAGTTTGAAGAATTTTTGAATTAATTTTAAATATTTGTATTTAAAAAATAAAGTGCTAAGGCTGAATTTTATAGGTTTGGTTTGGGTTTTTATATTCATAATTTGCACCAATTATGTATTTATAAGCTATTATTTGTCACTTTCTGTCTTAAAACTTTTTCTTTGGGTCCATGTGAGAAATGTGTTTTTACATTTATGTAATTGATTAAAAAAAAATTCAAAAACGCTCTATATGGCAAAACTCCAATTGTTAACATTAGAAAATAATAATAACTTAGAAAAATCAAAATGTAATTTCCAATAAAGTTTACTTAAAAAGTTATATCCAGTGTAGAAAATCATTACTATTGTAGATACGTGATTATATAACTACCGCGACAGAAATTGCCAACTGTACCAAAATAATACACAGGCAGAGCCACTGATTTTATAAATATTACTACGCTATGTTAAAATAAGGTTTAAAGTCAGAACTTCTCGAGTTCGATTCCGATTACCAACATACAAAACATTTAGGCTAAATGCTGACGCTTCGTTAAAAAAGGTTTGTAGTCAGAAGGTTCCGAGTTCAAATCCGGTTGCAAGCAAACATTTCTTTTGTTACTGGGTATTTTTGTAAAAAGAATAAGACGAATTTGTGTGAAAAGCATTCACTTAAAAACGATTTTGTTTCAAAATTTTTGCACAAATTTCTATGTAGAACAAGTGCGACTAAAAATTTTTAAAGATAAATGATTTTAAGTTTATGTTTTTCACAAAAATGTTTTAACGAATTCATCTGATTCTTTTTATAAAAACAGGCAGTAAATTTTTTTTTTGTTTTATAAAGTCAATTTTTTTTTGTTTGTGGGAAAGCTCCTTTAAGACCAGCTTTTTTTGCTCTCCCAAAGCTGGCATATTAGTAAAAAAAATTTACAAAAGGACCGGCTGTTCAAAAAGCGCCGGAAAAGCACTGGAGGAACAAAATTTTTAAACGTTGGCAAAACGCTGGCAAAACCAATAAATAGGTGGTCTGGAAATATATTTTCCTAAATAAAATTTAAAAAAAGTTCGTATGTATTTTTTTTGTCCTATCGTGTTTTGAACCCAGGACGTCAGATTGGCAGACGATTGCCCTACCCACTGAGCTAACGAAACATAGAATACTTGGTGACTAAACACATAAAGGAGTGATAACAGCTGGACAACTACTGGCTGTACTAAAATGCTAGTACTGGCAAACAATTTTTTGTAACTAGTATGCCAGTGTTGGGAGGGCAAAAAAAAAGTTGGTCTTGAAGGAGCTTTCCCACAAACAAAAAAATTGATTTTATAAAACAAAAAAAATTTTAAATTAAAAAAAATGCAAAAAAAAATTTTTTGCTTGCAACCGGATTTGAACTCGGAACCTTCCGACTACAAACAATTTTTAACGAAGCGTCAGCATTTTTATAAAATCATTGGTTTTCCAGTGAATTGATTTTTGTACGCCTGGTAGCATTGGCTAGGTAGCACTGGATAACCACTGGTTGCAAACCTTGGCATATCACTCTAAGCCAATTCTTTGCCAGTGGTTTTTTTTATAAACCACCGAAATTTTTGTAAAACAAATACTGGTAAAACGCTTTTCGCAAACGCTGGCAAAGCGTCCCAAATGAGTGTTCTGCCAGTCATTTATTTTTAATACCGTGGTTACCCAGTGGTATGCCAGTGCTTGATTTTTTGTACCACTGGCGATTTCTGACTGGGTATGTTTTATGTTTAAATTTGTATGACGTGTAATAAAACTAAAACTTAAATTTTTCTGAATTTACTTCCTTAAGCTAATAGTATTTGCCTAACTCCTTATTTTTAAGAATCAAGTAAGCAATCTGATAACCACTTATAATTCAACTTTTTGTAAGCATGTGTATAACCACTTATTATTCAAAACCTCATAACTACTTATTTCTCATTTTTTCGTAAGCGATCGGGTAAGCGTGACTACTTATAAAAGCGACCACGCCAAACAAAAATAATGAGTTTAGACTCCAAAAAATAAGCTATGAATTTCTATTATATAACCACTTATTTGGTAATGAAAGATTTTGCTGGGTGTTTAAAAATAAAAAAAATCGAACATTATTCTTTAGTTTATATTTGTTATAAAGTACCTATTGACAAATTTTTAATTTATTGTATCTCCAATACATTAACACGTAAAACAATGGCGAACCGTTTTTTCAATTTTAACTTCATGTAATCGAAATAATAAATGAACGGTAAAAATAGTAGTTTTTTTTACCAATTTTGTCAGTTGCATTTTTAGTTACATTAAAGCTAAATACCTCTGCCGCCTTTTAAACTGCATATACCTTTGTTTTCACCGTTATTTTCAGTAGATTCTACCGACACACTTTTTAAGTCTATAAGCGACAAATTCTCGCACTGCGGTTAAACACTGCGTATATCTGGTTTGGGTCCCTGTCTTTCTAATTATAAAGTTCGCTCGGAAAACAATTCATTTGTTCCATATTGAAATTTTTGCATATAAAAATTAACATACATCATTACCACATAAAGTGTTGATGAAAAGAGTTTGTTTTGCACTCCTTTTTGCTGTTAAATGTTATGATTTAAATGAGAATTCATTTCGTAAATTATCTTAGACAAATCATCAATGATTTGTAGCAATTTGTAAAGTAACAAATGCATAAATGATTTGTTTCTTCTTGCTACGAATTTTTGCTGCATCATAAGACGAAGTCAAAGAAATGTATTGAAGATCACTACCAACACTACTTAGCTGTGCATTACTTAAAAAGACCTTTGCGTGAAGTGATTAACACGCCACTTGTTGCATTTGCTGTTGGGATTTCTTCAATACAACGAGTATTTATCAACAATTGTATCGATACTCGACGGCTGTGACCCTGGGGTTTATACAATATGTTTTATATTGTTTTTATATATATTTTTTATATACGTGTTGTTTTTGTATTCTCTATTTCTTCACACTTTTACCATTGAAATGTTGCACTATGGGTCATGAACCCATAAATGCTATAGTTAACAGTAAAAAAAATACAAAAGGCTCCATTTATGGGCGGAAATAGTGCTGGCAAAAATATGAGAAGTGGGTATCGAGTATTTGTTTTTTTGGGTACTCGATTCTTAAAACTACTACTCGATATTTTCAGAGTTGCATTTGGGGCGGTAAAAACATACAAAAACGTGACTTAGCTAAAATATTAACCACAAAAATGTGACTCTGCTAAAATATTTATCATAAAACTACTACTCTGCTAAAAGAAAAATCAAAAGTAAAATAGTTACAGGTATATATTAAAAAACTTTGAAAAACATAATGAATATTTGATAAAAAAAAGTTTAGAAATATGTTTATAAATTTAAACATTGAATCAAATTAAATATTTTCAAAGAATTTTGTTAAATAATTAAAAATATTTAAAATTTAAAAGCCGTTAAAAGTATCGAGTATACAAATTAATAATATCCACTAGTATCGAGTATTGAAAAGTATCCGAATTTACCAGCACTAGGCGGAAATGCACAAACCAGAGATGAAAGCCGCCGGTCCAGTAGCCACCGCCGCCCTTTAGTTATTTGTATTTAATTTTTTTTTTGTTAATCATTTTCTAAATTTATTTCTTAATGCCCGATTACTGAATGTCCAGTTAGCTACTAACTGGGACTTTAACTGACATATTTGTTGTTGTTTTTCATATAAAATTTTCATTGTACTGTAGGTTAAATTTTAACTCGACATTCAGCAATCAGACTTAAGTCTTAAATATATGGCCGCCGCTTTCAAAGAATCTTGCGGCGCCCCTATTTCCGGTTGTTTTCCATCTTTCGATAATACTTTCATGGAGACGATTTCAGTGTTATTCAAAATATCTTACAATACAAGAATTCCGTTAAAATATCAGCGATCTTAAAAGTTTTTTCAAACAAATTATTGTGCATCCACCATTAACTATAATGGACTCATATCACATTCTAAATAAATTCATTAAGTTTTTAATAGGGTTTCTATTTAAGCTCTTCCTGTTCTAACATACAAAAATACAAAATTCTAGTTTTGTTTCAAAAACTTAGTGATTCTAAATTAAATACTTTTTGTCTAAATTGCTTAAGTTCAACAAATAATTTACTTTAAAAGTAAAAAAATATTTTTTATCGAAAATATTGGTGTGTTAAAGTTCAAGCCCTTTTTGCATCATGTGCTAAATTTAATGAAATAAATTACCCAGCTAGCAAAATTTGGATACTTTTCTCAGCTTTCTTATCTATGCGTCGCAAATGACTAAATTAATATGATTCATTATTTTAAGTTCAAATAAATAACTATATTTTTTGTAATGTTTCGTGATTCCAGAAAAAAGGTTTTTTGCTTGCCGCATTTGCTGTGGTAGGATTTTTTGCGAAAGAAATGTACACTGAGAGATTTATCTGCATGATATTGATAAATTGCACTGGCATACCGAATATATAGTATCCTTTAGTATATTTTTACAGCTTTTTTAGAATTACTTTAAACAACATCTAAAAAACCACTTCAGTATTATTTCTAAAGCATAATTGCTCTAAAAGTTATCCTAAACAGTGATTTTGGTAGCATTTGATATCTTTAAACAGATGATCGCGGGTTGATTCCTGGGGCGACCAATATTTTTTTTAACTTTTTTTAATTTTTCGTTATTTTTTTTTTATTTTATTTTTTAATATTTATAATTTATTCTTTATTTCAAATATATAAAATAAAAATGATGAAAAATAGCTTTTTAGCTTTTTATAGTACTGAAAACAATACTGAATCGCAGTGAACCTTTTGCACTTGTTTAAAAATACTTTTATTGAAGAGAATAAAGCACAATATCTTGCAATGTCAAAGTGGTGTTTTTATGCCAGCCAACTTTAATATCAAAGTATAGCTCAGCGGTAGAGAGCTAGACTAGCAATCATGAGGTCGCAAGTTCGATACCAGGTGGCGGCAATAACAAAATTTGTAAAAAAAATAATTTTTTTTGCGAAGATTTTTTTTAAGTTTTAATTGGTGAAAAAGATCTTCCTTTGCACTCGTTCAAAAAGAACTGAAAAAATCATTAGTGTTTATGTAAAAAAAGAAGTACATCTAGATCATCAATTGTAGTTCTTTTTATACTACTTCGGCATCTGTTTTTTTGCTGGGTTCTTATTTGTATCTCATAAATATACTAACAATAAAATTAATATTGCAAATATATCTTTATTTAGGTGAAAAAATATGACTCACATACATACATAAAAATGTTGCATTGGAAACATATGTATAAAAATAAAATATTGTAATTGAAACCATGCTTCGAACATATACATATATGACATGTAATCTTTAAACTTATGCAAGAACGTCTTTTATCTGCGTGTAATAATTTGATATTGAAGATCTTTTGAAATTTCGTAAATAAATATTTTAAAATTTTTGGACGAAAATGTCAGAGAACCCTAATTATAACTTTTGGCTCTACCTGATATAGATCACAAAATAAATGACTTGCAAGATTTAAATAAACTTTTTATAAAAATCCATAATTTTGATTTTCTATATAAAGGACATTTTTTAATGATCCAAATTAAAAGCCTGTCACGGATGATAGAAAAAAGTGAAATTGGGACACCAAAAATGTGTTCGAGCACTTATGAAAATTTAAGATTTTGATAGCTCGTCCATAAAAATTTTATGTATTCTTACCCATTGTGTCTAAACATTTGTTTTTTTTTCAACAAATGAAGGTGTTGGTGAAGAGGTGTCTCCTTTGGAGGATACTCCAACAATTGTATATGGTTTCTTAGCCGTCTTTTCTTTATGATTTGTATTGATCTTATTTTTAAAGTTCTTTTTCTTTTCCGTTTTTTTTGTGCGAAAATTTGGGTTTCGATACAAATAGCATTAAATTATATTTGAAGCCTGATTAACAGTTCAATTTATGGTTTTGTAGGCGTGCTTATTTTATTCTAAAGAGGGGCGTTCTTCATTTAATATTAACAATAATATTGAGAAAAGATTTGTTACTCGTAAAGTAATTCACAATAGCCCAACTAAAGCAAAGAATAAGAAAAAACAAAGAATGTGATACATTTGGTCTAGATTCTTTTCAAATTAATTACGATTGGATTCCAACAAACAGCAGACACAAAAAAATTCTCATAGTTGTTGACTAAAAAAAAACTGTTGAGCTTTAATTTGTCCTTAAAAATGCATTAAACAAAAAGCCATACACCATTTGCTGATTAAGCATAGTATAATTTTTTATATAAAATTGAAATTTGCTTTTAACTAGATAGGAATACTTCATTCTACACATATCGCTTACTTACTCGATACCTAGATTTTTAGAATTAAAAAATTATTTCTTTGGAATTAACCAATAAAGCTTTTCTTTTAATAAGTAAATACATTTTTTTACGATATTTAAAAAAATAATTAGGTAGTTCACAAGGCGTGTGCTAGCTGTTGTATCGTCCTAACAAAAAACAGAGTTGTTAAAGTTTTTATTTGAGTTTAACAGCGATTTTCTCTTAGGTTTTCTATCTGTTAGCACACTGAAATATAGGACACTAAACATACGTAAAAATGTTGTATAGTGCTATTCTCGAATGTTGTATTTTTTCAATTTAATTTTTAACAACTCTGTCGGACATGCCGACTATACAATACCCTACACCAGTCTGTTTAGAAGCCAACTAATGTTTGAATCCCAAATTCGAATGGGTTAAAATGGGACTTGTGTTAAAATTTTCTATAAAATTATAAAAGAAGAGAAAATCGTTAATATAGCCCAATGGGCGATAGGTCGAAATATGGACCGATCCTATTTAGAATCTATAGGCTTTGTTCTTGGGACCATGTGAGTCAGCGAACCAAATTTCATTGAAATATCTTCGTATTTGCGACCTGCAGCGGGTAAAAAAGCCAATTTTTGGGGGACCCTTATATGGACACTAGGTTTAAACATGGACCGATTTTAACCAAAATCAATAGGCTGCGTCTTTGGGCCGACATAGGTCGGTGTACCAAATTTCATAAAAATATCTTAATATTTGCGACCTGCAGCGTGGGGGGACCCTTATACGG
The DNA here is from genome assembly GCA_949987735.1 of Leucophora obtusa. NCBI lineage: Eukaryota > Metazoa > Arthropoda > Insecta > Diptera > Anthomyiidae > Leucophora > Leucophora obtusa. The sequence continues at coordinate 360,899,429 of OX465295.1, forward strand.
GCACTAGGTCTAAACATGGACCGATTTTAACCAAAATCAATAGGCTTCGTCCTTCGGCCGACATAGGTCGGTGTGCCCAATTTCATCAAAACATCTTAATATTTGCGACCTGTACAGTGCGCACTAGAATGCATGGACAGACAGACGGACGGACAGATGGACATCGTTAAATCGAAATAAAACGTGATTCTGAGTCGATCGGTATACTATAAGGTGGGTCTAGGTCCAATATTTTTTGGTGTTATAAACATCAGCACAAACTTATTATACCCTGACCACGTAGTGGTGTACAAATTATAAAGTTTTTGAAACATCTTAAGAATTTCTATATCAATTTCGTAAAAAAATTGCATGAATTTAATGAAAGTTTCATTAATTGAAAACATTTCCATTTAATCATTTCGGAGTTACCTCAATTTAAGACATGATTGAAATCTTCTGAAAAAATTATAAAATGGTGTAAAATTAGCTTTTTATATTTGTAGAAAATCTTGAAACTCAAAAATATTCAGAAAAACACCAAAAGTCCTTTTTCCATGCATTAGTTGCCTTTTAAGCGCCTAAACCACCAGAAAAAAAGCAACAATGAATCTTATTTTTGTGGTTGAATTTTTTTTATAGTCCGTGGGAATTTGTGCACGATTTGTGCAATGGAAATAATGATGATGCCTATTAATGTGCAACCATATTACAATTCTAGTACGTTAACAGAGTACACAAACATTATTGTCTGACTGCTGCAAGTACGACAAAAGTCTGCAAACTACGTTTTGTCTCAAGTCTGATTCAACAACTAAGAAGAACAAAAAAAAAAAAAAATCGTAGAAAAACAATGGAAAGATGACATCCTCCAATGTAATGGTTAACAATTGACGCCAAATAAATCAGAGCAAATATGAAATCAAAACGCTGCATATATTGTGTTATAAACATAAGTTTTTATTCGATTTTGTTATGAATAAGTTGCCCCTCTTTTCATAAAACTAGTATTGCAGTTGCAGGAGTTTTTAGTTTTTCTAAATGCTAAATGTATTATTTTTATGTACTGTCTACGTAAAAAGTTGTTATAACATTAATACATTTTAAATAATATTCATCTGAATTGTTATAGTTGACAATAATATTTTTTTGTTCCGTTTTCACATACAATTCAAAATTTTAGCTTAAATAAATGTACTTAAAACTTGTGTAATATAATATCATTATTGAGAGTTCTGGGCAGTAAAGATAACTATATTTTTTAAAGGGGCCTTATAGCCGTTTGAAGATTTTATTGAAACTGAAAATTTGACACTCTACAATATATTTCGCCAGAGGCATTGGAAGAATTACGAGCTTTTAAAATTAGCGTTTCCCTTTTTAAATCGCTTTAAAATTGTTAAAAAATTCCATTCGCTATAATAAAAAAAAGGCTTGAGTTTCAAACACAGGGTTTCTCTTAATCGGTGTGCTAAGAAATCATTATGAATAAACTTTATTCTTACAATCTGCTAGGCCTTAAATGCATATATTCTAGTCATTCTTGGGAATTTTTCATTGGCATTGAAATTTAAATGGCATTACTTAATGTCAATGCCAATGTCAAGAAATTTCATTACAATTCAATGCCAATGAAATTATTTTCAATTGGCATTGCTTAATTTTTCAACTTTAGATTAAAAAATTTTTTTTACAGGGTTCCACTCTTATTATAACACATTGAAAAGAAAAAAATTATGGCAGTTGGCAACCCGGTTTATGTATAAACAGCTGCTGATGTTTACATTTTTTTATGATAGGTAACCAGCAACCACTGCTTTACAAGTATCAGTTAGTGTATTTTTACTGCTTTTTTAGAAGTAGAAGAAGTTGTTCAGACAACTTCAAAAAATCTTTTCTTTCATTGCTTCCAAAGTATCCGTTAGTATATTTTTACTGCTTTTTTAGAATTACTTCTGAACAACATACAAAAAATCACTAAAGCTTCTAAAGCATAATTGCTCTAAAAATGATCCCAAAAAGTAATTTTGGTATCATTTGGTAATTCTAAACAGATGATCACCGGTTCGATTCCTGGAGAGACCAATATATTTTTAATTTTTTTATATTTTTATTTTTATATTTACAATTAATTTGTTCAAATTCAAATAATAACAATAATAAAGCTCGATTCACTTTTTGCCACATACACATTTTTCGTATCACGTCATCTCTCTTTTACTACACTGGAAGACTTAAATATCTGCATAATCCCAGGAAAAAAAGTGAGGAAAAAGAAGTGGTAAAAACATAACAACAGATGAATAGGGAGTAGTGATAATTTGTGGTTTGCACTGATGAATTTAACATTGGCTTGTCATAGGAGGGAAGTTGTTCTTTTTTGAAACAAATTATGTATATTTGAACCGATGAAAAGGAAGTTAATTTTCACTTGTTTGTATTTTAATTTAATTTAAAAACAACATCATGCATCGTGTGGGGTTTGAACCCACACTCGTTGGCATTTTAAGCAGACGCTCTACCCCTTATGCTATGGCTTGTTATAACTTATATCTGGCTTTTAGCAGTATTGTTCAGTAAATTGTTATATTTATTTATTTCTTTCTATTTTTATTAACAAAAATATATAACATATTGGAAAATATATAAAGTTGTTTTTTTTAAAGTGTTTTTTTTTTTATAAAAATAATACACTCATAGAAAGAAAAAAAGCTTTAAAAATAGGAGAAAAAGCTACTAAAAATTATGTAATTAAAAATGACCTTGCAAAAAAAACTGCTAATATTAGCAGATTGTTTTTTGCTAAATACTATTAGGATAAGAATGAAAAATCAAACTGTTAAATTTACAAAATTTTGGTTACATTTAAGTTAACTTTTAATACGAATTACTTTGATAAAATCCTGAAAAAATTTTGCAACATATTAGTAGATAAAAAATAGTTTTTTTTGCAAGGTAATTTTTAACTTATTTTTACTAGTTCTAACTAAAATGTTTACAGGATTTTTCTTTTTCTGTTATATTTAGTTTCTAACATGGTTATTCAGAAAAAACTTTTTATCTTATTAGAGGCTAATTAAACGATTTTTGTTGTTGTTTTGCGTGTTAAATTGTTTTATTAAACTTTAATAAAATTCAAAACATTTTTTTGAATATAAGCCTAAATATATTTAGTAAAAATTTGATCAAAATGGATTTTTTAAATTACAATTTTTTAAATACAAACAAAATTGTAATATTGACCTTTTTCGTATTTTAACAAAAAATATTTGAAGAATTACATATTTATTTAGAACTTTTATATTTCCATAAAATTTCATTAAAAATTAATAGAAAATTAAAAAAAAATTTAAATCGTTTCAAAAATTAATTTTTGAGTGTACAAAAATAGAAAAAAATAAAAATTTTACAGTAAAAACTACAAAAAATTATTAATTTTGTAAAAAAATTTCCAACAAATTTTTTTCGACATGGTGGGATTCGAACCCGCAACCCTCTGATTTCTGTGCCAGCACGTTCCTATGCAACCCCAATACAAAATATTAACTTCTTATCACACATGAAAAAGAACTTCTGACTAGCATATATTTATTGCAGCATTAGATGTTGTTTAAAACCCATTCCTAAGGAAGTAATTCTTTGTGATGTAATGAAGGAAGTGATTCATTTAGAATTCATTCCATTTATTTTTGCTGGGATATTATTGTAATGAATTTTTTCATTAAATGAATAAAGTTCCTCTGAAATTAAATTAATGCAGTTTTTCATAAAATTTTATGAAAACTACAATTTTATTTATTACAAATTTCATACAGTCAATGAAAAAGTTTCATTAAAAGTAGTTTAATAGAAATTATGAAGCTTTTTCATAAAATTAAGAGAATTTGTCATTCGCTTTGTAAAGCAAAATTCATTAGTTTAGTAAATATAAGATAAATACTCTATGTGTACACTCCACTCTGCAGCGTGGAGTACTCCTGTATTGTGAATCAAGCTTAAGGCCCCAAATCTCCTTTTAATTCCTTCATATACATTTCATATCTTTTTTTAAACAAATGAAATAATTGTTGTTGTATTTACAGACAAATTTATGTACATAAAATTGTTATTATGCCCTACAAATGCCAAAAAAACAATCATGCTCCTTTAAATACATATTGAAATTCATAAACAGATGAACAGTCTAAAGCTCAACATATAAACGAAAGCGATGGTAAGAAGATATTAAAAATATTAAGTATATTTTATAGTAATAATGCTCCAAATAACTACATACATACAAACTAAATTATGATTAAAAACAAAGAAAAAATATTATATTTGGTTAGGTCGAATTTGAAATACCCTCGCACATTTGTAAATTTTGAGTAAAACATGTATTTGTTTGAGGTTATATCAGTTTAATAGAGGTAACTACCAATTTTGTTTTCCATTTGTAACTCATATTGCCCGAACCCCATAAAGCTAAACTATATATTGAAATCATGATCATTTAGGGTCTCCGAGCAATATTTCGATATAGGCACATACTGCAAAATATTTAAATAACCCCTACTTATGGCTCACACTATAAAAATACAAGCTTGTTATATCCAGTTTTATCTTTAGCATTTCATAAGCCATATTGTCTAAAGCTTTTAAGAAATTACCTCGACTGCAGTATTTTTCCTGGTGGACTTGTCCTTTATGGCTTATAAACCACTGTACTTATTGATTTTAGATTTGTATTGTAGTCGTCATTATTACTAAAACAAACAAGGTCCCCCAGTTTATATTTTCAATTGTTTTTTGTTCGTTTCATTGTTTCTTCTCAAGCATTGTTGTGTTCTACATTTTACTAGGGAATTGAATGTGGGTAAAAAGACATGGTTTTTTTATTCCAAAAATACAAAAAACAAAAAAAAAAAACAACCAAATATGAAATGTTCTCACAATATGAACATTAGTTAATGTTTAACTATATTTGGCTAGTAAATATTATTTGTGTAGCTATGAACTATTGAGCGACGTATGGAGAATTTTCAAAATTAATTTTGATTTCTTTCGTTTGCATACACAAATTAATGATACGAAATTTGGTGACAATCAGATGAAGAAAAGAAATGTTGCGCCAAAAATCTATTGAAAATTTGATTAATGTTTACAGGATGACATAATGATTTTTTTTAAAAACTTTGTGATTGAGTTTATTTTTTAAAACGTGATGGCTTCAGAACCGTATTTCTTAATTAGCTATGTTTCCAAAAAGATAAAATAAATTAAAAATCGGTAGGAAAATGTCGAAGTTATTATAAATTATCTACGTAATTTATGCGTCAAAAACCATTTGACTGTAGTCAAGGACAATTTTTTTTTTTTTTTTTAAGAACTATTTTCTTATTTTTTAGAACCAAGAAAACTCATGTATGAATTTATGTCTCTCTAGGATAACTTTAAAACGTTCCTAGGCACGGTCAAAAATTTTTAAATTTTTTTATACTAAATCTTCAATTTTTGGAAAATTTTGGTAAACAAATATATAAAAATAGCGCGCAAAGTCCGCTCTGTTGTTAGCTTGCCTTAAAGTTTATTTAATTAAAGTTTATGCGGAGATATGTATACTTGACAATTCAAAAATTCTGTTGGGAAGTTAACTGCATCAGTTTCTTCCACCACTTTATCAATGTATAGCTATCGGAATATACATACGAGGGTAGGCCAATAAGTCCGTGACTTTTTAAATGAAATAAAGTTTTTTAGCAAAAAAAAAAAATTTGTTTTTGAACATAGTCTCCTTCTAGCTCAATGTACTTAAGCCAGTGTTTCTCCATTTTTTTTATTCCTTCGAAAAGGATTTCTCGAGGTCCTCAAAATAGGTATTTATTTGAACAATAATTTCATCGTTGGAGCTAAATCTCTTTCCACCGATCCACTTCTTTAGGTTTGGAAATAGAAAAATGATAGAATTACAATTCATATAATTTTACCGTGTACATTTACCGCAAAAAAAGTTCGCCGTACACCCTTCAATATGAAGTATTTTTGCAAGGCAATTTCAAAAAAACTTTTTTTTTGCCGAACGTAGGGGTCGCCTTTTTCAATTTTTTGTTATAGCTTCGGCATTTAAAGTCGGATTTTCGGAATGTGATATATCGATTCTTTGCTTCGAGGAGACCATTCGACGTTTCATTGCATTTCGTTCCCATCGCCTAGTGCTTCAATTCCACTCGATCCCCGTTTAATTCCGCTCGTTTCGCGTTTCATTCCATTTTTTCCCCTTGTCTTGTGTTTCAATATCAATCGTTCCTCATTTCATTCCATTTCCTTCCACTCGCTCCGTTCCGTTCCACCCCGTTTTCTAACTTTAGTGTTTCAATTCCACTCGTCCCCCATTTCATGCCATTTCTTCTCATTCCATTTCATTTCCATTGTCTGCTGTTTCAGTTCAATTCGTTCCACGCTCTATTCAATTTTGTTCCACATCAGTGATGGTATTTGAGAATTTTCGTTTGGTGCCTAAATTATTCCAAAAAGTGCCAAAAAAGCTTTAAAAGTGCCAAAAAAATTAAGCAACATGCAAATGTTTCAAAAAAATATGTTTAGCTTTTATTTCAAATATTTATACATTTACACCCTTATTCTAAACTTTATAACAATAACAAAATTGTCACAAAACTGGTGTGAATGGAGATTATTATCATTTTGGTATTCTCAGAAAAATTGTCACAGCAAAACCTTGACAAAATTGTCATATATTAAAAAGCACATAACAATAATTGTCAACAATTTAAATTATAAAAATTTTATTTTCTTTTGAAGAATTTCAAAATTTTTCTTCACAGAAATAAAATATGAAATACCTCATTCGTATTTTGAGATATTATTTTAAGATGCATCGAACCTTTTACCGATTCTAACATTCCTGCAAATTCCTCCAAAAGATTACGTATTAACATGGGATTTTTGGGGCTAAGGTTGTTAGGAATAAGCTCAGGGTGCTTGATGCTAAAATTTAAAGGAAACTCCAGGTGCTTAGAACTAGTTCTCTCGTGTTCTGCGGTTCCTGGACATATTTTAAGTTTTCATATCATTTAAGATTTCATAAAATTATCGAAAAAATCGTAATTTTTCACAAATTACAATTTTTTGATAATTTTATTTTATTTTTGGCATAAAAAGCTTTCACCATTGTATGGTGAAATTTTAAAAACTTTTGCTTGTCAAAAAAAACTAGAATACCATAACAAATTTTTGAAAAATTCCAGTGACGGACAATACAATAGAATCAATAAAGTTGTTCTAATTTTATCCCCATTGCTTTCATTTTTAAAGATCAAAATAATGATTAAATTGTCCCCGAAGAACTGGAAGCTGGTCCGGAAAATTGTAGAAATTTTTAGTGTAGCGTTTGTATTTTAATTTTGCTACCCGTTCTAAGTAGGCGTGGCTTTTAATGAAAAAACCAGCGATATCGACCTTTTATCAAATTATATAGAAATTTTCTTAAAAAGTGCCAAAATTCTTTGAAGAGTGCCATGGTGCCATTGAACATTCAATAGTGCCACAAATGGCACTTTTGTGCCACTTTTACCAACAGTGTTCCACATGTCTAGAGCTTCAATTCCACTGGTATCCAATTGCATACCATTTCGTTTTTCAATTTTAGTGTTCCAATTACACACTTTACATTTCAGGTTTTTAGCCAAAGAGGTTTGGGCAGGCTGTTAATGGATATACTTTTCACTTCTTGTACCCTCATTTTTACCATGTGACTGGCGAAAATTCGAAAAGGTACCTTTTGGGTGGATTAGCACATACAGTGGTGGCCAATAAATTAGAAACGATTCAAGTTTTTCTAATTTTATTCTCGTTGCCTTTATTTTTAAAGATCAAAATAGTGCACCCAGAAAACAGATTCATGGTTACAACCGAATTTATTGCCAATCGAATGCTTCGGCTGTGACAACAGAATTTTTCAGTTGTGACTACCGAATTATTGTTGAGGCAATAAAAATTCTGTTGCCATTATCAAATGACTATTGACTCTACTGGTATTCAGTTGTGACAACTGAAAAATTCGGTTACCACAACCGAACCACTCGATAGGCAACATATTCGGTTGTAAGCACGAATCTGTTTTCTCTGTGTGGCTAAATTCGAAAGGCAAGGAGATTGTTCAGAAAATTGTACAGAATTAGTGAGGGCAGATACAGATTGTACAGAATTTTAACGTAATGTTTGTTTTTTCATTTTGTCACTTGTTTTAAGTGGGCGTGGCTTTTAACGAAAAATTAGCGATATCTACCTTTTATCAAATTACATAGTTAAATTAAGGCAGTGCTGATCGGTTCTATACAAACTGTATATTTTTGGCAATCCTATAAAAGTCTTGCATTATTTTTATCTACAAATAGCCGCCAGACTTAAAATTGCAGCACTTTAAACATGACCAAATTTTTATTTGTTTTTAGCGATTTTAAAAGAAAGTTAATAATACTGAAATTTTAACATGAAATTCTTTTTAATATAACGTAAAGAAAAGCTTGACTGATTTTTTATATAGTGGTAAGAAAAGCATAATACTATTCAATTTAGAATTTCAGTGTTGTTACCCGTACGTTTTGCCGAACGCAGGGGTCGCCTTTTTTTATTTTTCGCTATAGCTTTGGCATTTAAAGATTTTAAAGTGTGATGTATCAATTTTTTTGCCTCGAGGACACCAGTATTTTGATATAAAGGTAAAATCCAATGAAAAAAATTCGGCAACCAAAATATAAAAAAAATTTCTACTGGGTTTATCAAAAAACTTCTTTAGCAAAAATTTAATAATTTTTTGCGAGCTTTAATTTTCTGACATTAGGGTTGTACATTAGGGTCGTAGCAACTGAGATCTGGTGGGTAGCTACTAGAACGGGATACTTGACGTCAATGGCCCTTAGAGCTCCGGTCTCCTTGAGAGAAAAACATCGATGTATCATACTTTAAGATCCGACTGTAAATGCCAAAGATATAACGAAAAATGTAAAATGGCGACCCCTACGTTCGGCAAAACAATTGCCTTGCAAAAATACTTCATATTGGAGGTTGTACGGCGAATTTTTTTTGCGGTACGGTCTATTGTACAATATACTGGAAAACATAAAAACTGATTTCATTTTTATTGCGCAAGCATGAAAAGTAAAAAAATGTTTTGTAATGATTTCCACAATACCAAAAGTTGCCCAAGAATATTGCGTAATGTATGGTCAGCTTTATGAGCTATTTATATTTGATTTGTATATTAATAACAGAAACTATGTATTTTGCTCAGCTTTTTTGCCTCTTCAGCGGTAACTTGTTGACCTTTCTTGTACTCGTAACTTTGGCGTTTTTTTTTAAAGAAATTTCAAAACTTTTTAATACTTTAAAAATATTTCCTCATACATATATTACCTCTAAGCTGTTATTCAATTATAAGGAACCATTTAAAGTTCCATACATTTCATATTGATAATGAGAAACATTTGTAAGAATGAAACCAATTAGAAACATTACAGCTTGTTCTACAAATCGAAATCATCAGATGTCATCAGTCTTTAAAACAAGCATAAATCGTAAAATTATCCTGATGGTGTGGCTTAATCGTTTCGTATTAAGTATTAACTCTCTTCTTCTTTCTACTTTTTGCTGTTGTTGTTTTTGTTGGCTGTTGCAAGCAGTGTCAAAATCAGAAAACAGAGTGTAAAACAAGACACTATCAAATGCAATAATACAATTCGTACTTACATGGCTAAAAACCAAGTTAGTATGTATGTATAAATGTATAAGTCAAGTTTAAACGAGATGCAATTCACAACTTATGTGAGTGAGTTCATGCGGCGTAATTGATTTTGCCGCAATAACAACAACAACAAGAACAAAAAGGTTCGACTAGCCACATTTAGATTCAAATTACAACTGCGACGCATTTAACGACGTTTAACAGAGACTTAAGGCTTTGGCTTAACTTAGTTTGTGTAGTTTTGGCGGTATCAAATTAGTTGTGAATTACGGCCTGACATTTAGATGAAGTACCAACAATTACCCTGAAATAAGAAGAAAATGATGACGACGATGATGAAGAAGAAAAAAAAATCAAAGCTTAGCTTATGCTTAGTTTAGCTTAGCTTAGCAAAAACAGTTTACAAGAAGGCACCGTCGACGGATGCCCCGGATTGCAATAACATTTGGATGTGTTAAAAAGGATTAATTTTTTACCCCTTTCGTTAATCACTATATATGGGATTGAGCCTCTAAAAAATACGTGTAATGTTTTTTATCGTCTATAACATATTCGAATTTTATCGCAAACGGGGAATCCATTAACGTTGTTTCCTTGTTGGTGTTGGATATTCGGCATCGTCCAAATCGACTTGCATAATTTCAATTCCATTCATAAACAAAACGCTATTTTTTTGTATTCCAACCACTTTTGAGATTAAAATTGACATTATTGGCACAGTGGTCGAAAATGCATTAATTTTTGAAATAATCCTTTTAAATGCATAATAACAAATTTCATTTTACAAGTCTTCAACAAATACAAAATTTTTATAAATTTAACCGTGACGTTTCATAATTTTCATTTTCGGAAAGAGATTTTTACTAAAATTGTTAAGAACGTTCTTTGAAGAAATAAAGAAAAAGGGCCAGTTTTATAAGTCAGAACTAAGAACGAATTTTGTCTTAAATATTTCTTAAGTTAGAAATATTTTAGTCAGCATTTAGTAGGCATTTTTACTCAAATTTTATTTAAGTTGTAAATTTAGTTTGAAAATTTCTTATAGTCATCCCTTAGTAGAGATTTGTAATAAAATTTTACTTAAGTTGGAAATTTAATTTAAAAAATTTTTGCTTAAGTAAAATTTGAGTCAAAAACCGCACAAGTGCCGACTATATTACCAGCCCTAACAGAAGATATTTTCATTATAAATATATATTTTTGAAGTTTTGTTTCTACAAATCTATTTAATTCAGAATTTGTTCTGAATTTTTTATTTTTCCGAAAATTTATTTTATCAAATTTAAACCCACAGTTTTGTTTTCCAAAAACCTATTCTTTTTAACCACTGTTTTGAACCTCAATACCTCCTCACAGAGTAGTTTGTAGTTCGTTTATAGTTGTTTGGCTATTTTGCATTTCTACGTTGGAAAAGTTCTTAAGAAAGTGTCGAGTTGGAGATTATAGTTTAAAATTGAATGACTCAATTAGTTCTCACGCTAGTTGTCTTTAATGTTTTTGTTCTTTCCTTTATTTAAACGTTGCTTTTTAGATCCTCTTCCTAGTTTTAATGTAAGTTAAAAGCCGGCATATTGCATGTGTTTGTTATAAAATAAAATAAATGAATTTTCTTTTGCAATTTTTTTATATAATAGATAATTGGTATTGAAAAAATGGTAAATTGACCAAAATGAATTGTGGCAATATCATTCAACACATATTAAATTTAATTTTCAAATAGAATTAGTGTCATTATGTGGTCAAATACACTCAAAAAAGTTTGTCAGTAGAATCTTCGGAAAATGACAGTTAACTGTTGAAAACTAACTAGCAAATGCATTAATTTAACTATGTCCTAAAAATAGCTGACAAATTCTTACTATAAAAATTTTAAAACAACTGACAAAATTGGTAAAAAAAAATACTGTTTTCTACAGTTAATTCTCTTTATATTATAAAAATATATGTTCGGTTTAAGATTATATTCCCACAAAACAATGTTTAACAATTAATGAATTTTCAAGTACTATCCAGTATTATCAACAGATTGTCCTTATTCATTCAGGGAATTGTGGACGTAAAATGAATTTGCATTTGAATAAACTGCAATATGAAGTTATTTTTAACTGTTAGAAAACCAGTGACTAAAAATGAATCCAAATGCTGTTAAAACAACAGACAAAAAATTATTGTAAAATTGTTAAAACTACTGTTATTGGTACACACAAATTATTTTGAACGTAAAATTAACTAAAAATACAATTTAAAATGAATAAAATTCAGTTAAAAACCGGTCTACTCACATTTTCATTTAATTTAACATTTTTTTTAATTTGTTTTTGGCCATCAATAATTGACTATCACAGACTGTAAAATCAACTTAAAGTTAATTTATTTTTACTATAAAAATAACAATCAAAATGGTGCGAAGAACTAAATTTATATTTGATTTTACTAAAAAATTAAAAAACAAAAACCAATTGGATAACTGTATTATTGTTTTTTTATTTCAAACAACTTTTACTACAAAATACCTTTCTTGGTTCATTTTTTTAGTTTTATTTAAAAAAAATAAAAATTGACTAGAAAATTTGACTGTTACAAAACATCCGTATTTTTATTTAGTTAAATTTTTAAATATATTGTGAAAGAAGTTAAAAATTATTTTTCTTCTACGAACAACAGTTATTATTTTTTAAAACAACTCAACGGAAAAAATTCAGAAACAACTAACAAAAAGTGACTGTATTTATTTTGTGAGTGTAGTTAATCTTACTAACACCAATTATTAATATAATAAAAACTAATTTTTATAAATACTATTTACTTCATTTTATTCTTCAACTAATCTTAGAATTTGGAAACAAATTTTTAAAACTTTTCACTTTTAATACATGCCGCGAGGAATGAAATATTTGTTTGGCTTCCTTTTTTTCTGCAGGTAGAAGATAAAAATATTAAAGAGCTGAATAAAAAGAAATACAACATTTTCTTTATTTAATAAAATTTCTTTCGGCAGAAGTTTCAGTTTGTTTTCTTCAGCGTCCTTTATTTGACTAAAGACACAAAACATAAAATATTCTCATATTTTTTCACTAGAAATTTCTAAACGCCAAAACTCCTTTCTTCACATTTTGTAAACAACAATTTATGATTTCTATATAAATTGTTCGGCCAACCAGCGTTATTTAACATAAAAAATGCGTAATTTTGACACCATGCTCTCAGACAGGTTAACTTTAACTTTTTTCTAGAAAATGCTTTGTTAAAGGTTTTTATGTCGATTTTCATATCAAATGGGACTTTTTTTACATTTTAAAAATTTGGATCATTTTGACCCCATGTGCCTATATGGGTTAATTTCTAGTTTTTTATTACTATACATATATAAAATCTGGTGTTCACAGAGTTATTTTGACAATTTTCACCAAATTCCACAAGTTGACAACACAATGTTTTGATATACTACTTTCAGGAAAAATCGAAAATTTTAAAAAATTTCACTTTTGACCTTGGTAAATAAAGGCCTAACGTTGTCGAAGTTTTACAAAAATTTTCGGAAAACAATCTCTTGTATCAGAATTCTAAAAAATCGGAAGTGATTTTGTTACAGCTAGCTAAAAACACAAAAATAAATACTACTATCTATATTATTGGTCAAAATCACAATTTTCTCTAAAATTTTTAAATTTATGTTGCCGCCACTGCTAAGTTAAAAGAGGGATGTAACTTCAGTAGAATTATAACTTTATGCGTTGACCACTTTTTTTATATTTTGTTGAACAAAAATTTAAAAAATTTTAAATTACGGCAAATTTATAAAAAAAAAGATCCCATCTCTGACCATGCCTGGGACCAGGTTAGCATAATCTAAGAGAAACAAAAATTTATATCTGAATATTTATAAATCTTGGAAATGAAACTAGAGTATAACAGAGTAAGTTTTTGAAAAAAATATGTATGTCCATTAGTGTTATGACTTTTTGATTTTTTTTGCAAATATCAAATTTTACATGCCCTAGCCAAAAAGGCCATAAAAAAATATTAAGAAGCGCAATCTTACTTTTTCGCTGCTGTCAAAAAAGTTCCCGCACCAATAGGGTTGAAATTTGGTTTATATTGTTTTAGTTTAATTAAAATATTCCTCCGAAGTTTTAAACAAATGAAATTCAAACGATGCGTATTAAAAGCTTTTTACGGTAAATATTACGAAACCTTTTTGGAGGGACTTTTGGATACATTTTTTGTCGTTTAGAATAATTCTTGTAATAATTCGTTATGTAAGTTATGCAAAATCCCCGAGCAAAAATTTTTTTAGAAATTGCATTTGGTGCGGAAGGTTTTTTTGACAAAATGACCCGCAAACACGATTTTAATTATTAATTTAGTATTGCCTATCACGTGGTGATAGGTAAAATTTTTGTTCAAAATGACTCATAACCCTAATGTCCATGCATTCTCATACATATGCATGATTTTCCATACATGGATGCATAAATCTCCATACATGCATCCATATATGTCCATACTTGTGCATTAACGAAATTTGAGGTAATATCTGCATGTAATATCAATGTCAAACTACAAACGATGGTAGAGGTCTATAAGTACACGATTTTTCATTAAGTATTTTTCCAATATTTAGGAAAATTACGCACAGTTTGAGTACTGATAGTTAACTTCTTCAGTTCGGGACACCCTAATGGGTATGAACAGTTTCCTTTGCTGGGGTACCTAAACACTATGTGCAAATAAGACATTTCCTTTTGCCTCCAATATATGAGATTTGGTCACTAAAAAATACATGTTCGTTAATGTTGTGTAGGAGGACATCACATATCCATAATTCATCAAAATCGTTGGGTGACATCCTTCCCTGTTAGATACAATTTATGCCACGAAGAGCTTCTTTTATTTAATTTGTTTATGTTCTCCCTTACATTTTTGTGTGGTCTTTGTTTTTGGTGGTCTAATGTTCCACTTAAAAGTCTCAACATTGCTCTCATAATCTGATATGAAAGACAAAACATTTGCAATAATGTTTGTTTAATTTAAATACTGCGTTAATCATCTACACCATGTTTTCCAAAACAAAAAAAAAAAACCCAATTGCCAACCAGTCAGCACACTGAGCACAGTCTGTACCTATGTGTGTCATTTACAACACAAAGGAGTCATTAACAAGGTTACTTGTCATTGCAAATGATTAAGATCACTAAAACTTGGTAATTGACTAAGAAAATGCAAACAAAACAACGCAAGTAGGTTAGGAGAGGAAGAAGAAATCCAAATGTGAAACAAAAACTACAATTTAACAAAAGCTCTTTTTAAGGAAAACTTTAAGGCAAACAGACAAACCTTTGAAAAAGGGTTTTTACTAGAAATAAATAAACTTGACATACCTTAGAAAGGCCCTTTGCTATAGGTAATTTAAAAATAATTTTACAGTTTGAAAGTCTATATATGTATTAGAAAATTCATTTGGAAAATTCAACAACATTTGGGGTAATTTTTTTTTATAAAATGCCCCAATTTATTACGTGTTTATGTAAAAAAGAAATATGTGCACTTAGTATTTTATTACGTCATTTAGATTTTTCTCGTATAAATAAAACAACATAACACTTTGGAAAGTAAAATGTTATTGCTCCATGCGCTGGCTATAGACCTCGCAAAACACACTGAGGAAAAGGTTAATATCGAAAGGCTGAAATGTAATTTGTTTTCACACAACATAATCAAATTGATAAGGGGCCAAACCAAAAAAACTCTTTAAATTTAGCTTAATGATGCTCAACGAACGTTTTTTTTTCTGTCTAAAGACACAGCTACAGTTTAGCAGCCTCCACTAACAGACAGCCCTGGCTGATAGGCCACCAAACAAACACTGAGTGTGGGGATCAACCTAAGAAACCTGTACCTAGTACCTGCACTGAACAGCAATGTGTTGTTTACTAACATACTTAGCAGGGATGGGAAGTTTTTATTACTTTTGCAGTGTATTTTTCTGAAGTCTGAAACTTTTTTATTTTAATTCTTTTTTATGTTTTTGGAACTCGCCTGAATAGATCTTCAAAGATCTTTGATACCCAAATTGTTTATATCTCTTTGCAACAAACATAAAACAGATTCACAAAATAAAAACTTAGGTAGTTTTTGACCCCACTTGTTAAACCTTAAACGTGAATTGTAATTGTAAATGATGCTGTGGTGGATCAAAATTACTCTACGGAATTTTTAAAAATATTTGTCCCATAATATGCTCAGCACTACCAAACGTTTAAGCCCTATTTTGTTAAAAAAAAAAATGGAAAAAAAAAATTTATAGCGAACTGTGAGTACCCTCGAATTTTTTTTTGTATTTTTCCAATACCACAGTACAACACGAAAAAAAATTACGGTGTTCTGACAATGGATTCTGGTAGAGGAGACCGTCAAAAAAAATACGTATGTCGGCGTTATGAAAGATGACATCCGAATTTTATTTTAGGGGTGTTAAAATTTCCCCCCTTTCTGAAATGTTTATTATGAATCGGCATAGGAAACCATGTGAATCTTCCATTTTAGGTATAGGATATATTTAGCGAACTTATGTAAAACACTACGAAGAACATTTTTGTAGAAGATTTTAACCCTCGATTTTCCTGATGGTTAACAATATAACACTGAAATATTGGAATAAAATAAAATTTATGAAATAATATAACATTTTAAATTTAAATAATATAACGTTTTAAAATCAAGTCTGCAACAACATTAAAATTAATATTTATTGAAAATAAATATCTAATATCCAAAACAAAAAAAAAAATCCAATTTTTAATAAGGATTCGGATAACGTGACCGGTTTGTGACGGTTCAAAAAGCTTTTTAAAGATTTTCAAAATTTTTATTAAATTTCTTCAGGTTTAGAAAAATTATACCACTTAAAAAATTTTATTTTCCATCCCTGATACTTAGTATGAATTTTTTTTTGGGCAAAATGATAAAGAAAAAAAAATTATATACAATAACGTTTGTAAATGTTTGATTGTTTGGACAATGAAAAATGTCTGAGGTTATGGTTCTGTTACATGCACATAAAGCACATGGTGCTGCTACAGCTAGTGGTGATAGTGCTGGTGGTGGTGTTGTTGTTGGTGGTTACAAGTGCAGCAAAGAATTTTCCAACAGCTATGCTAGTAGGAATTACCCACACCAAGGTTTTCTTATGTTTGATTCGATTTTTTTGTTGTTTGCAATTTCGCGTTTGTAGCAAGTTTAACACCCAACAATTGGAAGCATAGAAAAACGCAACAGATGGTGTGCAATAACAGTTGCTCCAACTGCCTGCTGCACTCCAATTGTGTACTACGTCGCACAGGTAAATGTTAGCTTCAAGGAACACACAATGATACAAACAAGTCTTTGAGGCGTGTAATATGATGTCTCGATAAAATACCACCGTACTATTGTTGTTGTTTGGCTCGTTTAGAAAACGAACGCAAATAGCAGTTGAAAATGTATTAAGCACTGTTGTGGCAAACTCAATTCGATTAAGACTACTCACCCGCTTAACGCTGTTAAAACAAAAAAAAAACAAAAGTTTGCTCCTCCGCTCATCTTAAGCTGCTACTCAGCACCTTTTAAAATCGGCGGACGATGACGACGACGACCCCATGACCAAATGGTGTCGCGCGTACTGTCTTATAAACAGCGACAGCGTGTCCCACGCCCCCACCCATTTTATATTGAGGATTCGCACCCCAGCATATCGATTAAGATAACTGCAGTGATTTAGAAGAACGTAAAAAGTATGTTCAACATTGAAATTATTGTTATTAACAAGAATCAAATTGCGGTGTACAAAAAAAGATGATGTACATAATGGTTGGTTGTGGAGCAGTGCACATAGTGTTGGCGCATTACAATACGTAAGCCAATGTTATTTGATGTTGTTATTGTTGTTGTTTGTGAAGTTTTAAAGTTTTGGCAGTCATTCATATTGCACACCATATTATAAGTGGCATAAACACCATCCTAATTGTTATTGAACATCACTTTTTTTCCATTTTGAAAAGATTTAAACATAGATTTTTCATCCACCATTCATGTAGATTGCGAGAGAGGAGTTTTTTTTTTGTAAATGAGTATTAATATGTATGTACGTTTGGTATTTTTTGTTAAAATACTTTACAGATTGCAGTACGAGTATTTTTCGTTAATAGTCAAGGTAATAATTTGAAAATGTTATATTAATTTTTTTAAATTGCTTATGGTCATTTGTTTAATATTATTTTTTAAGGCTATTCTTTGGGAACATGGTAACATATTGTAGTAATTAAATTATACTAAAGAATTTAATTTGGATTTATTCAGAAAGATTTTTTTTCAAATAAATTATTAAACAACGCTGGATTACAAATTTTGAAGAAGTTTTCAAAGGCGAAGATCAAAATCTAGTTTTGTACGAAAACTAGGTAGTTTTTGCATGCGTTTTGACAATTAAAAACTAGCAAGAGCCGAAAACGAGATACGAGGGACGTACGAAATATTCTTAGCCTGACATAGAGATGGCGGAATAAACAGCAAAAAGCTTTGTATAATGGGAACTTCCAACTGTCATATGAACACATGTTAAATTTCATTTCGATCTGTCAACTCATTCGTATAGTAACAGGTCTTCAAAAAAAGTGCTTCAGCGATTTTTTATAATGGAAAAATTATAAATTCGTGGTGTGATTAAATATTTACATAAGAAAGGTTTATCGGGACAAGAAATACATAATGATATGGTGAATGTGTTAGGTGAAAGTGCTCCTTCAAATGCAACAGTAAAAAATTGGGTTGCTGAATTTAAACGTGGTAGTACAAGCATTGAAGGTGAACCACGAAGTGGACGTCCAAAAACTGCAACAACGCCAGAAATCATAGCTAAAGTCCTTGATATGGTATTAGACGATCGACGAGTGAAAGTGTGTGAAATAGTTTATGCCATAGTCATCTCAAATGATCGAGTAGGTTCTGCAAGATAGGTGCCGCATTTGTTAAAAGTTGACCAAAAACGCATTCGAATGAAAATTTCAAAATTCAACGAATTGAAGTACGAATTGCCTGACAACCCACCCTATTCTCCTTAATTAGCTGCCTCTGACTTCATCTTTACCTCGAATGAAGATGTAATGACAGCTGTAAACGATTATTTTGAGGAGCTTCAGGAAAATTATTTTAATCAAGGGATATAATTGCTAGAAAAACGTTGCACTAAGTGTATTGAAGTTTCAGGAGATTATATTGAGAAATAAAATAATTTTAAAAATCTAGCTCCTGTTTTTCATTGTAAGGCGAAGAACATTTCGAACTACCCTCGTAGTTATTGCTCAGGCTAAATTCATGTAAGACTTTTCGTACTACAATTACAACAAAAGTAAAACAAGATGATTTGGAAAAATAACATCCCAGAAGAAAAAATACAAGTAATGCTTTACAAACTACTTCTTTCAATGCTTCACAAGTATCCGTTAGTGTATTTTTACAGCTTTTTTAGAAGTTATTCTGAACAACTTCAAAAAATCACTTCTTTCATTGCTTCCAAAGTATCCGTTAGTATATTTTTACAGCTTTTTTAGAATTACTTCTGAACAACATCCAAAAAACCTCTTAAGTATGGCTTCTAAAGAGTAATTGCTCTAAAAGTGATCGTAAAAGTGATTTTAATATCATTTGGCATTTCCAAACAGAGGGTCCCGGGTTCGATTCCCGGCCGGACCAATATTTTTTTATTTATTTTTTTTTATTCTATTAATTGTTTTTTAAATATTTATAATTAATGTGTTTAAATTCAATATTTTTTTTATTTTTAAAAAATGTATATACATATAAAAAAATGGTGAGAAATTGCTTTTTATGCACCTGTAGAAATAGTACTGAAAACAATACTGAATTGGAGTGGCCCTTTTACACTTGTTTAATAAGTACTTTTATTGAAGAGAATAAGGAATAAGAAAATATATCGTAGTAACAAAGTTGTGTTTTTATGCCCATCAACTTTCATAGCTCAGCGGTAGATCGCTAGACCAGCAATCGCGAGGTCGCAAGTTCGATACCCGGTGGCGGCAATAAATAAACTTTTCTAAAATAAAAAAAAATATGATTTTTTCTGTGAAGAATTTTTTTTAACTTTTAATTGGTGAAAAAGAGCTTCCTTTGCACTCGTTCAAAAAGTATTGAAAAAATGATGAAGTTACAACTTAATGTTGAAATCATTAGTGTTTATGTTACAAAAGAAGTACATCTAGATCATCAGTTGTAGTGCTTTTTCTACTGCTTCGGCATCTCTTTTTTTGCTGCACACATAATAATCCATGCATAAAAATACGAAATTAATGTCAAAACAACAAAAACTTTCGTAAAATAAACCATTTTTTGTATATTTTACAAATTTTTTTGTTATTTTGACATTTTTTCGTAATTTTATGCATGGATTATTATCAGTGTGGGATATGTAACCCTTAATTACGAAATGGCTTTAACAATCCTCTAAGTCTTTTTGATTTTTGATATATCAAACACGATTTTGTAAAACTTATATATTTAGGTAAAATTTATGTTACAGATTTAGAAACTTGACCTTGCCACTGCTAAATGTAATCTGATGATAATCCAAAGACTTGATTCATTTCGGCATTAATGATTTTGAAGTTAAGTTTGGCGTAACATTGGGTCTTAGCGGTCTTTGTCTTCCGTGTCAAAATCACCACTTCTGAACCAAACAAATCACCTCTCGCACGTTAAAATCGATGGAACATATTCAGTATAAGCTTCGGTGAGCAATCGATGTGCTTCAGCTGCACTTTTTTTCAAATTGAAGAAGTAAAGCAAAACTTCCCGCAAATGACAAAATTCGACATTTTCGAAGCAAGAAAAATCTTTGTTGTTTACAATATTTCATCCAATGACTAACTTATTGAAGACACAAAATGCCATAAAAGTTATTAAAGACACAAACCATCTATAAAAGATACGCCATCTGTTGTGAATCCCGCATTTTTAAGTTATACACGCGGTAAGATAAAGTACCTTTTTAAGTGCACGTTGAATGCTTGATATTCCCAGAATTTGGTAGCTTTTAAAATTTGTGATTGATAGTTGGGATTCTAGGATTAAAGACCACGTTGGATCATTGATATTCTAGGGATTTTGTGGCTTTTGAAGTTAGTGATTGCTAGTGGAGATTTTAAGATTAAATACTTTTCTAAATGCACGCTGCATGGTTGAGAACTTTAATAACTTTTGAAATTCATGATTTATAGTTGAGATTCAAATATTTGGGACCTTCCTGTTTAAGTCCATTCAACTTTGATTCAGTTTGGCTTGTGTTTCCAAAAACTTCGTAGATTTTGAAAATTATGATTTATAGTAGGGATTCAAAGATTTATGGCCTTTTTAAGTTCACGATTGATGTTTGAGACTGAAATGCGGGTAGCTGAGATTTTATTATTTGGGACCATTCTATGTATAGATGAGTTTTTAAGATCTGGGAGCTTTACAAATTCAAAATTAATAGTTCTGGGACCTTTATAAATTCACAATTAATAGTTGAGATTATAAGATGTTAGTACCTTAAGAAATACACAATTGATAACTGAGATTCTCAGTTTTGTGACATCTCTAAATCTACGATTGATAGTCGATGGTCTAAGAATTTGAAAACCTTTGATATCCACGATTGTTTACTGATATTCTGAGATTGGGCACATCTCTAAATCCACGATATATAATTGAGACTTTAAGAAAATGTTAACCTTTAAAAGCAACTGATAGTTGGTAGCTTTTGAAAACCAGGACTAAAAATGGATATTTTAAAAATTAGGGGATTTAAAAATTCGCGATTGATGATGTCGATTGTAAGATGTTTCTACCTTAAGAAATCTATGATTAATAGCTGATATTTTGAGAATTGTGAGCTTTATAAATTCACGAATTTAGTTGAGATTCCAAGATGTTCGTACCTTAATTGAGGGACTTTATAAATAATCGACTGGTAGTTGAGATTCTATAAGTTGGAATCTTTAATAGTGAAGATCCTAGATCACGAGTAATAGTGAAGATCCTAAATTTTGGAGCCTTATAAAACTTCGTTCTTTTAGTTGAGATTCCAAGGTTAGGTTGAGCTAATGTTAATGTTATCATATAAGAAAAGATAACCCAAACATAAGGTTAAATATATGCAAAGGCAGCCCCACACACTCTTTGAAAATGCTAGCAATTTTCAATTCAGGTTTCGAAGACTTCCTATAGATCTCGTAAACTACAATCTTCCAAGTAACTTGTCCTGGAACGCACAAGAGCGGGAAAGTTACAAATGATATTCTCCACCGTCTTCTTACAGTACGCCACAAAACTTATAGTCATCACTATTCACTTCACCCATAGTTACCACCAGTATAGACCTGTTAGTACCCCCACCAGAAGTGCATAATCGCTGTTGACAAAGGAGAGCAAAAGTTCTGTCGCCTTAGGATTATAATATCTTCATATAGCTTTCGACAATCTGCATACTTTGGTATTTCCTCAAACCGCCTTACCCCCATTTATTATAGTGGACTATAAATACCGTTTCAAGAACCTAAGTGGCACGCAAATGCCCATAGTCCTTTCGCCAGGTAACTGGACCCCAAGCTTCTGTCTGAAATCTCATTACCATCCATGCTCCGGTGCCCACAAGTCTTAAATATGTGTGCATCAGTCCAAGAGCGAACACAAAATAAAATACCTAAGTCTAACAAAAAGGTCTTTAAAACCTTTTACTTTATGGATCTTCTGTATTATTCAAGTTTCACTTACTATAAAAGACCTCAACATACATTTATACTTATCTTTGTATATTGAAGATAAAGTTAACCTAATACACATACATAGACACACTCAACGTAAGTAGAAATAATTTTTCCTCCCACTATTTAAGAGGAGAATCACACGTTGTTATCTTGCATTATCGTATCGTTGCTGTTTTTTTCAATTTTTTTTTGTTAGCGCTTGTGTAAATCGATAGGAAAATGGAGTTTGTTGATACTTTTTAATTAGCGCAAACTTGGCATTAACACAGGTTTTAAGCTGCTTAAAGCATTAACAGCAGCAGAAGTATCAGCAGCAGGCGCCAATGTGGGAGATCCCTGTAAAGATAGTAAGCTTCGTGCGCAGCTTCCAAATCGATCTACGCTTTATGTTTAAGTATTTTTAGTGAAATATGTATTTGTGAGTTGTGATGTCCAATTCAGCCAACAGCCAAAAACAAACTACCACCGCCAACTACTACTACTACTTGCTACGTGGAAAGTGGAAAGATCAATCTCTCAGTTAAAGTTTGTTAAACAGTAGAAGCAGCAGCAATCGAGAAAAAATAAACAACAGATTGCCAATGATTATTATCACTTTATATAGCAAGGACTTTATTTGATTTAATGAGTTTTAAAGAGCGGTTATTAGTACAGATTACAAGTCAATCTTTTAAGTTAAAATTTTCGTTGTTTAGGTCTTTTGTTTGGATTAACAATTTTTTTTTTTGCAGATTTTTGTAGCCTGGGAATGTGATGTAATTGGTTACAACAGAATCAGTGATGATGATGACTATATACAATCTGTTTTTAGATCATAGTTATAAACTAAAACATATACAATATGTTTCAACATTAAGGTTTACATTTAAAGTGCATATGTGGGAAAATAATGGCATTAACATTTCTTCTTCTAAATATTTTTGTTAATACACCTACAATATATAGAACCATTTACATTGTATGCATATTAGGGTAGCTATTAATTGATTGTTGAAGTTTAAGGACTTTCGTTATTTTAGAATCTATTCCAATGTACTTTATTACACCAAAACTTATGCCAAAACTTAATTACCAACATTTACTAAGTAATATGTCGTAAAAATGCGACCCAATCGGTTTAAATCCACTATTGTTTATCAAATTCTATAATTTTGGTTACTTTAAAAAAAAACACCCACTATGTTGGTGTTAAAGTGTTAAAGTATTCCACAAAATGTTTTACATAAGTTCGCTGAACACATCCTATACCTTAAATGGAAGATTTACATGGATTCCCCCTGAAATTTAGGTTTGTTGGACATTTGATTGGGCAACATTTTTTTGATACCACAATAAGCTTCACCCTATTGCTCCTTTTAGTTAACATACATATTTAGGTGACCTCTGTTCTCTGATCATTTTCATAGTTTAAATCATATCGTGCCATATACTGCAGCTCAACAATATCGAAAAGAACAAGAAAAAGAATTTATAATAATAAAAAAAATTCTTAAATGAATGCCAACCATAGAAACCATTTACGCGGTAAATGATGACCTAATTACCATAATCATATAAACGTACCTCATAAATCTTTTTTTGTTCAATCGTTCGTCGTTTGTTGTTTCGTTTCAAGTTTGAGTTTAAATTTTGAATGCTGATATATTTGTATGTAAGCACTGCATTGGCAGCAGCACAAACCACATGTGGTGTTTTTTTCTTTTTTTTTGCTTAAAGTTCTCTGTCCAACCGTCGGTGGATTCCCATACGAATCAGTAAAATTCTCGTAAATGATTTATGGTAACAACTTGTACGATACCTTATTTCTGCCAATAAACTTACAATTTGAAAATAAAAAATGCTTGAACTTGCAATAGATAAAACTCTTAAACGTCTTTGCAGGCTTTACTATACACTAATAGAAAATTTTAGAGCTAGTTTTTAAAGATTTGTTTTTTTAATTTTTTGGAGGTAAATAAATATGTTATACCAGAATACAACTTGTGATTGGATTTCGTTTCTTACCTCCGTCTAGTAAGTGAAATTTAATTATTTCTGATTGTAATTTTTGTTCGGTTTTAAGATCAAATATGACAAATTCAAAATAGAATTCACAATTTATTTTATAACAATCAGAGAAAAAACTTATGAAAAAAACTTTCCTAGAACCAATGGTTGACAATTAATGCATTTTCAAGTGCTACCAATTACTATCATCAGATTGTCTTTTTGGGGTTCTCTCTTGGTTATAATGTAGATTTTAGTTTTTGTATTTATGTTAAACATTTATACTTATTTAAACTCAAACATTTTTACTTATTTATTTCATGTATTACAACGAAAATCACATGTTTTTAATAAAGCTATTATTTTTCTCTATGTTACAGTTGTTGATATGACTTGGCGACCTATGCTTCAGTGGGAGTTAGAGGAATATACCATATATATATGACTGAAGCTCCTTTTAATAGTAAATCAATGTCTGTTGGGTTTTTTTAGTATTCAAGCTTTTAATTCTATTTATAGTAATTAGAAGGAAAACAAAGAACTTTAACAACGATTATTTGTTTTATGTATTCCACCCTAATTATATAATATTACACCTAATATTACTTAACAATTTGGACTATACCTTGTCGGTGAGTATTTTACCGTAGATTTTATTTCATCTGAAGATCTTTACAATGAGTGTTATTTTTGTTCGGTTAAAAAAAAATTATAACTTTTATAATTTTGAGCAAGTTCTAGAAAAAGAAATAATTTTTGAATCATTACCAAAACATTTTTAGAATTAAATAATTTTCCTTCAAATGATGCCTTTCGTGATTATTAAAAAAAAAAAAAGAATAAATTAAAAATCTCAAAAATATGTATTTTTTTCAACTAAAAAAAAAAAAAGAAAAGTGTCAAAATTTGTTAGTCGATTTTTAACTGATTCATGAAAATAAATATTAGTATTATTATTTTTTGAAAACCACCCAAAAGTTGTCTCAGTAATCCACAAAGATGTTTCACACTGATTGAACATTTTTTAAACTCATAAAAGCCTGCAAAATTATTCAAATTCATGAGAAAACAAATTGTATACGTTTTTTTGAATCATGAGCCACCTTTACTGGAAAAAGCGAAAAGCGATTTTTGTCTTAAATATAATCTAATTAAATCTAAATATTTATGTTTTCGGACGCATTTTGAGTCATTTTTATTTTGTTAATGTTCAGATATTATTTTAAATTTTACAACCCGTTGACCGGTTTTTTTTCAAATTTTGAAAAGTGAAATCGGTGTTTTCTAAATCTTGGAAAATGTCCAATAATCGATCACCCTTCTAGATAGAGCTTTCGTGAGAGTCCTGCCTTCGGGGCTTTCTCCTCTGGCGTATGTCCAATAACGGCTTCGCTGATAGCAGCTAAAGGGTTTTCTATTTTAGGGTATCTCCAACACTGGCTTCTCAAAAAATGCTTTTCAATATAATAATCGATAGTTAAAACTTCAATGACTATGTTGTTTTTTAGTATCCCATAAAAGATAGTAAAAATTCCTTGATTAAGTTTACCTGAGAAACCTATGATTGATTGTTGAAATTCTTTGATTTTTGTTTCTTGATTTTGCGATTAAACAGGCGTAATATTTTGAGTGTATTTAAGGTTTGTATAATGTACCTACATACCGGCTAATACATAAACATTTACTTGAATCAACCAACCTATACAAATTTACAATATATTGATCATTATTAATTCACTTTGCATCACTTGTAATGAACAATTAAATTGTTCATGTGTATTTGAAATTGTTTCTCAACTCATTCGAATTAAAACAATTCTATTGTGAATTGTTGTTAAAGGCGTAGTTGGAAAAAAGAACGAAATATTGACCATGAAATAACATTTGGAAAGTGTCAATAAACGCAAAACATAACTCTAGCAAAATAAAATGAAACATAAAATTCGTGCAAACTTGATACGATTATTGAATTAAATATATATTATAGTAAGTATTCAAAATTCAGTACAATTAGTGAAGTTGAATTATTATTTTTTTTTAAATTTTCTCATACACATGTTTTCTGTTTAAGGTAAGAAAAAAAACAAAAAATGCTTCTTATTAACCATTTATAGTTAAAAATCTTTATTAAAATTTATAGTATTTTTCAAACATTTATTCAATCAATCGCTCCCTTTTCACTTATCAATCAATAGATGAGGATGAGTTCGAGTACATAGCAATTGTCTTGTAGTTAAAAATGACAACACCAATAATAAAATGCTGGGGTATGCTGCAGCAGCATCCCATCAATTTAGTCTCCTTAAATGACGAGCTACAATAACCATTAAGAATGATTTCAAACTAACAATGTTGTGTGACACTGTGAGAGATCAAAAGATCAAGAAAACTGAAAGCTAAAGAACAATTTTTTGAACTATTCGCAAGACCACTTTATTTCATATCCAAAACTCAAATCAATTTTCCAAAAAATTAAAAAACAAAAAAACTAAAAAAAATTATAGACAAGCGAGCACTAAATTAAAATGAAAATGCTTTGTGTAGATATGTAAGTATGAACGAAAGTAAAAAAATAATGATTATGCATGTTGTATGTAGTTCAGTGGGAAGTCAAATCTTTCAAATGAAGACGAGGATGATGATGCTGCTGCTGCAAACATATTCGTTAATCAGAAATTGTCATCATTTTGAGGCTGTTTTTGTTTTGTTTTTATTTCTTTAAAGCTTCTCGCGTATGATCTCTATCTCAATGGAACACACTGTGGAGTTTTTTTTTTTAATTTTCATTCTTATTTTTCAATACCCTACATCGAGTTGTTGACACACCCAGAAAACAGTTTCGGTGATGACAACCCCATTTGTTGCCAATCGAATGGTTCAGTTGCATCAAATGAATTTTTCGGTTGCGGCTACCGAATTATTCTTGATACAATTAAAATTCCGTTGCCACAGTCAAATTAGTCCTGTCTCAATTGGTTTTCTGTTGCCACAACCGAAAAATTCTGATACCACAACCGAACCATGCGATTGGCTACAAATGCGGTTATCAGAACTGAATCTGTTTTCTGGGTGTAGATAGATGGTTTTATGGGTGATTTCAAAATTCAATGTTAATTATTCGAGACTTTGGCCCTTCTCGAATTCTACGACGTAGTAAAGAGATTTCTAGACTTTGTTTTTTTTTTTTTGGAAATCCCCAATTAATTGAAGAAATTCGGGTCTAAATAATACCCAGAAATAATTTACAAAATTCTGTTTGTTATTACCAGAGAATACAGAAAAAAGCAAAATCCGATATGTTTAAAGCAAAAAAAATATTGTAAAAAAGCAAGAAAAAAAGCAAAAGTAAAAAACTTAGAAAAACAACAGTTAAAAAAAAAATCAAAGTTAAGAGAAAAAATATTTTTTTGTGAGCAAAAAAAGTATTTTTGAGCAAAAAGTCTTAAAAAAGCAATTTAAAGCTCAAAAATCTTAAGAAAAAGCTATTTTAAAGCTAAAAAAACAGAAAATCAAAAAAAGCAAAAAGAAGCAAATATGAGTAAAACAAGCAATAAAAAGCAAAAACAGCAAATTTGTCTTCTCTGGTTATTACCTTATGCCCAAATATGTACGATAACATACGTCTTACTTTCATTCTGGTAGGGGGTAAATTTGTTTTAGAGAAGCACCAATAGGAAAAATATTTATATTTTAGAAAATATCCAAGCGACAATCAGGACTATGAGTAGGGCAATAATTTCATCGTTGGAGCTAAATCCCTTTTCACAGAGCCATTTCCTTAGGTTTGGAAATAGAAAATAGTCACTGGGGGATAAATCAGTATATCCGGGGGCTAAATCCGCTTATCCGCATTGCGAATGAGCAACGCCAAACACTTCTTTGAAGTTGTCACACGATTGCGTTTATGGTTAATTGTGAGCACTCAATTTTCCGTACAGCCTTTTGTAAACCAACTGATCAACGTTTATTGTTAACTCTTAACGTTATTAATCTCAAATTTGTATGGGAATGACATAAGCCAACGTTGATAGCTTGCCGCACAAACACAGCTATAGTATAAAAATGTTTAAATAAAATTTTTTGGGGATAAATATAAGCGGTTGTGAGTTGTTAATCCAAAGTTTTGGATATTTTGGCTTTTTGCATAAAAAAACTAAAGAAAACATTTTTCAAAAAACGTGGTACGCAGTTTTTATTTATTTATTATTTCACATTACAAAAAAAAATATTTTTATCCAAATCGATCTTGAGCATTTAAGGGTTAAACGACATATTTTGAGAACTACGGTATGTGTCATTTAGGGACATTTTCTGTGACTGTCCTGTAACTGTAGATGGAAAATATTTCAGATAATTCGCAAGGACAGTGATTAATCCCAGCGAAGCTTTTGAAAGCATAAACCTGCATCTCATAGTCTTATACCCTTCATGTTGCACCAAGAAGGGTATAAGCAAGAAGCATATAATACTAGAAAATAAAATCGCTATCAGATCGAACTTCGCACATCGGACCGGAAATGACAGAACATTATTGCATTGTCAGACAACGTCATAATGTTCTCTGACAACTTTGACAACGCCATAATATTCTGTCCGGTCCGATAGCGATTGCATTTCCTAGTTATATATGCTTCTTCCCAGCAAAAAAATTTTTAGTATTTTGGAAGCAGTAAAAATACGAAGCGCTTAAAAGAGCGCTACGAATTCTGCTGTACAGAGTTGCGCCATTTTATGCGTATACAATACACAAAAAATTTTGCAATTTGATGGTATACCCTGCAAAACTGCCTTAAACGAAGCAAATCATAAGCAAGTTATTTAAAAAATTATAGTGCTACGCTATTCTCTGACGACGAATCAGTTTGTAAGGGAGTAAAATAAAATGTAACTTATTCAACGATTAATGCGCAGGAAATCTGAATCATCTCAATCGTGTCTTACTCTTCTTTAGTAGGATTGCCTTACTAGAGTTTAATGTAGAGACGCCACATAAACATGAGTCAGTCTGCATTTTAAAGTCGCTTAATGAATGCATTTATTTTCATAAGAAATCGCGTTTAATTGCGCTCAATGAAAATCATGAATTTACTGATTTTTTTCAGCAGCAAATAAATCACTTTTTCTCATAAAAAAGTGCGTGCATTTATTCGCGGTTAAATGCACTTACCAAAAACATGAATTTACTGCAGTTTTTCAGCAGCGAATAATGCGCTTTTTTCACAAAAAAACGTGCTTGCAAGCGGGCCCTTTGTATGGAAAAATTATGCCTTCCGTAAGCAGCTTTGTAAGGGATTAATTTTATTTATTTCCTTACAAAGCTGCATCCAGCGAAGCAGGTCTTTTGCTGGGTTGGTATAAGACTAGGGGATGCCATCGCTATGGCATTGCACATCGGATCGGAAATCGGACAAAAATCGGTCGAAAAATGCGGACAAAGTGAAAGTAATTTGTCAGAAACTAAAAATTACAATAAAAATTTTAAAAAATGTTAGAATTAAGAAAAAAGATAATAAAAAAATATGAAAATACCGAAAATAAAAAATAAGCAAAAATAAGCTCTGTTCTACGTACGTTCCGCGGGTACTCAATTTTACCACAAAGCGTTTCTATCGTTAAAATTGTGTGTAAATTGTTGTTGCTTCGGATAAATTAGGTTCCCGCGGATACCCGCGGTAACAACGTTAAAGAGACCTATTAATGTTCAAATTTCATTCTCAAAAATTTTAAATTTCACATATTTCATAAATTATTTATTGCAATTTTTTAATTTCTGATATTATCAATATTTTTCTTATTTTTTTCTCATAATTTCGCAATTTTTTCGCCTCTAGTCACATTTTTAATTTTTTTCTGCGAAAATTCCATTATATTCGTGTGTGCCACCATATCATCATACCGTCATAGATGCAGTTGTTTTGTCTGATGTTCGGTTCGATGAGTGATCCGATTGCGATTGGTACTCTTATACCTTCCTTGGTTGCACAAGAGATCCTGAGAGTCGCGCTTGCAGTTTTTAATACGTATGTTCTCTAATCATTTCTATAGCAGAGAAAGGAAAAGAATGAAAGATAAAGGACAACATAACGCTACACTGTAACTGGTGGGAAGTAGCAAACTTATAGAAGCTTTTTGTTCGTAGCCCTGTTATGTTATTTTTTCTGTTGGATTTAGTAGGAAAGAAGTTGGTGCCGCCAAGGCCTAATAAATCTATTTTTTTTTGTACAAATTTTGGACTGGAAAATTAGGTCCCAAAAATTTTATTAAACCTAGAATTCTAATATTATATTTATACACATGTCTAATTTAAGTCGAATCGACTAAAATTAAATTTCTAGATTAAATTTCAAGAAAATTCGAAAATGTTGTGTACTGTTACGTCGTTATTGATCATTTAAAATTTCCTATCTACTCTATCCTAAGAGTTTTTTTTGTTGTAAAGAATTGCAGAAGCGCCAATACAACAACACATTATCGTCACTTGCAATCACATGCCCAGTAATAAAAAACAAAAAACAACAGACATACAGCCACTCTAGCACCAGCAACTGTAGAGCGTATAAAAATCAAAGCTCTATTTATTATGCCATATCAACAATAACAACAATAATACTAACTAAATATAGTGCCACCACCAGGATCTATCTATCCATTCATCCATCCAGCTATTCATCGATCCTCTATTGTTAGCATCATAGAGGGGACATCACTCTGTATAGAACGAACGACAACATCATTTCGTAAAGTTATTAATTTCAAAATGGGATTGATTGAATGACAAAATCTCTGGACACTAAATCGGTAAATGGTAAATGACAGGGGACTATATTTGACTATCCCCATAGATATTGTTTTGGTTGGTTAGTTTATGGTATTGTCAACAATTGTATTAGAGAGATCAATGAATTAAGTCACTTGAGCGAGCTGTACAAAACAAACTGAAAGCAATTCAATTTGATAGAAAGTTTATTATAAATTTTTTTTCAAAAAAGCAACAACTACAAGAAAAGCAGAAAAAAAACTTCGTATGAGGTGGTTTTGTATTTTTATTTAAAACTACTGACAATTGAGTGATTTGTCATGGGCGTCTCAGATTAATAGTATGTATTATATCCTACAATATAGTTTCAAATAAATAACTAGACTTACTTAAAATTGGACGTTAACAATACATTTCATGTCTAAAGAAAAGAGGAGAATGAGTATTAGTTTAGTTTAAAAAAACAAAGGAGCAACCACAATGATGACTACACAACTACGACGACGAGGACGACGTCACAAGCAATTATAACAAAATATATGAGCATATTATGTAGTTACTCTAGACATGATAAATATATACCAAATCTGGTAAGACATTCTTAAGAAAAATAAATAAAATGAATCACATACATTTTCCCAAGTGCTTCAAGTCGTTTGATAAGCTGTTCATATGTGATATGTTTTTCGTAACTTTCAAAAGAAATAAACCAGAAAAAACTAGAATTAGTTAGAAATTACCTTGCAGAAAATACTGCTGAAATTAGTAGACTTTTTTGCAAAATACTAGTTAAATATGAATTGAAAAATAAAACGGTTAAATTTGAGCTAATTGAAATGATAAATTATACTTTAAAATGTGCAGAAAATTTTGCCAAATATTAGTAGACTAAAAGAAAAACACACTGTGATATCTACAAAAAAATTTTTTTCCTATAAAAAGTGAAATAACATTGACCGCCCAGCCGGAAACAAGATTTTTCAATTTCTCTTTAAAGCGGGCCATACATTTACAATATTATGGTACAACTTTCCAAGTGGTGCAAGCATATTGACCGTGTATGTATTAAATTGAAGGTTGAGCAATATTATGTAGTGAATCAAATCACTTTTGATTTTTATTGGACAACTTGAAATATTGCATAATCTATTGGCAACACTGTGCAATTTTAATTTTGCAGTGTTTATATTTGTCTGCGTTTTGAGGTTATGTTGAATTCATATATTGCATAAAATATTGTGGCGATCTTTTGTTACATATATGTTGCAATTTATTGTATGGTGTGTGGCAAAATGAGAAAAATACTGTGCCATTATTTTGGACATAATATTGCAAATGTATGGGGGTCTTAAGGGACAACTTAATGGCTGTTTTTATATTTTCGTTCACCGGAAGCAAAATTAAATTTAATTTTGTTCGCCTATCACTTTATTAAAAAAAACAAATTTTTTACTGGTTTTCCTTTAAATTTAGTTTATTTTATTCAATTTTAATTTTTTTATTTTTCTTGCTGATGTCTTCTTCTGCTTCAAACTTGTCATTCAACATCAATTGATACCAAACTTATTGTGTTTAACAACGTATTTAGAAATTAGACATGATAATTTAGCGTGTTTAAGGTTAGAAAAATGTACTGTAGAACATCTCACTTAAACATGTTTAACACTTAAACACGTAAAATCGGGTTAAACACGTATGCGTGAATCCTGCAAAGAATTCTGTATATTTAACAGTTTTATTTTTGCTGTTCCTATCTTACTAAAATTTTGCAAAAATAATCTGCTAATTTCAGCAGATTTTTCTGCAAGGTTATTTTGAACTAATTTTTAGTATATACCAAATCTGGTAAGACATTCTTAAGAAAAATAAATAAAATGAATCACATACATTTTCCCAAGTGCTTCAAGTCGTTTGATAAGCTGTTCATATGTGATATGTTTTTCGTAACTTTCAAAAGAAATAAACCAGAAAAAACTAGAATTAGTTAGAAATTACCTTGCAGAAAATACTGCTGAAATTAGTAGACTTTTTTGCAAAATACTAGTTAAATATGAATTGAAAAATAAAACGGTTAAATTTGAGCTAATTGAAATGATAAATTATACTTTAAAATGTGCAGAAAATTTTGCCAAATATTAGTAGACTAAAAGAAAAACACACTGTGATATCTACAAAAAAATTTTTTTCCTATAAAAAGTGAAATAACATTGACCGCCCAGCCGGAAACAAGATTTTTCAATTTCTCTTTAAAGCGGGCCATACATTTACAATATTATGGTACAACTTTCCAAGTGGTGCAAGCATATTGACCGTGTATGTATTAAATTGAAGGTTGAGCAATATTATGTAGTGAATCAAATCACTTTTGATTTTTATTGGACAACTTGAAATATTGCATAATCTATTGGCAACACTGTGCAATTTTAATTTTGCAGTGTTTATATTTGTCTGCGTTTTGAGGTTATGTTGAATTCATATATTGCATAAAATATTGTGGCGATCTTTTGTTACATATATGTTGCAATTTATTGTATGGTGTGTGGCAAAATGAGAAAAATACTGTGCCATTATTTTGGACATAATATTGCAAATGTATGGGGGTCTTAAGGGACAACTTAATGGCTGTTTTTATATTTTCGTTCACCGGAAGCAAAATTAAATTTAATTTTGTTCGCCTATCACTTTATTAAAAAAAACAAATTTTTTACTGGTTTTCCTTTAAATTTAGTTTATTTTATTCAATTTTAATTTTTTTATTTTTCTTGCTGATGTCTTCTTCTGCTTCAAACTTGTCATTCAACATCAATTGATACCAAACTTATTGTGTTTAACAACGTATTTAGAAATTAGACATGATAATTTAGCGTGTTTAAGGTTAGAAAAATGTACTGTAGAACATCTCACTTAAACATGTTTAACACTTAAACACGTAAAATCGGGTTAAACACGTATGCGTGAATCCTGCAAAGAATTCTGTATATTTAACAGTTTTATTTTTGCTGTTCCTATCTTACTAAAATTTTGCAAAAATAATCTGCTAATTTCAGCAGATTTTTCTGCAAGGTTATTTTGAACTAATTTTTAGTAGTTTTGACTAAAATTTTTACCGACTTTTTTTATTAGTGTATCAAAAATCGTATGTTTATAAGTACCTAATTTCGTAAAACACTTGGGTGAAGTGAAGGGAACTTTCAATGTAAATTGTTTTTGTAACAAAAACAATTTCTACAGAAATAACGCAACACTTCACCGAAGTGTTTTAGAAAATGACCCCCTAAGTTTTTTAGTTTACAAAAAACTTTCATTTGTCAAATTTATTTAACAAAGATTCTTTTCAGAATCGTTTATATATCGTTAGTCTTTGCATATTTTGTGACAGACATTTTTAGCTTTTTTATGTGTGCTTTTACAATATAGGCGTATTTAGTAAACATTTGCATTCATTTTTTAAATTATAACAAAAATCCCTCCTTTTCTGAAATTATTGCAAAATAATTCTTATGAGTTTGTTGATTTTTCAAATTACATTTTACTACGAATGTGTTTCTAGATTGAGTTCAAAGTGCTCATTGTTTTTGGCCCGTTTTTGACGGAATTACTACCACCACTATCCACTACTACCAGAACATGTCTCTGTTATAAGTTATAAAAACTTGATGATCTACGTACAACTCCGAATTCCATTGTACTTAATAGATTAGGAAAAAAGTTATTTCGTTTTAAATGCTTTACAATGTGTAAAGAATTTGCCTTGATAAACCTGTCAGAGAGCTTTAAACTAAAAGGAATGCGGAAATTTCCTAAAAAATACACAGAGAGGATTCTCTTGGACGAGTTTTAATGAAAATTTCCAGTAAATTAATAAAGTTTTTTCACAAATGGAATGAAAAATTTCTAAACTTTAAAATGTCATAACTTTTATGAAACAAAATTTTAATGAAACTTATTGATTGAGCATGTGAAACTTTTAATAAAAAAATGAAGTTTTTCATAATGAAAAAATGCATTAATTTAATGAAAAGTTGACGTAAACTTTTAAAACTCCGATACACGTATATTTTTTTCGGTCCCCTCTGCCAGAATCAGTTGTCAGAACCTTGTTATTTTTATGTATTGTACAGTGTTACATGAGCAAAATTGCTCGATTATTTGAATATACGACTTTTCAGTGGCCGTCCACCACACAAGCGAGTAAGTATCGGACGTACTCTAGCCATTTACATCCACAGCACCATCCTTGGGCTCATTTTTATAAAGCTTGAGAGCTCCAATATATTCAACAGGTGTCCTGTGAGCTTGCTCATACTAAAAGGCTCATTTGTTTTTAGTTTATGATCATATTGTAATCAGCTCATATTATGTAGGCTCCGAGCTTTTTGAATAAAATTACCTGAATTTTGATATTCTGATATCTTTAACTCCATAAAGAAAAATAATTGAGTCGCAATGCGAAAAATAAGAATATAGTATATATTGCTTTTTAAAATTACTGTTAGATTATAAATTTTGTCATTTGTAGTGTTAATATTTATTATCAGAGAAATTTGTTTTGAATATTATACAGTTACGGTGGGTCTCATACTGCAGGTTTAAACTTGAGTTAATAGTTAAGCCAAAAATTTGTTGTTGTTTTGTGTACATTTTTTTGAAATTTTCTTTTGTTTATAGTTAAGTTAAAGTTAAACCTACAGTGTGAGACCCACCGTTAGGAGTCAATAAAGGGTTTTGAAATCAAAACTTTATAAAATTCAGAAATTGGAGTTAATCGAATAATAATTGTAAGTATCTATTAAAGGGTTGTCAGTTAGATTAAAAAAAATAACAACAAAGTGGATGGGAAACTACTTTTTAATTTACCTAATATATTATGTTGAAATATGTAGACCTAAAACGGAATTATACAAAAAAAATCATCTTCTTTATTATGAAATTGTTGTTGCAATTTTAGCTGTTGTTGATGTTCCCACTAACTGAAGCGTAATTTAAACTAAATCGGTGCGATGCTTACAATGCGTGCGACTTACATACAAAAGGATAATGGCCTATCATACAAACATACAAACGCAAGTACGTTTTACAAATATACACTGTACTGAATTTGCAACATTTATAGTATATAATTCACTTTTGTATGTTTCTACCACCACCATCACCAATCTAAGAAAAAAACTAAAAACTTAAACAGTACTTATACTCATATTTTACCTTTACCACCAGAGTTTGCGCGCACTTGCTCCAAACTAACGTTGCATTCAAAAAAATGTTGTTGTTGGTTCCCTTTATACTGAAGATTCATAATAATCAATTATTTCTATGTAATTTATGGTAATGTTTATCCATGATGGATTGACTGCTCTAATGTCGTTCTAAATCTTTTTTTTTTTGGCTGCTTTGCGAAACTACTACAGCTGCTAAGGCTGAGAAGGAGAATGATGCTGCTGCGTATGCTGCTAGATAGTTGAATATGATGATGATTTTGTGTTGTTGGCGGAGTACGTTACTCATGTTGCTACGGTTTATTTTGTGTTGTTGTTGTTCAAACTCTTAGGTGGTTAGAATGATTTTGAAACTGGCGCATTATATTTTTTATATATATTTTTTGCAGGTTTTTTTGTGTGTGCCTTGTCAGTAAATTTTTTCTTCCAGCCAGCTTAGGTTACAAGTGCATCATCAAAAATAAGTTTGTGAATCTGATCATCGTCATCATCCGAGTGACTTTATGTTCATATATGTAGTACTCACTTAAAAGTCAGTCATAGCCAGAAACTCCAGTCAGAAATGCTAGAAACGCCATGGCAAAGTAGAGTCATACAAATATTGTATTTATTGTAGCATGCGTCGAGTGTGTGCTATTCGAGTGGTCCGTCCATCTGTTCGTCCGTCCGTCTTTCTACTATATGTATGATGAGAAGTAAAATTTTTTTTTATTGGTTGGTGCTCGTATCATAGTTTTTGCTACAAATAAAATTAATGTACAATGTTTACATGCTCTGTGTAACCATTGAATCATTTAGATGAATGTTGTTTGTTGCTGTTGTTGTAGTTTTTGCAATGTTGTTGGTTGCTCAACCTTTAATGTATGAAAAACTACCGTGAAAAGTACAGGTGCTTTGCTATTTTTGTTTTTGTTGTAATTTCTGTTATATTTCTGGGCTTTTTAATTGAAAATTCGTCTACGAGAATCAAATCAAGGTATTTAAATACGAGGGTGATTTAAAAGGGAAAGGAAACGTATTTCAGAATATTCATTTTCTTATATGTATGTGTTCTAGATTCTGAGACATACTTATTAAAATTTTCTTAATGAATAGTAAATTTACAATTTTATTGTAATTATGCAGACTACACAAAATAGTCTTTAAACAATAGCTGAATGGAATGCATTTCATAATTTGAAGGGAGAAGCAATATGAAAGCTATCCACGTTGATTTATTGAGTTAAGACAAAATTTGCTTTTAAAACACTAACTGTGTTTAGTAATCTTCATTATTACATATGCCCAATCACCAATCAGTTGATATTGAAAATCGTGTGTTTTGGTCTCTGTTTACCCTTGCTTTTCCACTTATAAGTAGAAACTTAAGTGCATGTAGAAAAGCGCAACTCCTAATTCTTAAAAACTTTTTTTACATAAAATTTTTTTTTAAATTTTATGTATTTTTCTATAATAATCTTATACTTTGCAACAAACTTTTGATCAGTTTCTAGAACAACAACTCCAAAGGGTTTTGCAAAGTTAGATCGAATTTTTATTTTATCGCCTTATTAAAAATCTGTCTGTTTTAATCGCGATCAGGTCTCGAACACATAATTTATCTTAATTAATAATTTTATATGATTCTGCTCTGAAGGAGTATCTATATTAAGTACAATTATAGAAACAAATCTGTAAAAATAGCAGAAAAAGTTAATAAAAATTAGGTAAAAATGTTGCTGCAGAAAAGCTTATGCAGATTTTTTTGCTAAATACTAGTAAAATAAGAACAGCAAAATTAAAACTGTCAAATTTACAGAATTTTAGTTAGTAGTTTTAACTAAATTTTTTACGGACTTTTTTCTATTAGTGTACTGATGTTGTCGTCGCCGATGTTCGAACCCACAACATTCTGGGTAACAGTCCAAAGCACTAACCATTACACCGATTTCAGTTAAAATACATACAACTATACAATCCCATTTTAACGTGGGCAAAGAAAGAACGCGATATTATCCATTTAAATATTTGTTGAATTTTTACCGTGGCCTTATTTTGCACCTTTTTTTTGCATAAAATATTTGCGATAAATTCAAAGATTTCAGATAAAAAAGATGATTCATTTTAAAAATATAATTTATCAAACTATCCTCGTTTATTATTTAATACATGATATTGCAAAATACAACAAATAATTTTAAGTATCTCTTTGCTATGGATGATCCATCCATATTAAATAAAAATCTGTATGAAAACATACATTTTTGCTGAGAAAAACATTGATCACCAAGCAGCACTTTTTCATTCGTTCGGTATTTTGTAAAAGACCATGCGAAACAAAATAGAGCGGCGTCAAATTTCTTTTGTACGAGCATAGTAACCACTTACATAAGCGTAAACTTTGTCTTCTTCTTCTGCTTCAACTACTACAAAACTCCCTGTGAAAGGTTTTTGCTAAACCAGCAATAGATACAACAGGCAATGAGCAACATTAACCATTACAAAGTTTGCAATCCATACAAAACGATTATACACACTTCTCCGCATAGTACACTTAAAGAAATGATTCATACATTTCGACCAATGAAATATTTAATTATATTTATGAAACATTTTGTTATAAGTATTTATTTGGTTTCCACATTGTTTGCTTTCCTTGAGAAAATTAATTGCAGTTTTTTTCTAAAGGTACCTAAAAATGATGAAAAAATCGAAGAAAAAAAAAACAGCTGAAATGATCAATCTTAAAGCATTGAGTTTGTTGTTTCATGTGCAATATTACAACAGTATTTATGTATAAACAACAACTATAACAGCAACAATTTTCGAACAGCAATAGCAACAATATCAACAGCAAACATTCTAAATAACACCAAGATAACATACACACTATGTGAGCAGTGGTAGAGCGGGGGAAATATGTAGGCAACCGTGATAAAATAACCATAAGCTTTTATCGAAAAGTTAACTTGAAATTATTCTTAAAAAGAGGGAGGTTAAGGTGGGAGCTGTTTGTAATACACACACACACATGTATGTAAGAGGGTTAATTGCTAAGTTGCTTAAATGAAAAGTATATCCAGATTTTGTTTTTAATATGTAGATACACTCATAGAAATAAATCTGTAAAAATAGCAGAAAAAGTTACTAAAAATTAATTAAAAATGATGCTGCAGAAAAAACTGCTAAAATTAGCAGATTTTTTTTGCTAAATATTAGTAATATAGGAACAGCAAAAATAAAATTTTTAAATATACAGAATTTTTGTTATATTTGAGCTAAAATTTTGTTAATGGAAAATAGCAAATTAACCTGCTAAAATCAGCAAAAAACTTTGCTATATAATTAGTAGCCTAAAAAATCACAAAAAAATTAAAAATTTTCGAAGTTTTTTTACGATTTTTTTTAAATGCAAATAAAAATCGAGACTTGAAAACAGCAGTTTACAATTCTTTAGCAAATATTTCCGCTGATTTTAGCAGAATAGACTGCTATTTGCATTCAACTAAATTTAGCTTCAAAAATTGTAGATATAACATTTTATTTTTTCTATTTTTAGTCTACTAATATTTAGCAAAATTTTCTACAGATTTTGCGGTACAGTTTGCTATTTTCAATTGACTAAGAGTTAACTGAAATGTAACTAAAATTCTGTAAATTTAACAGTTTTAATTTTGCTATTCTTATTTTACTAGTATTTAGGAAAAAAATCTGCTAATTTCAGCAGTTTTTTCTGCAGCATCATTTGTAGCTAATTTTTAGTAACTTTTTATGCTATTTTTACAGATTTATTTCTATGAGTGTAGGAAGCGACTAGGAATTTTCGACTAACTTTTATGCTGAATCGAAAATGTTCTATTACGTCACCGCTAAAAATATTAAAATGTACTCGAACGGAAAAATTGCAAAACAAAAACAAAAATTACAAAAATCGAGAAAACTTTTTAGCTAATTATTAAAGTCAATTATTAAATAATGTTTCGCATAAAAATATGTTCAATTTTATTATTCGTTAAACAAAAAAATATGTTACTAGTTTTTGCGGGAAGAAATTTGTCTAGTAAAAACTAGTAATACAAGGTGGCGCTAAAGTTGTCACCCGATGTTCTTTGACTGTAATTTTTTTTATCTTGCTTGTTTGAAAAACTTTGGTTTTGTTTATTTGATGTCTAAATATTTTTTCATTAAGTATAAAAAAATAATATCGCCCAAGTGGCCGCTTCCGGAATTGATACGGGCCCAATTTATGGCAATTTCCAGCACTTTTGCCAGAACTTCCGCCGATAGGTTCCCGCATTCTTAACAAATATTCTTTTTGAGGACTTCAAGAGTCCGAGACTTGTTGATATAGACTCGTGACTACAAGAAACCCCTCAAAAAGAAGTCCAGAACGGTTAAATCGGGCGATCTTGCCGGTCAGTGCAAATCACCAAAACGAGAGATTAGGCGACCCGGAAATGCCGCCCCCAGAATTTCGATTGTAGGTCATGCAGTATCGGTATCGCTCTCCGTTGAAAATGATAGCGATGTCATCATCGTTTCCGAAGAAGTACGCACCAAACATTAACTTTCTTGGTGGACCTCGTGTAGACTGGTATCTTCCCAAATCCGACAATTTTGCCATCCAATAATGGCGTCGTCGCTGAAGATGTTTTTTCGTTGTCACAAGAATATAACGATTTTAA
This sequence comes from Leucophora obtusa, assembly GCA_949987735.1. Lineage (NCBI taxonomy): Eukaryota > Metazoa > Arthropoda > Insecta > Diptera > Anthomyiidae > Leucophora > Leucophora obtusa. The sequence goes on from OX465295.1 coordinate 360,940,567, forward strand.
TAATAAAGTTTTATCATTTGCAAGTGTTGCCCTATTCCCTATTGGAAAATCCTTCAGATAAAAATATCGCCCAAAAATAAATCTTTTCGCCAGTAAAAATTTAATTAAAATTTCCACGCAATAAAAAATTGGAAAAAATTTTTGCTCAAACGAATTTTTTTTACACCAACGATTTTTTTTATAATTTTTTTTCTTGATTAAAAATAACCTTTTATTTCTTTCTTTCTTTATTAAAACACCTTTAAAAAAAATTTTTTTTTAAAAATTATAATTAAATTTTTTTTATAAAAAAAATTTTGACAAAAACCTTTTTATGTTTGGAGGGGCCTTAAAACTACTCTTCATGCTCAGCCACTAAAGCCATCAGAATAAATTATAATATGGACGCCATATTGGATTCTCCATTTTGGAATTTCTTAATCTATACAGGAAAATTTTTGCAATCGGTTACATACAACAACACCAATTCTGCAACTGGTTGTACTAGAAACGATTCTATGGAACTAGTTTAGAAATCCTTTCCACGGATCTTATAAGTATGTAAATTTTAACTAACGGAGAATCAATTCTAGGATTGGTTCCAGAACTGATTCTAGGGCATCCGGTTTAATTTTGGAGCTATAGAAGCGGTTGCTTTTGGGACACTTTCAAACAAAATTTAAAAATAGAAGAGGTGTTAGAATTAAGAATAGAAGAGGTTAAAAGCTGAATTAGCTATTCTACAACCGTTTCTTTGAAATAGAAAAGTTTCCTGGGAGTTTTTATATTCGAATTAATCGAGAATAAAATCAAATTTAAATGAACCAAACTAATTTTTAAAAACCCTGTCTGCTTTTTTGGATTTGCAATTTTGAATTTTCTAAATTTGTCTTAGTTTTTTGGTAATTAAAAATCGAATTTAGCTATCAAAGAAGCTATTTTTTCAACAATCATGTCCTCCATTTTTAGTGATTAATACTAAGTATTCTAGCACGATCCTGCACATAGTGCATTGCCAGCCCAAACATGCATATTAATTACAATATTAATTGCAGTTGGTCTATATGACGCGTTTCAAAAAAGAAAACTTTACTAAAAAAAATAAAAATGCCCTGTTGCTAGTCCGTCTCCAATATACACAAATTGACTGCACTTGAACGTAAAAACCATATGCCAGTGCGGCAACATTTGCGAAAAAGGTGACAAGGAGGAGATAAGAAGATAACAAAAAATATAAAGTAGAATGTTTGTATGTGCCTGTTTGATCACTTCTGAGAGTAAAAACAATAACAGAAAGCTGAATAGGAAAGAAAAACTATGAATTAGCCACACTATAAGCAATACCTTACGTGGGTTAAATGCCTAAGCTGTCGAACTCTAGTATAGTTACGTTTGTAATGTAGGAGTGCATGGGTTCGATTCCTACAGCCGACAGGTTGTTGAAACAAATTATCATATAGAGACAATCTGACAATAAAATATAAACAATAACACAAATTAATGGAAAATCACTGATGAAGCCTGTCAATAAAAAAAAGGCAGAAACTAGATCTAGTCTGATTTGCAAATTAATGTGTTTAAAACTTTTAAAAAAATATTTATTCTTCTTCTTAACCTCAAACCTACTAAATGGTACATTTTAGTTACTTTTGAATTCAACCTTTTGTGTTGTACGTATGTATTATGCGTGTATTTAATCGCCAACAGAACCATTAAATGTTGGTCGTCATACTGTCCATAGCTGCATCTAAACAATGCAATATTTTGGTTTTGTTTTCTTAGCAATTGGTCTTTAAAAATCCTTTCTCTACTTTGGTAAAACTTTACTTTGTAATTAGAAACACATCCTAAAGCTAAAAATGTGCTAAAGATATTTTTTTTATTTATTTGTATAGAAAATTGTGAATTGATTTTCTCTTCGAAGGAGGGAGTCTTATAGTACCCGCACTCACATACATACATACATACATACACACAAAAATAGTTACTTGAATTGATTCGTATCGTTGGGTCTGTCTCTAACTAAAATCAAGATGTTGATCTAATTTGATTTTAACTTAATTTTTCTGGAGTTCATAAATGTTTTATTAGTTCAATGTTTTCTTGCGTGACAACAATAACAAATTACCATCAAAAATTGATTTGTGATGAAGTGTAGATTATATCTGTGATCTTCTAACTTGTTTTTCGTTACGTCTTTGGCTCTTTGCATTCTACTTTGGAAGCTTATCGTAAATGGATGCCGGCTGGCTGCCATTTGATGCTGTGATTCTTTTGTTGTTCTTTTGAGTGAAACGCCCAGAAGCTTGTTTTTCTCTACCACGTTCGACCTTTAGCATATGGGGTCGCTGTATATTGTTTTTTATTGGTGTTGCTGTTGTTTTGCTTCCAAAGAATCCTGGCCTTGTTGTTTCGTATTGTATGTTTTTGTTATTTTTTTGGCTACTTAAATGTTAAATTTTATTAGAAAATACACGTATGTGTACAATATTCTTATGACATATGTAAGTGCTACATGTAGGGACGTGTAAAAAAAGATTCTTCGTAGCGGAATGATACCTAATTTAAAAAAACCAAATATTTAACATTTAGCATATTTGCCAAAATATATTGATTTTGGGTTTAACTCTTTCACTACCCTTGTACACTACAGTGTACACGTCTTTAAAAGACAATATAAAATTTAAGAGTGCAAAAAAAAACTTTATACTTTTTACAAATCAATTTATTAGGATCTTGGACTTCAAATAAAAATCATTATATGTATAAGCAGTTCAACATGGCAATATGGTCGCGATATTTGTTAACGAAGTCTAATTTTTCGAATATATCATAATCTCCGTGAAAAGGGGGTTATGGTATTTCTCCTAAACTAATGAAATTTGCCATATAGCTTCGTTTTATGACGAGAAGAAAACTAACTTGAATGTTTAAGGGGTAGAACACGGTGCTCAAAAGTTTGAAAAAATCGATTTTCGAACGTCATTTTTGGTAGGTAGGAGGGGGAGGGGGTAAAAAAATTTGTTACATATTTTTTTCTAATTTGAGGACTCTTAACAATAATCTGAAGTCAAAATAACGATACATCCGCAAACAAAACGTCGGTAGTGAAAGGGTTAATACCCCATTAACATGCACGAGGTTTTAGTTATCTTGAAGATTTTTGCAATATCTCGTGTATTATCTTACATTATTCACTTACGGGGGTTTTTTATCCTTTTCTAAAAAGGGGTCAAAAAAGTCCCTTTAATTGAAGAGGAAGAGGGTTAAAATGTTCCACAAAAATATTTGTCATGAAATTCTACTATAAGTCTCTGAAGACATCAACGTTGAAAATTTAACTTCAATGCCAGAAATAACTCAAAACTCAAAATGTGCTTAAGGGTTAATCTCGTACTTTTTCAGAATCGGCGCTCAAATATCCAACAAACCGGGATTTTAGGGGGAAACCATGCGAATCTTCCATTTTAAGTATAGGAAGTGTTTAGCGAACTTATGTAAAACACTACGAGCAACACTTTTGTGGAACATTTAAAGAAATTTGGTAAACTTCCGAAACTAATAATTTTTGTTAAAAATCCATTAGCGCGACCTCAAGTTGTGTGTGCAACTTAGCATGTTGTGACACGTAAAAATCGGACGATATCCTTCCTATGTGACAACAGTATATAAAAGTGACAGGGGCCTTTTCTAGGGCAATTCGTGTACATTTATCATAAGTTATTTTTTTCGTGTATACAATTTTGATAGACCAGTGAGTTCCGCCTAGAAGAAAGAGGCACATATTCTAGTTATTTACTTACAACGAATAATTTGTTCTTCCGGTACCATTTTTCCAAATCTTGTAAAGTATATCATCCCCAATATACATACTATTGATGTTCATGAGTGGGACACATCTCATTCAAGTGCTAGAGTCTCCCTATTTAAATAGTTCCCAACATAGTTAAAAGAAAACGTGTGCAATCGAAAAAAATACTCGTGTTTAGAAAATTCAAATCACATTTTGATGCTGACTGCTACTGCTAAACACAATTTTCCATAAGATTCTTCATACGAATGAATTTTCAAACAACAACAGCCAACAAAACACAAAATCTTGCACTCATTGTCAGTCAGAGGCTAGAGTCTTTCTTCAACTAAAACATATTCCATACTACCATATGCCATAGAAGCCATAGAAGACAACCAGACAGAAGTACATAGAGCAGCGGGAAAGGAAGGACAGACAGACTGATATGCATTCAAATAAAACTCACCCTCACACCCAATATTAAAATCATTCAGAACAAAAGATATGTCGTGACCCCAACGTGAATGCGTTTTTATGCGATTTAAATGTTGCCAAATAGTCGCGAACTCTTTATTATTATTGTTGTAGCTGAATTTTGTTGTATTTTCTTTAAACTTTTTTGTTGTTGTCATTGTGAAACGGTGGCTGGCTGGAATGGTTAAGCTCTATGGCCAAAAAAAATGCTCAGAAAACCAAAAGAAACAAAAAAAGTTTACCAAGGATTTTAAACAACAGGCGCAGACCAGATTTAACATAGTTTATGTAGAATGTTTTGTTGTAACTAAAAATAAAAAAGGGAACAAAAAACAGAGCAGCATTCAAAACAAAACAACAAAAATTGCAATGTAAAAAAATATACAATACTGTAGAGGATTTTTGGTGGGTTCCTATATTAAAAAAAAGAAGGAAAACTTGGAAACTGACGTATGTTTGTTTGTCTACTCGTACATTTGTTGGTATGATTGTTGGTAAGCATTTAAAAATGTACAAATATACACCATATATTTGGTTAACTTACTTCCATAATGCACATCTCGACCTTTTTTATATTTTTGTAAAACATTTGCTAAGAAATTGCCCTGGCAAAGTTAAAACGCCACAATAATAACAAAAAAAAAGCAATATTAAACACAACAAAGTATTAACCCTAGAATGTAATTATAAATAAATTTGATTACTTTCGATTCCAAAATTCTTATTCCAAATGACTTTTGGCTTCGAATTATAATATATCGAAATTTGTATTACTTGTATTGAAAGATAGGCACGCCTCGTCGATATCAACTTTAACTGAAAGGTGCGATCACCATAAATTTTTTTCCTGATTTTGAATTTGGGATGTCTCAGAACAATATTTCAATAACATTCAAAATCTTCAATATAGCGGTTTTTGCAAATACAGCTTTTGAATTTCTCAAAAATTTTAATTTTCGAAATTATTCAAAAACTATCAGAGTTATAAAAAAAAAGCTTAAGCCCCTGTTTATGTATTACGAAAATGGTCGAAACGAAAGCAAAGTAACGAAAATTTGTTTTCCCATATATTTTTGACGAAAGTAATTATCAATTGCTATCGTTTTGAGTATTTTCGTAATAGATAAACAGGCCCTAAGATTAAAATCATTCCTCAAGTGTATTCTAAAATATTCATTGCAATTTCAAACCGCCAAAAAATTAAAAAATTTTTTCAAAATATATGTTAAGAAAAAAATTTTAAATATATTAGTGAGATGATTCGAATATTCGAAAAATCTTTTATATCTGCAATATTTTGTTATTTAAAATAATTTAAAAAATAGAATAAAATCAGTAAGGTACATATTTTACAGCGGTTTTAAGATGAACTGGCTAGTATCCCAGCAAAAACAGACATTACCAAGTAATTAAGCGAGTAAGTAGCATACAAAGGGATTCACTAATTACTAGGCTATTTACTCGCTTAACTACTTTTGTTCGCAATGTCTCAAAATTAATGGTTGTCCAAAAGTTTGGAAATACGTGGTTACGCAAAAGTTAGGAACTAAGTGGTAAATCTACATTACACTGAAAATATTATTACAGTAACTGACTGTAGTTTATTTAAAAAGTTATCGGTACATTTATTTTTAAATGATTATTCAGTTAAAGTACAAAGAAATATACTTTTTTAACTGTTTTTGTCGTTTATTTAAAAAATAAACTACCTAAAAATACGAATTTTCTGTTACAGTTAATATTTTCATTTAAAATGTTTTGTTAAAAAAATAATTCCTTTTCGATTTCTAGGTCAGTTAAAAAAAATAATAAATAAACTAAATATCATTTATTCTTACGGATTTTGTAGTTAATTTTTTGAAATTTAAAAAAACGAAATAAATGAAAAATCATTATTTTTTTAAGGATTTTGTAGTTTATTTATTAACATTTAAAAATAAATGAAAAGTTCTTTTGATTTAAATGAAAAGTCAGTAGACCGGTTTTCAAGTGATTTTTCATTTATATTAAATTACATTTTTAGTTAATTTAAACTACAAACTATTTTGAGTGTATAAAATAATTTGTTGCTAGAACTTCGTGGTAAGAATATCTAGACAAACTTTTTTAGGAACCTTTTATAATCTTTAGATTTTAGCAAAACAACAAATCAATTACAATCTTGTGAATTATCGTCAATATGGCTTCCGTAGACGTCGTTTTACGGGAGACCTGTTAGCACTCCTCTCGGAGCGCTGGAGCAAAGTGCTCTCAAAGACCAAAAGACCAAAGTGGTTGCTCTGGATATCTTAAAGGCGTTCGATCGCGTGTGGCACGTGCCGCTTATATCATGGGTATGGGTAATGACTTCGCTCGTTTTATTTCGAGCTTTCTCAGAGATCGCACTATTAGTGCTGTTATAGATGAGGTCTCATCCGTCGAGTTTCAGCTGAATTCAGAGGTACTGCAGGGTTCTATTCCTTCTCCTTCCCTATTTCCTATCTTTCTTAATGACCTTCTTGGTCAAACTTCCAACCCTATCTACTCTTTCTAAAAAGACAGCAGCATTTGCCACTCATTTTCCTTCGAAAATCGAGATCCCTCTACAATCTCTGAGTGGGGTCGTGCGAATATGGTCAATTTTAATGCACGCAAGACCCAATATTGTATATTAACCCAAAGAGCTGTGGGGCCAGCTCTGTCATCTGTTCATATGGGTAATACCGATATTGAGGAATATCGGTATGACCCATATATAGAACATGGACATGCCAAGAATATCGAACTCTTCCGATGTTCTTGGCATGTCCAGTGTGATGTCCGTTGGAATAAGCAAATTTTTCAGGTGTCGAAAGAAGCATTCAAGTGTTTAGGTTTTCTTAAACGGTGCAAGAAGTGCTTCACTCCATCCGATTTACTCACTATTTATATCACCTATATACGGCCGAAGATGGAATACAACTCCCTTATATGACTCTGTTCTATCGATATTACTATTGAAGATGTTCTGCCGAGATAAGTAAACTTGTCTCCAAAACCCGAGTTTTTACTCGCTTATCAAGTAGAGCACATTCGTTTGTAGTCGATTGTCCAGCAGATCGCACAGGGCATTGCAGAGAAAATTTTTTCATCAGTCCCACTAGCCGTATATGGAATAAACTCCGAGCAGAAGTTCTAACTATTACTTACAATGTAGAAAAATGTAAATCAAATATTCACAAACACTACTCCCTCTTGCCGCCTCCGCATAACCTATTTCCTTAATATCAACACAATGCACTTCATCAGTAGGGATCTTCACTAAGTGTTGGTCTAGCGTATATAAAAAAAATACCGAGTCAGTAGTTATGGAATCAATTACCAGTAAATAATTATTTTAATAAAATATATAAGTACTTCTATAACTTATTTTAAGTAAGTCATTATTTTGTGTTTCAATGTAATGGAAAGGGTAACAACCTATCATTACTTGGTAGTCTATACGATAATAACCTGTCATTACCATGTTTTTGCTGGGAAGATTACAGCAATTCTAATCTATTTTTAAAAATTACACTATGCGACAGTCAAAATCGGGATGGGATGAAACCAACGGGAAATGTTATATCGGTCAAAAACAAGTTATACGTGTCCCGGCGTTTCGCTGGGTCACCCCTAGGAATCGAGATATATCTTTTTTTTGATATAACTCGAGAACCACTAGTCCGATTTTGCTCAAACAATTTTAAAAAACTTAAAAATTACAATTCCTTTAATCTGTTCATATAACGTTTTTCTATATACTCAACAGTTTTGCCGGTAAAAATAAATGTTTGTTACCGCAACCATAAAAATCAATAACCTTTTGTTTATTACTTTTTTTTAATATTTTAGGCAAAAAATATTTTTATCTTCATACATTTATTTTTACCGGCAAAACTGTTGAGTATATAGAAAAACGTTATATGAACAGATTAAAGGAATTGTAATTTTTAATTTTTTTAAAATTGTTTGAGCAAAATCGGACTAGTGGTTCTCGAGTTATGTCAAAAAAAAGACCACCAAAGGTCAAATCGATATATCTCGATTCCTAGGGGTGACCCAGCGAAACGCCGGGACACGTATAACTTCTTTTTTACCGATATAACTTTCCCCAGTAGTTTGAACCCTTCCCGATCACTGACCCCTACCATTTGTCTCACAGTGTTATGTGAAACATGGGATTCGGCATTTTGAATTTATAAAATCCTATGTTAAAACATAAAACTCCAATCTATGCTTATTCAATCCTCTCCCAATTCAACTTAATTACTATTGGCATTAAAATCGACTACACACAAAGGAACAACTAAATGCTGTCCTTTCCATTGCAGGGTTAATAAATACTTTATTTTAGTTTTTTTTTATAACGAAAATGCCAAAAATTGTATAATAGAAACCCTTTCTTCTTCTTAATTTTTTTTCTTCACCATAGTAACACACAACGCAGCATTGAAGAAGAAAAAAAGTCCACAACGCGCCACATACAATCCCAGAAAGAATCGTACATACATACCTACCAACTAACCAACATAGTATACTCATACTTGTATGGTTGGCTATAATACTACTTACTATGGCAAATACGTTATTCGTATGATTTTCGTCCTCGATTGTTGGTGTTTTTGTTTTCGTTTCTCTGTTGTTTTTGTAAATTTGCATACAATAAGAGTACACAGCATGTTATCTTTCTATGACCTACACCAATATTTCTGAGAATGATGTGTCTGTCCAGTATCTGTTTCGATTTGGAATTATCGTCGTCTTCGTCGTCGTCCATCGTATTTTGTTGAATAACTTGACGCTTTAATATCAGTAAAGTGTAGTATATGTAAAGTGAAATACTTATATACACTCGAAAAAAAAAATTGCTTGGTAAAATGGTGGTGCTTTATAAATAAAATAATTTATAAAATCCTTTAGGAAATTTGTGTATAAATTATAAAAATAAATTTTTTTAATTGAAAGTATGTTTGGGCAAAATGAATGAATGTCCTAATTCGGAAGATTTTAGTTTTCTTAACACTAATACACAGCCATTTTTTTCGCTGAATCTTTTAATAGTATATAACAGAGTTCAGTCGTGTCCAGGGTCTACTTGAGGACCCGAAAACCTTAAGTAACAACACAACCGATTTTGCTTTCTTAGGTTTATAAGATTATCTTTATTTAATATTTAATACAATAGGAGTTTTCATATAAATTCGTATTCTACTCGTAAATGGTGTAAACCTGGTATATTTATGAGTTTAATGTCAAACTCCATACATAAAAAATTTGGTTTGTATTTATACAAGGTCAAACTCCATACATAAAAAATTTGGTTTGTATTTATACAAGGAATTTACGAGTTTATATGAAAACCTCTAATGTATTTCACAAATAGCAACACCTCGTTTATTCACTCGGGCTTATACGGTTCGGAAATTTATCTGTTGGCAATACACTTTTCGGCTTTAGGTTCAGCCGGTCGTCTTCCTACTCGATTATATTCGATAGGTAGTCGTCGTCCGACTCGGCTATGCGTTCGGCAGCTAGTCGTCTTCCGACTCGGGTAAAGGTTTCCTCGGGTTGGCGACCTTCTCGGCGGCGGAGCAGTGATGAGATTTGTGGCACAATCAAAGGTAAATTGGTACACTGGCATAATGAAAAAAATTTGGCACATTTTGGTTATCTCAAAAAATCGAACAGAAAATGGATTTACATATTGAAAAATAAAATAAAAATAAGAATTTTTGCTACACTCAATTAACTTCTGCAGTCAGAACTTGTTAATTTTTTAAGCAGTATTTCAGTTTTGTCATTTCAAGTGAAAATAACATTCATTTGTAGAAGAAATATAAATTTAAACTACATTCGTAAGCCATTAAAAACAAATAAGATAAAACTATGAGAATTCCTAAAATTCATTTTATTCAGTCATTTTGTTAAAAAAAAAACAAAATGTATTTAAGTAATTTTTGTTAGTTGTTTTGACTAATTTGTGGTTCATTTTATTAATAGCCGAAAACAATAGAAAATGTAAGTTGAATTTAAAGAAGTGTTAGTGGTCCTGTTTTTAAGTGAAATGTAATTTGGTCTTTACATACAAAATATTTTAAGCATAGCAAAAATGCAACTCTAAACAATTTTTAATTTAATTTAAATTTAATTTCAGTTTATCCTTTCTTTGAGTGTAAATTTACATTAGCCTGCCATATAGATTAACTTTAATTTTATTTAGCATTTAATGTCACAGTTTTCAATACATATTAAATGGGGGATCTTTATACAAAAAATTAATTTAATATACATATTGTCTAAATCCAAATGACCGCATTGCTGTCCGTCCATACACAACTCTTTTAAGATACAGATTACCAAAGAAATTGTTGAAATTGGGTCGTTTTTACCCTCTCTCCATCAGTCTCATTGTCTACATGTTAAACAAATAATGATGAGCTAGCACAATAAGGGAAAAATTAAAAACTGAAATAGTAATAACAACAACATTTTATTTTCCCACGATAGAGAGCTTCGATCGTGCTTAAATTGATATTTTATAGATTTAAGGAAAACGCTGCCTGCAGCGACAAGCTTTTTGCATAGTTAGAACAAAAAGGAATAGCAACAATAACAACAACAGTGCAACAATTTTAATATTCTGTTCCAGGGTATATTGAAAGTAAAGGATGAACACGAATAATAATTTACAAAGACTGGTAAATGTTTGAGTTGATTCTCAACGTGCAATTTGCTAGGGAGTTTGCATAAATAAAAAAACTTAAATCTTTATTATAACCTAAAGACAATCTGATGATACAAATATTTATAACTTTATAGAAATTTACTAAAATTAGTACATGTTATAATTTCTTTAGTACGATACTATCCCTAGTAAATAAGTATATTTATTGCGATAACTTTGACAAATGGAAACTTTTTTCTTTGAAATTTTGCAAGAACAGTTTTTAGAGGTAACCCTATATTATACTAAAAATTGGACTTGGAAAGCTATGCTGCCGTATACAATTTTTTAAAAACCGCGATTTTAACGTATAGGTCGCTATACATGCATACATTTTTTTGTTGAAATATTTTCCTTTTAATTGCTTCTTATAACATTTATCAAGGTCGATTTGACATCAATAAATTAAAATCAAAAAAAAAAACTGTAAAAATCCATATTAAGCACGAACAGTGGTTTCAATAGCCAGTTTTGTGTATCAAATCTTAACCCTAAATAGGATTAATGGTCAGAACTGTATTAATTTTTAAAAGTTAAGATTTTGTCACCCTGTGCTAATAGTTAACTCTAGAACCCTCCGTATGATACCCACCGTTAATAGTTATTTTTTTGCTGATTTCAATAGGGTAAATTGCCGTTTGCAATTATCAAAAATAAATAAATATTTATAAATTTAGCGTGGATCGAATTCAGCCTTTGGAGAAATTTCGTTTAGAAAGCGCTAGGCGAGTTGAAGATAAGTACCCAGTCAGAAATCGCCAGTGGTACAAAAAATCAAGCACTGGCATACCACTGGGTAACCACGGTATTAAAAATAAATGACTGGCAGAATACTCATTTGGGACGCTTTGCCAGCGTTTGCGAAAAGCGTTTTACCAGTATTTGATTTACAAAAATTTCGGTGGTTTATAAAAAAAACCACTGGCAAAGAATTGGCTTAGAGTGATATGCCAAGGTTTGCAACCAGTGGTTATCTAGTACTACCTAGCCAATGCTACCAGGCGTACAAAAATCAATTCACTGGAAAACCAATGATTTTATAAAAATGCTGACGCTTCGTTAAAAAATGTTTGTAGTCGGAAGGTTCCGAGTTCAAATCCGGTTGCAAGCAAAAAATTTTTTTTGAATTTTTTTTAATTTAAAATTTTTTTTGTTTTATAAAATAATTTTTTTTGTTTGTGGGAAAGCTCCTTCAAGACCAACTTTTTGTTTGCCCTCCCAACACTGGCATACTAGTTACAAAAAATTGTTTGCCAGTACTAGCATTTTGGCACAGCCAGTAGTTGTCCAGCTATTATCACTCATTTATGTGTTTACCCATTAAATATTATATGTCTCGTTAGCTCAGTGGGTAGAGCAATCGTCTGCCAATCTGACTGCATGGGTTCAAATTACGGCAGGACGAAAAAAATACATATGAACTTTTTTTAAATTTTATTTTGGAAAATATATTTCCAGACCACCTATTTATTGGTTTAGCCAGCGTTTTGCCAACGTTTAAAAATGTTGTTCCTCCAGTGCTTTTTAGGCGCTTTTTGAACAGCCGGTCCTTTTGGCTAATGATGTTATCATTTTGGGAATGGGAAAGCACTTTTTGCCAGTACTTGTACCACCTGTTTCCCGTTTGTATTTTTCTGACTGGGTAGATGTAAAAAATATTTTTGGATATTTTCAGCTCATTTATCTTCGACCTGCTCCGCTTTTCATCTAAAATTTTTGAACAACTTTGAAAACTGGTAGTGGTTTTAATTTTTATAGAAAAGCGTTTAGTTTTCTTCTAAATTAAAATTTATGAAATGCAAATTAGCCCGGTTTGAACCCATAGTTGCCATATGCCAACAATATCATGCATGTACATTTTGGTTGACTGTATTTAAGGGAATGTAAGAACTAGGGATGCCGAACGGGACTGGTTTTTACAAATCCCGGGATTCGGGATTTTGAAAATTGAAATCCCGGGATCCCGGGATTTTTCGGGGTTTCGGGCATTTCTTGTTTCATCATATTTTTAAATTTAAAAATAAATAGCTGAAATAAACCCTACAAATTAAAATAATTCATTATAAATCTACTTATTATTTCTTGTAGTATGAAAAAATAAACAAATTAAGCCGGATTCACAATGCTGGAGTATTCCACGCTGCGGAGTGGAGTGTGTAAAATAGAGATAGCATGACAAAAAATATGTAAGTGCAAAAAAGAAGGTAACAAAATCCACTCAGAGTTCAGTACTACAGCATTGTGAATCTGGCTTTAAACAAAAACTACACTCATAGAAATAAGTATGTAAAAACAGTAGAAAAAGCTAATAAAAATTAGCAACAAATTTTCCACGATTAAAACTACTGAAATCAGCAGAACTTGTTTGCTAAAAAATTGTTAAATTTCCGAAATATACTTATAAGTTAAATTTAAGCAAATTGCAAATTACAATTTACCTCTGAATAAACTTTTTAACCAAAAACACTGCTATATCTACAAATTTTTAGTTATATTTGGCTAAAAACAATATAGTGCAAATACAAACTACCTACTCTGCTGAAATCATCAGATACATTTAGTGACTACTAGTTTTTTTAAATCAACTAACATAAAATATTAAGCATATACCTGCTGATTTCAGAAGGGTAGATTGTTAGATTTTTCTAATCTAACAAATAAAAACATGTCCGTTAAAAGATTAAATAAAGCTGAATTACGATTTTCAAAAGTTTCACAGGTAAATAAAAGTTTTTAAATTATTTGTAAATTTGAAATTTGAAATCCCGGGATTTTCGGGATCGGGATTTCGGGATCGGTATCCCTAGTAAGAACCGTTATTAGTAGTTTTCCATGACAGTAACTTATTGTTTGTAAAAGTTACATAATCTTAAACTTTGGCAATTTTTCAAATGCAAAAATGAGCATTTTAAAAAAATAAGTGCATAAAAACGAGATATGAGGCTTTTCAAAAATATTGAATATTTTGAGAAAAATATTTTAAAAATGTTAGGCCAATGTTTAAACAGGCGTTAATAATTTTTCGTTAGTGGCTCAAAAATGATGGTGTTTTTAAGTTAAAAATTTCAAAAATTCTAAAACGACACGTTTTTCTTAGTTTTCATAAAAGTTACATCAATTCATAGTTCCAGTGTTATAGTCAGAATTTTTCAAACAAAAGTAATGCTTAAGAAAAATCGTTCTAAGTTCTTACTCTAAAAGTTGCCTACAGATTTCGTTCTTATCATAATATGTATATCCAAAAACATATTGTCAGATATTATGACTTTTTAATGCCTTTTCGATTTTATTATCCAGAGACTACTCACCGGTAGAGGGCGCAGTTTAGTATCAGCGGAGCCTATATTTTAAAACTCAAAAACTGTTGAAAACTGCGCAAAATAAGGAAAAAACAAGTGCGGGATATATTCAAATAATAAAATTTGAGGTATCCGTTTGTTTTTTCTGATTTGTTGTTTGTTATTATTTAAATATAAATAAAAAAAGAAATTTGTCAATTTTTTGAACAAAGTGCTATCTAGTGACAACATTAAGTGTGTTCGTTTACTAGAAATTTTTACTACTTTTACTACAATTGGAAAGTTTTGTTTACTTTTTGTATTGAATTTTTCCAGCTGTAGTAAAAGTAGTAACTTGTAGTAAGTAAACGAACACGCCTAATATTTTTATAACTTATTTTTTTGGTGATGCCATACCCCAGTTATTATCAAGCAAATTAGAAGCCTTTATTTGATGTACCTACATTTCAGCAGAATTTATACATCGCTGAAGAAATGAGTTTGAAAAAAGTGACGCTGTAGCCGCTATAAAAGCAAAAATTAAATTTTTTTACATAATATCAATTTAGTTTATCTCGAGGATTAGCTACAGATATCACTTTTTGTAACATGAAAACTTTTGTCTAGTTATGTTTAGGAGAAGGATAAGGATAATAGAATTAGAATGTTCCAAATACGAATAGTTTTTTTGTAATTTGATTTTATTATATTTTAGAAAATTTCAGTTTTTATCAACAAAATAAAGTTACATATATTGCAATACTAACATTATTGTAACTTTATGATTTTCTTCTTTATTTTTTATCAGGGGCGTCTCGTTGTAATGTCCAATAGTAATCCGCCAGCATTATTTTCCCTCAGTTAAAAAAAATAAGAAATAAGAAGCATCTAAATTATGCTCTATGCCCTATGCTCCTTGCAGGAGTAAAAGGAACAAATATATATATATAAATTAATTTTCAACGGATCTCGAAAATGTTCAAAATTCCCATATGACTTAATTTCCAACATTTTACAACTTTCAATATTCACAATTTATTAAAAATTTAATCAATTAAACAACAATCATTGAAATTCGCCTTCCTATTGGATATTCTCCATCGTGGACATCCTTTAAATGGGTGGAGAGATGCAAAAACCTTATATAAAGCAATCAGAACAACAACTAACTAATACGAGTACTAAAAAAGCAAAGCGTACTTAAACAACTAAAATAAAATCTATTGAAAAACATAGAAAAATACAAAAAATGTTTAGCTGCAGGACAGATTTTTATGTCAGACAGCAACAATATCTTAACGATAACAGTAAGAATCAACTCTCAGTTGTAAAAGCTATTAAACCTTCTTTCTTTTTTTACTTTTTCATTCCCTGCTGTTGTTGTTGAGTGAAATTTTAAATAATTATGATGACGTAATTGCTGATCATCATAATGTTGTTCGATGATAAAGATTCGGATGGACATAATGGACCACTAGATGATTATGTTTGCAATATTGTTTTATAATCTCCTGAGGCAATACATTATTTCGAAAGGATGCACTGAAATGACACTTAATGCATATTTTTTATATCTATAGGTGTCTCCACATTAATTTGTACTTATTAGAATTATTGACAGATTTTAATTACTACAAGATTGGAAAGGGGCAATGATTGTTTAAGTGTAAAATGTACTAAATTTGAAAGTGAATAAGGGAATACATAGTTCGTACTATTTTAAGTAGTAAAGTAGCATTTAAATTTGACTATTGTCTATGTATTAAATCTCAAAAATATTGCTTGCTATTTTACAACGTGTTAACGTTAGCAATTAAACTGTGAATTCATTCAATATTGTAATGAATTTTTTATAATATTTTTTCATATTTATGAAAAGTTTTTGTGTTTCTATGAAAAGTTTTCTTTGATCGAAATTGAGGAGAATTTCGCAAACATATTCATAAAATACAGATTTTTAAAATATTTACTTAGCACAAAGCATACACTCTCAAAACAATTCCGTTGTGACAACCGAATTTTTTCCAACCGAATTCGTTCGGTTGCTGCAACCTCGTAATTCGGTTGCCTCAACCGAATTCAGTTGTGACAGCCGATAATTCGGTTGCCGCAACCGAATTGAAATCGAATTCGATTGCCACAACTGAATTCGGTTGGGGCAACCGAATTACGAGGTTGCAGCAACCGAATCAATTCGGTTGGCAAAAAATTCGGTTTCCACAACGGAATTGTTCTGAGAGTGTAATGGGGTGATTTAACAGAAGCCGTTAGCTCAGTATTCAATATATAAATACTTTTTAAGCTTTGTTTGACAATTTTTTGTATGTGAAAAACTTTTAGAAATATATGACTAATATGGGCCTATTTACCGTTAGCGCAATTATTACACTGCGCAGGTAATTTTGGGTCACCTACGATTAGATTGGATTAGATTATATCAAGAGGCACAACGCACCGTGGCCACTATATGAATTTTGCATTACCTACAGTTTCCTAAATATTCAAGTTGCCAACGAAGCCAATAATACTATTAGGAGAATAATCCAAAACATCAGAGGGCGACAAAAAACGGTCACCCAGTAACCTAAGTCTCCTATTACACAACCTCGGACATTTACAGAGGAAATGCTCCGATATTTCAATCACCAGGTCGCAAAACCTACAAATATCAATGTCCGATCGGCCTTGTTTGTGAAGCTGTTACCAGAGACCAAAATGTTCACTGAAGTATCCCGTTAAAATTTCCCCTATCGAGGGATGAAAATCGCCCCGATCCAACACCGGACAGAGAAATAAATCTCATGGCCTGTCTCTGGCTAGGTGAAGTTTCTCAATACCTAAAAAACTCCGTATCCCTCCATAAGCTGAGCCTCTACCTAACATATCCCGTGGGTACCACATGCCTATGAAGGGTCGACGGGCTCAGCAATTGCGTTACCCTCGTACCCTACATTTCCCGGAATCCAACCTAGTCTACGGAAATTACTCCTACCACGTTTATTGCAAGCCCGCATGCACTCCAAGACTATTCCAGACGATACTCGTAGGCTCCTAGAGCCTTTATGGCAGCTTGGCTGTGTAATCTAACCATGTTCCTCCATAGGCATTCCCTCATACAGACGCAAATGGCGAAAATATTTGCCTGAAAAATGGAGCGGTGTTTGCCCATAGGTAGAGCACGTTGGAACCCGGGTTCGAAAGTACCCGCCCCGTGTCTATATTCCCCTGTTTCGAGCCATCAGTGAACCATACCTCAGCCCCTTCTTCAGGCTCCCGGGATCGGTTGGTCCACATGCTCCTGTCAAACAACATAATGTCAAAATGCCTGCAAAAATATATTCCGGAATTATTAAAACTGGGTCGTATATAAAGATCGTGGCGATTCTCATGTCACCACTCTTCATATCCCCTAACCCGCCATGTCGAAGGGATCCATACTGGCAGCCTCCATTACGGAGATATGCAATGGTGGACTATCCAGCATGAACTCAATGTGATCCGACGGGCACGTTCCGCCTGCCTCCGTAACGCCTGAGTGTTGCTTCTCTTTAAAATAAAAAAAAAATGGTTCTAACTGAAACAAAGTTATTTTATGGCAAGACTGTTATTCTCTCAAGCAGTTTTTTGTATGTAGATTTCAGAAGTGTCCTTCTATTTTTACAAACAAGCGACCGGACTGATATTAATTTGTGTAAAAAATCAGTAACCTGTCTTGCTTTCAATATACAGATATTTCAAGAGGCAATACAACATCACGCATAAAAAGATATGGTTGCTATATGATCACGGCTATAAAACTATGTTGCCTACTGCCATACTTGGTTGTTGCAATAAAATTATTATTGTATTAATCATTTCAAATTTATTTCGTTTTCGATTGTCAAATCCCATACAAATTTCAAATCGAAAACTTAAGAAAACGAAAACTTATAGTTTTGGGTTCAGTATAAATTAGGCTTTATTCTCTCGTCTACAATAATATATTATCTGGATAACAATATTCCTCTCTTCGAATTACAAACATATCAAATATTATCTGAATTGAGAGAGACCATGTCACAATCATTGGTATATTTTTGACAACTACAAGATAGTCAGTATATTTTTTATGAGCGTAATCAATTAGTAAAAAGTGATAAAAAAGTGATTTATTTAAAAAATTTTTTGTATTCACGTAGAAAAAATATTTAGTTTTGAACAAAAGTAAAAGTACGAAATTGAAAAAAAATGTAAAAGTAACATACATATTATAATAATTCCGTGTACTAATTATTATAATATGTTACTTATGATCATAATATAAACCTAAATGGTCACAAAATTTTTTACATTACCACAATATGATCACTGGGAATATTTTATGCTCTCTAGGATTATATTGTGATCATTACAAACATATTATGTACGATCATTTCGGATGCATTGTGAAATTGTATTTTTAACAATATTTTTCTAAGCATCGATATCACATGTTTCCATAATTTATTTTCATTTATATATGTATGTATGTGATAGCTAAAATTAATTTAATGATGAATATATTATTATTGAAAAAATATATGTACCATTTTTAATAAAACAAAACATGCATAGCTTCTTAACTCAGCTTCAAGACAATGCTGGGAAAATACTATAGGGATCATAGCTAGCTATTTAAAACTACAATATGATAATATTGGCATAATTTTGGAATAATAATGTGATTACTTTAGAATTATATTATGTTAAAAAAGGTATTTCATAGTATGATTGTCGCAATCATCATAAATGTATGATGCTCTTCGAATGTGGTCATCCCAATTATGTATTTTCTTTGCGTGATTAAAATTTGAGATAAATTTGCAAAACCCTTCGGGGATGTGTTTGTGAACCATTGAAGTTGTAATATCTTGTTGCATAGTGTTATAAATTGGTCTCATATAAAATAAAAAATGCCAAGCTTTTTTTGTGATTCTTTTCATTATTAAATAAATAAAATTTAATTTTATTGGTATTTCTTGAGATTATTTAAAAACATAAATATTTTAAAAAAAGTTCATACATATAATATGACATTTGAATTTTGTTAAAAAGAAATAATACATTTTAGAACTACTTAATATATCTAATTCATACATACATACTCACATACCACGTATGTTTATTGCTTTTAAACATTTTGTCTGTAAAATACTTAATAATTATATGTAAAAAATATATATTTTGTTGCGAGACTAAGGCAATACTTTTTTGTTTGTTTTTACATTAAACGTAACTAATATTGTACTTCTTATCTGAAATGAATATTCACATTCACATACTTTATTTTATTAAAAAAAAATTGCACTATTTTTCCATTTAAAAGCTAATTTATGGGCTATAAAAAATAAATTAAGTTTTTTCAAGATTTTTTTTAAATTCTTACTGTGTTGGGTATTGAAAAAATCAACAATTAAAATTGAACAGTAGAACAGAGTTAAAATGCACTGGAAGGAAAGTTATAAAGATAATACAAACGTTGTTAAGTAATACGAGTGATTGACTTTTCGTATTTAGTATAAATTTTAACGTCATTGATGTTATTTTTTATTATCGAGTATTCATTTTATTTATAACCTACTGTATAAATAACTTTCTATTTTCATTAGTGACCTTCATGATGATTTTCAGAATCTGTAAAGAAATAAAATATAGAAAAACCCGAAGTTTTAATAAAAACATTTTTATGATTTGAGGATATAATTATAATAGTAACAATTAAATAAATTAACTCTTAAAACACCAATGGTTTATATATGGCCCATTTCTAATTTTTTGCTGCATAAGCCACATTTTCTAACAGATTTTTCTGAAAGTGGTTTGTAAAAGTATCATCATACAAATATACAATCAAAATATAAAAATCATAAAAAATATTACAATGCATCATAACTACTGAAGACGGTTTAATATCAGAAGCTGACAGACAGTATAGTTCAATCATTTATTTATTTATCATTTATGATTTACCAAAAATGGAAAAATCAACAAAATCAAAATGTGTTCTCTGGCAACACTTTCCTAATTACGTGGGATGCCATATCATTGGATGTAAGCCCATACATTATTAGTTGTGGCAACACTTTCAGAATGGGAAAGCAAACAAAATTGGAATGATATATGATTTCTTAAAAGAAAACTATAGGCTTGTTCGTTTACTTACTACAAGTTACTACTTTCACTACAGCTGGAAAAATTCAATACAAACAGTCAGTGTGTTCGTTTACTCGAATTTCTTACTACTTTTACTACAACTGGAAAGTTTTGTTTACATTTTGTATTGAATTTTTCCAGCTGTAGTAAAAGTAGTAACTTATAGTAAGTAAACGAACACGCCTAATAAACAAAACTTTCCAATTGTAGTAAAAATAGTAAGAAACAGACAATCGAGTAAACAAACAATCTGAATATTGTGTTATTTGAGTAGAAATAAACAGTAGTAATACAGAGTAGTTATCACTTTTTGATTCGATTTAGCGATGTCCGTCCATCTCTATGTCTGTCCATGTACAAACAAAGGTCCACAAGAATTGGCTTTTAAGAAAGTTCTCATGCTACAGGTCGCAACTATGTTGGGCACTGATTTGAATTGCTCCAAGGATAGTTCGGTTAGAATCTGTGCATGTTTATACCTAGAATCGGTGCATGTTCATACCTAGTGACCATATAAAGGCCCCTAAAAATTTACTGTTGCTACTGTTTTCTCGACGCAGGTCGCAAATATAAAGATATATTGTTGAAATTTGTACGCCACTCACATGTCCCCATGGGCCTATTGATTTTAGATAGAATCGGTTGGAGCTAGCACTAACATTAGGTAAATTCAAAATTTCTTACCGATTTATCAGGGACTGAAAATAATCAAACACATAAATAAATCAATTCAAATTTTAATAGTATCAATTAAAACTTTTATTGTAACAATAATATATTTTATTGTATTAATTAAACTTTTAATTATATCAATTAACTAAGAATTATTTAATTTTCAAGATTTATAGAATACTATTTTGAAATCTAAAACTTTGAAATTTATGCAGCTTGTCTCGATTTTATATTTTAAAAACAAATTTACATTTAGCTTACAATTTCTTACCATTTGATATTGGCAAATCGTCTATTCTTTCCAATTTTGTGTGATTAACAGTTACTTCAACTCGTTCGTGTTGTATCGTTTCTGGTAGACTCAGCACACGTTGATTTTGTGATGAAATTAATTGATTGTAATGATCCGAAGACATCATATGAGACGTCCAAGGTGGCGGCGGGCAATGCGTATGGTGAACAGGATGCGCATGATGATGATGGTGGTGATGATGATGATGGTGAGGATGTGGATGTGATACGACTACAGGCAAGCCTTCAGAATTTATACAGGTTACACAAGAATCTACTACCGGCACCAATTGATCAGGCATCCATTCAAAAGAAAATGCAGATCCTAATGTATGAACTCCGGTATTGCAACCCGGACCCATGTTGGGTGGGGCACTAGTTGGCGTTGGAGGTGTAGTTGTTATACAGGGACTTAACTCTTGTTGTGAGGAAGAAGAGTTATCCATTGATAACTTTTGATTACTTTCTGACCAAGGTGGGCTGGGATTCCATTGATCCATAAAATCGGCGGGATCTGGTGGCAACAATTTGTTCAATAATCGCGTTCTTGTAGGCACTACCGTAGCAAATATCACCGATGAATGTGATTCAGTGCGATGAGTATGGACTTGATAAACTGAATCCATTTCATGTAGATCATTATGTATTGGCACTTCGGAAGAGTTTTCTTGTAAATATATGGGTTCCAATTTGCCTACGGCTCTACGTTTAGCCGGTGGTGAGGTTGTTCGCCTATGACTGGTACAAGACAGCGTGTAACTAGTGGCCGCAGAAGCATGACTGGATATAGAACTATTAGTGCTTTCACATCTTAAATCACCACCATTGGATTTATTCGATAAAGGCGATCTGGAAGGTGACATAGAATGATTTGATATGCCACCTCCTAATTGACTATAATCTACTGGTTCTACACCGCCATTATTTCGATGACTCATTTGTATATCACTAGCCATAGATGGATCTCTAGAATCTAACATTGCTTCACCATTTGTTCTTTGTAGCACAGGAGTATTTATCGCTTCACCGTTGGATGAGTGAAACGAACCATATGGCGGCATATGATGTGGATGATACTGATGATGGTTGGTGGGATGATGTAAAGCTGAGTAAGGTGAACCAACTACCGAAGTAGGAGAAAATGCCGAATTCGGTGTATGATGGTGTATATGATGATGATAATAGACAGAGGTGGGATTTCCGGCTGCTGGTGGTGTTGCTGGAACACGAGTTCCACCATCATAGGGTAAACCAAATTGTATTTTTGACTGGACGGTGTAATAGTGATAAAGCCATGAATTAAGAAGCATTACTGAAGCTTCTCGATCGCTATAAAGAAATAACAATATTTTTTTTTTATAAAAATAAATACCATATTATCAATCCGTACCTCATCTTAACTAATTATGTTTGAATAGTCCAAGAAAAATCTCTATCTACACTCTAAAAAATGCTTGTAAAAAATATTGCTATAAATATATAGCAAAAATCGTAACGTAATGCACAAAATGTGTAGAAAATTTGTCGAATTAAATATCCTTCGTCTATAAAAAACACAACTCATGGTAGGAAGTTTAACGAAAAAGTTATTTTGTTACATATTTCTTGACCTATTAATATTTTGGAAGCGATTGTTTTTTGAAACTGGAAGATATCTTCATAGTATGTTTAATACTATTTAAATATTTAAATTTTTTAGCAATCATTTTTAAGTGTGTATATATTTCGTACACAAAACAATATGGCGCTTGTTTAGAAATTTCTAGTGAAAGAATATGAGAAGAACATTTTTTCTCTTGTGTCTTTAGTCACAAAAATATTACTTAACAGAAGCATATAACTACCGCAGTCATATATTTTATGAATGAAATAAAATAACGCAAGTTTTATAATAGAAAACTTTTATTCACGTGAATATTATTAAATATAGTATTTGTTTCCTCTCAGCTCTTTTATATTTTCATTCTAATTGTATCCATATTTGAAAAAAGAAGAAACCAATAAAAGAGTGAATAATAAAGTGATATTTAGTGCAAATATTGTTTCCCGATTGCGAAATAATATCTAGTTAAGAGTATTTACATAAATTTGGTTTTAGTAATTTAATAATTGGTGTAAGTAATAGTAATTTTAGAAGCAACTATAACTTACAAAAACAATAGTTTATACATTTTTACAATAATTATTAAATCTGTTGTTTAACTGCATTTGTATTTATTTGCACAATTTTATAATAATTTTCATGACTGTTGTTTTAACTATATTTATAGTTGTTGTTACTAAAGTTGTCAGTTGATTTAAATGAAAATGTAGTGCACCCCTTTTTAACTGTAAATACAGTAATTTTAACTGTCATTTGCAGTTAATTTTACCTACATAATTCCCTGAGTGTGTTACCTTTAATAGTCTAAGTGCAAGTTAAGTTGGAAATGGTATAAATTAAAGTTTTATCGAATATGATTTAAAATACTTACTTTAACACCTGATTTGTACAAACAATGACTGGTTGTTGATTTGTATCTTGTGCATCTCGTACTTGTAACACAACATGGACCCATATAAAATCACCCTGTCTACGTTGCATACGTACCAATAAAATGCATGAACGATCTTGTTCTGACTGAGTTACTATAACATTTTTAAATATTATGCCATTAATTACTTTTTCATGTTGCATTTATTAACAATTTTGAAAAACTTACTAAGTCTATGTTTACTTTGAGCTTCTCGTAAATTATCCGAGTGTATAAGACTATACCAGGATAAACCCTGGATATCATTCCTTGTATAACCTAAATGAAATTCGCCACTAAAATGAGAATGAGAATAACATAGACAAATAAATGTCAATATAATAACCTTCACTAAAATCATTTTGTTTTTGTTTTAATTTTAAAATTTTTCTGCTTAATAAAGTTTAACTTACTTTTTGTCGATATGTGCTATTTTCATGTCCATTGAATGTATCGTTGTAAAGACATTGGTAGCTCCCTGCACTACACATTCTCGAGTCTCTGGCATGGCAATTGGTGTACATGTTGCCAAGAATACGGGTTCGTTGCGACTGCAAAGTGGCAAAAATGACAAATAGTGACCCTGAACCAGCACAACCTAGAATAAAACAATTCATTGAACAAACAGTTAGTGGTTTCTTTGCCAAAACGGAGTTTTCTTGGTAATAGACATTTCCTAATATTTTTATTTTATTTATTGAAAAGTTGGTACTTACAATATAAATACATACATATGTATAAACACCAGTATCTCGATTAACGACAGTATTCTTCACAATTAAGACTTTTAAATATTTTTTGTACAATTTAAAATTTTTACCTCATAATATTTTATAAATAGAATAATTATTTAGTAGGTTTGAGGTGAAGAAGAAGAATAAACCTTTTCTTCAAAAGTTATAAACACATTAAATTTGCAAATCAGACTAGATCCAGTTTCTGCCTTTTTTATGGACAGGCTTTATCAGTGATTTTCCATTAAATTGTATTATTGTTTATATTTTTATTGAAAGATTGTCTCTATATGAATACTTTTAGAAGTGATCAAACATACATATACAAACATTCTACTTTAGATTTTTTTGTTTATCTTCTTATTTCCTCCGTGTCACCTTTTCGCAAATGTTGCCACATTGACGTATGGTTTTTACGTACAAGTGCAGGCAATTTGTGTGTATTGAAGACGGACAGCCAACAGGGCATTTTTTTATTTTTTATAGTAAAGTGTTGTTTTTTCAAACTCGTCGTATAGACCAAATACAATTAATATTGTAATTAATATGTATTTTTTTTAATTCTAATTTAGTAGGTTTGAGGTTAAGAAGAAGAATAAACATTTTCTTCAAAAGTTATAAACACATTATATTTGCAAATCAGACTAGATCCAGATTTTGCCTTTTTTATGGACAGGCTTCATCTTATTTGTTTGCATAAAATTTTGTAAAAAAAAATATTTCGCTTTACGCCCTAATTTTTTAATCTAAAGTCCGTTAATCTAGGGATAAGTATTTAAAAAAGTGAATGTATATTAAATTTTATAAATGAATGCCAGCCTTTATTTTGTGTTTTTGGTAAACATTTATGTTATATGTGACATATGTTTGTAAGTACTGTGTTACTTTTATGAAAGAATTGTTCACAATTGTAATACACATTTTACAAAACTTTTTAAAACTGAATAAAATTAAAAATTCTTTAATAAACAATTTAATTTATAAAGCTTATTTAATTGTCCTATGTAAAGTGTTTGTAAACTTTACTCAATTTAAATTATTTTTTAATTATGCAACTTTGAAAAAACCATACAAATTACAATACACATTTAAGGAGAATTTTCCAAAGAATATAGGGGAATGTCATGTACCTTGGTGCTTTTTGTTTCCACACTTCAATTTCTTGTTACTTTTGGTTTTTTTTAAATTTCTTAAAAAAATTTTTTAAAACTTCAAAATTGGTAATTTGAAAAGTGTAATAAAAATTCTGATCTATTTAACATAAATTTAAAACGTTTTAGCATAACGCAAAATGAAAAATACTTCTTATCTGTGTATCATGGATCTAATTGAATATATAAATGTTTTTGTAGTAGATTAACTAAGTAAGTTTCAAAATTTGGGCTCGTATTTCTTGATTAAGTGGCCTGCAACTCATCAGTTGCCGGGAGCAACAGTAATAAATTGGCAGCTTTTTTAACGATTTAAGTTATAATGGCCTTATTAGAAAGATAATTTATATCAAATCAGGATTTTTTCAATCCTTTAATTGAAGTTCGAACTAAAATAATGAAACCTTTGACAAAAATTAACAAAATCCCATATTTTGTCCTTGATATCCGGTTTTCCTATTTTTTTTGGGGAAAAATATAAATATTTTTGAAGGGATCCGATCATTAACTCACAATTTTTTTTCTCCATTCAAGGTTGGAGAACCCTAACGGATATGCATGCATGTTTGTGAGCATGCACGGACATTCATTAAACCCCTGTGGCTCCATATATATCTATTTTGAGGCGGAAATGCTGATTTCTTCTCTTTTTAGCTTTTTCCCTTCATCATGAAAATTATAGTTTCAGTTTATTTAATAAGTAGAAATATATGTACAATATAAGATAATATGGATTCAAACCAAACTAATTTCACGTCTTAATTATTTGTTATTTTACTTATAAGTTTTCTTATTAATTTGTCTAGGGTAAAATTAAACTATTCTATCCCAAAATAATTTTTGATCATAGCAAGAAAATCTTCTCTTACAATTAAACCTTAATGTCCCGCAATCCCGGGAATTTCGTGCGGAATTTCCCTGGATTTTTTCTTTTTATTAATTTATAGAATTTTTAGCTATTTAGAGTTTTTGAAGTTTTAATTGAATTTTAAATATCGTCAACTGGTTGTTTTGAAACTACCCAGCAAAAAAAGAGATGCCGAAGCAGTAGAGAAAGCACTACAATTGATGATCTATGTAGATTAGGGTTATGACTCATTTTTAACAAAAATTTTACCTATGACCACGTGATAGGCAATACTAAATTAATAATAAAAATCGTGTTTGCGGGTCATTTCGGCAAAAAAAACCTTCCGCACCAAATGCAATTTATAAAAATATTTTTTGCTCGGGGATTTTGCTTAATTTACATAACGAATTATTACAAAAATTATTGTAAACGACAAAAACTGTATCCAAAAGTCCCTCCAAAAAGGTTTCGTAATTTTTACCGTAAATAGCTTTTAGTAAGCATCGTTTGAGTCTAATTTGTTTAAAACTTCGGAGAAATATTTTAATTAAACTAAAACCATATAGACCAAATTTCAACCCTTTTGGTTCGAGAACTTTTTTGACAGCAGCGAGAAAGTATGATTGCGTTTCTTAATACTTTTTTATGGCCTTTTTAGCTAGGGCATGTAAAATTTGATTTTTGCCAAAAAAAAAAATCAAAAAGTCATAACCCTAATGTAGATGTGCTTCCTTTTTTAACATAAACACTAATGATTTTAACAATGACTTGTCATAGGAGAGGAGTACTCCCACTTTTCATAACTTTTTGAACAAGTGCAAAGGAAGCTATTTTTCACCAAAAGTTGAAAAAAAAATTCTTCGCAAAAAAAAATTATATTTTTTTTATTTTACGAAGTTTTTCATGATTGCTAGTATAGCTCTCTACCGCTGAGCTATTCTTTCATATGGAAGTTAACTGGCATAAAAACACCAGTTTGTCATTGCGAGATATTGTGCTTTATTTTCTTCAATAAAAGTACTCTTTAAACAAGTGCAAAAGGTGCACTGCAATTCAGTATTATTTTCAGTACCAGAGACTATTAATTATAGAGATAGGAAATCAAAACTTACTCTACTCACCGGTAGAGGGCGCTGAAATTTAGTATTACCTGAGCAACTATTTAGTACCAGTTTAGTATCAGCTGAAACTATATTCAAAAACTCAAAAACTGTTGAAAACTACTCAAAATAAGGAAAAAAACAAACGCGGAATATATTCAAATAATAAAATTTGAGATATCCGTTTGTTTTTTGCTTTGTTGTTTGTTATTATTTAAATTTAAATAAAAAAAAGAAAATTGTCAATTTTTTTAACAAAGTGCCATCTAGTGATAACGATTTTTTTATAACTTATTTTTTTGGTGATGCCATACCCCTGTTCAGTACTATTTTCATAATTCGCATAAAAAGCTATTTTTCATCATTTTTATTTTATATATTATGTATTCAAAATTTAAAAAATATTGAATTTAAACAAATTAATTATAAATATTAAAAAATAAAAGAAGAAAAATAAAAAAAAAAAATAGAAAAAGGAAAACAAAAAAAAAAAAATAAAAAAAAATTAAAAAAAATATTGGTTCCTCAAGGAATCTAACCCGCGATCATCTGTTTAAAAATACCAAATGATACCAAAATCACTTTTTAGGATCACTTTTAGAGCAATAATGCTTTAGAAACAATACTTAAGTCATTTTTTGGATGTTGTGCAGAAGTGATTCTAAAAAAGCTGTAAAAGTATAACAAAGAATACTTTGAAAGTAACGAAAGAATTGATTTTTTGCAGTTGTGCAGAAGTACTTCTAAAAAGGCAGTAAAAATACACTAACGAATACTTGTGAAGCAGTGAAAGATATAGTTTGTGAAGCATTACTTCCAATTTTTTTTTTTTTGCTAGGTACTTAAACTCATTTTGGACACACTATTTCGTTTTCAACCCAATATTTTAAACGCCTATATTGTTTACTGGAAAAGATATTTCAGTGATTTAAGAACCATAAAATAGCTTGTTTTAACTGCAATGGTAAATAGAAAAATTTCCGGAAGAATTATATTTAGAGTTGCCAAATATTTATTTAACAAAATCAATTTTCAACCTTTTTTGATGTGGCTTTTTTCAAAAATTATTTAAAAATATAAATTGATGGGAACAAATTAAACTTTATTCCTGTGCTATAAATTAGTTCGTCGATTACATATAAATTATGCAAATCTGACCGATGGGAATATGAATTTTCCAAATGAACAAAATTGAAAGTATGCAAAAATGTAACAAAATCGACGTCAGTGTTGCCATATAGCAATTTTAACAAATTATCGAAAACTAACATATTTTTCCAAAAATGTTTAAAAAATCGGTTAATTTAAAAAATAAAATAAAATTAATCTCAAAAACTTATACTAATTTTTAATTAAGATTTGTCCATAAAAATATATAAATTTAAAATTTTAAAAATAGCTTTAAGCGTCTAGGATTCACATCCCATCAAAATTTCAAATTGCCAGTATTTCTACCAGAGGGCGCTATAAAACAAAAACAATTGCAAAATTTTCTTAATGAAGCATTGGCCAATATATTTGCAAAGTTTGGTTGAAAACTCTCCATTTGATATATGATGTGCCCTTAACAAGTTAAATAAAAAATATTTAAAATTCAAAATATTTTACATAAAAAAAGTAAAAATTCGACTAAAAATTTATTCAACTATTATTAAAAATGAATATTATTTGGAGTTCAAAAATTATTAATATATTTAATACCTTGTGATTATGACAAGCAAGTAATTTTGTTGCTATAACCAAATCATTCAGTTGGTAAGATATTCCGTTGTCATATAAAAATGTTCAAACCAATTTTTCTGAACATCTGTATAGAACTTGTGCGTCTACACTGAGTGAATTATCGTAAATGCGTTAATGAATTTTTCTACTAAAGCAATGAAATTGCATTGGGTCTCGTCAATTAAAACTATTTATTAAGTTAATGCAAGTTTTCATTAAATTTTATGATAAATGTCATCTTATTTACTAAAAGAGTTATACGTTTTAAATAACTTTTTCAAAGTTTAATTTAATAAATTTACTTTTTTAATTCAAATCTTATTTTTAACATAGATTTCAAACTCTTCTTCTCCTTTTAAAAACTAACACATATTTTTCGAACACATTAAAATATTTTCTGTATATGTATAGGATGTTTGTCCAACACGTAAAGAGTAAGAGATCGATGTAAATTATATTTTGTTCAAGTACAAAGGATGTCTTATTTAATTATTTTGAATGAGAGGGAAATCTCAGGATCCCGTAAAATTCGAAAAAAAATCCCGCTGTCCTGGGAATTGGAAAAGTCCCGGGAAAGAAAAACCCTAATTACAATTGATCTAAATTGCCAGAAGATATTTTTAAACTTCTTTCATTTATTCATTCGTCTACACATGAAAATTGTAAGTGGGTGTGGAAATAATTGGTTTCATTTTTATTTTCTTATTTTTACTATCATTGCAAATGACAAAAGGAAGTTACAATTTTGTAATTTTATGTTAAGACTAAGAGAAAAAAATATTTATAAAAATAAAAGTCAATTGGAATAATTAATAATTATTGCCACTCTATGAATAAATATTATTTCACCAAGTTTGCAAGATATTTTCTGTATTTCTTCAAAAGTTTATGTTAAATTACATGTTATCTTTATATTGTCTGTATACGTATTTAACTTTGTATATATGTATGATAAAGACGCCCACATGCTGTCAACCAACCAAGTTATTTCACATCGTTAGCATCTCTACGGCTACCGTAGTTAAAGAAAAAAAGTCAACAACATAAAACTAACAGCAGCAGCAACAACAACAAAATTAACCATAAGGGAACTATGGCAACAACAACAAAATAAGAACTACATACACAACTTCATTGCGTTGTGACACTATCTGTTTTTGGCGATCATTGCAATTTTTGACGTTTGTAACTCATAATGTGACGACTACTGGTAACAAGACTACTGCTGTGATGCTGCACATGAACACGTAGTTTGTGATTTTTTTTTTTTTGTATGCATTTTGTTTGTTTTTCGAGTGTTTCATCAGCGCCTGTAGCGTAGCCAATTATGTTTACAGGCGGGTGGGAGATAATGTTGAAAAAGGTGAAACTCATTGATATGGGATAAAGTCAGGCACATTGAGTCAGACTTAAAAAATAAAATAAATATATTTTAAAAATAAATATCCAAATTCATAAACATTTTTTGATTTTTATAACAGTCTTATAAATGAGGTTAACATGTAAAAGAACAACAAAATTTTATTTATAAGACTGTTATAAAAACCAAGAAAATTATTATACATTTGACCAGGCTCTATGTAAGTCGCTCAATTACTATTAACCGCTCTCACATTGGCTCTGTCTGACATTTCAAGAAGTTAAATTGCTGTTAATAGGTGTAGTTTTTTTATTATGTGTTTTCATATTTTGTATATTTATTGAAACAATTTTTAGTAAAATTTTACAATAAAACTGAACCCATCATATTCAAATTTCTTGAAATATCGAATAAAGCCAATTAACAGAGGATGAGATACATGCATAATCTTAAGATTCTATGCTCGTTGATTTGATCAATAACATTTAAGCAACCAAATTGGCCACAAGACAAATTGTAGAAATATCTTTTATAAGTTTACTGAAAATTTTTTGAAAATGGATTTTAATAGATTGAAAATAGTGTATACTATCAAGGGTGAATTTTTCTATGACAAATTTTTGGAATACACTAAAAGAATTATCTTCATGATATTAATAAAATTTTGCATAAAAGCAATGAAGTTGTACTGTTCATTGCAACTTTTTATTAAATTAATGCAAGTTTTATGACATCATATTATTTATAAAAGTTAATAAAAAAGTTTCATTAAAAAACTATATTCATAAATAGTATTAAGCTTTTCATTAATTTTTAGAAATTTTTCGTTCACTTTGTTAAGAAAAGTTTCATTAGTTTAGAGGGAACATTTTATTATTTTTCGTACAGTAAAATTCACTATATACATATAAATAATAGATTTTCAACAGTTTTCTTGCTAAAACTTATCTTTTTAGATGTTTCTAACTCCCTTACCAAATATTCAAAATATTTAAATCCCACCCCTACTCAACCGACGTTTATTGCAACATATTCGCATTGTTGCCTACATTCACAAAACATGCATCAAAAAACGCCAACCACAGTAACAACTGTCATCGTTTGTCAGTTTATAAATCACTTGAGCTCACTTTAAACTTCAACACAGTTCTTTCAATCTTCTTCCTCTTAACAATACAATGATGAATTATTCAACATTTCGAACAAAAAAAAAAAAAAAAAAAAAAAATGTACACACAGAGTGTGGTAAAGAATGCATTAAATGTCTCAGTTAGGATTTTTTATACTAAAATATTCAAAAGTTAATATCAATGAATTGATGCTAATCCATTATTTAGTTTATTTTTTATTTCTTAATTTAAAAATATTTAAAATTAAAAAGTAGCAGAAGAAAAGCAATAAAAATCAAAGAAGAAAAGCACAAACTTCATATTAAAGGAAAAAAATACCTGCAACAGTTTTTGCATATAATATTCTCAACTTGCATACATTTAGTTGGAATATTTTTCTTCCTCAAATCCAAATTCTAATACATTATTGTCATATTAGATTTTATTTGTTATTTCATGATATACAATACAATTGTTTCCTAGGCATCACCCCTTCCTCTCATCAGTTGTCTGCAATAACAAATTGATGATTAGATATTACAGACCGAGATACTACATACTTTAAATAAAATCAACGGAATGGGAATTATATAGTTTTTATATAGAAAGTCCGAAAAAACAATTTTTGTATTTTTAATGCGAAAATTAAAATAATTTTGAATTCTTAATAATTTAATAGTGTTTAAAAAAGATTTTCTTAAACTTCCATAAAAACTGCATTTTTATCTAAGCTATGGATGATTTAAATTTTTAAAACTTTTTATTGTATAAGTACAAAAAGTAACATACACATTTTTTGCGTAACTAGTTTTTATTTAGTGTTGAATTTTTTAAAATCTGTTTTTTTCGGTTAATAAGTTTAATAAGAATTATGGCGAATCGCGTGATAGAAAAATATTTGTATGCATTTGGATATTATAGAAAATTTGGCTAAGCCCCATTTTAAAATTTTGTTTTGTAAAAACTTCCGATCTTAAAAAATATATTATTTTTATTTTATTATTATTTCAAATCTCACAAAATTTTAACCTTATTCAATCAAACAAATAACAACAAATTTTCTCCCGTCTTTACTTATTAAATCCTCTAGATATTTGGAGATCCATTAAAAATTCCACCATGTAAATTATTTTTTTTCATCCACATCAAATTTTTCGGTACAATTATGATTTTAATCATGGTAAGAACACTTTTGGTAACCATATTGCCCTATTAAGAACATATTGTTTCCACCAAATTTAATTTCTGATAAAACGCGAATAATCGCGAATTTCAAAAAAATCTGAAACACGTGTTCACTTAAATCGACTATAGACTATGATATGTAAGTTTGACATTTCAATCACAAACATTTCCGTACAAAAGAGTTAGAGAATACCCTTGAAAATAGGACATGTCTGGATATCCTTTGAACATGTTATATAAACCGCTGGACGTGCCTCAAAAAAAACCTTTCATATGATGCCCATATTGAGTAGTTGTATTCAGCTAAAATCCAAAATTCTTATAAAAACTAAAAAAAAAGAATTTTTTTTATTTCTATGAGTGCCGTTGTAAAATTAAGAAAATTTAATATATATTTTTTTTTATCTCCTAAAATATTGGGTTTTTGTAGATATCTCAAATCGGATATAAGACAAGGAAATGCTTATTAATCAAAAGCACACTTTATAACTTAATTTTCCTAAAATTTTAAAGAAATAACATTTACTCTTGGCATTTACTTATATCGAAAGATTAAAGACACAAACTTGGTTTCTAAATAGATATAAACAAAAATAATAATAAATAAAATGTATGGTATTTTTTTTATATAAATATTTACACATTTAAAGTTAATGAATCGATAAATTTTCAGATTATGCTAATTATCAAATCAAATCAAGAAAATTCATTGAATACTAAACAGTATGTGCAAAAATAAATAAAATATCTATAAATTGTCAGATTGTTTAGATTACACCCAATAGTGTTACCTTGTTTTATAAAAAAAAAAACACTCATACAGTCATACATATGTATGCACATAAATATGTATGAATTAAATACAAAAAAAGCTTCATGATTTATTCAACAGTTTTATTTTAAAATAGAAAAATTAAAAGTTTTTGTTTTAGATTATAGTAATCACACTTACCTTTTGATCACCAAAACGCATCTGTCTGCGTGCATTACGACTAACATTCATGCGACACAAAAACATGCGATGTTCCCCCTCTAGATTAGAAATGGCAGCTGCAGCAGCTGCCGCTGAATTAATATGTTGTCCTGGTTGGGGTGGTACATTACGATTAAGTTCAGCCTGTATAGCAGAATGATCTTGTTTATCTATGATATCATATACCGAATCCCCATGTATTAAAAGATCTTCCTGCAAAAAAAAAGATATTTAAATGAAATCAATGTACACAGGAATATTCATTCATGTTATACAATGAAATAATTTAGATTTAAAATTAAATTGACCCCTTTCGATTTATTTGTGACTTTAAAGTCAATAGTTCAAAACTAAATTTATATAGTATTTTTTTTTTTTACCAATTTTAGCGCTTGCATAATTAATTGTTAGCCTTTGCAAAAAGTTAAGCAGTATTTCCGAAATCTACAACAAAAAAAAAAACACCCTTTCAAACATTTTTATAACTTATCAATAAATCTTTGATATGTTGCTTTTGGCAATGGCCATAGACAGTCACTACGACACACCCAACACCCGTTTTTGGTTGGTTCAACGAGTACTTATGTCTGTTTGTGGTATTTTGCCACATATGAGTGTTGTTGTAGATGTAAGTACACTTTAAATTACCACCAGTCAGTATGTCTATACATATTCATATATTGTTGATGATATTCAAATAAATATACCGGCGAAAGAAAAACAAAATACATATAAATAATTTTTTGTTAAACATTTTGACACAAAGCCCATTTTTGCAGTGTCCAAATGTGTCTGCTGTGTAAGAATTTTTAATTTTTAAGACTAATTGAAGTTTTCTAGCTCTTGTTTAATTTATTGCATGTCGAATGTTGTTTAAATGTTTCTTTTTCCTTTTGTCTTTGCAAAATATAATTCTAGGGCAAATTTATCATAACAATGACATAATATTGTAGTTTAATTAAATGCTGTCTTAAGGCGTGTCGATATGTATGTTATGTTACATTTAGCTGTTTAACTAGTCAGGCTAATAATTACCATCTCCTTTTATTGCACTGTAAGAAATATGTATAAAGTTTGTATACCATTTAGTGTCGTTTAAGGTTGTCGAAATATATGAAACAATATGACATTTATATGATGTAATACGGGGGTAAAAACAATAGACTTAAGACATACCATACATGGTATTAATGAAGCATTTAAAAAAGAACAGTATTCTCCATCCAACTGAGTTAAACAATGTGTAGAACTTTTTTTCTTGTCTTCAGTCTTTAATATTCTGATCTTTTTTATGATAATTTTGCAAAAAAGCTGCTTACTGGCTGGACCATTTATTTCAAAGTCAAATTTATAATTTTACATATGAGGCTTTCCATACCAACTGCCCCGCTACAGGAAAAAGTATATGGAATAAATCTCAAACTTACACTATTTATTGTTTTAAGGTTTATTAAGAAACATTTTCAGTTTTTTCAAAAAGAAGGCACTTTTAAATATTGACCAATTTAGTAATCTCTTTTAATATATTGATGGAATTCACAGCCTACTATTTTTAGCCACTTGATTAGAACGATCTCGGAGTACTGATAATAAACGATGTTTAAAGTATCAGAACACTACATTAGAACTTGAATTAAATCAAATGAAAAATTTACCGTTAATCGCGCTTTTTTTGGTCGTCTTTCATTTTTTTGTACTCATTTGTTGTTGATAGAAAGTTTTCATAAAATGTCTACAATCATAATATATTTATGTCATCAATAAATACGAAAAGAAAATGTCATTAAAAGCAGCGAAGAGTAAAAAAGTATATTTTCAGTTTTCAGACCAATTTTCTCATAATAACAACTATGATATGATGCACCTGCTTGATATGGACTCCAAATTATTGAACAATATTCCAACTACGAACCAATGAACCATATAACGATTTGAGAGTATAAGGATCCTTGAAATTCTTAGAATTTCTTCTCACAAATCCGAGCATACTATACGCTTTAGATGTTTATAGTCAATATGGCTATAAAAAGACAATTTCGTGTCAAAAATAACTCCCAAGTCTTTCACATCAAGCTCACGTTTTAGCGAAGAACCACCTATTTCATAATCGAAAACTATAGGATTAAAACAACGTGTGTAGGAAACAATACAACATTTAGATACATTTATCCTTATTTCATTTTCAGTACACCATTCTGATAACCTTGTTATATCATATTGCAATTTAGTGCATTCATTTAAATGTGAATTTTTGCAAATAATTTTAACTAACTAGTCCCAAGTATAACTTTACGCAAAAAAAAACGGATTGTCTAGTCTTGTGAACAGGAATACTGAGTGATTACACTATACAACACTATATTTAGGCGTGGATAATTCCAATATAGATGAATTATTATTCTAAAAACCCACAAAAGGTTTGGCGCTGTGTGGGTACAGTCACATTTTATGATCGTTTATTATTAATATACAGTATGAAATATGACTTAAAACCTAGTGTGAAAGTTCATCTGAGTTAAATTTAGTCTTTCAATACCCTCAATAAAATTTTATGAGGAATTTTTTCGTGGCATATTTTTTAAAATCTTGCAAACCTGAATTTTCATGTTTTACTTTTAGTTCTTTAAAATTACAATGCAAATATTCTTCTGAGAACAATTTGTTGTTTTAACGCCGAAAGTAAAATTTTGTTAGCGATTTTTCGTTGAATATTTAAGCCCTTTATCTCCCAATTTTATGGACAATTTGGTCCATAGAAGTTTACCACTAGGAATTTGAACCGAAAAGGGTTAAAGTAGTCTACTTCGGCACTTTTGGAAAAATTAGAAAAGTTGTTCCCAATTTATATTCGAATCTTATAGAATAATAAATACTATAAGTTATACATATATATAATATAATTTATCTTAGTTGTTTTGTTGATATGGAAAGCCGAAAAAAAATGTATTTCCACAAACAGAATTAAAATTTTCAATTTAATCTAACAGTTTCTAAATTAAGACAACACAAATTTAACTTACCATCGAATGTCCTAAATATTCAGCAGCATTATCTGATATATACAGTAATTTTCCATTTTGTGTTAGCATCATTAAGAAGCCGGATAAAGCCTAAAATATAATTGAAAAATACAAGAGAAAATAAAGTTATTTAAACCAAACGGATTTTACTCATAAACATATTTTATAAATATCATTTAAAATTCAATACATTTAATTGTGTCAATACAACACCTTCACTTCTTATGACTAAAAAACAACTAAAGTTTAACTTGTATTATATATAAATGTACTTAATAAAGTGACAAAAATCAAACTTAAGTTTGAAAAAAAATAAATTTTTAGGACATACATATTTACTAGAGTCACGAGTAAATGGTATTGATTAATCTCTGTTCGAACGTCAAGGTCTACAAACAAAGTAATAGTCAATTTCGATTTTCTTTTGTAACCAAAATGGAATTGATCTCCTACAACAGCTACGATATTTACAATGTATTCTAAAGTTTAAAAAAGCCACCGTATTTCTTTTTATATTTTTTTTTTTGTTTGTTTTTTGATACTTCCTTGGAACTATGATATGTAAATGTCAACGCAAATGTAACAAAAATCTTAAAAAGAGAAAAAATAGAGTCGACTTAATAGAGTTGTTTCTTAAGAATGATTGTCATTTATATGGTAAAATATATACATTTACCTACACTGTAAGAATGTAACTTTTAACTTACAAAAAAATACTTTTAAGCAAAAAAAAAAAAAAAAAAAAAATGAATTCTGTATGTAAATACTAAAAATATCGTAAATAGATTGAATAGAGCAAGTGAGTAAATTGAATTTTATATATTTGTTCATACGTTTTGTGTTTGTTTTTTGTTCGTTTATTCGAAGGCCAATTCCAACTAAATTCTAAATCCATTCTAATCAAAGTTTTCAATTTTAAAGAAAAAAATATACGAAAATGTACAACACAAAGTGAAGGTTCAAACATTTTAATTCGTTCTAATGAAAGTTAAAAGTTATACTAATGGTGGTAAAACCTTAAAACATTTAAAATCATTTATCTAACGACATTTAGTTTACAAACAATGCAAGGGGTATTTGTAAAGTTTTGAATCTCATACATTAAATTTTATAGAAAATAATTTTTTATAAAATTGTCGATATAAGACTGATTTTTAATTTTAACTCACCAATATTTGCGATCAAAAATAGATTTTTATAGAATTTTTTTTTTTTTAACTACAGTTATTTAACAAACGAAAGCAGAAATCACAAAATGACTGTAACTTTGAATCACTCTTCAAATTATAATTTTCATCTCAAATTTCACAAATAATAACAAACAACAAAGCAAAAGCACAAACGGATATCACAAATTTTATTATTTGAATATATTACGCGCTTGTTCTTTCCTTATTTTGAGTAGTTTTCAACAGTTTTTTGACTTTTTAAATATAGGCTCAACTGATATTAAACTGATACTGAATAGTTGCTCAGGTAGTACTAAATTTCAGCGCCCTCTATCGGTGAGTAGTGTAAGATTTGATTTCCTATCTCTATAATTAATAGTCTCTGTTTACACCAAAATAACAAATATTTGAATCACTGTTGGTAAAAGTGGCACAAAAGTGCCATTTGTGGCACTATTGAATGTTCAATGGCACTTTGGCACTCTCCATAGAATTTTGGCACTTTTTGCGAAAATTTCTATATAATTTGATAAAAGGTCGATATCGCTGGTTTTTCATTAAAAGCCACGCCTATTAAGAAGGGGTAGCAAAATTAAAAAACAAATGCTACACTAAAAATATCTATAATTTTTTGGACCACCTTCCAGTTCTTCGGGGACAATTTAATCATTATTTTGATATTTAAAAATAAAAGCAACGGGGATAAAATTATAAAAACTTTAATTGATTCTATTGTATTGTCAAATTTAATTGTAAAATTTTTTGAAAGTCTTGGACCTGCTAACTTATCTTAAAATAACGTTAGTTTAGTGCTTTACTATAGTTAAGAATGGCATTTTTATATGAAAATATTTGTGGTAGGTAATGTTAAACTCGGGTTACTTTTTAGATAAGTTGCCCACCTTTTTTTTTTTTTTTTGTCTTTTTACTTAACCCTTAAATGCATGATCTCTACAATTTTAACCATTTTTTTATATATGATTTCTAAAGGCGTGTACAATGCACACTGTACATTTCAAGAAAAATACCAAAAAAATTTATTTAAAAAAAGTTGATTTTTATTGAAAAATATGGTTTTTTGCCAAATAGCTAAATTGTGATTATTTTAACGTGTATGATAAAAAAGAAACAAAAAAAAAATATATGAAATATTAATTATACATTTATTGTTGCCAAAATTAATTTTATTGCGAGAATACCACCTTAAATATTTAAACAAACATTTTTGAATATTGCACTTTTTGTAAAAAAAACGCGTGTTTTAGATTTTTCACAAACATACGAAGCAAAACCAAGATTTTTCCTATAACTGTTTAAAAAATCTGAGTTAGTTTATAAGAGCACTTTGTGCAGAAAGGGCCCCAATGCCCAAAAATGGAGTTTTATGCATCAAGTGGCGTTTTTTATTAAGAAACTGGTATGTTGCCAAATGGCTACACCACGCATTTAAGGGTTAAAGTAACTAAATGTATAAATATTTGAAATAAAAGCTGAATATTTTTTTTTTGAAACATTAAATGTTGCTTAATTTTTTTTGGCACTTTTAAGCTTTTTTGGCACTTTTTTGGCATTACTGAGGCACCAAACGAAAATTCTCAAATACCATCACTGATTTGAATGTGTGTTAAAAAATGTGTCTGTTGACAAAAGAAAAAAAAGAGTAGCAACTAGCGTTGCCACCGTTTTCTTTAACAATCAGGGTTAACATATCCTCAAATATATGTTCTGACAGTCACTAGGTGTGTTTGGGTACTTTTCCAGTAAAGTCCAGTAAAAATTACTCAGTAACAAATTTACAGAGAGTAAGGCAAAATTTACTCTCAAAAAGAAAAATATCTAAAAATGTACGCAAACAGAAAAATTGTAAGAATTAGTAAAATACTGCTGCCAACTTCTTCCCTAAAAATATCGCTAAATCAAATTAAAAAATCACTAGAAAATATCTAAATTATAAAAAAAATTAAATAGCGATAAATCCCTAAATTGCACGAACATTTTAGGTTCTGTTGAAAAATTTCACAAAAATAGCTATATTTTTCAAACTTCTTAAAACTTTCTTAAAAAATTATTGATACATCGCCAAATTTTTCAAACTTTTTTGTTTTCCATAAAAATTTACCGATAAATCGCTGAATAATAATGATTCAAAAATTCTGTCAAGGAAATAAATGTAAAAAAATGCCAAAAAAATGTGAAGACTGTCTTGAAAAGAAAAATCGCTAGTTTTCCCGCTAAATAGCTAAATTATATTTTATCCCCCTAAACGAGTTGAAGTTTCGCTAGATTTGCCGAGGATATAGCTAAATTGGCAACAGTTATTAAAATAGCTGATTGCGAAATAAACCTATTCAAATTATTGGATTAATAAATAAAACCTAATAAAATGATCACTTACTTACTCCTTCCATCGTAAATAAGCTTATATTTAAATATTTTTTATTTTTACAAAAAATTATTGCAAAATTATTTAGACAAATGTTTTGTTTCTTCAATCATATGTTTTAAATCATATGTTTTTTTTTTTACAAATTCTTACTAGCAAAAATTCATCCAGTAAAAACTTGTAAGTTCTCTGGTATTGAACTGTCACTTTACCCTCTATTTTTCCTCTCTCCTTACTGAGTAATTGTGTAAACAAACACCTTCCAGTAAAAACTTGTACAAATTTGTACAAATTTTCGGGTACGCAAACACACTTAATGCAAATTGTTTTTCTTTTTCAAATATACAGCCGTAAACTTTAATGAATACTTGTTGTAGAAAAATTAGTTAATTACGCAGTTACTCGTGAGCCGTTGAACTTATTGCAAATAAAACTATGGTATCACAATGCTTTGAATATGTACATTATTCATTGAACATCATTATTCAAAGAACCAAATACATTAGACTTGAACAATTGGCGAAAATGCAAATGTAGTTCCGAACAACATATTACCATTTTTCTAGCTATTCGATCATTTTTTTTTAAATAAAATAAATTCAGAAACTTGCCATGTTATATTTGATAGATAAAAACATAATTGACTTGCTGCACACAAGTAGCTTACAGGTCAGCACACAAAAAAATATGTGTTTAGAAAATATTGAGTCTAAAAATGGAATTTCACAAAAATTTACAAAAAATCAAGAATATATTTATTTAAAATAGTGATAAGAATAAGTCATTATTGGAAACGCATTATTTTTTGTTTTGAAATGGAAAAAGTTACTAGTTATTAGTAACTCATTACTACATGTTTTAAAAAATTGCAGAAAGTAAGTTGGTGCCATTACTGGTAGTCCAAAAAATAGTGATATGTCATTAGCAGGGCAGCGACTTTCATGCACTTAAAAATCGAAAATATGCGTTTAAAATATGCAGTAAAAAATGCACTTAAATATGCACTTAAATGGAAATATACACCAAAACCCAAAAATATGCACTAATAATCCAAAAATAAATGCTTCAAACCAAAAAATGCACTTTAAATTTATCGATTTTTAAAAATCATATTTATTACTCGGGAGCGTTTGGTTTAAAATTAGATCCAATATAAATATCTAAGTAGATGACAGCCCGGGTAAAAATCTTAATATGGTGTCATACATAATTATATCTTTTTTGATAAATCCCCATATACAACGACATACTAATTGATCCGAAAAATGGGTCATCTACATGTGTCAAATTATATAAAATTAGATATAATTTGATACAGTTTGATCCGAGATTTGTCCATATCCAGGACATCAAATTATATCTAATTCGATATAAAAATATTTGATTTTATAAAATTTTCTCTGATAGTAGGCATACTTTTTATGCATACCAGCTATTAAATTGAAATTGAAATGTCTATGGTTTTAACAATTTTGAAGACCCAAATTTTAAAACATAAAATAAAAATTTATTTGAATACTTTTGTCTTCTAAATAGTACGCATCATTTTTTAATATGATTTTACATGCAAAAACATCACGTGGAAATTATTTGGCTATGGAGTAATTAACTCTGAATTTGCAGATAACTAAATTTGATGTTAAACTATATATTAATTTGTATGCGATTATATAGAAAGTTATATAAAATTAAAATATATTTTTAGTACACATACAGTGTTATAAAACTTAGTATCAAATCATATATAATCATATCGATCACTACATATAATTTGATTAGTTTTATAAGGGTTATGTAGTTATATATGGAGTCAGATTTGGGGATATGTAATAATATCAATTACCGTACAAAAAATTCGTTGAAAAAATAATATCAGATGTAGTTGTATATAATGATATGTGTCTTAATGTTACTCCATTCATTGTCAAATATAGCCCAATCACATTATATATGACAATATATAACTATTTTTACTCGGGAGCTTGATGTTTTCCTTCTAGTTAAGTGCTGCGTTAAGGTTTGCAAATTCTTCTTTTTCTTTATTTTTCATATGAAGAAAATATGCAATTTAATGAAAAATATGCATTTAAAATCATAAAATATGCAAAAAAATATGCACTTAAAAGTAAAATATGCAAAAATATGCAACAACAATTCGAAGCCATTTTGTTGCAAATTCTTTGATTCGGAAAAGTATTGGTCAAAATCATTTTTGGATTAATGACTACAAACATGCATTTGCATGTAAGTCGCTGCCCAGGTCATTACCGTTTCTATACTGGGTACTTACCATTACCACTCTGGAAAATTTTCTGTTCCAAAGAAGCGGTTATAATGTCAATTCTAAACCGGTAATTTTTGTTTGAAATTGTTCCAAAAGCAACCCCTTCTATACCCCCAGAGACGAACCGGTTGTCCTAGAAACAGTTCTAGAATCAGTTCTGGAACTAGTTCTAGAACTGATTCTCCGCCAGTTGTACCTTATATATAAGAACCGTGGAACCAAGTTCCGGACCTAGTTCCATGGAATCGGCTCTTGTTTAACCAGCTGCAGAATTGGTGTGGTTGGCAACCGATTGTTAAATGTTGCTGGGTTATTACGGAATTCAATTAAACGACCTTTTTTTTTCTTAACCGATTAGTCGAATAAAATTAAAAAATTAATCGAATAATCAAAAAAAAAAAAATGTATGTAAAATAATATACAAATTTTGTTGTATTTTTCACGCTCCTATACGAAAACAAGAAATTCTCGTTGAGTTTAACATAACAAATATTTCAAGAAATTCTAAAAAGTCGTCCTGATTTTCTTAGGCAAGAGTTAAATCCGGATATGTACAAGCAAGCCTACAGCAAATTATTTTTTCACAATTTTTTAAATAAGTTGTCTGATTTCAGCACATTTAATTACTTTAATAAAAAATATATTTTTTAATTATTTTTTTAAATAAAAATTAAAAACCAACATATTGACAACAATCATAGTACCGAGAAAAAATTTGTTTGCCTCTTCTCTTGTATTAACAAAGAAGAAGGGTAAAAATAAAATTTGTGTTTACTT
The DNA here is from genome assembly GCA_949987735.1 of Leucophora obtusa. Taxonomy (NCBI): domain Eukaryota; kingdom Metazoa; phylum Arthropoda; class Insecta; order Diptera; family Anthomyiidae; genus Leucophora; species Leucophora obtusa. The sequence goes on from OX465295.1 coordinate 360,984,279, forward strand.
ATACCGATGGTATGAAATAGAAAAACAAAAAACTTTCATAATATTTCTATTGTTGGCTATGCTTTGCAGAAGACTTCGAAAACGTATTTTATTGTTTGCTCCATTCCCACTTTGTTAATGTAGCAGACTACATTTAATATGAGATTTTTGATGCTTCAAATTGCATTGGACTACTGCCACCACTTTCTAAAGAAAACTGATGAAGGCGACCTGGAAAATCCCAGAAACGATCGTCTTTTCATTCCTGAAAGTGTAGAGGTTTTTGAAAGCAAAAACTCTGTGAAGTATTTGTCAGGAGAGTACACTGATGAAGAAAAATAGCAGTTTTTGAAAAAAGTACTTATTATGTTAATTCATAATAAGGAAATTGGCCTCGAACTGAGTTAATAAATTTCTAATTAAACAATTTTGTAATTTCTTTACAATTTCGATTAAATTATTCGAATTATTCGAACAATTTTCGATAAATTTTTTCAATTTATCGAATAAAGATTAATCGATTAAATAATCTAGTAGTTATGTAGCCATATATCTGGTAATTATTTTCTACACTGGGAATGACCCACCTCATAAAATGTCATTGTGAGAGTCCGCATTCAGAATTAAGCTCAGAATAATTTGTACACTCTTTTTCTAGGTCCATATAACTTGACTCCCCCTCAGAGCGCCAAATAGCAATATATAAAAAATCACCCTTTATGTTTAAACTTGCATTCGTACTCCTTTCAAGTGAAAAAATAATGAAAACCTACATCACTACATGGACTATAATGTAATAATAAGTTTATGCTGATGTTTTTAACACCAAAAAATATTGGACCTAGACCCAACTTTTAATATACTGATTAACCCAAAATCACTTTTGATTTCAATTTAACGATGTCAGTCTATCCGTCTGTCCATGTATTCTTGTGCGCACGCAACAGGTCGCAAATATCAATATATTTTGATGAAATTCGAAAGGACGAAGCTTAAAGGTTTCGTTTAAAATCGGTCCATGTTTAGAACTGGTGCCCATATAAAGGTACTAATTTAAAAAAAAATCTAAAATCTGCGAATGGAAACATAATTTTTTTAAAGCGATTTTTTTAAATTAAAATATAATAATGTGGCTTTCTGTTGATAGTTGTCGTTTTGAAATATTTGCATTCGTTTATTTTTTAAAACCCTTAGTGGGATTTAGCATATGTCATATATAACGCGACATATTTTACCGTCGATGTTTTATGTACCAGAATGAGACATTAGAACATGAACAATATCAAATGAAAAATTTACCGTTAATCGACCTTTGTCTGGTTTCTTTTAATTTGTTTGTATTAATTTCTTCTTGATAGAACGATTTCAAAAGAAAATGCCGTTAAAAAAAGCGAAGAGCAAAAAAAAAATATTCATATATATTTTCAGTGTTCAGGCCAATTTTCTCAAAATAACAGTTGCGATAAGCTGCAATTACATTATATTATAAAAACTTAAGACATTATTTTAGTATGATCTTAGTAAAAATCATTTGTTTACCAACATTTTAATTTTCGGTCCCGGTCATGATACAACCATACTAGGTAGATGCATTAGAACAACAAAAAAAATGTAATCGGCTACTCTTGATACATAGCGAAAGCATACGAAAAAATCCCTGAAATGTCATAATAAAACCCTGAACTGTCCAACTCTCCCTAATGGTTGTATCATGGTCCCGGTGAACTTTTCTGTGGAAATGCTCATATGTCAGCTTTAAAACAATGTACAGTAAAAATTTAAAATGAATTTAATTGACAAAGGCGAGTATTTAACGACATTAGAAGTTGAGTAAAATTTTCTAAAATTCCACGATAAGAGCTTTACGATAGTGTTTTCAGAAACAAAAAAAAAAACTATTCGAACTTACTAGACAATCCATTCAAATTCAAGTTTGAATGGGTAAAGGCTGTATACTTTACGAATCACCTATGTACGAATATTTTTAACACAATAATCCTTCGATTTTTGAAACATCTGTTAAGCTAAAGAAGAATTCTATGTAATTTTAAGATTTTTATGAAATGAAAAACTACAATTTACAAAGCAGTAAATTTGTATAGCATTTTTTAACTCCCCCAATTGGAATTTCGTAAGAAATCTAAAAAAAATTCAGCTAAATGATTTAAAGCTTACAAACTTTATGTGTTTGTATAAAGTTTTGTGTTTTTCAGAGTTAGTAGCATATGGTAGGACACCATCAAGTGCGGTAGTATATTTTCATGTTTTCTGTAAGTGGCACATTTGGTTTTTCTTTTATGTACATTTAGCAATTTTTTTTTCTTTTAACTTATAAATAATTTTTATGACTCACCTTTGAAAATCCTATATTTGGTGTTGGTGCTTGGTGTATGGAAATGTCATGCCGTTTAAACACTGAAAGTATTAAAAAGAAAAAAAAAATATGTCAATAACTATCCAATGTACATTTCAGCAGTTATTAAAAAACTAAACACATGTTAATTTTTTTTGTTTTATTTTATTTCTACTTATAATCTCATTGAACAGACAATAACAATATTTTAAAAAAATAAATAGAAAAAGCAACAACAACACAATTTAATTGTATCTCAGTTTCCAATGTCGTCATTTTATTATTTATTTATAATGCAGGGGATTAGGGTGGTAATTAATTTAAAATTTTATATTAGTAAAAAAGAAAAAAAAAACAAAAAACAGTGGATCTAAAACTAAACTACTCGTAGGAAACAAAACAGAGAAATACACAAAACATATTTACAAACAGTTTTTAATAACACTGTCCTATACGTATGAGTAACATGTATAATGTTAGGAAATAACATATTTATCATACGCAACCGGTCAATATAGATGTTACCAAAGAGTTAGTGCGGAAAAATATATCAAATAGGAAATTGATTTCTTTTCGCACATTTTTACTGATGGAATCATATTCTTTTATTGTTGCTACTAATTTCATCTTATTTACTATAATTTAAGCATAAAATTTATTAATTCGTATTTGGTTTTCCTTAAAACTAGCCCGTTTCCTGTTTTCATACTAATTTCTCAAACATTTGCCAGTTATTTACCCACAATTAAACACATTTCAAAAATATCCTTTAGATAAACGTGCTTCCTTAATTAATATATTGGTTATAAATTGAGTTAGAAACGACATAGTTTAAAACCATGTTTAGTTTTTTCAAAAAAAAAAAAATATACTTGTACATTTGTTTATTTTATGTACATACGTTTTTATATTAATTTAATTTTGTTTTTTCTATATTTATTTCCATTGTGGGAGAACAATCCAAACCAAAACGAAACATTGTCACTAGTGTCCAAACCCAACAACAATAAGATATAAAATGTAAAAATTAAGTTAAGCAAAAAATCTTATAAAGCAAACTAAATACACTGTCAATTGGTAAAATGTTAAAGTCCCAATATTAAATACGTACATTTGTACAAATATTCTTTATGTACAACACCAAATACACGTAATTGTGTTGCTGAAACATACAGTACAACAACACAACGTATGGCAGGCAACTCATAAATGCAACAGACACTACTTTTGTTGCTGACATTCACTGTTGGTAATAGAAATATTTTTACGAGTATATTGTTGTATAAAATGTTGTTAGAATTGCTAGTAAGTAGTAAAATTGAAACAAGTGTTTCTTGCTGTGTTTGGTCAAGTATAGATTTAAATTTTTATATTGTTTATACATATATACATACATACAAACATATGTTTACTTTATATGTTTTCTGGGTAGTAAGAACAATGATTTAACAAAATGTTTAAATAATGGCATTGAAGATAAATACCTAGTTATTGAAATCCTATGCAAAATAATTTACGGGGGGTTTCCAAACACTCTTGAAAGTACCATTTGTTAAATGAATGTTCCACTTGCCAAATCGATTAACTCCACTTTCAGAATTTTATAAAACTTTAAATTCAAAACACTTTATTGACCCCTAACTGTAAAATATTCAAAACAGATTTCTCTGATACTACTAAATGACAAAATTTATAATTTAACAAGAATTTAGCAAAACATTATTTACTATTTTCTCATTTTTCTCATTGAGACTCATTTATTTTTCTTTATTGAGATAATCGATTTGGCAAGTGAATCATTCAAATCTTTAAAACTATCTATCCCTCAATTTACATGGTTCATGTGTTCCGCACAAAATCATATATATCAAAGTGATAGTTTCGTTTACAGAATTTAAAAACATTCGTTTTCTCATCATCCAATACTGGATTTTAATTAGAATGTTAAAAAAACTACCGCGTTAATTAAGGGATATGTGTTATATACTTCTTTCTAATAAAAAAAGATTCAATAAAATTTCACACTAAAAATAAATTTTTTGTTTAAATAAAATTTGTTTCCCATTGTAGAAAATCATTACCAGATATGTGGTTATGTAACTACATACTTGGTAATGGTAACTAGTTACTTTTGTTATTACATTTCTTATTACCTTTATATGGCGATGTCGCGAAAAATAATGAGTTGTCGTTACACACCAGCATACGAAAAATCAAAAAATATATCGTTACCTATGTGCTTACCAGTACTGACAAAAATGAGTCTAAAAATAGATTTTCAAAAAAATAAATTATATAAAAAAAAAATATTTTTTATTGTATTTTTTTTTAAATAAAATTTGCTGGTGCGGGAATCGAACATGGGTCTACAGATTGCCAGTCAACAGCTCTACCATCTGAGCTATATCGACATGTAATATTTAATAGATAAGAACATAATTGACCTGCTGCACACAAGTAAGCTTACTCGCCAACATACAAAAAATCAAAAAATATGTGGTTACATATATCCTTACCAGTGTTTAAAAAATATTGGGTCTAAAAATAGATTTCAAAAAATTTTCAAAAAAATCTAAAAATTTATTTTCTATTTGAAATAATGATAAAAATAAGTCATTATCAGTAACTCATTATTATATGTTTTAAAATAATGCAGAAGGTAAGTGGGTGTCATTACTGGTACTCCAAAAAATAATGATATGTCATTACCGTTTCTACACTGGGTTCTTAAATACCTTAACCCTTTGACACGGCTAGGAATTTTTTAATGGCTATTAATTTTCCGACCAAACTTCGTGGAAATGTAGACCTATCCGCAGGAAATATTGTTTATTACTTATATGGCTTTGCAGCGCCCCCTAGCGGATATATTTGGAATCAAAGTTCAAACATTAATATGCTGCCGGCTCCGAGCGGGTTAAAATTTTTTTCAAATTTTAATTTTATATTTTTCCTATTACTAATCTCTACATAAAACCTTTTGAATTTTTGAATTTTATTCATCACACAATTTTTGAGACTAAACTTTTGCCTTTTTTGAACTTTTAAATTTTAACACATTCGCAGCAGCGTTGATGATCACAAGACAAAGCGCACTCTACTGCTCTCATGTTGTTTTCAAATTTCACAGCCTGCATACAATTTTAATAAGAACAATATAACGAACCGATAACAGTAAATGAACAGCGCTTTGGTTAAAATACAAATCAGTGACGAGTAGATGAAGTCGACGTACATTATAATGTACGCCACTCGCCAAAGGGTTAAGACAAAAAACTTAAGCTGCCAACTTGATGAAAAGTACACACAGAAAATAAATTGGTTGGAATTCCATCGGAGCCAATGAAATTTTTTCGTTATTCAATAATTTTAATTGCAATTGCTTAAAATTCATAATCAAGAAAGTTAAATTTATTTGTGAACAGAAAATATATACGATTAACCAAAACACTGTCACATTATTGGCTTTTCTAATCAATATTGACTTTTCTATTCAACAGTCCAACGCGCTAACCATAACCATATTTTTTTGATTTCATAAAGTTGATTACACTCACAATATTTTATCGTTAAAAACAGCCTAAAATACAAATTAAATTAATTGAAAACACAATTAAAAAGAGGACTACTGATTTTTCATTATATTCAAACCACTTTGCTATCTATTTTCAAACATTATTTAAACAATCAATAAAAATAATTGAAAAGTCTGTTAAAACAATCTACAAATTTTAACTGACAAAACCTTAGAAAAAAAGATTTTGTGGTTTGTTTTTTCATATTTGAAAGTCTTTTTTTTTTTTTTTTTGTTTGAATTTTGAAAACACTACACACACGTTCATATTTTTATTGGCTATGCTTGTAGGTATGAGTAAAGAATTTCTAGTAATTTAAATTGCAATAATTTTGTATATAAACACACTATTTTAACAAAAAAAGGTAAAACGAAAATATTTGATTTTTTTGTTTTAAAACAGAAAACAACGACATTATTTAAATTATTTTTTCTAAAAATAGAAAACTAAAGATAGAACATTTGACTGAAAATATTAACTCCTACCGACTAGACGTATTTCTTTGTAGTTTGTTTTTTACTGACTTACACAAAAAGTTAAACAATATGTTTCCATGTATTTTAATTGATTCTTCAATTAAAAACAAACTCTACCTATTACTTTTCAAATAAACCTCAATCGGTTACGTAAAATACAGGGTAAGCCAAAAGTCACGCCTGCATATTATAATTTAACAACTTTTTTTCATTATTAATTTTAATTTTATTCATCGAACCGTGTTACAGCATCATGCAAAATTTACCGACCGAACAACGAACCAAAGTGGTGAACTTTTTGATGACCGAATTATCTCAAGAAATTCAGAATTCAAATGGCCAGCATGTTCACCAGATTTAACTGCGCCTCATTATTTTCTATGGGGTTATCTCAAAGAGCAAGTGTATGTTAACAAGCCCCAAACTATAGAGCAGCTAAAGCACAACATTGAAGCTGAGATCAGGGCAATAGAGCCTGAAAATTTGCATGGAGTTATGCAAAACGCCTGTTTAAGAGCCCAATTGTGCATCGATGAAAATGATGGTCAGCTCTCTGATATTATATTTCATAATTAAAATTTAGATCATACAAAGTTAATGTTTTATTAAAAAAATAAAAAATAATAATAAACAAAAAAGTTTTTAAATTTTTACACGCAGGCCTTGGTGACTTTTGGCCCACCTTGTATATTGTGAATGTATTTAAATTAAAAGTAAGACAGCAACTAATTGTAAATATCTGTGGCGCAGGGGGTAGCGACACAGCCTGATAGCCTTAACGATCTGAGTTCAATCTGTTGTTAATATAATTTTTTTCAAAAAGAAAATATTCAAATTTCCAACTGTGATCGCCTGTCCCGATTTAAACAGCTCTTAATATTGTAGATGGGACCCTCCTTGTCCCACGAAATATAGAGTATCACCTTGGCGCATGGATATTCGGCTTTGGCGTTGATTTGGCTCGTTCGCCGAGCTTCTTGCGCTTCGAGTTGTGGTAATGGATCCATTTTTCATCGCCAGTAATGATTTGATGCAAAAATGATTTATTTTTTATGGCGTTCAAGCAGCATTTCGGACATACAAAATCGCCTTTCAACGTTTCTTGGCTTCAACTCGTGTGGTACCCAATTTCCTTGCATCTTGGATGAAACATAAATTCCCGCAAATATGCTCTTTACACTATTTCGTTGAATGACTAAGTGAGAATAAATGACAAATATTTACCCCCCAAAATGACATATAAGTTATTAAAGACACAAACCATTTGTAAAAAATACGACATCTGTTAAGTTATACTCCCAATAAATAACACCAAATGTTTCTGTTTAAACTATATAATTAAAGAAAATATTATTACAAACAAAAACAAGTGGGAATGGAGTAAAGGAATTCGCAAAAAAATTATGTAAGTAATAAATCTACTCTGCATTTTGAGCAGTTACCATATTAATCAGTACTGTAGAGTAGAGTCGCTTCACAATTGTGAAGGCACTTATTATATATAACCACACTGAGAGAATTATCAGCACGATATTTTCTTTTCATTGAATTAATGGAATTTTTCATAAATTGTTGTAAAAAATTTCATTTCATTTATTAAAACTTTCATAGACTCCTCAATGACAAAGTTTCATTAAAAATGAATTCATAAAATATATGAAGCTTTTTTATCATATTTATGAAATTTTTCATTTCCTTTGTGAAGAAAACTTCATTAGTGTACTGAAAAATTTCACTAAAACTCGTCCAGCAAAATTCTCTCTGTGCAGGCAGCGACTTTCATGGACTTAAAAATCGAAAATATGCGCTTAAAGTATGCTGTAAAAAATGCAAAATATGCACTTAAATATGCCCTTAAATGGAGATATGCACTAAAAACCCAAAAATATGCACTAATAATCCAAAAATAAAAGCTTCAAACCAAAAAATGCACTTTAAATTTATCGATTTTTAAAAATCATATTTATTACTCGGGAGCGTTTGGTTTAAAATATTTTATGATTAGATCCAATATAAATATCTAAGTAGATGACAACTTGATGTTTTCCTTCTAGTTAAGTGCTGCGTTAAGATTTGCAAATTCTTTTTTTTTTTCTTTATTTTTCATGAAATCTTAGTTTTAATTTAAAAAAAATTAAATAAAAAGAAAATATGTAATTCAATGAAAAATATGCAAAATTATGCACTAAAAATCATAAAATATGCACTTAAAAGTAAAATATGCAATAATATGCATTTATAATAAAATATGCAACAACAAATCGATGCCATTTTGTCACAAATTCCTTGATTCGGAAAAGTATTTGTTCAAAATTATTTTTGGATTAATAACTACACACATGCATTTGCATGAAAGTCGCTGCCCTGGTTATAACAAATTGAATATCGAATAATGTTAGTGCACTCTGTTGTATTTATGTTAAAAAATATACATAATACTTTGATTTATTCATGTGAGTTCAAATGTTCGATCAGATCGATTTTATTCAACAGTGAGTTTTTTTGAGCGATTAAATGTGAATAAAACATGTTCGACAGACGACTCAAACTGATCCAAACTACACGTTCAGCTGCATGATAGTGATTTTATTCAACATTGAATATTGTTGAGCGATGAAATGTGAGTAAGAATTTTAGTGTATGATTAAATCAAGAAAAAAGTTGATTTTGCAGTTCTCTGATCGGCATACAGCTTTCAAGAAGGTAGATCGACTCAACTAACTGCACTATGCCACATTTTTTTAGAACCTTATGCAATGCGTATTTTTTAATAAAATTTTGTACCAGTATTCTGAATCTGACAAGAAAAATTTTTTTCACAGAACTGTTTTTGAGAAATCACTATTTTTAAATTTGGGTTTTTTATTTTACTTCCTAGTATAATATAAGTAAGTCAAACTTCATTTTAGACTTTTTAGGTCTCAGCATTCGGTCAAAGAGGATCGGATATTGCGAGACGGTTTTACTCTGAAATTTTGATTTAGTAAACAGTCACAACAAAATTTCTAGCTTAAGAAAGGCGTATGGTATTGTAAGGTTTCACTCTACTTTTAAAGTCTTAACTTTCCTTTAGCAAATTATAATATTCATCGATATTTTATGTTTAATAAATATATATCACTTGAACTTGACATTATCTTAAGTTGAATTTTCCCCAACACAAAGTGTGAAGATAAATCTAAGTGTTACTTGTACATCTATTGCTGTTGTGGCGCACCTTTCTCAACTGTTTATTTGTTGTTCGACATAGAACAAAACATAAGTTTTGGTATGAATCTAGCTAAGGCACAGATAATCATCAAAAGCAATTAGTTCAACATTACATAACATTTGTTACCATTTGTATCATCTTTATTGACATCTAGGAATTTTATAGAGATTTTCCCAGCATCGGAATAGAAATAAAACCAAAAACACCTACGTAGTTATTTAAATTTCTTTTATTATATGATGACAAATAAAGTTAAGACTTTTTTAATAGAAAAAAATTCATATGAATTTTTTAAAAGGTGTGCCGAAAAAAAGAAAACTAAAAAAACGCTTTATATTAAAGGAATAAGATATTGTTATAGATTTAACTTATAAAAAAAATAATTAAAATTTTTCTTATGAATAAACTTATGTTCAAATGATTAATAATTGTGTGCTAAACATAAAAATAAAACTTGAAAAAATTTACAGAAACATCTTTTTAATATTAAGTATGATTTTCACCATTGCACTGAAAAAGGTAAAAGTTCATTTCATTCATTCATTCAGACTTTTTACTAAATCAACACATATTTTGTTGACTTCAATCTACTTAAAAATCACAAATTTATAGATTTTTATTCATTTTATATGAAATTATTTAATTTCATACTATAACGTTTGTGTCTTAAGTCTTTCGTTTTATACTATAATCTTATATAAATATAACATATTGTATGTTTCTTAAGGGGGAAATCGACTCTAGGAAAAATTATGTTTTCGAATTTATTTTTTATATTTTACTCTTCAGTATATGCTCAGAAAATATCAATAAAAAATTCGAAGAAATAAAATTTCCACATGTTTTTTTGTAAAATATAATTTAGTCACAACGTAATATTCTATGCATCAAATTTGTACACAAAAATTTTTGGGAGCGTTTTTTATCATTGTTTTTATTATAAATACTAATCCGCATAATACAGCGGAACAAATAGAAAAAAAATACATCTAAAGATGCAAGAATTGCACGCAGTCTTTAAAAAACAGCCAATGACGATTCCTCGATGGAGGGCGAACGCACGTTATATGAGGCAGGTACTGATGGCTTTTTATAAGCCGTAAAAGTAATCAATGTATAAAAAAAAATTAAAAATAAATACAAAACAAATTAAAAAATATACGAAATGAAAGATTTTGACCGAAATGAAATGTCTAATAAATTCTCTACCATCGTTTTTAAGAATATTTGGGTTAGTATATAAAATACTCTTTATCCGATTCTTCCCAAATTTGGTACATATGTAGAAAACTGCGAGATATATATTTTGTTCTTACATGGTATTTGGAAATTTTGCTTTTTTCTTAGCGTAAAATTAATTTTAAACTTTAAACGCGTTTTCTCACAGCCCTGAGTTCAAAATCGGCTGCCACTGTACATCCAAGGCGTGTTAACCGATTTCGATCCGTGTTTTTTTCTTTCGTAGGCAACAAAAAACTCTAGTCATTATTGTGGCCTTTTTTAATTTTGATCAAATAAATTTTATATCCCCGAGCAAAAGTGTTTTTTCTTGTCTTTTTTGGAGTTTTTAAGTTTGTGTGGCAACTTTGTTAAAAGAAAATTTAAAAAATAAAAATCGGGCCACGATAAGGACTAGAGAATTTATCTGGGATTAAGAATCACTTTACATTTTTATTTTCCGATAATTAATGAAGGCTGCACAGTGGCAGCCGATTTTGCCTTTTTTAAAAAGGTCAGTAATGAAGTGGCAACTCTGGCGATTTTGGCTGGTGAAATATAAAACTGATATTTTTTAAAAATACTGCAATAACGTGGTTTTTAAATAAAAAAATAAAATATTAAAAATATTGTTAATTGCATTTTTAACAACCATTCAAATATGCCCTTTAAAATGTTGTTGTTACAGTATTTACCCCCCTTAAGGCCTTTAAGAAACATGCATTCTGCCTTAATATCAAGCAAAGACTAATGAATAAATATTAAAATTTTTACTTGTTATCAGATAAACTACATTTGATTTAATTAACTAAACACGGATATTAACAAAAATTCTCGCTTATAAAAAATGTCATTGTAACTAAATGTAATGTTGCAAAAAAACATAAAATTGTTTATACTGTATAACAAAGTTTTTATTATTAATTTAAATTGCTCCTCTGTATTGACGATTTATTTAGTTAGTTATCGCCGGGTTTCACACATTATTAAACGTTCAACAGTGCTATTTAAATACATTCATAGCTGCAGTAAATATTTTAAAATTGATTTTATATAAAAATAATATTGATAATGAGTGGAATATTTTAATAAGTTAAGATTTCAGTTCAACACTGCAAGCTGCACCTTTACATTACTCTTCAATGTAAAAAGATTTGTTAGTTTGTCTGTTACATTCGTACACAGCTAAACTTGCAATTCAAAAGTACAGCTGACTTGCTACGAGTATGAATATTTAAATAGCACCCTCTAGTTTAGAGAAAACCCCATCCAAATGGTAATTATAAGTTATAAACTTTTGGTATAATCAGTCGCAGAAATTACAGCTAATTCAAGTTCAATGTAATTCTATTTATTTTAATATTTTACTTTTAGTTTTTCAGTTTTCGCTTTGTTTCTAGGTGTGCTGAGTCGGTAAATTCAAATAGAATTTTATAAAACAAAGTAAAAATGATTACTTTAGTATCTGTATAAGTTTATAAGTCTATGAATTAAACTATTTCTGGTGGTGGTGGTGGTGGTACCGGTGATGATACCCAACCAAGTGTTTTAGAGTGCTGTGTTTGCCTCATTCAGTTATTGTATTTTGTATTAAACTCGTTGTTATTGCCGTTGATCTGTACGTTTTTGTTCATTGTAAGATATTCTTATGACAATGACATATTTTCAATGATTCATTTGTTTATTAGAAATTTTTTAATTTATAGTTGTTATCTCTTTGCTGTCATCTCATCTGCTAAAAAAGCAAAAACAATATGCATACAATGCAATAGTATTCAGTACGGGCAACAGGTTATAAATACCCTAACTATTTATTATATGACTATGTTTATTTAGTTATTTTGTAGTTAATGTATTATTAAATTTGTATTTGTATAAAATTATTAAGAAAAAGGAATAGTGTTTAAAATTAAATTTCTTGCTTAAAATTGGCGATATGGCTTAATCAAATAGTTATTGACTACATGCCCTACGGGAAATGGGACCGCTCCAACGCAGGATAGGTGCCAATAGGGCAGGGATCAGTCCTTGATCGTTTTTTTCTCTTTTGTTTGAAATAGGCACGTTACTGTAACATGGCGTTGTAATTGAGGGTTCCAACACTTAAAATATTTTGTTCGTATAGACCGCTGCAAATGTTATTAAAAAAAAATGAAATTTCACTTGAAAACAGGACTACTAACATTTCATTAAATTCAACTTACATTTTATTTTGCTTTTGACTGTTAATAAAATGAACCACAAATTAGTCAAAAGAACTAACAAAATTTATTTACATACATTTGATTTGGTTTATTTTTTAAGAAACAAAACTACTGCATAAAATTAATGTTACTAATTTTCAGTATTTTATGTTGTTCGTTTTTAATTACTTACGATTGTAGTTAAAATTTACATTTCTAATTATACAAATGAATGTTTTTTTCATTTAAAATAACTAAACTGAGATACTACTTGAATAACTAACAAATTCCGACTGCAGAAGTTCCCTGTCTTGGAAGGAAAAAAAAAACAATTGGAGAAACGTTTGACGTGTATTGAGCTAAAAGGGAAAAGAAAAATAAAATTTTTTTTTCATACAAAAACTGTGTTTCATTGAAAAATTCAGCTATATATTGATAAGGCGATGGAAGAAACTGCAGTTAACTTTCCAACAAAATTTTTGAGTTCCCTTAAAAGTTAATTTAATTCCAGTTCACTCCACATAAACTCGTATTAAATAAACTTTAAGGCATGCTTACAACGTAGGAGCTTTGCCCGCTAGTATAAACATATTTCAGTTCATTAATTTGGAGTGTGCAGAGATTTAAAAAATGTCCTCACTGAGCAGGCCTTTTGGCTATATCGAAAAAGTTAAAATTATTTGAATCAGGCACAAATTCTATATTTCTGTTTCAAATTAAATTTTTACAGATATAACCCTATTTGATTCAAAAACCCTAGTATTCGTTACAAAGTTTTATTACTATAGTCAAAATTGAAAATTCGTTCTCAAATAGGTTGATTAGGAACCCTCGAAAATCAGAAAACCATTTTCTTGAGGACATTTGCAATTTATCAAACTTCCCGATTTATTTATTTCCTACGAATTTCTCACGGTTTTTCTATTACTAAATCTCCATTTAAAGCATTCACTTTTTTTTAATATCAATTCATAAAGTTTGTTTCTTAGGTCTTTTGTCTTATCTGCTTTTATTAATTACAGTTAGTTCATGAAATTATTGTTAAAATTCAATTAGTAAGTTCCCTAACAAAATCTTTTAAATTTTCTAACTAATTTTAGCTAATGTGCTAACATTTACTAATTTTATATAATTATAATAATCTATGGCGAAAAAATCCAACAAAATATAATTAAAGAGAGGAAATTGTAAAATTTACAAACTGACTGATTGTAGTTATAATAGAAATCTAGAATTACTATAAAACTACAAAAGAAGATTACAACTTAAATTTTAAATTTGTATGTATTTCAGCATCTAAAACTTTAAGCAAGTTCTGTTTTTTTTTATTTATCCCACACATTAATTTGAGAAGAACAATTTTCGAAATTATCTACAAATGCAAAGAATGAGTAAAAAACGAAACAAAAAATTACGTGCAATTTGAATTACACTTAAACAAATAACTTTGTTGCAAATTGTTAAAAAAGGAATATTACAAAATTATAGTAAATTTTTAGAAGGGAAATTTTAAAAGATTTCTAAAAGTGATTTGATAGTTAACAGTGTTTTACATTTTTTCTTTAATCTTTACGCAGTTAATTTTTATGGGTGTAGTTTAGTTTTAAGCTGGACATAGAAATGATAGAGCATTGTTATTGCGATAATTTCTTTAAAAAATCACTGACCCTTTGTTTTTTTTTAGAAATGTATATTGCATCATATGGTACCTTACATAAGAAGATAACAAACAATCCAATTTTCTATACTTATACAAATAATTTTATGTGTATACATTTGTAATAGACTAACAAAAATTATTCAACAATTCACAGATGTTAACAAATACTATTTGATTATATAATACTTAAGAGTTGCCAGAAAACTAAAGGAAAAGAATTTTTTCAGAAAGTACTGAAAAAATAAACTAAAATTACTTATACTGGAATGCAATAGCTTCTATTGGGTGGAAGATACTAATAACATTGTACAATAAAATCAAATTTTTTCCATAATAACAAGGTTCTGACAACTGATTCTGGAAGAGGGGACCAAAAAAATCGGCGTTTTAATAGTTTACGTCTAGCTCTATGTGAATCTTCCATTTTAGTTATAGAATGTTTTCAGCGAACTTATGTAAAATAATACGAGGGACATTTTTGTGGAATATTTTAACACTCTAACTCTTCTAACTTTAAAGGGACTTTTCTGGTCCCTTTTTAAAGAGGCACAAAAAAGAGTTAGAGGGTTAAATTGTTTTAAACCTTTCTTAGTAACTTTTGAGTAAAAAATAAAGCTACTTTGGATGAAAAACTCTAATATGGGAATTCGAAATTCTAGTAATATATTTTAAGTCCATTTTTTATTCAGTTTAAACTCATTTTCTTGCAATTTTTATAGAAATCATAAGAGTTATGGTCTCCCATTCAAACTTATAAACAAATATACCTGTACGTATATTCAAGTTAATTTTCTTATTCAACATTTTAGATATTAAAGAAAAAACAAAAACAACAATATGCTTTATCACCTTCCAAAATATTACTCTATTTGACTGATTTAGCAATGTCGTACACTTTTTAAAACAATTTTTCAAATTTTTAGAATTTTTTCGACTTTTGGTTTTAAATTTCATTAACTAAAATAATCAAGCTCGAGGTTTTACATTTTCAATAAAAATATTATATTCGATTTTAATTTTAAGATATTTCTGAATCTATCGAATGCCACACTCAACCAAAAAACTCTGTAATGGCTACTGAAAATTTTTTTATGTTATTAGGGGAAATTTAGCTGTTTTGAGCCCAGTGGTATTTTTGCTAATTTTAGCAACACGTGTCTGCTGATCTGTAGTACAATAAAATTAGTAGAAAAAATTATTGGCCGCTAATAAATCTTAGTAAAATTTCTGTAAACTGCAATTCAAAATCGATTTGCTGAAATCAGTTAAAAAACTTACTAAATATTAAGGGTTTTCACAAGGGGTGTACTATTTGTTGTATCGTTGTATCGTCCTAACAAAAAACAGAGTTGTTAAAAATTAAATTGAAAAAATACAACATTTGAGAATAGCACGATACAACATTTTTACATATGTTTACTGTCCTATGTTTGAGTGTGCTAACAGATAGAAAACTGAATAGAAAATCGTTGTTAAACAGAAATAAAAATTTTAACAACTCTGTTTTTTGTTAGGACGATACAACGATACAACAAATAGCACACCCCTTATGAACAACCTAATTATAATTGTAGTACAATGAAATTAGTATAAATAATTAGTTGCAGCTACTAAATTTCTGTAAATTGTTGTAAACTGTAATTTAAAACCAATCTGCTGAAATTAACAAAAAGGTGTACTAAAAAATAAATACTAATATGTACTTTCCATAGACTCAAATAAATAAATAAACTGTAAAATCTAAAAAAAAAATTAATAAATGATTGATTTTTTGTACCTTATGTAATGTCTCGGTTTGAGTAAGAAAGTTATCATTTTCTTATTGCGGACAACTGAAGAGTAGGGTGATGCCTACGAAACAATTGTATTGTCTATCATGAAAATTATCAACCCCTTTTTGAAACAACAAATAAAATCTAATATGACAATATCATATTAGAATTTGGACTTGAGGTAGAAGAATATTCTAACTAAATATATGAAAATATAGAAAGTCCGAAAAAACAATTTTTGTATTTTTAATGCAAAAATTAAGATGATTGTTGATTAATAAAAAAATTTTTTTCTTTCGATTGTAACAAGCGTATAATTACTTGAAATTTGGAGTCAAAATTCCAAACGGTACTCCAGTTATTAGCTTTTTATGCATTGGAGATACAATAAAATTTTCTGGGTGTTATTTCCAAACTAAGAATATATCAATAGTAACAAATATAAACTAAACAAGAATTGTAAAAAATCAACGAATTCTTGTAAATAAAAATTTTTAAATTAGTATTTTTTTCTGCTAAATTTAGTACTCGGTTTTGAAAAATTAATAAAATGTTTTGCTGAAATCAGAAGAGCAAATTAGTAAAAAAAATCCATAATTTGTAATAAGAGAATAGCAAAAATGATTACTAAAAATAAAAATTGTACTAAAAATCAGTATAAAAATAGTATAGTGTGATTGGAAGCTGTTTACAAATTTTTTTACTAACTTTTTTATCTGAGTGCATCCTCCGGAAACAATTAGTTACAACCCAGTCAGAAAAATACAAACGGGAAAGCGGTGGCAAAGCACTTTAACAGGTGGTACAAGTATTGGCAAAAAGTGCTTTCCCATTCCCAAAATGATAACATCATTAGACAAAAGGACCGGCTGTTCAAAAAGCGCCGGAAAAGCACTGGAGGAACAAAATTTTTAAACGTTGGCAAAACGCTGGCAAAACCAATAAATAGGTGGTCTGGAAATATATTTTCCAAAATAAAATTAAAAAAAAGTTCATATGTATTTTTTTGACCCTGCCGTGATTTGAACCCAGGCCGTCAGATTGGCAGACGATTGCTCTACCCACTGATCTAACGAGACATATAATATTTAATGGCTAAACACATAAATGAGTGATAATAGCTGGACAACTACTGGCTGTGCCAAAATGCTAGTACTGGCAAACAATTTTTAGTAACTAGTATGGCAGTGTTTGGAGGGCAAAAAGAAAGTTGGTCTTGAAGGAGCTTTCCCACAAACAAAAAAATTGATTTTATAAAACAAAAAAAAATTTAAATTAAAAAAAAAATCCCAAAAAATTTTTTTCCTTGCAACCGGATTTGAACTCGGAACCTTCCGACTACAAACATTTTTTAACGAAGCGTCACCATTTTTATAAAATCATTGGTTTTCCAGTGAATTGATTTTTGTACGCCTGGTAGCATTGGCTAGGTAGCACTGGATAACCACTGGTTGCAAATCTTGGCATATCACTCTAAGCCAATTCTTTGCCAGTGGTTTTTTTTATAAACCACCGAAATTTTTGTAAAAAAAATACTGCTAAAACGCTTTTCGCAAACGCTGGCAAAGCGTCCCAAATGAGTGTTCTGCCAGTCATTTATTTTTAATACCATGGTTACCCAGTGGTATGCCAGTGCTTGATTTTTTGTACCACTGGCGATTTCTGACTGGGAATATTCACGAACGATCAAACGACTTATTTTTTTTCTATTGCACTGAAAGACTAAGAAATGCAAACAAAGTTAATTTGATAGCGAATATCTTTTAATGTAATCCTAAAATAACCAATATTGGTTATTAGCGAAATGATCTACATTTAATTTCTATATTAAACATAGCCACCGCTGTATTTTACAGCCGCCCTATGCAAAATATCATACAGAGCATATCCATAGATTATTTTATTGCCGAAAACACAAGCTATTGTGGCATTAAAAAAAACGTCAACTAAGGTTGACTTTTTTGGCAAATTAATCTGCATTATATACTACGGGTCATATGCATAATAAGTTTCTAAATTTATAAATGGCTTATAAAACAAGTTTTTCATAAAAAATTCATATTATAAACGTGCTATAAGATTTCAAAATTATTATGCATAAGCACCTACAAATTTAATTAAGTTGAAGACCTTTCAGATCATAGGGAAAAATGGATTTATTGTTTAATAATTTTTTGAAAGGAGCTGTCTCGTAATCTGAAATTTTGAATAGCTAAATTGCAAAATTTCTAAAACTTTTTATATATTTTTTTTCAATTCTCTTTAAGAGTATTAAAGGGCACATCTCCAAAAAGGAGAATAACTGCTGCAGATAAATTAAAATCTCCTTTCTTAAAATTTTTTAGTTTTAAATATTTTTATAAAATCTGAACTCAAATCTTACCTTGTTGAAAGTAATTAGCTTTTCTAACATAAACACACACCAAAGCCATTAGTTGTAATTGAGATAAACGCTGTCGCGTCGATTGTGGCAACGGTAATAGATCACGCAGATTAGCAATTTCAGCATTAATTAAATCTCTACGCAATTTTGAAGCGCCTTTGGTGGATTTATTAGCATCAAACCTGTAATAAAAAAAATATTGCGACTAAAATAAAAATAATAAAAATAATTATTATATTGAAGTGAAACCAAAAAAAAGTTAAGGCTACACCATCCATATGCATTAAATACGAATTCGAAGAACAAGCCGTAACAATTTATACTGATGTTGGTTGCAGTTTATGAATCATAAAATCAAAAAAGCGAAATAAAAACAATAAGAATTCCTTCGAATTTTACAATCATTTCACAGGTATTAATTTTATAGTATCAAGTTTAGGCTACTGTTTAAAAGAAGAAAAAAAAAGAACTGAAAGTATAAGAATGTGTAGCTGCAAATGCTCTTTGTGGATTAGCATTTATGTACTCATACAACATTCGTATGAACAATAAAAAAGCAGTTTAGCTAAAATTAAATGAAACAGGATTGCCAAAGTAACAACAAAAAAATTTTAATCAAAAACCATAAATTTTATAAATTTTTTTCAAAAGACTTAAGAAAGAAACTTAAAGGGCCAGTTTTATAGTCAAAAGTAAGAACGTTTTTTTTTAATTTTAGTTAAGTACGAAATTTTCAAATAAAACTTTTAACTTAAGAAAAATTTAAGACCAAAATCGTTCTTGGGAGCTGACTATAAAACTGGCTGTGGGTGGAAAACAAAGACTTAAGAAACAAACGTTATTAGCATATATCGATGGCTTAATCTATGGAGAGGCCCTAACTCGGTTTGGGAATCATGATGCCGATTCCAAGATGTAAATATATCTCAATTTTAGCAACTAAAGTATATTAAAAAAAATCACTAAATATCAAATTTAAAAAAGTTTAAGAAAATTACAATATTCTTTGCAAAATTTTCAACAAATTTTGCAATTTTGTAATAAAATAATATTTTAAATATAGAAACCCAGGAAAATTTTGTACAATCGGTAGCCAAACACACACCTATTCTACAACTGGTTCCACTGGAACCGATTCCATGGAACTGGTCCGGAACCAGTTCCTGGGAACTAGTTCCAGAACTGATTCTTGGGCAACCCGTTCCACTTTGGAGCTATAGAAGTGGTTGCTTTTGGGACAATTTCAAACAAAAATAATCGGTGTTAGAATCGACAGTAAAAGGGGTTGTAAATGAAAAGTAGCTATCCTACAACCGATTCTTTGGAACAGAACATTTTCTGGGAAGGTTTATGAAATTTAATAATATTAAAAAAAAAATACTGAAAATAATGCATAAAATGTTGATTTTAATATTATGCTAATTCTGAGTATGTGTCTTAAGTCTTTTGATTTGTTCCTTAGGTTGTCCGTACTTTAATTACAAAACTTTTTTATTTGATTCATATCCAGGAAATAACTTTTAAAATCCTTTTTAACTTGGCAACTCTATTTTTAGTAAACAATTTTGTATTCGTTATTTTTTTATTTGGTAATGTCTGACCAAAATAGAGGGAGGAATCAACGCTGGCGTCAAGCATCACATATACTGAATTTATTTCTTATACCTTGATGTATCACAAAAATTCGTAAGCAGCATTGTTTTATTATTTTGCAATGAGTTAGTATATAACTATACTATAGAATTCCATATGATCGTACAACTACCTTTGATTATTAAGCCTTTGGGTGGTTTTGATGATGGGATTTATATTTTTCTTGCACAGTTTTGTGCAGCAAGTATTCCCCCAAAAACGACTGTATATAGTTTTATACACGCGTTATAGTAGTAGCAGTTGTTTTTGTTTAGTTTATAATGAGTTTTATTTACACTTTTCCCACGATACAAATTCATCATTTTTGTGCATACAAAAATATTCTTATTCTCTGTTACCAAGTACAATATTGGTTTTACAATTACGTTAATTTTCTTTTGTTAACTTCACGTGGTTTTGCTGATTTTAGTTTTATTTTCTTCAGACTCTATTTTTAAAAACTTTAAGAATAAAAGGAAAACAAAATTGTGTCTAGTACTAGACATTTACTTCCACCTCCAATGATTACATTTCATTAGTTTTAAAGGAAAAATTCTTAAATTCTTGGAATTTTTAACATTTCCAATGAAAATTTTTAGCCAGGAACAAAAAAACAACAACATTATCATCTACAATATCATGTTAAAAGCTTTTATGGTAGTTGTGTTGGTGTTGGTTTGTAAAATGATTGAGTTAGCACAGAGTTTATTATACTGAAACAGTTTATAAAATATTCTCTAAGGTTGTACTAATCATAAAATATCAATAAACTTTTAAAAACTGATAGGAACAACCTTACCCAGGAAAAGAAATTCTACAACCAAAAAATCGGTTGTAGAATAGATACTTTTCCTCTACAACCCCTCCTATTGTCAATTGTAACACCGATGATTTTTGTTTAAAATTGTCCCAAAAGCAACCACTTCTAAGATCCAAAGTGGAACCGGTTGCCATAGAATCAGTTCTGGAACTAGTTCTAGAACTGATTCTACATCAGTCATACCTACCTGGTTGGCTACCGATTGTAAAAAATTTTTCTGGGTATTGTTTAAACCAGATTCTTAAAATAATTATTTTCTGATTTTTAGCTTTATTTCAAGTACGGATTAAAAACAAGGATAATTAGGATTTAAAAGATGTTTAAGTTTAAACAAGATAATCGATGTAGAAAAGTAATTCAGTTACGCTTGAGATTTAAAGAAAGTTCGTGATTAGAATATTATGAATCGTAGAATTGTCGGTAGTGTTTCCATAAAAGCTAAAGTTTTAACAAAAATTTGATTTTATTGTAGTAAAAACAATTCGAAATTCAATAGTTTTTAATCTCCAAACGAAATTTTAGAAATGTACATTATATTTATATTTCGACGAGATTTAAAAAATTATCAGTAGAGGTAATAGAATATAATATTTGGATTAGATTGTCAGGATTAATAAACTTAGTAGCTGAATCCAAAGTATCGACGAGATTTAAAATTATTGTTAATCGTGATAATAGATGAAAAACAAGATTTGGAAGACTATAATAAAAGCTGAAAATTTCGATAAGATTGTAAAAATCAAGAATCTTCTTCATAGAGCTAAATTTTGGGCGAGATTTTAGAATTAAACAAACGTGATAATATAATCTTAAATTTCGACAAGAATATCTGTCATTTAAATCTAAAAATTTCGACGATATCTTCTAATAATAGGAGTATCTAAAGAAAAATTGCTGAAATTTTGACAGGATTTAAAGAATTAAAATTTTGATGCGATTTCAAAAATAAAGAATGTTGGTAATAGAAGCTGCAATTTCGACAAGAAATAAGGTACTATAGAAGCTAAACTTTCGACGAGTTTTTAAACGTGTAAATTAATTTTTGTTCAATATAAAACCAGATATAAAATAATTATCGCTATATTAAACTACATAGAAGTGGGCCTAAACTCGACCAGTAATGCATTTTTTTTTTATAAAAAATTGTTTTTTTTATACTGAAACACAACCGCGTAACACTGGTAGCAATACCAGCAGCATCATCCTTTTCGACATCATCGTCATCATCATTATAGTGATGATCATCAACATGTTGTTTTCTTTTGATAGTTATACGATGTTTGGGACTTTTATGTTACCACATCGAGATGTATCACTCAAGCAACTTGGTGGTGGTATGCAAAAGGTGTACACTTTCAACCAATGGCTATAGACAGATCAAAATAATATTGCAGCAGCATGCTGGCTGCCCACAGTACGAACCATAAAAGTTCATATTTAGAATATATTTTGTTTAAACAACTTGTATAGAACTCTCACACTTTTTTTAGCTACCGCAGCCACAGTAACAACAATCACTGGTGGTCAATTAACTTTTGCGCTGTTGCTGTTGTTGAGTGCTACCGGTATTGAATTTAAGTTGGCATTTTGTAGCTTATAATGAAGTTTTTGGATTTATGAGCTATTCTTGAAAAGAAACACCAAGTGGTGGTGGTGGTGGCGATGGTAAGTAGGGAACACTGCTGCCAACACTAACAATTTCTCTCAATTTTGCCTTAAACTAAAAAAAAAACAACAACAATACAAATGTTGTTAGTATGCAACTTACTAGCAAACTAACGTTTATGCGTGATATTGATCGGCGCTTCGATGCACACATAATCTGTATTCCTTGGCATAGTTTGGTTTGATTTTTGTGGTCGGTGGTATATTAAAAATATATATTCTTAATAACGGATTGTACGTTTTGGTTGTACCTTATGTGGCGGTTAATACTTGGTTATTTCATCATATATCTTTTTTTTTGCTTTTGATTTTTGTTTTATTTTAGCTACCGGGCAACATTTGTAAATCTTCAAGTTCATGTTGTATATACAATTTATGAAATTTTCCACAGCAGCTACTGCTATTGCTTTAGCTATTTTTTCTTTAGCATGCCATGATTGCTTTAATTTGCGTGCGAAAGTTTTTAATAAAAAAATGTTAAACAAAATTCTGGCAACATTATTGATAATACATCATTATACAATGTTCCCATGACTGTTTTATGAACAGTGGTTACTTATACAAAAAAAAAAATCATTGTAGAACAGGAATTTTTGATGCTAACCATAAATTTGATTGTGACGCATAATTTGGTGTTTTTGCGAATTTCAACCCCGTAAAGTTTTTCTATTTTTTATAAAGACTTTAATAAGTGATTTGTTTTATTATACCTTCGCGGTGTAGAAAAACATTATGAATTAATTAGTTACATAGTCATGTGTTAAATTTTATATCATTTTGGGTAATCGTTTTTTCCATCAAATTCAAAGTTTTATATTTTCGCGACATTTTTTTTTTATTTTTTAATGATACACTAATTATAAATAAACAATTAGTTGCTTCAGAAACTGACTCGAATCAAAAAATGGAACTAATTCCCGAAACCAAAATAGAATCCAGTTAAATACTAATGAAAAAAGTAAAAAATTATTACTTATTTTTAATTCAAAAATGTAAATGTTTTTGAAATTCCTAAATTTGAAAAAAGCACCAAAATATTACAAAAGATATTTAAATACAGTTTTTATTTTACTTTCTCCAAAATTTTCTGTACGACCCTATTAAGAGCCAATGCAATTGTTCAATTTCTGTTTACAGCAACCAAACGATTTGGTTGATACTAAATCCTGTTGGGACAACAAATCTTTTTTCTGGGTGCAACTTTTTTCCTAATAAGTAAGTACGAAGCGACAAAAATTTTATAAAATTGTGGGCGCTGTGGTGTAATGATTAGCGCGTTGGACTGTTACACATAATGTTTCGGGTTCGATCCCCAGCCAAGGCAACATGAATGTATATGTATTAGTTTTTTTCTATCCCTCATACATATCGCAGCGTCCTCCTTCGGTGTTCCCATAGCACTTAACCCCACCGAAGTAAAATAATGTAACAGGTCTATGAACTAAAAAGCTTCAACAAAGTTTGGCAACTCAACATCATGCGCAATTACAGCGTTGCCATATTTGAAGCTCTTCACCTTTCACCACCATTCACTTCTTCTCTATCTCCTTTCCAAAGAAAGCAACACGTTAATTAATAGGAAGAATTTACTGAGTGTTGCTTCTCTTTAAAAAAATTTTAAAATGTTTGTCGCCATATCTGGAATGAAAACTATGGTACAGTTGTACTTTCTGCATTCTAGTGCTGGTAAATTTAGTTACTTTTCAATATTTAATACCACTGGATATTTTTAATTTGGAAACTCGATATTTTAAACGGTTTTTTAATTTGAAATTAAAAAAAATAAAATAAAATTCTTTGAAAATGTTTAGCTTGATTTAATAACACTGCATGACAAAATCTTGACTTTTAATAATGAATAGAGCTCTGACTATCAATTCTATATATTTTGGACATGCTGATTACAATGGCGTACTTTATTTTTCGATCTAAGGTACAGATTTCCCGCGAAATACCTTTAAAGTTTAACCGTTTTCCATTTAGTTTTTTATACCCAAAAATTTTCAAATGCAATCAATATAAATTTATTGTGGTGAAATGTAGGCACAGGACCTGTATTCATATTTAGGCTTAAAACTTGATGCATAAAACTTGATATTAAAACCACTGTTCGCGTTATATAAGGATTTTACGGTTTTTTAAGGTTTTACCAATTGAATCGCCGAAAGCAAAATCGGCCTTAATATATGATAAGGCTAAGTAAAAAAGCAATTACGAGGAAAATATTTCAACAAAAAAAATGTATTCGTCTATAGCGGCCTATACGTTAAAATTGCGACTTTTCAAAAATTTTATATGGCAGCACAGCTTTCCAAGTTGTCCCCAAACTCCCACTTTCAGCATAATATGGGATCGCCTCTAAAAACTGTTTTTGCAAAATTTCAAGCAAAACAGTTTCCATTTGCAAAAGTTATCGCAATAAATACATTCTCCATCATGACAGGTGAATTTTTGAGCAGTCAAAACATCGAATTGATGACTCATCCTCCGTACAGTCCCGATTTGGCACCCCATGACTTCTTCTTGTTCCCGAATATCAGTTAAAGCGTTCAAAAACCATGTTTTGGAGGTGTTTCAAGAGGAATGAAAAAACTGCTATGACAAATGGTTTGAACGAATGCAAAAGTGTATTGATCATCAAGCGGAATATTTAAAAAAAATAAAGTAATTTTCATTTAAAAATGATTATTATTTGCTATTTCCGAAATATAATTTGATATAATAGTACCCCTCGTATTAATTTAAAATAGTATACAATAGCTGTATTTTCGACTTAACTATATCCGTTAACTTTTAAAAAAGCACAAAGTGCATAAAAACGTTTTTTAGACGAAAACTAATATATTACTTTTCGTATGCACGTTAACTTACAACGTGGATAATTATCAGCGGTGAAAACTCAACGTTTATACATTTTCACAACTAGCGTAACTTCTTCGCGTTACTACCTAAAAAGATTTGCTGGCGTACGTTCGATTATTCCGGAACTATCATAAATACTCACTATTTAAAAAAATTTGATACTCCAATCAATTTAACGTAGATTTGCTATAAATACTTAACGTTGATAGGTATGAACGAAAATACAGCTAATATTTTTCTAAAAATCGTGAAGTTTTATACTGAATGTTATAATTTCATTTTAAATTTATTTTATATTAGAGTAAAGCCCTTATTCTATGTCTGCTTTTTTGTGCACTAAACGTCTAAAGAGCTTTAAGAAAATATGAAACAATAAATTTTTGTTCTAAAAGAGTGGTGATACCAAATTTAAGCTCTTTTTAGGTTATCGTAGTTTACAAAATACGGCTGAAGTTTACTTTTTCGGGCACACCTCAAGAAGAAAAAAAAGTATACCACCCCCTCTGGAATTAAAAAAGAAAATGTTTTTTCTATATGGTGTTAAGGGGGCCGGGCCCCTGAAACCCGCTATGTCCAAAAAACCGAAACACACATAAAATGGTAAGTGTGATGAATCCAATTAAAGGAAATTTTCTCACGATTTCAAAAATGCATTTGGTTTTATAATCTATAAAGTGTGGCTGCCACTAGATCCATTTAAGACATTTAACCAGTTAATGTACTAATCATAAAGTATGGGTACTCAAAGTAACGCAAATTTTCTTACGAATTCAATTATGACCACAATATACCAAAAATTGAAATTTTTTTTGAAAAACTCACTCGATTTTTTATAAAGAATTTTCGCTCGCAACGCTGTATACCTCAATGTACGAAAAAACCCCCTAAAGTTTATAAAAAATTAAATTTTTTTGTAAAAAATCCACACCTAAAATTTACCAAAATGTACTTAGCGGGATTTTTATTTTCCGAATCTTGAAACATAATGCATATTTGGAATCCTGGGAAATTTTCAGTTAATTTAAGTATTCACACTTGCCATTTTAACCGTGCTTTTTTTGGACCTAGCGGGTCCCAGCACCCCGGCCCCCTTAGTACCAGAGGGAGTCATATTTATTTATTTTTTACTACCTAATATTTACTAAAATTGACCTAACGCGAATTTTGTTTCCCGGATCTTGAAACAAAAAGAGTCCTCACGCGTGCCATTTTGGGCATGTATCGGTTTTTTGGACCTAGTGGGTCCCAGGGGCCCCGGCCCTCTTAACACCATATATAAAAAAAATTTTAATTCCTGAGGCGGTTATATATTTTTTTTCTGAGGGGTGCCCGAAAAAGTAAACTTTTGGCCAAAATATTTTAAGCTGAATTCATAATACTACGCTGCTTTGGAGTACTCCAGGATTGTGAGTTTTTTTTTAATTGTTTTACAAAATGTCGTTGTGAATTTTTCTTGTTTCGTGGATGGTTTTTTTAAAATATAAAACCACTTTAATGAAATATTGATGATTTTTTTTTAAGTTGGTATATATCTTGTATATACAATGCATAATTAGTATACGAAATTTGTTTCAATTTGGAAACAAATAGTTTTATATAGATCTGAAATTTCATGCAGTAAACGCCCTACGGGAAATTTTAACAAACTGTCACCGAACTGGCCCCTTTATATGAAATAGACTGGTCACTTTTACATGGCGTTGTCATAGGAGGGGGAAATTGACCCCTTGTGACATGTCACAAGACAAATCGCAGGACAGGTCTCTGAACTTTGTTTTTTATGAGAGTTCAGTAACCTGTCCTAGGGTTTGTCTTGTGACATGTCACAAGGGGTCAATTTCCCCCTCCTATGACAACGCCATGTAAAAGTGACCAGTCTATTTCATATAAAGGGGCCAGTTCGGTGACAGTTTGTTAAAATTTCCCGTAGGGCGGTTAATGATTTAATTTTAAGCCATTAAATTAGATTATTAAACACATAATTTGAAATAGGCAACAACTTGCTGTTGGTTTTTAGTTGTTTTAACTTCTGTACAAACATTATTGTATTTTACAAGGCGGAGTATCATTTTATATGCTCGTATTTACTAATTTTTTTTTCTTCTTTTTTGATGAATTTCAATTGACTTCGTCATGACAACAGACACACGCTCCACCAATTTATCAAGTAAACATACATAACAACCAACTAATTGGTCGAAGACGGCCGCCGAGACAAAAAAAAAAAAATATCAGTCAACACTCACACACAATATTAACTCACAATCAGTAAAGAAAATACAATCACAGCTACAATCACAAGCTAAAATCACTATCAAAACCGAATGTATTTAAGTAAACGAATGAAAAACTAACCGAACAACTTGTGTATATGTAGATAAAATACACATGTACGGCAAACTCAACTCCATATGAGATGATGGAGTCATTGGGCAGTGAGAGTTGGAGAAGTCGTTCTTGTTGTTGTTGGGTGTAATGTGTCACACGCATCAATGGTTTTACGCGTATGTCCAATAAACATTAATAATGTATGGATTGAATTGAACATGCAAACAAACATGATTGTTGGAATGCGCCAAATAATGTTTGTATGTGGTGCGTAAATGGATGAAATTTTGAAATATATTAACATTATTAGTTAGCAAATATTTGCTTAGATACACGAGTTAAGGAAGTAATTGATAAAAAAAAAAAACGAAATTTCTTAGATTATGATAAATATAAATAGTAGACTTTTTTTGGGAAAGCTTTGCTGTTGTTTACATACGGAGGTTAAAAGCATACACCCAAAACAGTTAGACAGTTACTACATGACAGTTGTTTGTGTAGTAATCAGTAATTGTTGATTTTAATTGTAATTGCCGTTGTTTTTTTTATGCAAAAATATAAAACAACTAATATGATGGTTATTTAAGCAAACAACTAATGAAAAGTATTGTAATTTCGTAACAATCGTTTAAAGTAGTTATTTTTAATATCATCATAAACAACTACCAAAACAATATTTTAACAGTAAACAGTTATTTTTGCTCGATATTGGAGAAATAAAAAATTTCACTGATTTTCTTAAATTCTTGATTAGTTTATATTTGTTATTATTGATATATTTATTCTTACCCCTCAATTCATAAACGCTTTGTAAAGTTATAGGAGGTTTACAAAATGAAATTTTCATACAAAATTTGTTCAATAAACCTCCTACAATTTTACAAAGCGTTTACGAATTTAGGGATTAGTTTGCAAATCAAAATCAGAAAATTGTTTGGTATCTTCAATGTATGAAAACTGGAGAACTGTTTGCAATTTTTACTTAAAATTTCAAGTACGACCAAGTAATTGCACAGTTTTTTATTACCGAGAGAACAAATTTTTGTTTTTAGTAAAATATATTTTTATAATATGAAAACAAAAATTAACTGAAAAACAAGTAAAAAGGTTAAAGTCGGGCATGCCGACTATACAATACCCTACACCAGTCTGGTTAAAAGCCAACTAATGTTTGGATCCGAAATTCGAATGGGTTAAAATGGGACTTATGTCAAAATTTTCTATTATGTGAGTCAGCGAACCAAATTTCATTAAAATATCTTAATATTGCGACCTGCAGTTTATAACCAAGCCAATTTTGGGGGGACCCTTATATTAGCACTAGGTCTAAACATGGACCGGTGTTAACCAAAATCAATAAGCTTCGTCCTTGGGCTGCCATAGGTCGGTGTACCAAATTTCATCAAAATATCTTAATATTTGCGACCTGCAGCGTATAAACCATATAATTTTAGTAGGACCCTTATATGGGCACTAGGTCTAAACATGGACCGATGTTCACCAAAATCAATAGGCTTCGTCCTTGGGCTGCCATAGGTCGGTGTACCAAATTTCATCAAAATATCTTAATATTTGCGACCTGTAGCGTATAAACCATATAATTTTAGTAGGACCCTTATATGGGCACTAGGTCTAAACATGGACCGATGTTCACCAAAATCAATAGGCTTCGTCCTTGGGCCGACATAAGTCGGTGTACCAAGCTTCATCAAAATATCTTAATATTTGCGACCTGTAGAGTGCGCACAAGAATGCATGGACAGACAGACAGACGGACGGACAGACGGACATCGTTAAATCGAAATAAAAAATTCGGAGCCGATCGGTATACTATAAAGTGGGTCTAGGACCAATATTTTTTGGTGTTACAAACATCAGCACAAACTTATAATACCCTGACCACATAGTTGTGTAGGGTATAAACAGTAGTTACAGTAAAATAGGTAAATTTTGACAGTTGTTTTAAAACTTCGTTGTTTAAAACGTATTGTTAGTTAATTTTTACTGCATTTGTTGGTTATTTTTCAATAGTTAAAAATAACAAGATTTTTAGTTAATTTAAGTGTAAATGACTTCCTTTGTCGCCTTTTTAACTGCATAAGTATACCTTTATTTTAACTGTTATTTCTACCGACAAACTTTTGTGAATATTTTTTATTATATATTAAATATTATATTTTCTTTTTCTTGTTTTCTTGCAGCTAAAAGGAAGCTAACCAATATTTAATCCCATGCAGGCATACAACTAGAAATGTAACTTAAAAGTGATACTGAATGTAAATTTTGTTTCTAAATTGGAGAATAAAATCAAGAGTATTTACATAAATTTATTTTTATTATTATTAGTTATTATAGCAGCAAGTTTAACTAACAAAAACAGTAGATTTTACATTTTTACAATCCCAGCAAAACATTGGTAATGGGTTGGAGCTTTTTCACGTATTGCCTGGCAATGGGTAACCCTTTACCCTTGGTTTGCATTATATACGATTCGATTCAGGCAACCATTTACCTCCAATGACACCCCCCATGTTAAAATAATGCGTTATGTTACAATTTTTGCTTTCTTATTCCATTTCCCTTTACCTGGTAATAGTAGGTTTTGCTGGGTTTTTTACCTTTATTGCTTTAACTGCATTTGTAGTTGTTAGTAAAGTTT
This sequence comes from Leucophora obtusa, assembly GCA_949987735.1. Taxonomy (NCBI): domain Eukaryota; kingdom Metazoa; phylum Arthropoda; class Insecta; order Diptera; family Anthomyiidae; genus Leucophora; species Leucophora obtusa. The sequence continues at coordinate 361,015,055 of OX465295.1, forward strand.
TACAATAATTTTTACATTGTTTTAACTGCATTTGTATATGTTTTCACTACATTTGTCAGTTGATTTTTAATTGTTAAAAATAACTACATATTGCAGTGGATTTAAATTCAAATATCGTGTTCAACAGTAAACGCAGTTTTTTTAACTATTATTTGCAGTTGCTTTTACCTACATAATTTCCTCAATGTAATAGTCATTACAAAATAAATATTTAATCCCAATTCTGTGTAATATATGTAACTTAATATATGAAAATATACGAGGGTAACTATTTATATTTTGCGCATAACAATGAAAAAAAACAGATTTTTTTTATTGAAAATGTCTTTATTGTTTTTCAAAATGTTTGCATGTGTTCGAACCACTCGTCATAGCATTCCAAGTGAAGCACCTCCTTTTTAAATGCATCTACACTCAGAAAAGTTCTGCAGTTACTACATGACAGTTATTTGTGTAGTAATGCGGTTGCAGTTATTTTAACTACAATTGCTGTTAATTTACTTAGAGAAAAATTTTTAAATGTTTTTGACAGTTATTTTTTTAAAAAACTACGAAAACCACTACATTGTAGTAACATTTATTTTATGCAGTTGTTTTGAATTTCGTTACAAATACTTCAATTTTCAAGTATGTATGTGTCTACGAAGCACACAAAAATAATATGGCGCTTGTTTAAAAATTTCTTGTAAAATAATATGAGACGAACATGTTTTCTCTTGTATCTTTAGTTATAAAACAACGCTAAAGAGTGAAGACGCGTAATAAGGAAAAAGGTTATTTTATTAAATAATTAAAATAATAAGGTAAGTTTTATAATATAGAATATATATTTATTTACGGGAATATTAAAAAATATTGTATTTATTTTCTTTCAGCTAATATTCATATTCATCACTTTCTACATGGAGCACAAAAAGGAAGTCAAATAAACAATATTTCATCCCTCACAGACGGACTTCTAGAACAATATCTTAATAGTGAACAATAAAAGTGATAAGTGTAAATTTTGTTTTATCAATTTTAAATTTATTTGATAATAAAATTAAGTGTATTTACATAAATTTGTTTTTATTAAATTAATAAATTTTACAATAATTTTTATTTATGTTAAAATTTTTAAAATGTTAAATTTGCTGTTGTTTATACAGTTTTACAATAACTAGGTTGTTTTAATTGCTTTTGTAGTTGATTTTACTACATTTGTCAGTTGATTTTTAACAGTTAAAAATAACTTCATATTGCAGTTGATTTAAATGCAAATATAGTCTACACCTTTTTAACTTCAAATGCAGTTATTTTAACTGTCATTTGCAGTTGATTTTACCTACATAATTCCCTGAGTGTACGGCTTCTTCTGCTGATGAAAATCGTTGTTCACGTAGTTTATCCTTGATGTGCAGAACAAAAAAAGTTATTAATTTGACCTTTTGAGTGCTCATAAAGTAACTTGTTTGAGCCGATGTGTGAGAGAGCTCGCATTCTCATGGTGAAGAATTATCCCGTTTTGCGGGTTGGTTTTTCTCATTTCTCTGAACCCTTTTGGCAATAAAGTGGTGGTGTACCATTCAGAATTAACTGTTGTTCTAACGGAAATTTTGCCACACTGTTTTCCAACAAAAACAGGCGACTATTTGTTTCGAAGTGCTTCGATAGCTACCAACTTTTATTGGATTTTGTTCAACATAAACACCTATGCAGTCGGCTGCTGTTTAGTTTCAGGCTCATATACATAGTAGATCCATGACTCGTTATCTGAAACGGTGTTATACACATCTTTTGAGGCACCGCTATTGTATTTCTTGAGCATTTGTTTTCACCAATCGACCCAAGCATCTTTATGAGCTGTTGTTAAGTTATAAGGAATCCAACGACAACAAATCTTTTTACGGCTAAATCTTGATGCAATAATTTATTTATGCCTTGCGGAATTTATGTCTAAGGTAGCCTCAACGATCTTGCATTATCAGTTTTTTTTCCCATCAATGTTTTCTGGCACAACAACAGATTTTGTACGATTTTCTTGAAATTTGTCCTGGAGCGAAGGACGTGCGTGATTAAATTCGTTATATCAACGTTTCACAGTTGCAAAGGATGGAGCTTCATCACTAAAAGTTGAATTTAATTTGTCAGTGCACTCTTGTCTAGATAATACATATCCAAAATCGTAATAAATCATAGCCCGAAAATTTTCAAGTGTTAATTTCATTTTCTTGCTGACACACAACTCTCACTTTTTTATAAACAACACAAATAATGCTCAAATGAAAAAAAGTTCTGAGCAAGGTTATAGCAAAAAATGTTAAGCTTTTTAGTGAAAATATCAGCTGGCGCCAAACCCTCGTAGAAAGTCCGAAAAACAATCTTTATATTTTTAACGCAAAAATTAAAATTATTTTGAACAAATAGCGTACCACGAACAGTACCGTACGCAATATTATTTTCTTGGCATTTTTGTCGTTTTATACTAATGTTATTGACAATATACACAGAAGTGTTGACAGTTTTTATTACCAATTTATGTGATAAGTTTAGGTCGCCGTTTAGCTCTACTTTGCTTGGTTACAATACACAATCAAATAAAATTTAGTATCTATATTTTTTTAAACAAACCGTGATTCTAAAATTGCGGCTCAACTCAATTTACGTCATCTGCTCAAATTAAAAATATAAGTGAGCCCAAAATGTTGGCTGGCGCATTCGAATGAGTGCGCCGGAAATCACGGCATTTTTATAAAAACAGAGTATCAAATTCTTTTAGCTATCTCTCTCATTCCGATGAACGAGTCATATTTTTGGGCTCGCTGATTTTTTTTTTTTTAATGAGTAAGAGCCGGAGTAAGCAAACTAATTCCATTCCTGTTTTTAACGCAAAAAATAAAATAATGTTTTAACTTTAGTTTCACATATTTTCGTTAAGGAGCGCTTAGAGTGACAATGATGCATATTCCTACTTGTGACTCGTTGTGAGTGGCATAAGACTATTTTTAAGAGTGAATGTTGTAACTCTCCATACAAAAAAGCAATAAAATTCTAAAAATTCAAATTTTATTTGTCAATGTTATGATTGGGTCAATATCAGGTCCTAATTTTTTTTGAAGTTTTCAAACAAAAATTTTAATAAATATAATTTATTGTGACTTTGCAACAACAAACATAAGGGAAATACAGTCACAACTAAGAGTCACAGACTTTTCGTAGGAACAGACACCAATATCAACAACAAAAATATTAGATGTGCTTAGATATGTGTTTCAACAAAGCTTGATCCTGAAATACAAAGTCATTCAAATTCGGGCACGAAAGGGTTAAATTTCAGATCATGCAATTATCATTTAATTAACTAAGGGGGTTATTTTGTAATACGCAACGCCTTGCGTTGCGTTGTTTTCCATACAAATTGTTTTTCTAACAATAACAATTTACACACAAATCAACAACGTTTTACAAAATAACCCACTAAATTTTTCTTAGTAAAATGAACGTTCAGAAATGTGAACAATAATGAAAATCCAATTTTATTTATTTTAGTTCATCGGCTGATTTCAAACAAAGCTTCATCGATTAAAGAAACAATTTATCATTCTCATGAAAATAATTATTTCTTTAATTCTTCTGATCAGAGTGATGAAATTCTTTAAAATTTTGTAAGTGTAGGTAATGAATAAATTTTGTTTGCAATAAAATACAGGAATTAACTAGTGTTGGTGTTTAACACCGGTTACTTTTTAGATAAATTACTTTCCCATAAATATTTAACTGTCCAGCTAAAAATCGACATATATGATTCCACACAGGTTTAATATGTGTCCCTACATGGGCATACATGCATTTTTGTGAGCATGCGTGGACATACATTAAACCCGTACGGATCCATATATGTTGATTTCTAGCCGGGTGTATAATAAATTAAATATTTGAAAATCCCAACAATTACTGGTATAAAGATTTAGTAAAATCTTTCGCTTAATTTAAATTTTAAAATAGTTTTTGGTTTACAACCCGTGAAATTAGAATCCAAAATGTAAATACCCGCTAGATACATTTTCTCTGAAACAATAAATTTCAAATCGTTCCATAAAGCTAACATTTATTATTATTTTTATTTTTAACTAATTAAATTTTAATTATCATCATAATTTTAACACATTTTTATAAATTAAGTTCAAACAAAAAAAGCAACGACTTTATCTAAAATAAAATAACGACAACAACAAAAATTTGGTAATAACAGTTAGACTTTCAAATCAATATAAACAAAAAATTTAAGGGGGTACCCTCTTTTAATTTTTATTGTAGAGAGTATTTATGCCGGTTGCGCTAAAAAATGTATGTGTAGAGTCAGAGTTTCCTTCGAATTTTTTGTAACTAACTTAAACAGATTTTTTTTTCGAAAATACTTAATAAGTATTAGGTTTGCTTTTTTCGAATTTTATATCTATATCTATAACGACTTGTAAAAAAGCGACTATCCGTACTTACCTGACTTTTCTTTTATTTTTTGTAAACAAATAAAATTTAAACACTTGGGGTCGCCTTTGTACAAAATCAGTTTTCGTACAAAAACTCCGCCGGAACTCGAAATGGAGCAATTATCTTGTGTGCCTGATCTACCATTACGAACAAACGTATAATTCATTTGTTATAAAATAAAAACTTATAAAATTTCAAATATTTTTATGACAAATATATTTGTTTACATCAGGGGTATGGCATCACCAAAAAAATAAGTTATAAAAACATCGTTATCGCTAGATGGCACTTTGTTCAAAAAATTTACAATTTTCTTTTTTTTTTTATTTAAATTTAAATAATAACAAACAACAAAGAAAAAAAAACAAACGGATATATCAAATTTTATTATTTGAATATACACAGAAAAAACAGTAGGCACCAACAATAGGAATTTGTAAAAGCAATCACATTTTCTTTTAAATTGAAATTTTATTCCCAACAATTTTTTTGTTTGAAATATTTGTAACTCGTTTGTAAACTGTTATCTTTCATATAAAAATTGTTTAAAAATAAAAATTCAAAGTTACAAAAAAAAATAGAAATTTTTTTTTGGATTTACAATTTTTTTTGTTGGTGCCTTTTTAAAGTTTTTTTTTTGTATTTACAAATTTGGTATGAAAAAGGTGTTTAAAAATTTAATTAGAATTTTGTAAATTCTTTCTGTGTATTCCGTGCTTGTTTTTTCGTTATTTTGAGCAGTATTCAGCAGTTTTTGAATTTTTAAATATAGGCTCAGCTGATACTAAAATGATACTAAATAGTAGCTCACGTAATACTAAATTACAGCGTCCTCTACCGGTGAGTAGTGTAAGTTTTGATTTCCTATCTCTATAATTAATTGTCTCTGGTTTACATTTGAAAAAGAAAGCCAAGAATTTTTAAGACTTGGTAGCATTTTCATAACTACTTAATTTTTAAGAAGCTAAATTTATACCTACTTCAAAGTTTTATAAATCATTAAATTTGTATGGAATATTTATACAGAATTCGAAAAAAAACCTATTATGTACACTAGAGCGGCTCACCTTATATGGACAGAAAAAACGTAAAAAAGTGCTTCCCTCAAAATATACCTTGGTTTGTTTTATGATGATTCTCAAAATATTTAGGGTCTAGGAGTGAGATTTCACGAGCTAGACTGTTTTTAAAAAAAGCTCTTGTTTTAGTTTTTGGAAGAATTTAGCTTTTTAGCTAAAGATAACATACCCAATATGGATACCATATGAAAGGTTTTTTTAAGGCGCGCCCAACGGTATATATATTTTAAGAGATGTTCTATAAAAAAAAAAGGAATATTTAAATTTTTTGTATGGAGAGGTTTGTAAGTTAACACAATTTTCTAATTACCATTTCATTTTTGAAATTATGAGCCACCAGAATATTCACTTAAGATAATTTTTAGTTTCATTTTGTTTCTAAAACTCTGAATGCTGTAAAAAAGCGAGATCTAATTTTTCAGTTATAGGTTCAAATGAAGTAAGTTTATGAAGAGTTAGTTTAGACCGGTAGAACTTAGGTAGAATACATCTTGGAGAACAAACTGCATTTAAAAGATTTTAATACCTCTTGGAACTTTTTGGAACCTTTTTTGGAAAAGCATGTTTTTTAACATAATGTTCAATTCTAATACTGAAATAAAAAATTAATAAGTTTTCTGATAAATCCTCAACTATATTCCGTTTCTGTTTTATGAATTGGCTATAACTTATGAATTTGTGGTAACTAAAAAACGAAAATTCTTAAAAAATTGTTTAAATTCAAAAGTATCAAAAAAATCTGAAATCTCTTATTAACAAAATTCCGTTAGACAGAATGATGTAATGTTTTATTCACATGATACCCAACATTTATGTATTCTGAAAATATAATTAAAATTTCGATCTACCTGAAATGTACTTTTTGCCAAAATATGGAGTTTCTGGCCCACAGTGCAATGTCATGTAATTTTGTGTTTATTTAACCGATTGATTTAAACTCAAAAATTATCCCAAAAGTACAAAAATATTGCTTTTATGGATCAAATTTTTAAATCACGAATACGAGCACTAACTTCGAAAAAGGGGTAGTACCATAAAATTCAGCGTACTCGAATTAGCTTTACCAGTAGGGTAACCATATTGTTTAAATTTGTAACTAGTAATTAAAGTATTGTTATTTTTATTGATTTCTATACAGAGTACCCTCCTTAAGAAAAAAAAATAAATAACTGTATGCGCTCTAAATATTTAATTACACTAATTAAATGGAGAAAATGTAACACATATAGTCTATGTACCTACCAAACATAAATGTCCACAAACACATAAACATATGTATATACGTACAAATTTACAAATATGTAGAAGTGAGATTATCAGATTAGTCAGTAAGTCAGACTACTACTCTACTTCTACAACTTCTTACCATTTGGCCAGCCACACTAAATAAATAGAAATTCCAACGTGCGAATGCATTGTGAATTCTGGCAATTAGCACCCTAAATATTTACTTTACTTACAATATTTACTCTTAGCAGACCAAGACCGAGATTTTGTTCAAAATAATAAAAAAAAAACTTTAGCTCTTACACCAATATTTATAATAGACGTACAACAATAGTACGAGTAGTCCGTACAGCAACAACAACTGTTGTTATAACCAAATGCTGCATATACAGAAAATAAGGAACCATCAGTAGAAGAAGAAGAAGATAAAGGGTTGCTAATTTCATTAACACTTAAGTGTTTTTATTTATTCGGTGAAAATACGGAAGATACAGACTAGGCCTGTATTGCAGACATGTAGTAATTTCTTTATATTTGGATAGCATTAAACTGTTATTTTTCTTTCAATACTTTTTTTGAGTTTCATTTGATCCAGTTCTTTTATAAAATTTTGTTAATAATTTAAACAAATATTTAAATATACAGTTCATATTTTAGTCTATTACTTTTTAATTTAAAATAATATTTATACTAGTTTTTTTTTAATTAAAACAGATTTTCAAAAACTTTTATAAAACTACGCTCATAGAAAAATGTTAGTAGAAAAATTAGTAAAACAGTTAGTAATCCAACTTTGCGAGTTGCTAACTAATTTTTAGTTGAAATTGAAATTTTTTTTTTGTTATTCTAACTTCATACAATATAATTTTGTGTGCAATTTTTTGTTGTTGAATTTTGTAACTAATTGTTTTTAATTAATTTCATTTTGATAATCAAAGACAGTAATGCTATAATAATTTTACATATTAAACAGAATACGGCGCTGTTCGCATTTCTTTATTTGTGGATTTCTCCATATTAGGTTAGTATAAAAAAGACAAGTGAAGTGAACACAACATCATTTAAGAAAAATAATTCGGAACTATAAAATTATTTGGGGATTAACAAAATATTGGAGATTTTAAAACTAATTTAAGGTATTTTTGGAATTTAAATTTTTATTACAAATATCTCTTAGGCAAAATGTTCAAGTCCATCAATGAAATCGATTTCGGTTTCGTGGACGCTGTGTGTAATGGTTACCGCGTTGGACTGTTACACATAAGGTTGCGGGTTCGATCCCCATTCAAGGCAACATGAATTTATGAAAACAATAATATGTATGCGTTTTTTCTATCCCTCATAGATATCGCAGCGTCCTCTTTCGGTGTTTCCATAGCACTTAACCCCACCAAAGTAAAATAATAAAACAGGACTATGAACTAAAAGGCTTCAACAAAGTTCGCCAACTTTCTTGAAGCCTTTTCTTCTTTCAAACAATTTTTTATTCTTTGTGATTTACTTGTGAAAATTGTATCATCTTTCTTTAATTTAAAAAATAATTTAAATAGAAAGTGATATTAATTTATGATCTAAATTCAAAATAAAAAACATTAATTTACCAAATAAAAGATCAACTATATACCCCTCATTCAATATTATACAATTATATATACAGTGAACAAAGAAAAAAAGTTGGACACATTATATTAAACCATTCCTTGACAAGGAATGGGTTAACGTTGTTCGATTTATTCCAAAATTTTAGCATAGAATATCTGTACACTTGGCTATTATATTTTAAGCATCACTTCTAAAAATTCAACAGTAGTTACAAAATATTTGCGTTTTTTTGAATAAATTATCCTTTATTAGCTTGGGGTCGTATGTGACCCTATGTCCAAAATGAGGTCATATTGTTTTTTTCCAAACCGCTACGCTATTAAAATGAAATATGACATTTAAAAGTACAAAATTGATTCAGTTTTGATACAAAGTACTTAAAAAGACTAAATTTAGTTAATTTTTTATAAAAATCAAACTTTTCTCCAAATCCACAAAAAATAAGAGCTTGTCACCGACAGGTCCATGGAGGGATTTACCTCAAAATTGCCATACTTCATCTTTAGGATGTGTTTAACAAGCACTTAAGGTGCAAGATCCATTATTTTTAAATTTATTTAAGAAAATTTTTTAAATATGGAGTTTTGAAAATTATGCCAAAAACTGTATGCGTTTTTTGCCTTATTGGCCGACAGGTAATAAAACAATATTTCATATCTGAGTATTGAAAGGCATAGAGAGCAAAAAATAATTATGGCTTTAATCAACTTCTGAAAGTTTAAAAAAGTGCCATCAAATTTCTTGACCTAGTGTTTTTTGGCACAAAATTGGTCTGGGGCATTTGCTATTTCTTGGCGAGTTCATAACCAATTTTGAAGTTATATAGCTTTTTATAAAGATAATTATATAATAAAATCGATTCATAACACAAATGGTTGAAAAAATTAAACTTTAGAACGAAATTTTTCTAAAAACTGAAAAAAGTTATATTTTTTCCATATAAAGACTCTTGAAATTTTCATAGAAAGGAAACAAACTGAACCCCGACACTTTTCAAATTCGCCCTTTAAAAAATTGCCATATAATCTTGGACGCCTCTTATTCGATCTTGGACGCCTCGATTTCTCCGATATTGTTTCCGATTTAGCTTGACAATTTTCGAGATAAAAATTAAATTTTTCCGAATACCAAAAATACCTAAAAACAAAGTATCTCTTGTCCCTTATTTTTATGAAATTTGGGTATATGATAGAGAATTAAAATCTAAGAACAAACTGTTTCATTATTTTAGCTGGGCATTTAGGGGGTTAAAAAGACTAAAAAAACGCAATTTTTGTTTTTTGTTTTGTTCGGCAGCATGTTTAAAAACTTTCGAAATCCGATATAAAAACTAGAAAAAAGTAAGGTTTTCGTCAAATGAGGAAGCTTAATATGCATAATTGTTTCAAAAAGTATCAAAAGAGGTCTTCGGCAAAAATTCGATAAGAGCCGAAGTAGCATGAATATCGAAAAAAGAAAAAAACATGTGTCCGCTTAAACTTAATAAGTATTTGGCATTCGTGCTAATACACATGTTCATATAAAGTACCCCATAATACATATCATTTTTATAACGACATCTTAACAAAAAAGTACCAAAAAAAAAAAGATGATAGGCCATAATCCTCATCCGAAAACATAACATCTGTATATAATTCCCTCGCAAGAAATGTCAAACAACTTGAAAAAACAGAAAAAGGGGATAATTTTTGACCCCACTTTTAACACTAAAAACCCCGAAATGGGCAATAATCTCAGACACCCCAACTTTAGAATTCTTTTCTCTACAATATATGTATTTATCTGTCTTTCATAGGAAATGGGATACTTTCCTTCTTAGTGTTAATTCGCCTATTTGAAGTCTAATGACTTACTGTGGATAAGTGGTGATATGTTACAAGATCGATTTATTAACTTTGTATGAAGTGGATAAAAGCAAGGAATCGGTCATTTAGACAAATATAAAACAGGGCTCTTTAACACAGAGTAAGTTATAGGCTGCAAAAGTTTACTATCTAGGGTTTAATATTCCTTTTTGTGGATTGTAGTTTTAACAGAAAGCCGTTTTTTGGTTTAAAAAAGATCGAAAGTGATAATTGAAGAAAGATTATTTGTAAGTTGTTTTATTTTTATTTTAAGCTATATTCACTGTTTGTGTTTAACATTGTCCACTTTTATATTTATATGGTTGCCAGATTAAATAAAATTATCCCTGAAGATGCTGGAAAATTAGCCAGTGAAATGTCGTATAGAATAAAATGAATAAATAGTCCTTTATTCTATACTTCAAAGTGACCTTGAAAGCCCATTTACGATAATCATATATCTGAATAATATATACAATACAAAAAAGGTCGATATAATTTAAAGAAAATAGAAATCGAGTGATTTCTTTGATACCCTGTTTTAATACAGGGCCGGCGAGCCTCAATTCATATCAAATAGTGAATTTTTGCGTATGCATTTCCACTTGGTGGAACTTTCAAAACAGCAGTTAAAACCCTGATGAGGAACAATCTTAATTAAACAGAATTGTTGAAAATAAACCATTCTTTTAAATTATTGAAATTTTTTATAAACTGAAAACTTTAAATTTCCACAAATTTAGTAAGAAGTATTTATGTTAAATTGTTAACAAGCATATTATTTTCAGTGTACTTAACTATTGGATTAAATATTTTTACACTTTACATAAACAAATACAAAAATAATAAGGATGCACCAAATGTGTGAATAACTAAAGAAAAAAGTTAACAACCTCGTTAAGAAGTCTGAGAACAAAAAATATGCACATGTTAAAAATAAAGAGCTGTTAAGGCGTAAAATTGTTAAATTTCTGTGCATAAATAGATAAATACGAACAGAAGGTAAAATTTAAAACAATTCATATTAAAATGAGGAAATTACAAAAAAGGTATGATTAGCTAAATATTTAAACAAATTTATAAAATAAATGCTTTCATTGAGTTAATTCTTTTGAAATGTTAAAAAAAGATAATATATTTTCACATTCGCACCATAAAAAACACTACAGGCACCCTCCCACCACCTGTAATAATGGTATAATATGTATTGAATTTTTTATATAAAATTTGTGGTATTATGATACGTTTTTAAATAGCAATAACCAAAGCAACAGCAACAACTTTAAAACACCTTAAGATAGAACAATATCGAAAATGTTCAATTTAAGAGTCGGTGTTTAACCTTGTTTCTTTTCTTTTTTATTTCAGAGATTTTTGGTTTTTTTTACCACCATCAAGTTTATTTTTAACAAAATTACTATTAACTGGCATACAAGTTAACAGAAGTAGAACCAATATACAAATATATTTATAGCGGCGGCACTTAATTTTATAAAAAATTTTACAACATACACTTCCTATTTAAGAGGTTGGTATACATATGACGCTTTCTATACCCGCTGCCCCGCTCCACGAAAGATTATATCGTGTCCAAGTCAAACTTGCAGTATTCATGATCATTAGGGCAACCAAAAAAAGCTCTAAAAGCAATGTTTTAAGCTCTTAAAAAAAGCTCAAAAAACAGTAAAATAAGCAGTTAAAATGCACAAATAAGCCCTTAAACTTCAATATTTCTTCATTAAAGTCCTCATAAAATAGAAGTTTTTTAATTATTACAATGCTATATTTCTTGGAACTTCAGGAATCAGACAAAGTTGTCCCATTCTTAAATTTATTTTCATCGGGAAATACATCAATTGCATTAAAGGAATTAAATATGCTAAAATCCCAAAAATTATTTAAAAAATTATGAAAAATAAACTGTTGAAGGCATGTCCCTATCCGGATTTCATTTTTGCCTAAGGAAATCGTCACTGTCATATTTGTACTATTACAATTCAGGCTGGAAGAATTAAAAGTTTATTTTAACAAAAAAAATTTTTAATTTAAAATAAATGTTAAAAAACAAATTTTAAATAGAAAAATTTATGTCGACTTAAAATAATTTTTAAAACTACTGATTTTATGAAAAAAAAGCAAAACTATGCTCTATTTTCGCATAAAAAAGTTCAAATAAGCTTAATTTTTAAAGAAAATAGCAAAAATAAGCCAATATCTACAAAATAAGCAAAAACAAGCAAATTTAGATGAAAAAAGCTCTAACAAATATAGCTTAAAATTCTTATATTTTTAAGATCAGAATTTGTATTTAATCTAACTTGTTCTATCTTTTCAAATAAAAAACATGCTCTGGCTTCTTTTTGGTTGGCCTAATGATCATATATGATGTAGCAACTTTTTTAATTTTTCCAAAAAGTGGGCGGAGTAGTCGTAGTTAATTATTGATTAATTCAGCATTTTTTTAATCCTACACAGAGGGAATTTTATTTTTGATGGCTTTTGGAAACACATATCCTGGTCACTGGCACTTCTGTTGCAATTTTTTTAGAAGTCCACAGTGAATTATTTTCAATAGTTTAAAAAATTTTGTTTATGCACCAAACAGACCAAAGCATTTTAAAATCTGACATATTTCTTAAAGATATTTTGATCAAGAAAAAAAACTATTTTAATTAAAGGTGGAAAATTAAGCAAAATTTTGGGGATTTATTTAATTTTCTTTTTGGGGAGTTATTTTGTGGGGGATTATTTCATGGAGTCATCGACTGTCGTCCTGCGTTGCACGATCACACACTTACAATATTTACGCAATTGTTGCCATATTTTTATGGTTGTATATTAGAGCAGAGTTGTAAAAATTCGTACTTTGTTTACAAAAAATACATATTTTTTGACAGTAGGAAAATAAGTAACAATAAAACTGCGGATATTACTACCAAAAAGCAAAATAAAATTCAGTAAATGTAACTACAACAAAAATAAATGCAAAATTAATTAAATTGGTAAAAACAAAAATTTGATAAAACAGATGCAACCAAATTCAGGTTTTGCTTCTCTTTTTTCTAAACATCCAAAAATATATTGCTGTCATTAGTCGACAGTCGAACTAGTAGTGATTAATCTTTTATATACACTAAGAGAATTATGTCGGTAAAATTAACTACAATCGCAGTTAAAAAAATGTACACTGCAAATGCATTTAAAATTAACTGATATTGAAGTTTTTTAACTTCAATTACAATTAAAAATATTGCAGTGTACACTTTTTGCAGGTAATTTTACCGACATAATTCTCTGAGGTATAAATACATGATATATTAAAAATAAACGGTAAATTATTTAGTCAAAATTTAATCATGCCTACTTTTTGGGAAAATTAAAAATAGGACTGTAAGGTCCTAGCAGGAAATTGTGTATTAAAGACAACGTCATCAGCGACTTATTATGTACAAGTCATTAGGTAAAGACATTTTACTTAAGACGTCTTAAAGACATGTCAGCACTTTTGTATTTTGTTTTTAAGAAAGCTGACTAACTGCAGATTTGCCAGCACCAGAGAACTAAAGTATGACATTCAGATGACATGTCATCACTTTTTGTTTTTATATAAAATACGGTGACTACACACAGACAAAAAAATATGCCATTTTCCAACTGAAATTCGGTTACATCTACTAAAATAGGTTGGTGCAACTGAATATTGGTTATCACAACAAAATTCGGTTTATACAACTGAATTTTAGTTGCAATACCCAAAATAATTAGGAATCACATTCCAATATGGTTTCACCAACCGAATTTATTGGTTGTAGCAACCAAAATAGGCTTAGCAATTCGGTTGGCAATTTTTTTCCTGTGTGTAGCCACATGTTTGTACTACAAAACTAAAAAAATAAGAAATGTGATCTTAAAGACGTCTTAGTGAGATGTCATGAATAAGTCGCTACTTGTGACGGATTGCATATGTATATATGTATGTATATCGAGCCCTGACTGAGCCGATTTTTGTTTTTTGACAAGAATCTATAGTTCTAGATGTTTAATTAAAAAATAAGTGCCAACTCTATAAAATATATTGAAGTTGTTGGAATATGGTGCAAAACAACAACGTTGCAACGTCATCATCATCAGCATTGCCATTATCCACATCAATATCACAAGTCTCACAAGCCAATGTTTCACATAAGTACGAATACCGATCAAGTAAGTACTATATAGTTTATTTTAGTTTTGTTGTTGTTGTTGCTGTTGGTTTAGTTAAGAAGTAGTTTAGTGTAAGATTCTTTTTTGGATTTTTGTTGTTATTGTTGTAGTGGCTTTAACTTATTGGATTGCATTAAAAGCACTAATTAATTGGAACAAAATAAAATGGCTTTAAAACGTTTTATTTTCGCAGCATCTCCAATGACCACGCAGCTCTCGTCTTAAGCTGAAGAAGAAGAAGAGGAAGATTACGACGAGTAGATAAATGGCAAACTACAAGCTGCTGCTGTTTCACAAAGGTCATTTAATGAACTAAAATACGAACGAAAAAAAAACTAAAATTGAAACAACCAAAGATACAGAGAGCAAAAAAAAAAGCTAGTTAGATTGTTATTTAAGTATTATCCCACACGCCCTTCTCATAAAACAAAGCTCTATTAGTTTTTGTGTGTTGTTTTTTGTTTTTGTTCGTTAAGAGAAATGTAAAAATTATTATAATTGAAAATTAAACTGGTAAAATAAATCTCGTAACATTTAATTTTGATTGCTCACCATAAATCATACAATAACATGATACATACGATGAACAATTTTTTATACTTTTTTTAAAGTTGACAAATTGCTACTGTCACAGCTTATCACAATTGTCAATATATTTGTTGTTTATGTAGTTGTTTATACAATAAAATGCAACCTAACATACTCCACCATATATGACTGATATTACTTCAGTTTTTAAACAACAAGGTGCGTCAATTTGATTTTCATTATTTGTTCTTTTGTAATGGAAAATGTCTGCTACTTATCACTTGCCATATAACAAAATTATCAAACATGATTTTGATTCCATCTACATATTGTACAAATGTTATGATGTTAGGTTTTTTAATTTTGAAAACATTTAACCTGGATCTAGTAAAACTTTGCCATTATTGGAAATAGTCGATAATAGTGTAGCCTTACCAAGTTTAGAGACATGTCTGAAAAAATTTCCCTAATAATTAGCCCTGAACAATCCTATTTGATGTAGTGATTGGTGGTAAATAAATTGTCACGAATTATAGAAACTAATGGCCTGTTTATCTATTACGAAAATAGTCTAAACGAAAGAAATTGACAATCACTTTCGTCAAAAATATATGGGAAACAAAAACAAATTTTCGTTACATTGCTTTCGTTTAGAGTATTTTCGTAATACATAAACTAGGGCTAAATTGAAATTTTATTTGTGAAGCTCAAACTTCAAACATTTTCCATTTAAATTAAATTTTTTGGGAAGTTAAATTTTATTTCCTCCAAAACATAGTTGTATTAATTTCCTACAAAAATTTAATAAAATATCCCCTCAATTCATAAATGCTTTGTAAAGTTATAGCAGGTTTACAAAACGTCATTTTCATACAAAATTTGTTCAATAAACCTCCTATAATTTTACAAAGCGTTTATGAATTTAGGGGTATATATGTAAGAACAATCACAACTAGGAGTCAAACTCACTAACATCAAAAAAATTACGTAATTTGTCTATCTCTTAACGAGTCCGGCCATTATTGATATTTTAAGGATAACCACTTTAAAAATTAATTTTTCTAAAAAACTGAGCTGGTTAAAAATAACAAAAAAACCTGAAAAAGGTGGCACTTTTAATTATTTATTTGTCTTGTTTTTAAGCTATTTTAATTAAATTTTCAAGTGCACTTGTGTTGTTTGATATATTCTCTGCATTATTTTTGTATAATTAGCCCTAAGTTTTGTTTATTTATATAAAAAATACGCTTAAAAAAACCAATAAAAACTGTTTCTCTTAAAACCAGTTCGCATATAAAATTTAAGTGCGTGTTTTTTGACATGTGAGAGGATTGGTACGTCTTTAAGGTACATATAATTAGTTTGTACGTAACGTGCCGTGACGAATTAGCTGATTTGTTTTTGTTCTATGAAAAAGCATTTGAGTCGTTAGTTTGTCTGTAATGTAACGTGCCGTCCCGGATAAACCTGTTGAAAACAGAATTTTCGTTATCCGTTAAGTGACAGCGAGTTGACAGCTGGTATTTTAAGATCTGCCTCGAATGGCTTAAACCGGCTAATCTTAGCCGCCGTCTAATTTTCGTCACCGCCGCCGTCAAAACATTTTTTTACACGATAAAAATCTAAAAATAGTCTATATTTTTTTAATTTTCTTTTTTTACGGTTAAGCCGATGTTTTGTATGTGTCAAGTTAAAGTTGGCTAGCCGATCAGCTTTTGGCTCACAGCCAGCTTTAAGCCGCCGCAGCAATTTTTTTATTTAGTCACCGCAACCGATTAATCTGGTTGGCGCAGATCTCTGCTAAGAAAAACAATATTAAACAGCTGATACGTTGTAACGGAAAAGACTAACTACACAAAAGAGCCATCCGGCACGGCGCATTACAGAAACGTCACGGAACGCAAAGACTAATGGAGCCTTTAGTCTATATTGTCGTTGCGTATACATAAGTCGACGTTCCAAACCACAAAAAATGGTAATAATTATGGATCTTCTAAACTATTGATCAAATCGAAAAAATATGTTCACAAGAACTGAAGAGAAAGATCCAGGTTTTTAGAAAATGCTACAGGGTGTCAAAGTTGACCATCTCGGGTATACAAAAGCTTCATTGTCGTGCAACTTTTACAAATGTGAACCGATTTTGCTGATTTTAGACTTTTTGTAATCTAGGTTATAAGATAAATAAAAAACATGCTTCAAGTGCCGTAGTATCTCTAAAAGTTTAAAAAATATTTAACTTTGAATTTCAAAATTTTCATTTTTTACCTTGACTTTTTTTGGTTTTTTCCCAATACGTTTTTCATTATCAGAACAATATATTCGAAATTTTGTTGTGTCATTGTTATGACCTTTCTAAATTTGAGAATGAAAACTATTTTCAATTATCTCGAGCCATTTAGCAGTGATAGTTTTTTAAAGTCAAAACTTTTAAGCGTGTCCTGAAAATGGCATTTTTTTGCAAAAAGGGGGGGTTACTTCATTCACTTTTATAACAAAGTTTTTGAAAACTTTTTAATATTTTTGGACATTTTGAAAAAGAATGAGCTTCAGAAATATTTAATAGTCCAATTCAGAACATTTTTGAGTATGCACCCTACGTCCAGCATTGGTCGAAAATGATGAATTTTAGAACAAAATTTAATGTTTCTGAATGTGGCAAAAAAAAGTCACGCCACTTAGATCAATTTTTTTAATTTTGAACCATAAGCAAACATGTTCCATAGGATTTGCCCCTAAATTTCCCACCGCCCGCTGAAGGACATCGATAAGGGAGCAAATTTTGTGGAAAAGGTAATATTTTCAAAAGAATTTTTTTATTTGTAAAAAAAATATATGAAAATTACTTAGTTTTTTAAAATTTGATTTTTTTTATTAAATGGTAATCAATTGTCATACACTAAAAAAATCGTTTCGTTACTGTTAATAGTTATTTTTACATAGAAAGTTAAATTTGTATGTAATATTTTGAAATAAAATGTACTGTATTTTTTTTTTTTTTGGTTTTTTACCGGGGTGTTTAATATTTGAAATAGTTTTTAATATTTTGTTATATATTAACAAATAAGACTTATTTACCTATTCAACGATATATGAAATGTTTATATAATTTATTCCATCGAGTCAAACTAATGCACTCAAAAGAAACATCTCAGGTCAAAATTTATTATTCGATAATTTTTTTCATGCTTAGTAGACTGGCCTTTATTTGTAAAGTTGTTCCGAATCCCGCTCCCCGAGGCTTATTTTGTGAGGTTACTAGAAAAACATAAAAAATTTCGCTTAATCGCAGAATTTTTAAGCTATCCCTGGCCCTTCAAAATTTTGAATGCGATTTACAAGGGGGAAGATAGCTTTTTTGGCTTATTTTGAAAATACTGGCTCTTACTGTATTTCTGGAAAATGTTAATAGAATCGTAATCTAGACTAAATTATTTTTTTTAAAAGGCATAAAAATCCAAAATCGGTTGGAAAATATTGAAGTAATTGTAATTCGCGCAGACCATTGTAGGGTTAAAATGGCATATAATTATAATAATTTGGGTAATTTCATTAATTTTTGTTTTTTTTAGCTAGCTCTAACATAATCTCTTAAAATTTTTTACTAATTCAGTTAAAGGATATTGTTTTCTGAAAATTTTGTGAAACCTAGACAACGTTAACCCTTTCTATACCAAATTTAATTTTTAAAAATTTGAAAATTTCACTTTTGGCCTTGATATAGAAAGGGTTAATGTTATCGAAGAACGTTAGCTGAGACTTCAATCTTTAATTTGATATAAGTTTCGGGCTAAATGTCGTTGGAGATCAATAGATACAAGCCATAGAAGTTGTAGAAAATAAATATTTTTGGACAATTTATAGTAGTAAAAAATTTTTTTTTGTAATTTTGAAAAAAAAAATTTTTATAAAAATATTATTTATGACATCCAATTGTATAAAAAAAATCATAATAATGTCATTACAAAAGTATTTTAAAAGCATGAAGCGATAGAAGGTAGCATATATAATACGGTCATTTCAAACGCATTCACTTAGGTCAACTTTGAATGTCTCTGGACAAAAGAGTAATAAAGATATATGCCTAATATTTTTGGTACATGATAATTAGATTGTTTATTACAAACTGTGGAAAAATCAAGTAGATCAGAAGACATGAAAAAAATGAATTAATGCCGCTCTTAAACCAGTGTGTGTTGGGCGATGGTGCACTTATTTGCGAAAAATTGAGTTTTTGTTTGGTTCTCTTCTTAAAGAAGTTTTAAAAAGTATAAAAAACACTTCTTTGAGATATTAGTACACTGATTTTATTACATATGGTAAAACTGAGAGGTTTTTTGACCAAGTGGCCGGAAATTTTCAAAAATAAATATTTTATTGAAACAATCTTCAATCGACTGAAATCTATAATAACATGGATTTTAATTACATTTCAATTACATGCAAGTTGTAATTGAATTTTTAAATAAACTGTAAGTGAGCATTTTCAATTACAAATTACATTTAAGTAAATGAATGTTCTTTTTTTTTTAGTTTGAAAAAAAGAACATTCATTTACTTAAAAATAAGAGATCAACTAAATATTCCCCCATTCATCTTAATTACATTTAATTGTAATTAAAAGTATGTAGGTTTATTTGGTCCTGCCGTAATATGAACCCAGGCCGTCAGATTGGCAGAGCTAACTAGACATATAATATTTGGTGGCTAAAAACGTACATAAATGATAACAGCTGGACAACTACTGGTTGTACTAAAAGGCTAGCACTGGCAAAAAGTTTTTTGGAATTAATATGCCAAATTTATCTCAAAAACAAAAAAAGTTAAATTAAAAAAAAATTAAAAAACTTTTTTTTCTTGCAACCGGATTTGAACTTGGAACTTTCTGACTACAAACCTTTTTTAACGAAGCGTCATTTTTATGTAATCATTTCTCTACCAGTGAATTAATTTTTGTACCGCTAAAATTTCGGACTAGGTAGCACTGGACTAACGTTAGCATAGCAGCTAACGTTGGCATAGCACTCTAAGCCCATTATTTGCAAGTGGGTCTTTTATAAACCATCGAAATTTCTGTAAAACAAATACTGGCAAAACGCTTTCTGCAAACGCTTATTTTTAACTCCGTGGTTACCCAGTGATATGCCAGTACTTGATTTTTTGTACCATATGCAATTTTTCTGAGTGGGATGTTTCAATATTCATAAAATATACCACATTATTAATTAACAACTATTAAATATTTTATAAAACGCTTTATTCTATAAAAAGAAAATTAGTATACAAATAAGGGAAAATTAAAATCCTAGAATCCCGAAAAATCCCGTAAAATACCGGGATCTCGAAAAGTGCAGTAGTCCCGAAAATCCCGGGATTTCAGGATTCGTAATTATCAGTCTCGATTAGCATCCCTAGTTACGAAACATGGACAGACAGACGGACGGACAGAAGAGCATGGCTAAATCGACACAAAAAATGAATCTGAGTCGATCGTTATACTAAACGGTTGGTCTAGGTCCAATATTTTTTGGCATAAAAACATCAGCACAAACTCATTGTACCCTGTCTACGGGTATAAAAACCAAAAAATTATAATACAACTCCCGTTTATTGGAAGAAGCTTCATAGTCTATTTTGAAGCTTTTGGGCTGTGTACACTGTTACCATAGCGGGAAAAATTGTCGCGTAGCTATTAACCATGATTTTGTGTCAGCCGTAATATAATTTTTAAAAATCGGTTTTATATTGAAAATATCATAAAATATGCTTATTTGATATTCATCTATTATAAAAAACAACTTCTTAAACGTTTTTGTTATAAAAGCTTTCTAAGCCGTACAACGCCCTCTATTGACTATTTTCAGTACTAATATTAATTCAATGAAAATCGGTATTGATTATTTGAAGCTTAATCGTGAGATCTTGCATTATTTAAAAGTTCTTATGAAATAAAATAAATTTTTATGGAAAAAACTTTAAGTACCATTTACAACAATATAGTAATAAAATCGCTAAATGTTTCCACTGTTTATAAATCTAGTGATTTTCTAGCGATTTTCGGATCTTATCTAACCATTTGCTTTAAAAATTTGTTAGCAACACTGGCCGTGTACAAAGGAGGGTTTCGTAGTTATCAATGACATTAGGGTATCGAATTACAATTAAAATATTCGTAAATACCATTAAAAATTTAGTTAAGTTTAGACTAATTAATTAAACTTTTAATAATATCAATTAATAAAAGAAAATCTTCATAAATTTAAATTATACTCAGAAAAAATATTTCCAAAAATTTTTTTGTTTGAAATGTTTGAAAATTGTTATTTTTCATATAAAAATGTTTTTTTAATAAAAATACAAAGTTATAAAGATAAAAAACAAAAAATTATTTAAAAAGCTTTGTGTTTGTATTTACAAAAAAGGTATGTGAAAGATTTTTAAAAATACAAAAAGGATTTTGTAAATTATTTCTGTGTAGCTTTAATCATGTCAATTAAAAATTTAATTAAAAATCTCGAAAATTTCAATTTAAAGTTTTATACATATCAATTAAAAATTTAATTGAAATTCTAATCATGTTGTTTTTGTAAATTTAAAAAATAAGCACCCCCCCCCCCCCCAATGGGTATGGTGCTGAGTGGCTACGGTCAAGTTACGAGTATATGGCCTTTTAAAATTTTAATTTTTTTTGCCTAACAATAAGACTTTATAAACAAAGACACAAACAACTGACTTAAAGTTCTTATTTCTTCATTCGGATGTCCACAATGGAATTTATGAGGATTTTTTTTTCTACGATATTTTAACCCTATAGCCTTTTTTGTAGGTAATTTAAGTCCTTTTTACAAGAAATACCAAGAAACTTCACTAAACAATTGTTTCAATGGTTAGAATGTTCTTACATTGAACAATGACAATGAAATTTTTTGGCATTATCATTGGTCAATGCCAATGAAATTTTTTCAATTGGCATTCTTCAATGCCTAAAACAATCAATTAGAATTGAAGAGAAAATCATTTGTTTTCAAAAACATTTTGTTTTGATAAAAGAACAAATTAAGAAAAAAAATTAAAATTTGCATACTTCTTATCGAAATATTCGCTATTTCGTCAACTTTACATTACTAGAAACTGAAAAATAATAATAAATGCTAGATTAGCACCATCTTGCGGTGGCTTTTTGAAACAACTAATGAAGTTGTAAACAATGCAACATTACAACCTTTTCAGAAAGGTATTACTTATGAAAATCGGATAAAAAATGTGGCAACTAGAGGTCAAAGTATATAAGTATAATTATTTTCGATTATCTATGGCAGAATATCAAAAAATTTTTGTCCATACAAATCGGCCCACTCTAGTGAACAACATATACTTGATACGGCTTGATGAAATAGCGAATATTTATAATGATTAAGCTGTAAAATTTTACATTCTTATCTTAATTTTCCTTTCTTCTAAAACAATTTTTTTGTAGACAATGCTTTTTTCTTCAATTATAATTGGTTGCTTTGAGGCATTGGTGTATATTTCATTTCCATTGGTTTAATCAATGGCAATGGAAAAAAATTACTTGGCATTGAACTGTAATGAAAGTTTTTGGTACTGGCATTAAAAACCAGTTTCAATTACGAAATTCATAACATCAATCAATACTTTAATTTATTTTAAACAAATATTTAAATAGATAATTTAGGTTAATAGTTTTTTGTGTGTACATATCGCAACGGCGTTTTTCGGTGTTCTCAACGCACTTATCGCCCACCGAAGTAAAAAATATAACAAGGCTATGAACAAAAATGCTTTGTCGATTCTCCAACTCTCCATCAGGTGGCACTCAACAACTGTACTAAAAATTTTACATGTCGCGCATTTACTCTTCCATACCCATCACCTCTCCTCTATCCCCTTTCCAAAGAACGCAACACATTAATTATTGTATTACGAATAATTTTCTGAGTATTTTTTCTCTTTGAAAAAAAATCGTGGCTCTGTGTTATAAATTTTATTTTATGAATGAAGGTATGTATAGTTTATCTTTTAATTGGTAAATTAATGTTTTTATTTTTATTTTATTTATAAATTCTTAGAAGTAGAGTCTATGGGTGCCCAAAGATTACGATGAGATTTTAATATACATATAATAGAGGCCACAAAATTGAATAACCTTCGGTATTAAGCATATCGGCCCAAATTAATATTTAGGGATAAAAAATAAGTTTAAAAATTGTTCAACATTTTTAGGTTTGAAAAATGTTTAGAGCTACATCTGATAGATTTTCAAAATAGCTTTTGTTTGATAACACTATGCGACAGTCAAAATCGGAATGGGATGAAACCAACGGGAAATGTTATATCGGTCAAAAACAAGTTATACGTGTCCCGGCGTTTCGCTGGGTCACCCTAGGAATCGAGATATATCTTTTTTTTTGACATAACTCGAGAACCACTAGTCCGATTTTGCTCAAACAATTTTAAAAAAATTAAAAATTACAATTCCTTTAATCTGTTCATATAACGTTTTTGTATATACCTACTCAACAGTTTTGCCGGTAAAAATAAATGTTTGTTACCGCTACCATAAAAATCAATAACCTTTTGTTTATTACTTTTTTTTAATATTTTAGGCAAAAAATATTTTTTTCTTCATACATTTATTTTTACCGGCAAAACTGTTGAGTATATAGAAAAACGTTATATGAACAGATTAAAGGAATTGTAATTTTTAATTTTTTTAAAATTGTTTGAGCAAAATCGGACTAGTGGTTCTCGAGTTATGTCAAAAAAAAGACCACCAAAGGTCAAATCGATATATCTCGATTCCTAGGGGTGACCCAGCGAAACCCCGGGACACGTATTACTTCTTTTTTACCGATATAACTTTCCCCGGTAGTTTGAACCCTTCCCGATCACTGACCCCTACCATTTGTCTCACAGTGTAACCAATTCTTTAACAAATATGAAATAAACTACAAACACGAAAAATGGGGTAATTTTTAGCCTCACTCTTTAACCCTTAAGCATGTGTACCTTTTATGCCACTAAAAATTTACACATGCTAATTTTTTATGTGCCTTTTTTCGCATAACCAAATTTCATTCAAATTGGAGTGAATCACACGGAAGATCTTGCTAGTTAGTTTATATGTAGAATCCAAAACGCAATTGATTATTCAAACTTAAATGCAGTACCCACTTCTGCTTACATGTATACAATTAAAATTCACTTTCAATTTGCATAGCAAATGCAAATCAATTCACTTTGTATTTGAAAAATGTTAATTAAATTTCTCATCTTCGTCCTTTTAGGATTTGTTTGTTATTTTTTTTGTCCTGTTAAAAATTGTCTAACAATTGAAAACACTAATTATAAGTCTTGTTCTATTTTAAACCTCATTTTTCATCAAAAGCAAAAACTATTCAATACGCTTCGTAGAATTGAGAACTAAAGAAAAACAAAAACAACAAAGTTGAAATAAAATTGGCTGGCATCATCTCTCCAGCAATGTAACAACAATGAAATATACATATAGACAGATGCAGACAGACAGACTAAGCACACATACACCTATAAAACACGGCCTCTGTATTGCTAAATTGAACCCATTATTGTGGCGTTTGCACTTTTGAAAAGTTTATTTTCAAGCATGTTCTTTTTTTAACTTTTTCTACTCAAACCAAATCTTGATAAGCATTAGTAAAATCCGTATACAAAAACAACAACCATCACAAACAAAAAAAATATATTTTAACAGAAAAACCAAAAAACCGTCTTAAGAACACAGCCAACAGTAAAGAAACACTATCAGATATTTTAGAGTAAACCTGGTGCAAATATTGTCAGTAAATTCAACACATTGAACAGAAGAAATACAAAAAATATAAACATTAAGTTAAAAAAAAAAAATCCACCAAACGATTTAAAACTGTTTACAGAAAATGTTGTTACGTTTTTTTTTTAGTTTTAACAAAACAAAAGACTTAAGTAACAAACTTTTTTATTTGAACAAAGTTTATAAATATTTCTCGTATTCCTTGTAACAAACAAATATGATTATGTACTCTAAACGACTAACCAACGAAGTAACTAACCATCGAACCAACATTCATTCATATGCAGTAATTGAAGGTTAAAGTTGGCAAATAAAAAAATATAAACTGTATTTTAATTATTTTTCTTAAACATGACAACAACAGCCAACAAACACTACCAACCTCTATATTCTCCAATATAATTTAATAAATGTTAAATAACTGACAGTTTTGGGAAAATTTTTATTTCTTAACTTGCAACTTACCTTGTGAACATAGCAGAATGCTGTTGTTGTTGCTGTTGTTGTTGTTGCTGCTGTGTGTGGGTTTGTGTTGTTTGTTGATGTTGCTGCGGCTGCTGTGAATGTTGACCACTGACATGTTGTGTTTGTTGTTGTTGTTGTTGCTGCTGTTGATGCTGGTGATGTTGCTGCTGTATTTGATGTTGTTGTTGCTGATGTTGTTGATGTGCATGCAAATGTTGCTGTTGTTGCGGCAATATTGCATGCGATTGCAGATGATGTACGGGATGTATTTGTAAATGATGATTTGTTTCACTTGTTTGCACTAATTGTACCGTATGATGATGCATTTCATTAACCGTTACCGGCAGATGAGGCGTGGGATTTGTTAGTGCAGACTTTTCTAAACATTTATCTGGATACATCATCATAAGTTTTAAAGATTCTATGCAAATATGCATGTATTACAAATATATTTTTTGGATTTATTTATAAGCATATATATTTTGTTTTTTCGTTATGAAAAGAAGAATTTATCTGAAAAATAAAATTAAATTAAAAATATTTTTTGTTACAATTCTTTACATATTCTTTAATAAAAATTATGTATTTAAAAGAGATTTAAAATTTTTAGAAAATATTTTATGTTATATGTAGGTATTGAAACGAATTAAAATTTTAAACGATTATAGTCAAGAAAAATACTGTACTACAAAAGACTTAAGCAACAAACTTTATACAAACATGAGATTTTTTTAAACTATAAACAAATTGAATTTAGCATTTAGAAATATTACTACCAATATCTCAAGGTTATTATCTCCTCATTTTAGAAAATTTCGCAGTTTTAGTCCTTTTAAAATTTATATTTACAAAAGTTAAATTTTTCAGAATATTATGAAAATAAAAATTTGTAAGTATTTTTCAACATATCCGACGGAAATGCAGATCTAAGAAAAATAATACCGGAATCGAGGTCAAAATCCATTTGGGATCACCGTGATATGAAAAGCAGCCTTTTCCACCGGAGCTACCTATAAAAATTGTATGTTTTGTAGAGCAAACCAAAATATTTAAAATGTGTTGTTTATATCAGCCCAATCTGAAATAATACATTAAGAGAATTATCTTCGTGATGGTAATGATTTTTTTTTGTAAAAGAAATGAAGTTGAACTGAAACTCGTCCATTTAAACTTTTCATAAAGTTACTGTAAATATTCTTTTTTAGTTTGACTCTAGATCATAAATTAATATCACTTTCTGTTTAAATTATTTTTCAAATTAAAGAAAGATGATACAATTTTCACAAGTAAATTACAAAGAATAAAAAATTTTTGAAAGAATTCGATAAGCCCAGCAAGACAGAATACGTATTTTCGGCTTTCGCTACTAAGCCATCATCAGTGTCGTTTGACTTGACGGGTTAATAATTTAATAATTGTCTGCTTATGTGAAAGTTGAAAGCAAATACTGTAAATTTTCCTAAATTTTTATGAAAAATATCATTTTATTTATTAAAACTTTCACACACTCAATGAAGAAGTTTACCTAAAAAACGAAAATTGGTTGAAGTTTCGAACGTTTTACATAGTGCCCTTTACAATATATAATCCCCTTTATAACATATCCAACATTTCAACAATTATTTTAATTTTTGCATTAAAAAATACAAAAATTGTTTTTTCGGACTTTCTATATTTTCATATATTTTGTTAGAATATGATTCTACCTCAATTCCAAATTCTAATATGATATTGTCATATTAGAAGTTATTTGTTTTTTCAAAAAGGTTGACATGATAGACAATACAATTATTTCGTGGGCATCACCCCAACTTTGAAGTTGTCCGCAATAATAAAATGATGAATTGGACATACAAACCGAGACATTACATCCCAACAAACCAAACGATATCATTTCGAATTCGTAACGATATCATTTCGATGTTACGTTTGTCCGAGAATGATATCATTAACGATTCATAAGTAATAGGTACTGTGAAGAAAAATGCACATTCGTTAATGATATCGTTTTTTCATGAAATAACGATATCGTTATGATATCGAAAATATCAAGCAATGCGATAATTTTTTCGTCATATTGAAAAATTTTTGTCGATATTTTATCACTATTCGATGAAAATATGATATCATTAACGATATCGAAATAAAGAAGTATATATGATATCTTTAACGATTAAACTAGAACAAGCAAATGTGACTTTTTCAGAAAATTTATCGTTATTTTTAAAAATTATGATATCATTACGAGTTCATATTTTTGTATCATAAACGATAGCAAATATAATACTTAATATGAATTCGTTAACGATACTGTATCGTTTTATGGTTTATTGGGATAAGATACAAAAATTAAACGGGACGAGAATTTTGTACTTCTGTATATGAACTGTCTGATTTACTAAAACCAGCCATAAATCAACACTTTTTGAAAGCAACAATTACATAAAAGTACCCTTTGGGTACTATTAAAGTATGATACATCGATGTTTTTCTCTCGAGGACACCAGTGTTTTGCTCTAAGGGCCAAGGGCCATTAAAAAAAAATCGATATATCACACTTTAAAATCCAACTTTAAATGCCGAAGCTATAACGAAAAATTTAAAAAGGCGACCCCTACGTTCGGTAAAAAAAAAATTTTTTTTGAAATTGCGTACGTGTACGGCGAATTTTTTTTTTTTTAGGTACGGTCTAATGCACAGGTTCGATTCCTACAGCCGACGGGTTGTTGAAAAATTATTATATAGAGACAATCTGACAAAATAAAAACAATAATATAATTTAATGGAAAATCACTGATGAAGCCTGTCCATAGAAAAAGGCAGAAACTAGATCTAGTCTGATTTGCAAATTAATATGTTTACAATTTTTAGAGAAAAAGGTTTATTCTTTTTCTTAAACTTAAACCTACTAAAAAAAATGATCATATAGAGACAATCTGACAATAAAATATAAACAATAATACGATTTAATGGAAAATCACTGATGAAGCCTGTCCATAAAAAAAGGCAGAAACTAGATCTAGTCTGATTTACAAATTAATAATGTGTTTAGAACTTTTGAAAAAAATGTTTATTCTTCTTCGTAACCTCAAACCCACTAAAATTAAAAATTAATAAAAATGCATATTAATTACAATATTAATTGCAGTTGGTCTATAGACGTGTTTGAAAAAACAACACTTTACTACTAAAAGAAAATTTTATTGTTTTTTGTAATAAATTTACAAAAAAAAATTAGAGTTTAATTAAAAATGTATATATATCAAAGATATTCAAATTTAGTTCAAACTTTTTATACATCGTGTTATATATTTCCGGATCGATTGCATGGAATACCATACTCGATAAAAAAAAATTTTGTTTATTCAAGTATCTAGTTTACATGATGAAAATGGAACGTTTATGAATATGAATTTTATAAGGATTAAACTAAAAACATTAATTTCACACGTCCACGCATCACCAGTATAATAACCTTGAACATCCACCATCAGGATTATACTAAAATGAAAGGCTATTTTATATATGCACATTTGTTGTATTTAAATAAGCTTTATGATTTTTAAGTACATATCTAAAAAATTAATATATAATATGTTATAAAAGCGGTATAGACAAAAACTATAACTATCAAACTTTTTTGAGTGTAGTAATGAGCACGCATTACTGAGATTTTGATCGTAATTGTAAGGCTTTTTTGAGAAAATTTCAATTTTTCAATATCGTCCCGAATAAAATGGCACAAGGAATTTGTATATTCAATTCCATTGAATTTGACATCATAATGTGGTTTATTGGATGATTTATCAAAAGTAACGGATTTAGGTCACATTTTTTTAACGACACTGGGTGATTTTATTTATACACAACAAAACATAGTTCAGTAGCATATTGAAGTTTTACCTTTTTTGTTGGCGCCAGTAGAGTATTATACCCATACAAGTGATATGATGATAATTTAAAGAGTTTAGTCTATCAAGTACTAAAACTTTTTAACGTCAACTCATCATTAAGTTTTGACATTACTGAAGTAACGAGAAAAATGGGAGAATTTAAATTTCAAGTACATATAAATAACACGGTGCTACAGTGAAAATATACTTAAAAGCCATCTAGTGTAGGTTGTAGGCAGTGTTGCCAATTTAGCCATTTTATGGCCAGATTTAGCTTTTTTTGAACACTTTTAGCCGGAAAAAATTTGATTTAGCCATTAGCTATTATTTTTCGTCTTTCTACAAAATATAATTTTTATGTGTGAATTTATAACAAAATTAATGAATTTTGTTCAATTTGCCAAACAAAATTGAAGATATAGCAACTGTTGATGCAAATTTCTACCCCCCATTAACAATATGTCCTGTTAGCTACTAACTAGGACCTTAACTGACATATTTGTTGTTGTTGACCACATAAATTTTAAATTCAACTTTCAATTAAATATTAACTGGACATTGTGTTATTCGGCCTTATTTTGATTTAAAAAATTTGGGATAGAATTAAATTTCTACACTTTGTACTAGTTCGTTTGAAGAAAAACTGCTTTTTCAATTACGGCAAAATCTAAACAGCATAGTAAGTTGTTTAGATTTCATGTGAAAAAACTAGAGTTTGCTGTTCGGTTTTAACCGAAACCGAAATCGCGGTTTTTGAGGCCTCAAAACCGAAACCGAAAACCGACAAAAAAAGTCGGTTTTTAGCAAATACTTAAAGCAATTAAAATAATTCATTAAATTACATATTACTGAGTCTAGAATTTCGAAAAGGATTCAGCTCTTATTTTACAAAATTCTGTATTTAATTGTAATGATCAATTTCTCCATTAAATATTACTTTAAAGATTTTTTGTTTTTACTACTACAGATAGTTTAAGAGATATTGAGTTTAAGAGATATTGAGTTTCACGTATTCAGTTCAGATTCTCACCGCTTATATTTCAAAAAGTTTTATTTCGTAGTCCGCGACATTTATTGTATAAAATTTCAACTTTATATTGTTTTAAACAAATTGTTTAATTCCAAATTCCAAACTCTTTAAAAATAGTTTAATCTGACAAAAAAAGAATAAAAAATTTTAATTTATAACGGCTTCCGCATTTTTTTCCCATCAATGGTGTTATGTATTGCCTTTATTCGAGTGAGAAGTTCAGTCGAATTTTAATAAATATCTTGAATGCATTAAAATATTTAATTGTTATACATACATATTAAATTATTTTAAAACAATTCTATTAAAATCACAAGAAAACCAAAAAATAACCGAAACCGCGGTTTTTATAATTTTGAAAACCCGAAACAGCGGTTTTAAAATTTTTCGGTTTTTAGCAAACTCTAGAAAAAACTTATACGCCATATAAAGCACAGTAAGTTGTTTCGATTTCACGTGAAAAGCTGTTATACTCCATATAAAAAAAATATTTTTCACGATAACGAGTTTCACGTGAAAAGTGTGTAGACTTTGTTTTCACGCAAATTAAATATACAAGACTATTATTTTTCTGATGAAAAAGTGTCATTTTGTGTTTATTGTGATTGTGGCGTTGTTGTAAAATTAAAAAATTGTTAATTTTTATAACTTAAATTGCAATTTGAGGCCTTTAAAGTTCGAGTGAAATTTTTTCAGGTGAAAAACACTTTACGGTGCTTAATGAGTTTCATGTGAAAATTGTCTAGACTTTGTTTTAATTCAAATTAAATATATTTGACTATTATTTTTCTGTGAAAAATTTACATTTTGTGTTTATTGTGTGTTTTTCAAATAAAATAAAAAATAATATATACACTTATACCCAGCGAAATTGCCGGATGCAAAGAACCGGTTGTAGAACAAATTGTACTTGCATGCAACCTGTTCTACTTCATGTTCTATCATCGGGGAATTTTGTTTAAGTTTGTCCCAAAAGCAACAGGTTCTTTTCCTCCAAACTAGAACAGGTTGCTTTAGAACCGGTTCTAGAACCAGTTATGGAACTGATTCTGCGACAGTGAAACCTTACATTTCGACTACCAGGAATCAGTTCTAGAACCCGATCTATGGAACCGGTGGTAAAAAGCCCTGTTCTAGAACAGATTCAGATGCAACCAGTTCCAAAAAATTTTGTTGGGTATAAAAAAATTTTTTTTTGTCTTTATTCATAATAATTATATACAGTAGAGCGACTCACCTTATATGGACAAAAAAAAAGTAAAAAAAGTGGCCCCCTCAAAATAAACCTTGCGTTTGTTTTATGACGATTCCCAAAATATTTCGGATCTAGCAAAGAGATCTCACAAGCTGGACCATTTTTAAAAAAAGTCTTTTTTAGTTTTTGTAAGAAATTTTCATCTTAGCTGAAGACAACATACTCAATATAGGTATCATATGAAAGGTTTTTTAGAGACGCGTCCAACGGTATATACAATATGTTCAAGCATATCCTGACATGTCCTATTTTCAAGGATATTCTATAAAAAAAAACTCTTTTGTACATATCATAATCTATAGACGATTTAAGTGAACACGTGTTTCAGATTTTTTTGAAATTCGCGATTTTCCGCGTTTTATCAGAAATTCAATGTGGTGGAAACAATATGTTCTAAGTAGGGCAATATGGATACCAAAACTTTTCTTTTGACAAGTAAATCATCGCTTTGCAAATTTAATACATTTTTCAGGGTGCTCTGGACCAAATTTTGATCAAAATTTAGAGCTACCCCAATTCAATAAAAAAAATTTATGAAATTTTTTATAGGTTTATTATTAAATAAAATATTTTATCGAAATACACGTGTCTGTAATTTTTTTAAGAAAAGTCTAAATATAGGCTGACCCTAAATAAAATTTCATAATACGTTTTTTCGCGAAAAAAAGAAATTCCGCCAAAAATAATCGCGTGTTTGGTTTTTTTCTGTTAAGCTGCATTTTTATCCTTAGATCTACTAGAAACTGAATTTAAATTATTATTAAAAATTTTTTTTTCGCGAAAAAGTTAATCCGCACAAAAAACACGTGATGGATTTTTTTCTGTTAAGTTGCATTTTTATCTTACATCAACTACATACTGAATTCAAATGCAAATTGCAGTAACTCAAAAATTTTAACAAAATTTGGTCCAGAGCATCATGCAAAATCTACGAAATTTGCAAAATTCAAAACTATATCCACTCAGCGATGATTTACTTGTCAAAAGAAAAGTTTTGGTATCCATATTGCCCTACTTAGAACATATTGTTTCCACCACATTGAATTTCTGATAAAACGCGGAAAATCGCGAATTTCAAAAAAATCTGAAACACGTGTTCACTTGAATCGTCTATAGATTATGATATGTAAGTTCGACATTTCAATCACAAATATCTCCGTACAAAAGAGTCAAAAATTTGTTTTCTTTTGTAGAATATCCTTGAAAATAGGACATGTCAGGATATGCTGGAACATGTTATATATACCGCTGGACGCGCCTCTAAAAAACCTGATACCTATATTGAGTATGTTGTCTTCAGCTAAAATGCAAATTTCTTAGAAAAACTAAAAAAAAAATACCTTTTTTAAAAATGGGCCAGCTCGTGACATCTCATTGCTAGTCCCGAAATATTTTGAGAATCATCATAAAAACAACAAAGGTTTATTTTGAGGGGGGCACTTTTTTACTTTTTTTCGTGAGTCGGTCTCATATACAGTATTTGTGAAATAATTAGTAGAAAGTTCATAAAGATGAACATAGGGCACCAACCTATCTTTTCCAGACTACACGGTCATTGGCAAGGGCTTTCACTTAGTTCCAAGTTTTATTGATTTTTTTGGCATTCTCTTAGGATTGTGCGTTGCCAGGTGTTACTAGGGCGACCCTAATGCAAAATTAAAAATAATTGTTGAATCGAAAGCATACCACGGCTGTCTCAATCAAAATATTTATTTTATTTTGGGGTAAATTTCGTTGTTTTTACAAATGTTATTGGCAACGAACACGCAAACATACATATAAATAGTACCCAAAGGGTACTTTTATGTAATTGTTGCTTTCAAAAAGGATTTATAACTGGTTTTACGAAATCAGATAGTTCATATTAGGGATGCCGATCCCGAAATCCCGATCCCGAAAATCCCGGGATTTTCGGGATTTAGAAATCCCGAAATCCCGGGATTGGACTTGAAAAAATCCCGGGATTTCCGATTTCATTATTTGGCATATTTTACCTCTCTTTGTATTTGTTTTTATTGTTATATTCGACCAAAATCACATAAATCTAATATCTTATTAAATGTTATTAAAAAACTAATTTTTCCTATTCATACACTTATAAAAAAAAATCAGTACAAAAGTCAAACGCTAAACGCGTTCTGATTAAATTGAACTAATTTTTCTGTTATTTTCTCTAAAAAAGTCCGTAGAAATAGGTC
This sequence comes from Leucophora obtusa, assembly GCA_949987735.1. Taxonomy (NCBI): domain Eukaryota; kingdom Metazoa; phylum Arthropoda; class Insecta; order Diptera; family Anthomyiidae; genus Leucophora; species Leucophora obtusa. Next base: position 361,048,681 of record OX465295.1, read on the forward strand.
AAAATTCTGCTAAAATAACAGGAAATAGTACATGTATTTGCGCCAGCACAATTTTGACCTATGCATTTGTACGTAATTATTTTATGAGTGTAAGTAATAGATTCAAATAGATTACAGATTGAATAAATCTGAATAAAAACCTTAATAATTTAAAAACTTTTATTCAGCTGTGAAACTTTTAAAAATCATAATTCAGCTTTATTTATTTTATAAACGGATATGTTTTTATTTATTTTATTGATGATTTGCTAAAATCATAACTTCATTCAAAATAATTTTGCCGACTAAAAACAGCAAGTTTTTGTTAAATTATAAAAATCTCACAAACTGCCTTTCAAACAGCAGAGGTATGTGTTTAATATAGTATGTAATGTTAGTTGATTTAAAAAAACTAATAGTCACTAAATATTTCTGATGATTTCGGCAGAGTAGTTTGTATTTGCATTCAATAAATTTTTTACAAATATAACTAAAAATTTGTAGATAAGCAGTGTTTCGGCTAGTTAAAAAGTTTCTTCAGAAGTAAATTGTAATTTGAAATTTACTTAAATTTAACTCATAATTATATTACTTTTATGTCGGAAATTTAACAATTGTTTAGCAAACAAGTTCTGCTGATTTCGGTAGATTTAATCGCGGAACCTTTTTTACTAATTTGAAGTAGCTTTCTCTGCTATATTTACATACTTATTTCTATGAATGGAGTTTCTGTTTAAAGCCAGATTCACAATGCTGTAGTACTCCATATTTTTTGTATCATGCTATCTCTATTTTATATACTCCACTATGCAGCGAGGAGTACTCCAGCATTGTGAATCCGGCTTAAATTGTTTATTTCTTCATACTACAAAAAATAATGAGTAGATTTATAATGAATTATTTTAATTTGTAGGATTTATTTGAGCTATTTGGTTTTAAAATTAAAAATATGATGAAACAAGAAAATCCCGAAACCCCGAAAAATCCCGAAATCCCGAAAAATCCCGGGATTTCGATAAATCCCGGGATCCCGAAAAATCCCGGGATCCCGGGATTTCAATTTTCAAAATCCCGAATCCCGGGATTTGTAAAAACCAGTCCCGTTCGGCATCCCTAGTTCATATACGAAAGTACAAAATTCTCGTCCCGTTTCTCGTTTTGGTTTGTGTATTTAAGCTATCATTTCCTTATTGTGGACAACTGAAGAGTTGGGGTGATGCCCACGAATGTATTGTCTATCATGAAAATGATCACCCTTTTTTGAAACAACCAATAAAATCTAATATGACAATATCACATTAGAATTTGGACTCGATGTAGAACAATATTCTAACTAAATATATGAAAATATAGAAAGCCCGAAAAAAACAATTTTTGTATTTTTTAATGCAAAAATTCAAAATAATTGTTAAAAATAAATAATTGTACAAACTGTTATATAGAGTTTGCTGTTCGGTTTTAATCGAAACCGAAACCGCGGGTTTTCAAGCCTCAAAACCGAAACCGAAAACCGACAAAAATAAGTCGGGTTTTAATAAATACTTAAAACAATTAAAATAATTAATTAAATTACATATTATTGAGTCTTGAATTTAGAAAAGGGCTCAGCTCCTATTTTACAAAATTATGTAATAAACAATTTCTCCATTAAATATTACTTTAAATATTTTTTTTTGTTTTTATTTCTACATATAATATAAGCTGAGGATTATAATTTTACAAAAAAAAAATTGCACCAAAAAGTCATTTAGTTTAAGAGATATTGAGTTTCACGTATTCAGTTCAGATTTTCACCGCTTATTTTTCAAGAAGTTTTATTTCGTAGTCCGCGAAGTTTATTGTATAAAATTTTAACATTATATTGTTTTTAACAAATTGCTAAATTTCAAATTTTAATTTTTTAAATACAGCTCTATTTGCCGAAAAAAGAATAACAATTTTTAATTTATAACGGGTTCCTTGTTTTTTCCCCCCAATGGCGTTATTGCCTTTATCGAGTGAGAAATTCAATCGAATTTTAATAAATATCTTGAATGTATTAAAATATTTAATTTTTATACATATTAAATTATTTTAAAACAATGCTATTAATATCACAAGAAAACCAAAAAATAACCGAAACCGCGGTTTTTATAATTTTGAAAAACTGAAACCGCGGTTTTCAAATTTTTCGGTTTTTAGCAAACTCTACTGTTATGTCTAAAAAAATGTGGTTATTTTTAAGTTAAATTTAGTTGAATGCAGACTATCCTGCTAAAATCAACAGAAACTGCTGAGTTCGGAAGGCAAAATTTTCATTTGCAATAAAAAAATCTAATAAAACTTTGAACATTTTAAATTTTTTAGTGACTTTTTAGTCTACTAATTACTTAGCAAAATATTTTGCTGGTTTTAGCAGGTTAAGTTGTTATTTTCTATTAACTAAAATTTAACTCAAATATAACTAAAGTTCTGTATATTTAACAGTTTTATTTTTGCTATTCCTCTCTTACTAATATTTAGCAAAAATTATCTGCTAATTTCAGCAGTTTTTTCAGCAAGGTAATTTTTAACTAATTTTAGTAGTTTTAACTAACATTTTTACAAACTTTTTTTTCTATTAGTGTAATTTTAATTTGAAGAGAAACTGCATAAAAATTATCTGGTAAAAAGAAGGTGTCCTCTACTGCGAATAACCATTATTAGTAGATTTCACTGTGTTTAATAATTTTTCGAACAGAATCGCGAGATTTTTCTTAAGAAATTGTTCAGCCATTTTTTTAGCTTTGTTTTAGCCGTTTTTTCAGAAATTTTTCTTTGCGGAGATATTTTTAATCAAATATAATTTTTTAAACTGTTTTATAATTTTTTCGATTTTGGCGTTTTATAATTGCAAGAACTTGATAGAAACCCAATTTTTTCGAATTTAGTTTGAAAGGGCGTTTGTTTAACAAAAAGTTATAATATCTTTAATAATAATCCGAGTTTTAAAAATTTTAGAAAAATTAATGTTAACTTCTTTCTGTTGTCTAGTACATAACAGCTGAACTTCCTTTTTGGGAAAAAGTACGATAATTTTGGCAATTTTCAATTTATTCGAATAAAATAAAATAATTTCACTAAGAAAAAATAATGAGAATAAACTGCAATAAAAAACCCGCTAAACTTAAGTTCAGTTATTTAAATTAGATATTCTTGTAAAAGAATATATATTGGGAACTTCAACAAGCTTTATGCGGGAGCTTTTTTGACAATCATGACCGTTTACCGCTAGGATAGGTAAAATTTAATATTTGCAAAAAACCGCAAAAGTTATACCCCTAGGTACATATAAACAAAAATGTTAAACAATCAACATTTAAATTTTATTTTATTTACTCACTTTTATTGAAACTTTGAATTTCTCAAACAAAACTAATCCAAAAGCGTCATCAATCATTTTATGTACGGCTGTTTATGAACTGGTAATTGATCTTCTGCCCTAAAACTCCATTGTTTACTTTTATCTTATTTCAAATTTTACACATTTAAATTCTTTCAATTAAATTTGAATTGAAATAAGTGTGCACATATAAAAATTATAAAATTTATCCATAAATCTAAATACTTTCAAACAAAAATAATAAAAAATTTATGATTATAGTGATTGGTAATTTCTTAGTTTATTTCTAATAAGATCTTTAGTTTTACAATTTCAGATTTTTGTTTGTAATTCTTCTTGTTCTCACTGTGTTTACTTGGCCAAGTTAAGAAAGAAGATATCAAAGAAAATAGAAACAAATAAAATACAAACATAGTAAGTAAAATATATAGTATCAAGTAAGAGTAGAGCATTGTTATCATATTATTACTGTTATTGTTAATATTGTATTATTTTGTCTATTCATCATTGTTCAATTGAGATCAAATAAAGATTACAAGTATCGATAAGTGGCTTTACACTCGAGCATAAAAGTGTTCAAATTAAAGCATACCCCACCGAAACGAATTGAAATTTTTTACGTACAATACATTTGTTTCCAAGTTTATTTTGTTTGTATTTATTTAAAATAAGAAAAAACAACTTTATTTTTCTATTGATTAATGCAACAATTGTATAGAAGAAATATCGACAAAAAGAATATTCGTACATAAATTGTAAATAAGCGTGCTAGCCATTATTTAGTTGAGGTTTTTATTTGATTTTTTGTTTGTAGGATTTTTTTGTTTATGAATAATATACAACAGCATTTTTGACTAGGCATTGATAATTGTCTATAAAATACGTTTAATATATAAAACCGATAAAATTTTGTTTCATTTGCAAAAAAAAATCAGTCGAATTCTGTTGAGTATATTTAACATCTCTGGGAATCAACATACAAAATTTTCAATAGAAATTTAAATATAATAAACAAAATTCAAAAAAATCCCTATTTTTGGTAAACTTTAAAAAATCGTTCGGAAAATTATTAATATTTGTTTTTCAAGTTTTAGTTCCAGTTTTATGGTCAGAACTAAGAAAGATTTTGTCTTAAATATTGTTAAGTTAGAAATTTTCAAACATAAGAAATATTTGAGACAAAATCGTTCTTAGTTCTGACTATAAAACTGTCCTATAGACTATAAAACTGTCCTATTTTAACGATTGTGTTTCATATTTTCTTGACCAATTCATTTAAATGGTTATCAATATACGAAATTATATTTTTAGCCTCTTCTGCACAGAGGCTTAAGTTTTTGGTATTGCTCAATAAAAAAAACCGATTCAAATTAAACTTCAATAAAATAAGGAGGACAAACAAGTGAAAATCTCATTAGTATTTTCCTTATTCAGGGTGCTGAAAATAAGTTTTTACAGCCGAACAAACTGATTTCCGTTTACTCAACCTTACACGTTATTTGTAAAAACAAACACATAATTTTTTAAATTGAAATTTTATTTCCAACATTTTTTTGTTTGAGCAATTCATAATTGAATTTATATAAAACTTTTGTAATTTTTTATTTTATTTTTTTTTTTCATAAAAAAGTTTATATAGTCTTCTATAGGATAAGAAACTTTAGGCGTGCTGCTTGGCTTCGTTTTGAAGAAAATATTCGTTGAATAATGTGAACCTTAAATATTCAATAAAAATTCAAATATTTCTACTTTAGAATCATTTCAAAGGGAACCGGAACACTTATCGGAAGAAGGTCTCTGGATTTGGACAAAATTCTGTTTGTAGATCCGCAGTAAATTTTTGAAAAATACAAGATGTTCAAATGATTACAACTTTTGAACGCGTTATCCGATTGTTATACAATTTTTACCTAGTAATGCTTATATAATCTACTTTTAAAATAAATTGTTGAAGGCAAAAAGGATAATACAATTTGAAAAATATCCTTAATTTGCAAATATCTCAAAAAACCCATCTTTAATTTTCTTTAAATTATTGAAGCAGATAACTTAATATTTCAGCTACAGACTGTGCAAATTTCAAATTGGAACGCCAATGGGTTCAAAAGAAAAACGCTTTTTTTTACAAAGTTTTTTGAATTTTCACAAATAAACATAACACTACATGACAAAATTTTGACTTTTAAAAATTAATAGAGCTCTGACCATCAATTCTATATATTTTGGGCATTCTGATTACAATGGCGTACTTTATTTTTCGATCTAAGGTACATATTTTCCTCGAAATGCCTTTAAAGTTGAGCGGTTTTCCATTTAGTTTTTTATATAATATAAAATTTTCAAATGCAATCAATATAAATTTTTTGTGTTGTCTCCACCAAATAACGCTTTTAAAGTTTCTGTAGCAGAAGGTTCTAAGATAGGCTCATTCCATAAAATATTTCGTTTATCTACACATTCCATTAATGGGAAAGAGCAATATCTATTAAAATTTCCAACTTGTCCAAAATTTAAACAAAATTGAATAAATGTATCGAAGAAAAAATTTTTACCAGCATCAGAAGGAGATAATATAAACATAGTATTTTTCTTAGGTATAACTTTATCAATAATATTATATATTTAATTCAGTTAGAAATTTTATAATTTTTTCTTCACTATCATCAAATTGATATTTTAATAAATCGTCTAAAATTTCTATTGATTCATTAATTGGAAAATAATAATCATATAAATTACCAATTGGTGCATTAAAAATTAAATTTTGAGGTTCTATAGATTTTAAATATATAAATAATTCTTGGAAATTTAAAATTTAATACTAATTTATTATTCTTAAACAATTTTTTATTAATGTTGAATTAATGTCCCAAAACCGAAATTCTGATGACAACCACATGGATGTATTTAATATATGATGTATTGGAGCAGTTGGATGTTGTTTTAAAAATTATATTACTTTGTCTCCCTTTCCTCTTTTTTTATTCCCGGAATTTGGTTTATCTGATTCGTCGCAGATAGAAGCAATTTCATAACCAGTTGATGATTGGGATCCAAAGGAGATTGGATTATGAATACGTGAATTTCTTCGAGCAAATCTTCGATTGATTTGCTTTTGGCAACATTTTGTGAAGACACATCTACAAGAGTTGTTGGAATAGGTACAATCGTGGATAATGTGGATGTGGTTGCCGTGATGTGAGATGATGAGGATGGCCCCTGAAAATTTTCGGCATAGTTGTTGGTAATCCAATTTGATGTCTCCAGCGATATATTCGGTTCCGTATACGTCATGTACCACTCGTTGTTTAAGAGGATAGTTGCTAAATTCTTCAGTGAACACCCTTTTAATTCTTTCTTGTGGGTCACTAAAGTCTTCTGAACCTATAGAAGGGAGTCCATCAATATATGTAGATACCTCTTCGCTTCGTCTTATTTCTCCTTCAAGGAGAGAGATATCAAAATCTCTAATGTATTGTTCATATGAACCAGAAATTCCTTGGTCCAAATTATCATCAAAAGAGATAGAAGTGATATATGATTGGAATTCTCCGGCAGAATGCTGGCTTTCTTCAATTCCGCTTCTACATCTATTTTCTTCTTCTTCGAATTCTCTGTTGTTATTTCTTCTAATTTGCGTTTCTTTTTCTTCTCCTTCTGAATTGCTACTTCTACCGCCTGAGTGTTCGCTGGAAGATGAAGCTCGGAATCGCTTAAAATAATTTCCTGCTGATTCGGAATTTATTCGTTTTCGGACATTATTGGCGATTCCTAGTCCAAAACTACTGGTTCTCTGATTGTTATCTTCTTCGAGTTCATTTTCATTATTAAAATGTTGTGGTGAATGTAGGCACAGGATCTGTATTCATATTTAGGCTTAAGATCCGATGCATAAAACTTAATATTAAAACCTCTGTTCACGTTTTATATTGATTTTTACGGTTATTTAAGCTTTTAGCCAATTGAATCGCTGAAAGCAAAATCGGCCTTAATAAATGATAATGCTTAGTAAAGAAGCAATTAAAGGGAAATATTTCAACAAAAAAAATGTATTCATCTGTAGCGGCCTATGCGTTAAAATTGCGACTTTTGAAAAATTTTATATGGCAGCATAGCTTTCCAAAATGTCCCCAAAGTCCAACATTTAGTATAATATGGGGTGACTTCTAAAAACTGTTTTTGCAAAATTTCAAGCAAAACAGTTTCCATTTGCAAAAGATATTGCAATAAATACATATTTTACTAAGGTTAGTATCGTACTTAAGACACTGGGCTACGAAATAAAACTTTTTGATGCAATTTTTTTCTAAAATTATAATCCTCAGCTTGTATTATCTGTAGTACTGGAGAAATTGTTTATTACAATTAAATACAGAATTTTGTAAAATAGGAGCTAAGCCCTTTTCGATATTCAAGACTCAATAATATGTAATTTATTTAATAATTTCAATTGTTTTAAGTTTTTATTAAAAACCGACTTATTTTTATCGGTTTTCGGTTTCGGTTTTGAGGCTTGAAAATCCGCGGTTTCGGTTTCGATTAAAACCGAACAGCAAACTCAACCGTAGCTGGTATTAAACTGTGCTTACTTTTAACTATGGCACGTGCTTCTTTTAAACAACTACACCAAGGTTTTTCTACCAAAAAATTTAAAATTTCCTGTATTCCGTTTAGTTTTTTAAAACATATAATAGGAAATCCCTGATAAATTTGCTTATGCTCTGACTAAAGTTTTTTATTTTCAAATATTATACAATATTTTTCTTAAAAGGAAAGCTGCATAATATGTATTTAGAAAATGTTTCATTATATTTTTAACATTTTATTGTACCTACTTTAGAGCACTCATGAAATTCGCGTACGCAAATAGGCCAGCCAACCTCGCCATTACTCATAAATTATAGGTTTTACAGAAATACCCAGGAAAACTTTGTTAATGGGTGCGACAAACTCATGCATTACCTTGTATTGTGTACTCATTACAATTGTAATTATTGATCAACATAAAGTAATTAGTTACCGATAATTAGATACATAACGCATTACTTTGTAATGAATATTTCATACCTTTAGCATTATTTTGAAGCATAAAGTAATTAGTTACCGAAAATTGATTGCGTAATGCATTACTTTTTAATGCATACTCCTTATCTTCAGCATTATTTAGACCCACAGAATAATGAGTTACCGATAGTTGATTACATAATGCATTACTAAGTAATGTACGGCCCTTACAATTATCATTATTTTAAAACATAAAGTAACGCATTACCGAACGTTGATTACATAATGCATTATTATTACATATAAAGTAAGACTATTTAAAAATTAATTACTTCGATAATTTTTTATTTAAATTTTTTAAATATTTTTAAAGTGGCCATTTGTTGATATTTCCCAGCTAATAGTATTTGCTTAACTCCTTATTTTTAAGAATCAAGTAAGCAATCGGATAACCACTTATAATTCAACTTTTTGTAAGCATGTGTGTAACCGCTTATTACTCAAAATCTCATAACTACTTATTTCTCATTTTTTCGTAAGCGAGCGGGTAAGCGTGACTGCTTATAAAAATGACCCCGCCAAACAAAAATAATGAGTTTAGATGCCAAAAATAAGTTGTGCGGAGCTATGAATTTCTATTATATAACCACTTATTTGGTAATGAAAGATTTTGCTGGGTTGTTATTTGGTTGTTACTTTTAAAACAAAAAATTTATTCGAATTCCATGTAGGATAAAAACAAGTAACCAATTAATTTTTCATTCCCTATCTGCAACTAAGTAACCCATTATTCTTCAGTTTTTTGTAAGCATACTGGTAACAATGAACACATTAATTTGAGGCTCATCGCCTGTAAAATTCATCAGTGAAGTAAGGTATAAAGTAATCAGTTCAATCCTATGGCGATACAATACTTTACCCATTATTTGGTAATGTGTGGTTTTGCTGGGTATGCTGTATATATTATTCTATGCTCAATAAAGGGATAAAAAATTTTATTAGCAAAATTTTTTTGAAAAGTTTCTACACTCAAAAAAATAAGTTAGTATAAAAATTAGTGAAACGTCTTGTATTTTAAGTGTACGAGTTTTCAGCAATTTTTTTTGCTGAAATTTCGTTTTCAGCAAAATAAGAGGAAAGAAGATGATAAACAGAGAAAATCTGAAGTAGAATGTTTGTATATGTCTGTTTGATCACTTCTGAAATTATTCATATAGAGACAATCTGACAATAAAAATATAAACAATAATACAATTTAATGGAAGATCACTGATGAAGCCTGTCCATAAAAAGGCAGAAACTAGATCTAGTCTGATTTGCAAATTTAATGTGTTTATAAGGTTTATTCTTTTTCTTAACCTCAAACCTACTAAATTAGAATTAATAAAAATACATATTAATGACAATATTAATTGTATTTGGTCTATACGACGCGTTTGAAAAAACAACACTTTACTGTAAAAATTAAAAATGCCCTGTTAGCTGTCCGTCTCCAATATACACAAATTGCCTGCACTTGTACGTACAAACCATACGTCAATGTGGCAATACTTGTGAAAAGGTGACACGGAGGAAATAAAAAGATAAAAAGAGAAAATCTGAAGTAGAATGTTTGTATATGTCTGTTTGATCACTTCTGAAATTATTCATATAGAGACAATCTGACAATAAAAATATAAACAATAATACAATTTAATGGAAGATCACTGATGAAGCCTGTCCATAAAAAGGCAGAAACTAGATCTAGTCTGATTTGCAAATTTAATGTGTTTATAAGGTTTATTCTTCTTCTTAACCTCAAACCTACTAAATTAGAATTAATAAAAATACATATTAATGACAATATTAATTGTATTTGGTATATACGACGCGTTTGAAAAAAACAACACTTTACAGCAAAAATTTTAGTTATATTTTTTTAGCACTAAACTAATTTTGAACTAATGTTTTACTAATTTATTTTGCTACAAAAATTGTGCTTATAACCGCATTCATAGGGTGGACGACAACCAGATAGACAAGATGTAGATGTCACAGCTTGTCTGGAAACGGAAATGACAAAAAAAGAAAAAAAACCTTACATATATTCTATATTTAAATTTTCAGCAAATAAATTAACTAAAGTAAAATTTCGATACAAGTTTTTTTCAGACTACTATTTTTAAGCAAAAACTTTAGTGATTTTAGCAAGGATTTTTTTTATTCGCAATCGACTAAGTGTTAGCAAAACTTTTGCTGAAGATTACTATATTTTTTTGGTAAAAATCAGCTCGCTGATTTTCAACAAACCTTTTGCTGAAATTATCAACTTTTTCGCAAGCACGCTCCTGACTAAAAATTTGCTGACACAGCAACATTTTTTGCTGACTTTACTGACTTTTTTTAGTGTAGTTTTGGAGTAAATAAATATGCGAGATAGAGCAAAATGGTTAAAATGTTTGTAATTGTAAAGTGCTAATGCGTTCCTTATATTAACCCGATCCGAGAGCTTTAGGATATATTTTCACAACAAATAAAATTGTAGTTTAACTTGGTTGTTTGTCAAATTAATCTACTTTTTTAACCTCAACTAAACAGCCGGAAAACAGTAAAATTTTCTGTTAAATTACAAGATTTTTTATTTACTTTTATAGACATATTATTTTGAGTGTAAAAATCAGGGATGTGCAAATAACACCTTGGTAAGTATAGTCTATCTTTTACATAATCAGGTTTATTGATTTATTTGAAAATAATAAATTCATAAAAATTTTAAAAATCTAACAAAATGTTCCGAAAATTAAACTGGCAACAGCTAAAACCAATAAAAACGTCAGCAAAACAACATGTTTTATTTTAAATTGCCAAGGGTCAAAATTAAATATTCAAATTATTTAAATAAGTTTTGAGAATGAATAGGATTTACGAAATTTGTATATTTGTAAATATTCTTATTGCTATTAATAACAAAAATAAATATGCTAAAGAATTCGTATATTTTCGAAATAAAAAGAAGATAATAAATTTCCATCGATTGTAAAATTTATTCTGCTTTTTTTTTGTTAATTTAAAATTGTTCAAAAAGTTAGTCCATCTGGGGGCTTTAACAACATATTTAAATATTGCAAATTTTTTCAATAGTTTTAATCAACCGCTCCCGCCTTATTGATAAGATACATGTGTCGTTAACCTATGACGTGATAACTTGTTAATACTCACCAAACTTTGTTTTTTTTTGTAATCCTTAATAATATCCAATTAACATAAGTCTGGCAATATTAAAAAAACTTCTTCTTATTACAAATAATTTAATTCCATTTCAGAAATTTCGCTTACACAATTCTATTACATAAATATTTATGTGCTCACTTGTAAAAAAATATTTCTTTTTTTTTACATAAAATATACAAATTTTTTATTTTATCTGATATTTTTAAATTTAATTGTGTAGTAGTATTCAATACTACATAAGGATTCTTTAGTACATTTGATTTTTGTTTTGTGGTAATTTTACGTAATTTTCACTTAACCGTTTCTTTTTCTTCTTAAATTTCTAACGCCTCGATCGGATTATCCACAAAATTTGTTATTTTCTTAAAAAGAAATCACACACGCATCTTGGTTTTCATTTGTCTGGCGTCTTAAACAATACTAAAGAACACAAGAGCCCTTTTGTCAGCACTTAACCCTTTTTACTTTTTCATTAACAATATTTTTGTTACGCGCGTTCTACGTTCTGGACATTAATATCATATGGCCAACAACAACAACGAATAGGTACGAGAGTTAACCGACGGCAACCGAATCATAAAACCAAGATCAAACGCGATGTTTATTAAGCGATCGTTACCGTAAAGTATGAGTCTAAGAGCGTTTCAAATAGAAACTAAATAATATTTTAGCCAAATGCAACACATGACTTGAAAACTCTTTGTATGATTTGGTTAGAGTAAAAAAAGATTTAATACTGAATAATATTTGGGGGATCGTAGCTTTTGTTGGAGGGTGTTTAGGAAGAAAACTTGATTTTACTGCTGTTGTGGTTTTAGCCAAGTTGCCGAATTGTGAGAGTTGTAACGCCCATTTTTTAATATAAAAAGAGAGCTATATTACCGGCATGTGTCATAAAGATGCCAGATTTAGGATAAATTTTTGAACATGAACGATTTTTGTCTTAATACTCCTTCAGATGTACCTAACTTTATAATTCCTGGGAACGGATCCCGGAACTGGTTCCATGGGATTGTTTCCAGTTGAACCGGTTGAAGAATTGATGTGGTTGGCAAGCATTTGTAACAATTTTTTTGTGCGAAAATTCTTATTTTGCTTTCCATTTTTCTAAACATCAACAAATATTGATGAATTGTTGCTTAATTTAAATTAAAAATGACAACTTTTCTTATCGTTAGTTTTAATAGAATAAATTCTTTTAAAAGTTTAGTTAAATCTACTAAAAAAATGACCTTGTAGAAAAAACTGCTGAAATTAGCAGATTATTTTTGCTAAATATTAGTAAGATAGGAACTCTAAAAATAAAACTGTGAAATATACAAAATTTTAATTATATTTGAGTTAAATTTTATTTTATAGAAAATAACAACTTAGCCTGCTAAGATCAGGAAAAAGTTTGCTAAATAGACTAATAAATCACAAAAACAATTTTAAATTTCAAAGTTTTCCTTGGATTTTTTTAAAAATATAAATCGAGCCTTCTGAAATCAGCAGTTTACTATTTTTTTAGCAAAAATTTCCGTTAATTTGGAAGGATAGATTGCTATTTGCATTAATTTTCACTTAACTAAAAGTTAACTCAAATACATATAGGGTGTTTTTTTAAGCCCGATGGAAAGGGTTAACTGTCAAACGAACTGTCATACTGCCCTCACTTTTTGAAATTTATGATCAGTATACTCAGGCAAATCATCATGAATAGATTGACACTTGAACAACGCTACCAAATTATCCAGATTTACTTTGAAAATAAGTAATCAATTCGCGCAACTTATAGACGCAAAGTTGTGTTAAGCGATGAGGCTCATTTTTGGCTTAACGGATTTGTTAATAAACAAAATTGTCACATATGGAGTGAAACCAATCCACAACAGACCCTACAGACTTCAGTACATCCAGAAAAATTCAAAAAACCAAACAATCTTATGCCCATTTTCGGAGAACCTTTATATGGATCCTAGGTCTCAAACACCCAGGAATTTTTTTAAATCGGTTGTCAACCACACCAATTCTGCAGCTGGTTTTACTGGAACCGATTCCATTAACCTAGTTCAGAAATCTGTTCCTTGGATCTTATATGTAATGTATAACTGAAGGCGAATCAGTTCTATAACTAGTTCCAAAACTGATTCTAGGGCAATACGGCGTCTACACTCAATATTTCTGGTATTTACAAACATTAGTACAAACTCATTATAGCCTGTTCCATAGAGTGGTGTAGGTTATAATGAATTTTTATTAGGAAATTTCTCTTAACACATACAATATTTTCGAATTCGAACATTCGTTTCCGTAACGAGTTACATGGCTAAGCTCCAGGTGATAACAATAAAATCTTAAAAGGCAAGTTAAATAATATTTAAAGATATGATTTAAATATTTATGTAATAAATATAAAGATATTTTTCAATAAAAATCGAGATTCGCGTTTTTTTCTCAACAGAAATTATCTGGCATCTCTGCTTTATATTAAGCTCCACACTAAGCGTTTTTTTTTTTAACTTTCACAACTTGCCTGTTAATGTTATTAGTGTGTATGGTTTAATGTTGGTGTAACTATGATCTTACCAGCCAATCATTATTGTCTAAAAGAATATAAATAGACAGACATTATAAGCTCTTTATGAAAATTTACTAATACACGCGTACAATTAGTGTTTCTTGTACGAAATTGTTGTATAAAATAACAATTAATTACATTTTGACTAATATGTTTATACATTTGTATTCGCCTCGTATGTAATTGGCTCAAAACTCCAATAAAATTACATTATTAATTTAAGTTATAAATTAATTATGGGGGCCATAGAAATCTAATTCAAATTTTTAATGTTCAATGGAAGATTTAAATATGTTTATAACAATAGAAATTACAATATAACTAATAAATTGGAATATTTGAAAATTATTATAAAGGGTTTTTCAATAAGAGCGCTACAAAAGTTTTTTTAAATAAAACAAAAATGGTTTTGGATATCAATGAAATTCTTTATTCCTGTGAAAGTACGTTCGATGCCATTATGTATAAAAATCGATCTCTTTTGCATGGCAACCACGGGCAGGCTTGCAGAAGTCCAGACGCTGAACCCAATTTTCGACGATTTTCAAGCATAAATCGGCCGATATTCGTACGAAGTTCATCAATCGTCCCTAGCTTGTTGGCATAGACCATAGATTTGACGTAGCCCCACAGGAAATAGTCCAACGGCGTCAAATCGCACGACCGAGGCGGCCAATCGACTGGACCATTTCGTGAGATAAGACGTTCTCCTAACTTGGTTTGCAATAAATTGATTGTGACATTCGCTGTGTGGCTTGTGGCGCCGTCCTGTTGGAACCACATGTCCTCCAAGTCCATATCATCCAATTGGGGCCAAAAATATTCGGTTATCATTGAACGGTAGCGATTTCCATTCACAGTAACGTGCCGGTCTTGATCATCACGTAAGAAGTACGGCCCAATGACACCGCCGGCCCATAAACCGCACCAAACCGTAATTTTTTCGGGATGCAATGATGACTCATGGAATACGTGTGGATTGCTGTCTGACCAATAACGCAGATTTTGTTTATTGACGAAGCCATTCATTATGACGACCATAAATTGGACGTAGCGCTCTTAACGTTGAGGTCACTGACTCCGAATTTCGGTAGTAAATTTTAATAATTTCGACTCGTTGTTGGCTCGTATATCTTTCCATCATGAAATGGCAAACCTTACTGAAGAGAAATGTCAAAAGAGCGGCAAGAAATATGGCGTCGTTTGCTGTCCCTGTCTTTCTACTTTTGTAGCGTCCCTGTTGAAGAACCCTTTACCCTGCACCACTAAGTGGACAGAGTATAATACGTTTGTGCTGATGTTCGTAGCACCAAAAAATATTGGTCCTAGACCCACCTTTTAGTATACCGATCAACTCAGAATCACTTTTTGTTTCGATTTAACAATGTCCGTCCATCCGTCTGTCTGTCTGTCTGTCCATTCATTCTTGTGCGCACTCTACAGGTAGCAAATATTAAGATATTTTGATGAAATTTGGTACACCGACCTATGTCGGCCCAAGGGCGAAGCCTATTGATTTTGGTTAAAATCGGTGTTTAGACCGAGCGCCCATATAAAGGTCCCCTCAAAATTGGCTTGTTTACACGCTGCAGGTCGCAAATACGAAGATATTTCGATGAAATTCGGTTCGCTGTCACACATGGTCCCAAGAGCAAAGCCTATTGATTCTAGATAGGATCGGTCCATATTTGGACCTATCGCCCATATGAGCTATATTTCCGATTTTCTCTTATTTGATCATTTTATAGAAAATTTTGACATATATCCATTTTAACCCATTTTAATTTCCGATCCAAACATTAGTTGGATCGGAAACCAGACTGGTGCAGAGTATTATATAGTCGGCCCGACTATAACTTTTTTACTCGTTTTTCGATTACAACCTTGACAAATACAGTTTTTTTGTTTTATTTCTTAAATTATTTTGAAAAAAAATTTAAAAATATATTTTTAAAAAAAATTTTAATTTAATTTTGATAGTTTTGATGATGTCTGAATTTAATTTCTACACCGAAAAATTTCCATAGTAGGATAGTTAACAAAACCCATAGTTGAAATCAAATAAATTTCAAATAACTATCTTTAATTATAAGCAACTATATTTTTGTTTTATATTATCAATGTTATAATTACCCTGTAAAAAAATTCAAGTTAGAATATCAAACATATTTTTAAGTTAAAACAATTTAAAAATTGAACTTCAAAATATGGAATCAATCAACTAATGAATTAAAAGAAATTTGGGTTCCCTGTTATTATTATTAGTGCAGATCCTAACTCCAAGGTAATCAAAGCAGTGGATTATATCACATTTTTTTTTAATCGAAAATATTTTTTCCCCAAAGGATGTTATAAAGTTTAATATTAGTCGGACGCAGATAAATAATTTCCAAAGGAAAAGAAAACTTTCGTAGTTTATTGAAAATTTTAATGGCAGATAGCAAGAAATAGAAGTTCAATAGAAACAACCGAAGAATCTTTTTTCTATAATTTTAAGGTTGTAGGAGAATATTTTAAAGTTTGTTTTAAATTTATTGATATTTAAATTTTTTATAAAATATAAAGTTTGTTATATTCAATACAAAAAATAAGATAAAATAGCAAGATCTATTGTTTATATTAACCATATTTAAATTGGATATAGTTGATATGCACTAAACTCAAAGTTTAGTTAACATATAGTTGAAAGTAGCTAAATTTCTAGTTAACTTGCTGATATTTAAAAACTTAGTTGACACCAACTAAATCAATTCAACTATATATTAGTTAGGGGTATTTCACCAATAAGATAGTTGAAATTTTCGTCAAAATCAACTACGAAATATTTTGGGTGTAGTAAAAAATATTAATTGCTCAGAACTTTGAGGATTTTAAGCAGAAAAAAGTTGTCAGAAATTCAAGAAGAAAAAGTCTTCCAAATTCAAATGATTCTTTTAAGGATTCTTATAATAGCTACCCTATGGGAAATTTTAACAAACTGTCACCGAACTGGCTCCTTTATATGAAATAGACTGGTCACTTTTACATGGCGTTGTCATAGAAGGGGGAAATTGGCCCCTTGTGACATGTCACAAGACAAATCCCAGGACAGGTCCCTGAACTTTGTTTTTTATGAGAGTTCAGTAACCTGTCCTAGGATTTGTCTTGTGACTTGTCACAAGGGGTCAATTTCCCCCTCCTATGACAACGCCATGTAAAAGTGACCAGTCTATTTCATATAAAGGGGCCAGTTCGGTGATAGTTTGTTAAAATTTCCCGTAGGGTATAGACAGAATATATCAGTAAAACTGATATATTCCGCAAATATAAGAAAGTTTGATAGCCATATCGATAAAGACCTTCGGGAAAATTTGTCTCCGAAATAGGCCGAATATCTAAAAAAGCCGAAACACCCCTGACTTAAATATGATAACGATTAATATATGTGAATTTGACCCTTTATCCTGTATACATCCCCATACAAAACCACCTGAAATTTTAATGTTTTGTGTTATGGCATAAATAAATAAGCATGCATAAGAATGTTTTATACACCGATAAAAAGGCCTCCATCATTAGCTATTACCTTTTCCCATCTTTCTGGCATCATATGAATTCCGCGCCAAAAGAACGGCATATTCCAATGAGAGCATTCTGCATCGATCGAAACAAATAGTAGTCGAAATACTCGGTTACTCAAATAATGCCAAACCCAAGTAATTTGAATATCCAAGTACTTACTGATTTTGTTCGGCACGTATTGCTTGAAATTACGGAAATTAAACGCAGTTTTATAGAATTATACCCCACACTATATTTTACAGGATCCAGATAATAATTTTGTGCTTATGTTTATTATTACCAAAAATACTTGACTGAGACCCATATTTCATTACATTTAATTATATATTTCACTATATTTATTGCCTCATTAACTCAATTTGGTCCTGAAATAGGACCCAAATCGTACTGTGGTGTGGGTTTCATATTGTCGACCTGCAAGGCTTTAATTTATAAACAAATATGCTTCCAGTGCTCAAAATGCCTGTAAACTAGTGTGACACTAGTTTGCAAATTATTAAAATTTATCTGCGTATCAACAAGGGAATCTTTCGACATATAAAAGAGAAATAAGATCTGCCATAGCTTTGTTTTTTTATGTAAATTTGTTTTATTTTTTCTGAGAAATTTTCGTATCCGGTTACTTTGTTTGATTGGAAATCAATAATTTTAATTAATACTTGGAAAATGTACTTGATTAAAAATAATTATGATATTGGGATTTTTTTGTGTTTCGAATTACGCAAATAAAAACAACTTGTGTAGTAAACCTTTTTAGAAAATTTTATAACGTTATTGCTTAGGATAAAAATAATTTAAATATTAAAGTAAGATTTGAAACACATAATTTTGTAAAGTTATTTGTTTAAAGTTCTAAAAGCATAGTTTTCTCCTACGTGTAGGAGAAAACTCCTACACTAGAAAAAAAAATCGGTAAAGTCAACAAAAAATGTTGCTGTGTCAGTAAATTTTTAGTGAGAAGCGTGTTTGCAAAAAGAGTTCGTAATTTCAACACAAGGGGTTTGTAATCTCAGTAAAAATTTTGCTAAGACTTAGTGGATTTGAAATGAATAAAATGCTTGCTAAATTCAATAAAAATATTTGCTGAATATTAGTAGACTGAAAAAAACTTAAAAAGTTTGTGAATAAATTATACCTTAGTTAATTTATTTGCTAAAAATTTAAATTTAGAAATTTTGTAGAATTCTTTTTTGTATTTCTGGTTGTCTTCCACGCTATAAATGCGTTTAACAGCACAATTTTTTTTAGAAAAATAAATAAGTGAAACATTAGTTCAAAATTAGTTTAGTTTTAAAAAAATATAACTAAAACATTTGCTGAAAAGGGAATTTCAGCAAAAAAAAGTGCAGAAAACTACACTCAAAAAAATAAGTTAGTAGAAAAATTAGTAAAACGTCTTGTATATCAAGTGTACTAGTTTTCAGCAATTTGTTTTGCTGAAATTCCGTTTTCAGCAAAAAATTTTGTTATATTTTTTTAGCACTAAACTAATTTTGAACTAATGTTTTCTAATTTATTTTGCTACAAAAATTGTGCTGATAACCGCATGCATAGCGTGGACGACAACTAGATAGACAAGATGTAGATGTCGCAGCTTGTCTGGAAACGGAAATGACAAAAAAAGAAAAACAACTCTACACATATTCTATATTTAAATTTTCAGCAAATAAATTAACTAAAGTAAAATATCGCTACAAGTTTTTTGAGTTTTTTTCAGTCTACTAATATTCAGCAAAAAGTTTAGTGATTTTAGCAAGGATTTTTTTCATGTGCAGTCGACTAAATGTTAGCAAAACTTTTGCTGAAGATTACTATTTTTTTGGTAAAAATCAGCTCGCTTATTTTCAGCAAACCTTTTGCTGAAATTACCAACTTTTTTGCAAGCACGCTCCTGACTAAAAATTTGCTGACACAGCAACATTTTTTGCTGACTTTACTGACTTTTTTTTTTTAGTGTAGATATAAAAGACGTTTTTTCTACTAATTTATTTTTTTTATTGGGTACATGTGTTTATCAGCACAATTTTGGTCGTAAAATAAATCAGTAAAACATTATTTCAAAATTAGTTTCATGCTGAATAAATATAACGAAAACTTTTGCTGAAAATACAATGAAAATTACTTAAAACTAGTAGACTTCATATACAAGATATTTTACTAATTTTTCTACTAAATTATTTTTTTGAGTTTAGGGATTAGGAATTAATCCAAATTAATTCACGACGTGGTTTTTGCTCTATCGCTAGCAGTTTTCTCTAGCGTGTAAATAATTTGGCCCCATTGCTGAATGTCCAGTTAGAACTTAGTCGACAGTTAATTCCAATTTTATATGAGAAAAAACAACAAAAGTATCAGTAAAAGTCCCAGTTAATAGCTAACAGAACATTCTGTAATCTGGCCTTAAATATTACAAATTTGTTTCATATTTTAAAAATATGACTCGATTGTCTTTCTAAATATTTAAAATAAACTTTCCAAATGTCGATTAGCTTAGGAAATTTCCCCAGATATTTTTTATTATTAGGTAAGTAGTCTAGTTACAGCCCAGCAGAATATCGGAAACTGTATAAATGACTATTGCTTCTTTTCTTCGTTCTCTAAATGCTTCTTAAGATTTATAGCTTGCATTAGTGTAACGTATTAAAAAAATACTTTATCACTTTTCGAAGCAACGAAAAATGGCAATAATAACAAAATTAATTATTAAAAGTAGAGATTTCATGCCACATTTAGAGTAGAGATCGGTAGAGAAACCAATGCGACTGCGGCTTCCGCTGCGGCGAGAAAAAATAATTTAAGTGACTGTGGCTGTAGTCACTGTTGTTTTCATTACATGTGTGTGTACGCATAGTGCATGTATGGAGAGTACGTCACATATTATAGAAACACCACCAGGTATAGTATAGGTGTTTTCAAAATGTTGGTTTTTAATTTTTATTTAAAAAATAAAAATTGTTTTTCGACCTTTTTAATTGATTAATTAGAAATTTATTAATTCATTTCGAGGCCAAAATCCTTATTATGAATTAATATAATAAGTACTTTTTTCAAAAACTGCTATTTTTCTTCATCAGGATATTCTCCTAACAAATACTTCACAGAGTTTTTGCTTTCAAAAATCTCTACACTTTCAGGAATGGCAAGACGATCGTTTCGGAGATTTTCCAGGTCCCCTTCTTCAGTTTTCTTTAGAAAGTGATGACAATAGTGCAATGCATATTGAAACATCAAAATCTCATATTAAATGTAGTCTGTTACATCAACGAAATGAGAATGGAGCAAACAATAAAATATGTTTCCGAAGTCTCTGCAAAGACATAACCAACAATAGAAATATTATGAAAGTTTCTTGTTTTTGTATTTCATACTGTCGGTATAAATAAAATACAAATTTTATTTTTACCTACTTCTTTGTAAATACAAGAAGAGGCAAAAAACATTTCTCCGTACTGTGAGTGTTGTCAAAATGTTGGTTTTTA
The DNA here is from genome assembly GCA_949987735.1 of Leucophora obtusa. Taxonomy (NCBI): domain Eukaryota; kingdom Metazoa; phylum Arthropoda; class Insecta; order Diptera; family Anthomyiidae; genus Leucophora; species Leucophora obtusa. The sequence goes on from OX465295.1 coordinate 361,069,835, forward strand.
ATTTTTATTTACAAAATAAAAATTGTTTTTTGACCTTTTTAATTGATTAATTAGATTTTTAATCAATTAAATTAGATGATTAATCAATTAAAAAGGTGGAAAAAACAATTTTTATTTTTTAAATAAAAATTAAAAACCAACATTTTGACAACACTCATAGTACGGAGAAATGTTTTTTGCCTCTTCTTGTATTGACAAAGAAGTAGGTAAAAATAAAATTTGTATTTTATTTATACCGACAGTATGAAATACAAAAACAAGAAACTTTCATAATATCGCTAAACTAATGCAATATTTGAAAATTTTATGCATTTTAGAAAACGCTTTCGGTGCGGGAGGTTTTTTTACCAAATTGATTTAAAAAAATTGTTTTTATTATCAGGACAATATTATCTATTAGGTTTCGCCTTGGGAACTTACACCCCCAAAAAAAAAGGTATGCCCCTAATATACATCTTTTTTAGCTTACTTAATTGCTTCGGCTTTACACTAAGTCATCTACTGCTTCTTAGAGGGTCATCTTGAAAAAAAATCATGCGATATTTTCGCACAACTGCACACTGACGGAACTTTTGCAGTCAGAATTTGTTAGCTGTTTCAGTTTTGTTTCATTTGTTTAAATTAAATTGCAATTTGAGGCATTTAAAGTTCGAGTGAAATTTTTCAATGTGAAAAACAACTTACGGTGCTTAAACAAAAAATAATGGGTCATATTAATAAAACTTAGCATTTACTTAGAAGTAATTACTTTTGGATTAGGAATGATTTTACCACTAACCGACTTGTAGAATAGCATGAAATATAAACGAAAATAAAAAATTCAGTAAACAGACTAGAATTGTGAAGCAACTGCTTAAAAAACCCAATATTTTCCCCTATTAGTAACCCAGCAAAAAAAGGGATGCCGAAGCAGTAGAAAAAGCACTACAATTGATAATCTAGATGTACTTATTCTTTAACATAAAAACTAATGATTTTAACATTGAGTTGTCATAGGAGATGAGTACTCGCACTCCAACATTTTTTCAGTACTTTTTGAACGAGTGCAAAGGAAGCTCTTTTTCACCAATTAAAAGTTAAAAAAAAAATTTCGCAAAAAAAAATTATATAATTTTTTTCTTTTACAAAAGTTTGTTATTGCCGCCACCGGGTATCAAACTTGCGATCTCACGAATGCTAGTCTAGCATAAAAACACCACTTTGTTACTGCTAGATATGGTTCCTTATTCTCTTCGATAAAAGTACTTATTCAACAAGTTTAAAAGGTGCACTCCAATTCAGTATTGTTTTCAGTTCTATTTTTTTTATATATACATATATATATACATATTTTTAAAAATTTTAAAATTAAAAAAAATATTCTTTTCGTTTATTTAACCTTCTTTTTGAATTTTTAACTCTACTATTTTCTTGAGCTTAAGGTTTGGTTTTTATTTATAAAAAGTTTTTTTTTTTATTTTCGATATTTCGCTACTCCAATGTGTAGCATCTTCAGGAAATAACAATTAAATGAACAAATTATAAACAATTTTAAAGTTTGAAAAAATTTTGATAGAAAAAGTATTGACTATTAGTGACAGAAAATTTCTTAGAAAGAATGAAGAAATAATTAGGAATTTATTAAGAGATAATGATTTTCCGACAGGATTAATTTCTTCATTAATAAATCAATATAAATTTAGGAGGAATAGTAACACAGGGAATTTAATTGAACAGAAGATTTACAAGTCTATGGTATATATACCGGGAATATCAGAACGTTTAGAGAAATCAAAGATAATAGATACTAATAGATATAGAATAGCTTTTAAATCATACAATACAGTAAATAAATTATACAGTAAGACAAAGGATAGGATACAAAAATTGGACATGTCAAATATAGTATATAAAATACCATGTAATGGAAATGACGGAGAGAATTGTGATAAGGTATATATAGGTACAACAAAGAATAAATTGAGAACTAGAATAGCTGGACATAGATCAGATCAGAAATATAGACATATTTTTTCACAAAAGACAGCATTATCTTCTCATTGTTCAAGTTTAAATCACTATCCTGACTTTGAAAATGTATCAGTTTTAAATACAAAACATAATTATAAACGTCGTTATATATTAGAAATGTTACAGATAATTAATACACCAACAACAAATAGAATTAACTTTAAGGCAGATATTGAAAAAGTAGCTCAGAATTATAGATATTTAATACAAAAGAAATAGCACACATTACATTAATTTATAACACATTATATTAATACATTTTTATTGTTAATTATTGTTATTTTTGTTTGTTATACTTTTATACCAAAAACTTTGTTTGCTGGTATAAATGTATACATACAATTTATATTTGACAAATGCTTTTCAAATTTTTTCAAACTTTAAAATTGTTTATAATTTGTTCATTTAATTGTTATTTCCTGAAGATGCTACACATTGGAGTAACGAAATATCGAAAATAAAAAACTTTTTATGAATAAAAAACAAACTTTAAGCTCAAGAAAATAGTAGAGTTAAAAATTAAAAAAAATATTGAATTTAAACAAATTAATTATAAATATTAAAAAAAATTAATAAAATAAAAAAATTAAAAAAAAATAAAAAAAATATTGGTCCCGCCGGGAATCGAACCCGCGACCATCTGTTTGGAAATGCCAAATGATACCAAATTTATTTTTTAGGATCACTTTTAGAGCAATTACTCTTTAGAAACTATTTTTAAGTGATTTTTTGGATGTTGTTCAGAAGTAATTCCAAAAAAGCTGTAAAAAGCAGTGAAAGAAGTAGTTTGTAAAGCATTACTACTTTTGCTGGGAATATCTATTTTTTATTCATACGAGCCAATGTATGTAGGTAATTTTTGTTAGTTGTGCTTCTTTTTCACAATCTTTCTCTTCCGTGGATGCAGTGCACTAAGCAGAAGCAAAAAAGTAGGCTAAAAATTCAGTTCTCATTTCTACTGCTTTCAATTTTCTGATTTGCTCGAACAAAAATCATGCCATATTATCATCAATAATGGAAATGATCCATTTTTCACTTACCCTGACAAACTTTCTTCCAAGCAAGCAGCATTTTCGCTGAGAGATGTGATTGTATCCTTTATAATATATATTTTTAATTTGGTATATCTTTGCCAAACTCCGCATAATTCAAAATTGAGTAAAAGCTCAAGTTAAGTTTATCTACCTTTACCTTAAGTGAGGGTGCCTGTTTAAAGATTTTATCATTAACATCATACAGAATTTAAATAAAAGTCTCAAATATCTTAAGGAGTTAACATTATTCCAGTATTATGCCCAGACTTACATACATACATGCTAATAAACAGTAGCAACTTAACAGTTTAGGTTTACATATAATAAAATTCAAACTTGCATCACTTGCATGTTGCATTGTATTTTGTGTGTTGCTTTTTATATTTAAGATGTTTTTCTTATGCAGTGACAAGTAACAATTGTACAAACCAAAGAAATTTAAGAGAAAAAAGGTGTTTCATTTTATTATATCAACAAGAATTCCTCTAACAATGCAACACACACACACTCACTGGATAAATAACAGCATAAGCAAAATCTGCAGCAACAACAACAACAACATAATCAACATTGAGCATTAAGCATTTATTTACTTACCACCAGCAACAACATCACCACATGAACATTTATGCTGCTGCTGTTGTTGTTGTTGGCTGTTTGTTGCTTGTTGCTTGCATTGCTAATTGTGAAAGCAACAAAAAAAAAAAATAACTAAAGAGGGAAATTAATGTGCTGTTGTAAATAACAAATTATTGCACACTTATTTTGTTTCCAGCTACAACAACAGCAACAGTTGAATGTTGAACAAGTTCTTCTTGTGTTACTGTTGTTACATTCTAAGAATCCTTTTTTTATTTTCGTTTTTGTTGTTGTTGTTGTTGTTGTGGTACTTGGCTCAACGAGACAATCAGTTTTAATACTGACGCCGTCTCGTCGCCTTTTATTTGTTTTGTTGTCTCTTTAACTAACAAAATAAAAAAAAAATAAATGAATCCAAGCTTCCATATTGTTTAGTTAGTTTTCATCATGGATCAAAAAGAAACCCCCTTTTTCTATCTCTAGCCAAAAGTTGAAAACACACAGTAGCACACAAACAAAACTATATTTTACTTTACATGATACCAGTGCATTGTAATGTTTTTGGGGCTATAAATGTTGTGTTTTATAGTAGGTACATATTTTCCTAAATTATTTGCCAAGATCTTTACTGTTTAAACATTAACACCAATATTGTTTAGTATTTTTTAAAATATTAAACTTCTATAACCATTTGATGGTCATAAAAGTTTAATCTGAAGTTTTATACTGCATTTAGACTGAACAAAAACTATCTAGTTATTGACTCTTGCTAGTTTTTACTTCTCAAAAAAAAAAAACAAGCAAAAACTAGTTTTGTACTAAAACTATGTAAATTTTTCTCAGTCTAAATTCAATATTAAAATTCAGTTTTGGAGTTTTCTTTGGATTTTGTTTTATTTTAGATATTTGTTATACTTTAATTTCTATACTACTTAAGTATGTTTGTAATCAGTCAATGAACGATGTTATTTGGTTAATAAATGTCAAACTATTTCAAATGCATAAGTATTAGGTTACTAATTGATAAATACTCTTTGAATCATTAAATTATACTTCATTGGAGAAAATGGGGATACATTTTTCAACTTCAGAACAAAATTTACCGTGGTTAATTACACTGCATGACACTTTAAAAATTAATGGAGATCAAGTTTTATGCATCAAATTTTAAGCCTAAATATGAATACAGGTCCTGTGCCTACATTTCACCACAAAAAATTTATATTGATTGCATTTGAAAATGTTTGTATATAAAAAACTAAATGGAAAACCGCTAAACTTTAAAGGCATTTCGTGGAAAATCTGTACCTTAGATCGAAAAATAAAGTACGCCATTGTAATCAGCATGTCCGAAATAGTATATAGAATTGATGGTCAGAGCTCTATTAATTTAATTTTTAAAAGTTTATATAGTTCATAAAGGCCTGCATGAATTCATTTAAGACATGCTTTGAAACATTCACTACACTTTTTGCAAGTTAAATTTAGAAAATATCAATTAAAATTCAGAAAACATAATATCTATCTTAATTCATGATTTCTATATTTCAATTGAACTACAATTAAAAATTTCGGAGTTGCAAAAAGTGTAGTGAATGTTTCACAGAATATTTTAAATGCATTCATGCAGGCCTTTTATAGTTAAATAAACTTGTTTATATTTTATTTTTTTTATTTATTTAATAGATAAAAAAAAAATTTTGTTTACAAAAATTTAAAGATAAAGTATAAATATTATCTATAATTGGCATAACGTGATAGTTGTGAGCCAGATTGGCAATTATATCGCTGTTTATAAATTCATTAAATGATTTAAATAACATTCTTTAATAAATTTCAAAAATTTAAGAAATAATTTTTATAGTTAGTTATACAATATAAGTATGTATTTTTATTTTTTGTTCAATTTTAAATTTATATTTTATTATTTCAATCAAAGTTCTTGTTTATTCTTTATAATCATAAGAATTTAAAGTTTGCTGTCTAAGTCTTTTGTACTGTTTAATATCAATAAATTGCAATTTTAAGGAAGCTGACAAATGATTTATATATTTTGGGATCCTAATTCTGAATCCTATTTATACAGGAGTATGACATTAGCAAAAATAAAAGTTATAAAATAATCTATATAACTAGATGCCTTCTCGGATTTATCTCGCAAATTGTAAAGACAATATTTATAGCACCGTCCCCAATCCATTTCGATATCAGAGAAATTGGGATGTGATATAGTGTATAATTACCTTTTGCTAATGTTTGTTACTACACTCAAAAAATAGTCAGTAAAGTCAGCAAAAAAAAAAGATTGGGTTATATGAATAAAACTTAGCAATTACTTTTGGCTTAGGAATGACTTTTAACACCAAATTTATCCATAGATTTGTAGAATAGCATGAAGTATAAAAGAAAATAAAAATTATAGTCTACTCGTAAGCCGACTAAAATTGTGAAGAAATTGATTAGTTCCCCTATTAGTAATATCTATTTTTTATTCATACGAGACATTGTTAGTCAGGAGAGTGCTTGTAAAAAAGTTGGTAATTTCTAATTTCAGCAAAAGGGGTTTGCCGAAAATCAGCGAGCTGATTTCTACCAAAAAAAATAGTAGTCTCAGCAAAAGTTTTGCTAACACTTAGTCAATTGCAAATGAAAAAAGTCCTTGCTAAAATCATTAAAACGTTTTGGCGAATTTAATTTATTTGCTGAAAAATTGAATTTAGAAATTGCACACAAAATAACATAAGCAGGTATGTATATTACCTTGGCTGGCATAGGCACCCTTTATTTGAATGAAATTTTTAAAAAATGTTTCATTACCTATGCCAATAGGCAATTTAAACCTTGCGACTTTACCTATTGGCCAAGTAACTTTAACTTAAAAAATTAGTTACCCAGCAAACAAAGATGATCATTAATGACTCAGAAATGAGCTCCAAAAACATAAACATTTTTCCACTTTTTCCTATGAAAGTGGTCCGTCCAAAAGAGCCCCCTGTGTACTCAGAAATGACTCAGAAAAAAGAACGTATAAAATCGAAATTTTCTTCATAAATTTAAATAATTTTGGTATCTTCTTTGAGTCCGAAAAATTAACCCTCGTTTTGAGACAGCTTTTTAGATTGTAGAGACAACATTTTGGATTGTTTTCTGAGGGTTCATATTTTCTACCAAAAAAAGAGTGTTTTCAAAAAAACAATAATCATTTCTATGAGCCATTTAAAAATCTTATTTATGAGCGCTCCGAATTTGCTGGCTGGGTAACTTATTCGAAAAATTATTGACACATATTTGAAACTTGAATTGACAAAAATTAACAATTTTTTTATATATGTACATATAAAATTTTCAATAAAATGTAACAAAATATTTGATCGTAGAATTCTTCAACATAAAATAGAAAATCTTGGATAAAAGGTATTTATAACCATTAACGGATGCTTACATGAACCTATATATCTATTTCAGACCTTAATGAAACGAAGTCCATGGACAGGTGACAAAAGTGAATAACTTTCAATTCTAAACATATATGTTTAGTATATCATTTATTAAATCTTTAAAATACCTTTCATTTGATACCCAATTTTTATACATTTTCCTGAAACAAAAACGACAAAAATAAAAAAAAAAAAAATTGGGATCATTTTGATCCCACTTCTTAACCCTAAAATATAAGATTTGTCTTCTCTATCACATATTCAAGTTTCATCAAAATCTGAAGGATCCACGCCAACAGACCTTCCACGTCCGTACTTTTTTGGTAGTAGTAAGTACTAATACCTATAGAAATTTTTCCTATAGAAACCCCTTCAGATTATAAGGACTTTTTTCTATAAAAAAAACCCCTGATATTGTGAGGATTTTCTCTTATGCAAAAATTTTTAGATTCTGTGGACTTTTTCCTACAGAAAAACACGTAGATTCTGAGGATTTTTTTCCTAAAGAAATCCCCTTAGATTTGGGAAGAAACTTTTTCCTATATAAAACCCTCAAATTATGAAGACTTTCCTTTAAAAACTACTCAAATTTTTACCTACAGAAAAACCCAATACTTTTTTCTGGAGAAAAACTTTCAGAATTTTAGAATTTGTCTTATAGAAAAACCCCAAAAAAAACCTTTTCCTACACACAAAAAATCTTTACCAAATAATTAGGAGCATTTCAACTAATAAAGTTCTTTTGGCATATATTATGCGAAAACTAGAATCATTTAGGTTTAGGTTTTTCCACTTAAATTTTGAATAATTTATGCGAAAAAATTATTAGTTGAAATGCTCCTAATTACTTGGCACGAACATTTACCAAAACCCGTTTCTATTGTCAAGTTGTTTGTAAATAATATCAAAGTTATATTACCAAATTTTCGCCTGTGTTAAAATTTGATAATACACCTATTTTTCTTAGTTAATTTAACTAAAATTATAGGTGATTTTTCGAACATAAAAGTCAAATAGAATTTACCTATTTTTTATAGTAATATTGCCGTAAAACATAGAAAACTCTATGTTGTCTTTCAAAATAGGTGATATCACCCCACAGTTTTAGGCAATATAACCTTTAGTTTTTTGTGTGTGTGTGTCTGTTCCTAAGACATATATTACATAGATATCTTACTCTTCTTCTTCTTTTGTCAACAAACAAATTTTTACACACACATTGAAATATTTTTTGTATACGTACAGGACGTATGTCGGACACATTCTCATGAGATACGTGCACTGACAGCGAATGTCAAAGAGTAAGAGATTTATGTAATCTATGTCCTAAGATAAGTCTATGACTCTAAATTGTGACTATAGTCCTCTTATGTTTGTTTCAAAGTCAGAATTAATTATATTTATTAAAATTTTTGTTTGAAAACTTCAAAAAAATTAAGACCTGGTATTGACCAGGGGTATGGCATCACCAAAAATAAGTTATAAAAATATCGTTGTCACTAGATGGCACTTTGTTAAAAAAATTGACAATTTTCTTTTTTTATTTAAATTTAAATAATAACAAACAACAAAGCAAAAAAACTAACGGATATCTCAAATTTTATTATTTGAATACATTCCGCGCTTGTTTTTTCCATATTTTGAGCAATTTTCAGCAGTTTTTAAGTTTTAAAATATAGGCTCAGGTAATACTAGACTGATACTAAATAGTTGCTCAGAAAATACTAAGTTTCAACGCCCTCTACCGGTGAGTAGTGTAAGTTTTGATTTCCTATCTCTATAATTAATAGTCTCTGATCGACACATTCATAACAATGACAAATAAAGTTTGAATTTTTTTTAATTTCATTGTTATTTTGTATGAAAAGTTGTGACTTTCATAGACTTGGGCATTTTAGTTCTTTTTGCTGACCGCTCTTTCTAGTTCAATTTGTTGTAAATAACTAGTCCGCTCTTCTAGTTCAATAGCTCTTTGACAATTTCGTTCAATCGTTCAGAAACCAATTTTTTCGATCGTTCGTTTGGCAATTTTGAATAGGTAGCTAATTCATATAGCTCGTCTTTTAGTTAACAAGGATATAAAATATCAGACAAATTAAGAATTTTAACAAAAAAAAAGAAAAATGTTTAGTGTAGAAAATGTTTTTAATTAATAAAAACGATTGAACTAGAAGAGCGGTTAGAAGTGAACTAGATCTTTCGATTGAACTAGTTTGTTCACGAACTACACAAGGCTACACTCAGATAAAGAAGTTAGTAAAAAGTTTGTAAACAGTTTCCAATCGAACTTTTCTATTTTTATACTGATTTTTAGTACAATTTTTTTAGTTATCATTTTTGCTATTCTCTTATTACAAATTACGGATTTTTTTTACTAATTCTCGCTGCTGATTTCAGCAAAACAATTTACTAATTTTTCAAAACCGAGTGCTAAATTTAGCAAAAAAATATACTAATTAAAAAAAAAAAAATTTTTGATTTTTTACAATTCTTGATTAGTTTATATTTGTTACTATTGATATATTCTTAGTTTGGAAATAACACTCAGAAAATTTTATTGTATCTCCAATGCATAAAAAGGTAATAACTGGAGAACCGTTTGCAATTTTGACTCCAAATTTCAAGTACGAAGAAGTAATTATACCCTTGTTACAATCGAAAGAAAAAAAGTTTTTTTTTATAATTTTTTTTAGATTTTACAGTTTTTTTTATTTTTTAGTACACTTTTTTACTAATTCAGCAGATTGATTTTAAATTACAGTTTACAAAAATTTACTGAAACTTAGTAGCTGCAACTGATTATTTATACTAATTTCATTGAAAATTTAGTAGCGGCTACTAATTTTTTCTACTAATTTTATTGTACTACAGATCAGCAGACATGTGTTGCTAAAATTAGCAAAAAATACCGCTGGGCTCAAAACAGTTAAATTTTCCGTAATAACAACAAACAGACTTTTTTGGTTGATTGTAGACTTTCAGTATTAAAAATAGTCTTATGATAGTAGGAATATGCACCTAAATCTAAATAATATTTTCTTTTCAGTGAATTCACAGTTTCGTGTTTGTTGCCCAAGTCTTTTGTTCTTTTTATTGTGTGTTCTTCATATATGTATATTATTAGACCGTACCGCAAAAACAAAGTTCGGCGTACATCCTCCTTTTTGCGAGCTTTAATTTTCTGACATTAGGGTAGTACATTAGGGTGGTAGCAATTGAGATCTGGTGGGTAAATACTAGAACGAGACACTTGAGGTTAATGGTCTTGGAGCAAAACATTGGTCCCCTCGAGAGAAAAACATCGATGTATCATACTTTAAGATCCGACTGTAAAGGCCAGAGATATAACGAAAAATGTAAAATGGCGTCCCCTACGTTCGGCAAAAAATTTTGAAATTGCCTTGCAAAAATACTTCATATTGGAGGGTGTACGGCGCACTTTTTTTTGGCCTGTAAGGTGGTACGGTCTAATGTATATAAAACATACTTAGGTATTTTTCGTTATTGAAATTTAACGGGCGCTGAGTCTAAACTTGGACCGATTATAAATAAAATCAATATTCTTTGTCCATCAGTCCATTTGAATCAATTCAAACCTAATTTAATTAAAATAACTTCGAATTTGCAACCTGTAGCGTACGAACAAGCGAATTTTGGGTGGACCTTTATACGGGCACTGGGTCTAAACATGTACCGATTTTAACTAAAATCAATAGGATTCGTCCTTGGGCTCACATAAGTCGTTTTAGCAAATATCGCCAAAATATCATAATATTTGCAAACTGTAGGGTGCGCACAAACATACATGGGCAGACGGATGGATTATTATATTTAATCCTTTAATTCCCAGTGGAACATGGAACATAACTAAATTGACTTTCTGCGGATGCATTCCTACTTGGTGGACCGCCTGTGGATTGGTATCATCCCTAATCCGGCAATTTGCATTACAAAATTTGTGGTGTATATATTATTGTCAATTTTTGTACTCAAAATTTGTTGCTTAAGTCTTTTGTTTTGTGTTAAACTAATAGAACTCTGTCCTGTTAAGTTAAAAAATGTTTCAAAAGTAAAGAATTATTTGGGGAAGAAATTTATTTACTAACGGAAAACATAATTTAATAGTTTTAGGAAAGTTTGTTGCTTAAATCTTTTATTTTTATGTATAAACACTGGGCCTTTTTTTTAATCACTGGATTTAATTTTGGATTTATTTTATTTTGTTAAAAAATCCACATTTTGTTTTTTTAATTTTTAAAATTTTTTATTTTTATTCAAATCTAACACTTATTCCCTAATATAATGTGAAAGAACAAATTTAAATTTCGCGAAAATGCAATTTCTGGAATAAAATTAATCAAAATCCAAAACGGATTTATTATTTTTTTTAATCCATTTTGGATTTAGCTTATTTCAATTCCTGTGTTCGCATTTTTACAAAATTTTATGATTTTCTTGCACATTATATTGGCGAATAAGTATTAGATTTTGTTAAAAATTATAAATTTTGAAATTTGGAAAACAAAATATAGATTTTTTAATCTGGTTAAATGAGAAACAACAACTGATGTGTCAGTTAAAATCTCAGTAGCAAACTTAACATTCAGTATTCGGGCCTAAAACGAAAAAACTGAAATTAAAGATTCTAATATTTAATTATTTTATAATATTTAGAAATATATAAAAAGTGTAACAAAAAACCTAAGTACTTTCCATATGCTGCAAAAAAATAATTGTTCATTTTATAATATTACTGTATTTTATATACAGCGAAGCTAACGTTTTCCTAAAGAAGAAACTTGTTTATTCAAACAACCCTTTTATTATTCATTAATCAAAGAGTTTATAAAATAAAGAGTATGAAATTATCGCATAAAATTTATCAATTCATCTTTGGTTTTCCTTAAAACTAGCCTGTTTCCTGTTTGCATGCACAAGATGTTAACATAGGGTGAGAGAATTATACAGCCATTGAATCAATAAATAAATTCAATATAAAGAAATTAAATTGTAAAACAAAGTAAACATAACCTATGACATTTGTATATTATAATTTTGACCTCAAAGCCAAACACTAAGTTATCCCATTTTCCCATTTTACCACCAGAATAATTAATTCATTGATGACTCATTCATATTATAGAGCCATACTAGCGCCATACAATTGAATGCTTAGTATGCAGTTTAGAAAATTGATTTTGAATAATTTAATTTTAATATAACCATGACTAATACTTTGAAATGATATTCAGTAAAAATGCAGTTTATGTTTTAAAGTTCCTCCTATGTGGAACAGTAACATATTAAAGGCAGGGTATTGATCATTGATTGTTTCACAATTGATTAACCATATATTAAAGAATATTGCTATTTTAATTGATTTTTTTTTTCAACCTTGTATTTTTTGTCTTGACCACATTTGGCTGAGAAAACTTTACGTTTTGTTTTTCAACATTTGTAAGTATTACATGTTGTACATGAAGGTTTTGTTGTAAACCTGTAAAATCATCTTTAAATGTGTCTTTTGCACTTCAACTAAACATTGTTTATCGATCTTTAAAGAACAGCAGGGTGCCAATAGTACAATATGTATGAGTGTTTGAGTAAGAACGAATCGTCGTCCACTTTGAGGCAAAATTGCACCAGTAACATTATAATGATTAGTGCGTGTTAGATTTCACACAGATGCAATAAAACGAATGATACTACTAGAGAGACAATGAGCAGACGGTAATGTTGAAACTGAGCAAAGATCGGTTTTATACTTGGATAGTGTATTATAATCGTTTGAAGTGTGGCTCTGTGTGCAATTGAAATTAATTGAAATTACAACAGTTTTAATGTTTATTAATCACGAATAAAGGGAAGAAGAAGTGTAGGATACCTGGTGTTTAAATGAAATTTAAGAAGTTATGAGCATTTTAGTTATAATTCTATTTCTTTTTCGATTTTAATAGATTTTAAAGTGTCGTTAAAATTTATAACCATAATGAGTAGAAAAGTGAATTTATTTTGTGGGTTTTATTTTTGCATTTGTAACTGGAAAATAACAATGCGTACTAAATTGTCATATTAATAAAACTATAGATCATTTTAAAATATCAATTCATTGTAAAACATATCCAGTTAGTTACACCGAATGCAAGTAGTATGTTGTTTAAATGTCTATCGATGACATTCAATGTGGGCTTTTTCTTGTAACATGCCGGTGGCATAAATCAATCGGTCTCTTAAAACGTTTCTTTTTTCAGTTGTTTTTTGTCAGCTTTTTTTTTTGCAAATATTTTTGTGATAGTGTCGTTTAATATGCAGACACTCTATGTGTATGAATGACACCGTTAAATTATGTATTTTTAAAACGAATCAACAACTTATTCTGGTATTCGATTGTCTGAAAAAAAAAAAAAACAAAAAAGAAAAACGATCGAATTGTCAATGTCTTAAAGCTATTTTTGGCTTGCATACTTTAGGTTAATAAATTAACAAATATGTATGTTCTCACATAACATAATACACTCACAAAAATTTGTTGTTAAATTTGGGGGACAAATTGTAGACGTCTGGGCTAGGCTGGCTGGACTTATACTGTACTCGGTCGTGAATCATATGCCTTAATGATTCACGACCTCATTTAGTGAAATCATCATTAAGGCATATTATGCCAATAAAGTATCTTAAAAGTAGATTTTGGGACATTTTGCAGGCCGGTCGACGATATGCCATTTCACTCGGAAGACAAGTATCATTACACTCAAAATAATAATTCTGTTGGCTGAACAGAAAAATTTGTTACTTTATCGATTTATTGATTTTAACACTTTAAAAAAAAAAAAAAAAAAATTAGTAAAACTACAGTTTTATCTGTAACTGTACCTCACTTAGTTTTCGAAAATTTTTATTAAAAATTTCCGAATTACCAAGGCTCCGCCAAGATCAATTTTACGGTTGGGGGTAGTCGAAATTTTCGTCAATTTTGCTCTATCTCTCTTAAGTCTCATTCATACTGAACCCAAAACTAGAAGTTTTGGTTTTTTTTTAAGTTTTCGATTGGAAATTTGTATGGGATTTGACAATCGAAAACTGAATAAATTTGAAAACTACTAGTTTTAGGTTCAGTATGAATGAGGTATGTATTAGTTTTAGAGATATGGGCCATTTTTAAAAATCGGGAGGGAAAGAAATAGCGCCAGTATGAATGTGGTATTAGTTTTCGAGATATGGGCCATTTTTAAAAATCGGGAGGGAAAGAAATAGCGCCATCTTTAAAATTCGGATACACTGGTGGCGCCATCTACCGGGTAATAACAGAAATATGAAAATATTATATTTTTACAATAAATTTTGTAAAATTTAACAAATGGGTTCTTAAAAATTAGTTATAAATAGTTTTGAAAATTAACACTCAAAACTAGTTAAAGTACACTCAGGTAAAAAAGTTAGTAAAAAAATTTGTAAACACCCAGGTAGAAATTGCCGAAGTTGCAACAAAAATTGTACTGGGAGAGCAATGTTTTTTACGAAATGCCGGTGCTACTTAAAACGTGCTTTGCCAGTACTGGTCTCTAAAAATTAACGACCTTTTTTTAATTTATTAAAATTAACAATTTATGCAATTCTTTTCTTGTGAAGTTTCGAAAGAATACATTAAAAATCTGTGATGTACAATAAAAGGACAGTAAAGAACTAGCAAACTACTAAATTTGTTATTAAATGTACTGGGATAATACCAAAAAAATAAAATCGCAAGCCTGCACCAACTTTTGGAAATAACTACGGCCAAGCGTTTATTGGTGTTATCATTTCGACAACATGCCAGTACAGTGAAAGTGAAAATCCGACGCATTGCCAGTACATGTACTACCATCTCCAATACCGGGCCGACATTGTGCCGTTTGTATTTTTCTACCTGGGCAGTTTCCAATCGAACTTTACTATTTGTATATTGATTTTTAGTACAATTTTCTTAGTAATCATTTTTGCTATTCTCTTATTACAAATTACGGATTTTTTACAAATTCTCACTGCTGATTTCAGCAAAACATTTTACTAATTTTTCAAAACCGAGTGCTAAATTTAGCAGAAAAATATACTAATTTAAAATTTTTTTTTTTGATTTTTTACAATTCTAGTTTAGTTTATATTTGTTACTATTGATATATTCTTAGTTTGGAAATAACACTCAGAAAATTTTATTGCATCTCCAATGCATAAAAAGGTAATAACTGGAGAACCGTTTGCAAGTTTGACTCCAAATTTCAAGTACGATGAAGTAAGTAATTATACGCTTGTTAGAATTCAAAGAAAAAAGTTTTTTTTTATAATTTTTCTTTTTAGATTTTAGATTTGATATGAATTTGTCAAGATTTTAATATTTTAATGTCGAAACAATAACATTTACTTTTGCTCAAAAAAATAACTTTTATTTCTGCTTAAAAAATAAAAATCAAAAACAATCTTTTATTTTTGCTCGAAAAAATAAAAGTCAAAAAATAACTTTTATTTTTGCTCAAAAAAATAAAAGTCAAAAAATAACTTTTTTATTTTGACTTTTATGATAAAAGTCATAACCGTTACGGGCCCTGGTCAAAACAATTTGAACCCCGTTTGACGGATTTTTCTACTGACGTATTATTTTAAGTGTAGATAAAAAAAAACGAAATGAATACTATTATCTAAATTATTGGCCAAAATCACACCTTGCTTTAAAATTTTCAGATTTAAAACGGCGTCACTACTAAGTTAAAAGAGGGAAATGTGTAATTTTCAGTAGAATTATTCTCTGAGGTGTATTTAAAAAAAAACTCTGCGTTTATCACTTTTTTTTTGTATTTTGTTAAAAAAAATTTTAAAAAACTCGAAATTAGAGATTTGCAAATTTACAAAAAAAAATCCCATCTTTGGCCATACCTGAGACTAGGTTAGCGAAATCCAATAGATACAAAAATTTATACCTGAATATTTATAGATCTTAGAAATGAAACTAGAGTATAACATTGTAAGTTTTTGAAAAAAATATTAAATTTTTTTACGATTTTCATAATTTATCCCATTAGGGTTAATACAATGGTAGGTTTAATGCAATGGTCTGGGCGAATTGCAATTACTGAAATATTTTCTAACGGATTTTGGATTTTTATGCATTCGTAATGCAGTTTAAAAAAAAGTCCTTAAAAACTTATTTCACGTTCAAGAAATTGGATCTAGAATCTGTAGAAAAATATCACAAATGCACATAAAAATTTTATCGAAGCATTAAAAAAATTGTAGTATTTTCAATTCATAGAATGAAATAATTCTTCAAAGTAAATTTTGCCACAACAGGGAACTCTGAACTCCATGAAAAAAATCTCGCTGTTAGGTTTATCTAAATCTTGTAATTTTTCTATCAGTGTAATATCTAATATTTACAATACATCACATCACTTGCCTTCTTTATACATAAATATTTATTTATACATGGATACGATATGTAAGCATAAATATGTATGAAATATTTTTCCTATCTTTAAATGTATAACCTTGGGTTGGTTATGAATTAAGTTAGCAAAAAGAATAAAAATTTGAGTTCGAACTCAACGTTATAAGAAAAAAGTGGACACACAGAACTTCATGGATATAACATGGATCACATACAAATATTTATATATATATGAGTACACCCTTAAGGCATGGAAAATATACTAAACAAAACATCCTACATATGCTCCCATGCATTCATACATGTGAGGTCAGTCAGCTTGAATTAATTCATCTGTTGCAGCTATGTTTTTCTTACTTTTACCCTCTGTTTGTTTTTATGTTTGTGAAATATAAGATCTGTTTTGTTCAATGGGTCCCACTTTGAAAATTGAATTATCCCAATGATGACACTAAGCGCGTGCTGTGAATTTTATGAGGATATTTTAATTATTCAAACGATTGAATATTTTGAAAAAAATAAAATAAAATAAGAAAAGTATCCAACAAACATTAATTGTATGGGTTTTGTTTTGCTTAAATAATAGGATCTACGAATGGGAGGTGTTACCAAAGTTTTCAATGGTTTCATATATGGTTATGTGTTTTTTAGGATAGTAAAAAAACAAAGTATTCAAAAAAAAAAGAAATTTATAAAATATATAGTATCCCAAAATCAAAGTGAGTCGTGTTTACCACTTACTCGACGCCTATATTCACATTGGAACGTTATGTCAAACTACGATTTTTTTGACATTTTAAATCGTACGTCGGAAGTATTTAGGGAGCTTTTATACAAAATGTACTAACTAACAAGGAAAGTAGTTTCTGGGTTACTGCCGATTTCAATAAATTTGGATATGTGATAGGTAAGACAAAATTAAGTAACTTGCGGTTTTAAACATGTCGGCTCAAATTAATAGTTAGGGGGTAAAACCTATATGACACTTGCTAGTTTCTAGATTCTAGTTTTTTGCACCATCAAATGCGAATCATATGAAGGGTACTGCATTACTAACATCAATTTGACAGTTTGATAGTTTTTCGATATATGTAGTTGTTCTATTCACACTAGGGATGCCAAACGGCAAATCACAAATCCCGAAATCCCGGGATTTACGAGATTGGCAAAATCCCGAATCCCGGGATTTTCTTATTTTTTAATATTAATATAAACGCAAATAAACAAAGTGAGCAATTTTAGATTACCTACGTTTTTTCTTGAATTATCTCATATTGACAAGAAATTGGTGCCAATATTATAGTAAAATTATAAATTAAGTAGATTATTCGAGTAAACTATGCAAAGACTTTGTCACTTTGTTTGTCAAGTTTGTTTGTTATTTTACCGATTTATTCTTCCAAGCGAAATGCGATTTCTGAAACTGGGACTGTAAGTTTTGGCTGGGACTGTAAGTTTGAATTCTTCCATGAAAACATTTGATAACGATAACCAAATAACTTTGTTGCTGTAATTACACAATTTAGTGGGCAAGTTTATCGCAACGAATCTGTTTTAAAATCTGCATACAAAATACTGGGCGCAAGTGTACTTAATGACAGGCCTTCATCCCGGCCAGAAAAATACAAACGGGAAAGTGATGGCAAGGTATTTTAACAGGTGGAACAAGTACTGATAAAAAATGCTTTCAAAAAGCTCCGGAAAAGTACTAGAGAAACAAAATTTTTAACTTTGGCAAAACGCTGCCAAAACCAATAAATAGGTGGTTTGGAATTATATTTCCCAAAATAAAATTTAAAAAAAGTTCATATGTATCTTTTTTTGGTTCTGCCGTGATGTTTTGTAAAACAAATACTGGCAAAACAATTTTTGCAAACGCTGGCAAAGCGTCCCAAATGAGTGTTCTGCCAGTCATTTATTTTTAACATCGCGGTTACCCAGTGGTATGCAGGTACTTGATTTTTTGTACCACTGTCAATTTCTGACTGAGATGTTTCAATATTCATAAAATGTACCACATTATTAATTAACAACTATTACAACAACTATAATTATAAAACGCTTTATTCTATAAAAAATTAGTTACATAACATAAACATTTTTACAAATAAAGGAAAATTTAAATCCCGAAAAATCCCGTAAAATCCCGGGATCTAAAAAAATCCCGTAGTCCCGAAAACCCGAATCCCGGGATTTTCATATATCAATCCCGATTTGCATCCCTAATTCACACACATTATTTCTCACATAAGGAAATTCGTGCTCTCTTCTATTTTGGATTATTAATACTGAAACTAGCAAGTGTCATATAGGCTTAAAAGTGAGTTGCAAATTTGTTCGAAACTTTTTTGTTTGAAAACTTTAAAATATTTTTATTGTACCATTTAATAGATCATAAAAATATCTTTCATTTCATACCCAATTTGTATACATTTCTTTGGAGCAAACATGAAACACATCCAAGAATCGAAAGTGGGGTTTATTTTTGGCCCCACTTCTTAGTCCTCAAATATGTGATTGAGCCGCTAAAAAGGTATTTATTTTTACTGTCTTCTCTATTACATATCCAAATTTCATTTAAATCTGAGGGAACTATACACCCAGATCTTCCTTGTAAAATTTTTTTCACGCTTTGTTATTTGTTTTCTATTTTTTTTTTTTTTTTTGAGATGCTTTATGTATATAATTTTAAAGACAACTCGTGCCACATTCTAATGCATTTTATATCAAACATTACACAGTTTTATTGAAGTTTTTAATGTCTGCCTATGTAAATTCTTATTGCATTGATTAATAGACGCGTGTTTAAAAAAACCTTTTTATGCATATTTAAATTTCACCCAAACGGAAGTACTCGTGGCTACGTGTGAACACACTTAAAGCCTTTGATGTCTGGGCGACACAATGTAATTGTCTGCCACTAATGCGTGATAAGGGCATATTACAATAATTACATACTTAATTAATTGGACCAAATTGCATACAAAATAAAGCCTACTCAAATATTGTTATTTTAAAATATATAAATTTTTTAAAATCAATCTCATTTTGTGATCAAACTAACAGCTATTCCTTTTTTATACACCTCACAGAAAAAATTAAAAACAAGTTTTAATTACGAAATTTCTTGAATATTTTAATTGATTTTGCATCTATGATGAAAATGAAAGTGAACTAAAAAAAGTTTGCCAATCACTAAATGACAGTTGCTTGTGTAGTAAGTAGTAGTTGTTGCTTTTATATGGCAAAATACAAAACGAGTAAAAGAGCTAAAGTCGCGCTCAAAAAAGTTTGTCGGTATAATCTACTGAAAATGACAAAGGCATATGCAGTTAAAATGGGGACAAATGTACTTACCTTAAAAAAAAACTTAAAGTGTAGTGACTTTTAACTATTGAAAATTAGCTAACAAATGTATTAAAAAAACTAATAATGTAATAAAATTAACTGACAAATTTTTACTACAATAATTTTAAAACAACTGATATAATTGATAAAAGCTACTGCTTTTCAAAAAAAAAATTTTTTTTTGATATTATAAAAGTATATTTTATTAAAAAAAAATCTTTTCATTATAAAAAAATATGTAAATACTTCATCGTACTTCAAATTTGAAGTAAGAATTCCAAACAGTTTTCCAGTTATTACCTTTTTATGCATTGGATATACAATACAACTTTCTGATTTTTATTTGAAAACTGAGAATATATCAATAATAACAAATATAAACTACAGAAGAATTTTAAAAAATCAACGAATTTTTTTATTTTCTAAATAACTAACAAAAATAACTGTTTACCGTAAAAATACTGTTTTGGTAGCTGAATTTTATGATATTAAAAATAACTGCTTTAAACGATTGTTACGGAATTACAGGACTTTTCGTTAGTTGTTTTCTTAAACAATTGTCATAATAGTTGTTTTTTGTGTTTTAATAGAAAGAAAACTGTAGTCACTGTTAAAAACAACAACTACTTATTACTACACGAAACAACTGTCACGTAGTAACTGTGAAACTTTTTCGAGTGCGGTCATGCCGAGTAGTCTGGTGTAGTGCTGATAAATTCCATTACTTTGCAATACTCGATACTACTCGATATTTTTAATTTGGATACTCGATACTTCTAACGGTTTTTAAATTTGAAATTTTTATTAAAATTCTTTGGACATGTGCACGTTGATTCAATATTTCAATTTATAAACATATTTTTAAACTTTTAAATATTTTACTTTTGATTTTTTATTTTAGAAAAGTTGTAGTTTTGTGATAAATATTTTAACGGAGTCACATTTTTATATATCATACATGGGCAAATGCGGCCCGTCTACCAATTTTGTGCGGCCCTTCATTAATTTTAAAAGAATCAAAATTATTTTTAATTTTTAAGCAAAATTAAAAAAAATTAAATTAAAAAAAAAATTAAATTAAAAAAAAAATTAAAGTCAGAATTTAAAAATATACATAATATAGAAAACGGCGATAACAAAATAAATATGCAGTGGAGCCTCAAAAAAATTACACCGATCGACAAATATCGACTTTTTTGCACAGACTTCCTCTAAAACTTTTTAAAGCATTTTCGCCTTCCACATACGTATATTAAGTGAAGAATTCCTTCTTCTTTATTTAAACCTTAAGCCTGGTAAAAATACTTTATGGTTCAATATGACATAGAAGTACCTAGGAGTGTCCTATTTTTTATGAGGTTGAATTCAAAAAAATTACTTTCATTTTAGGAACTATTTAAGGTTGTTCTACGGACTTCTTAAGGATACGAAACTAAAATTATACGCGTTTACACATTTTTCTTTGAAATAAATTTTTGGGCTAGAAAACTGGTTTTGTGCGTTCCCGTACTTTTGGGTAATTTTGTCATTTTGTGAAAGGATTTTAAGCTTACTCTCATTTTAGCGAACTTTACCCAAAAAGTAAAGGAATGCACTTTATGTGTGGGGAATTATGGTTGCATATCGTACAACGGTGCAATGCGTTTTTCAAAATAGAGGAAATAAACAGTTTTAAAAACTTTGTGCTATAACTATAAAAAGTTCTTTTTTATAGTTGTCTTTCTTTACCAAACGCAAAAAATATTTTGTTTTTTTGTTATTTCAAGCTTTAGACTAAATAGAAAAAATTACAATTTATAAGCCACAAATTTAATGTATGTATGTACAATATATATTCCAACTACATCCAATGAAAGATGGCCAAAAACAACAACAGCAATAACAACTGCAAAATAAAAGTAATGTCGTCAATAGAAATTATTTGGTCTCGGTTGGGAGTCTTCTTTTTACAGCGGAAAAATTTGTAGAGGTAAACATTTATGTTCAACAGAAAAAAAAACAAAGGAAACAAAATCCAAAAAATTGAAAAGAAATACTCACTCGTATATAAAATAAAAGGTAAAGAATTAATTGTACAAGAGCAATAAATACAACAACGACGATGACAACCACTACAAAATAGGAAAATACATAATATAACGCCTTGCGGGCAATTGGCGCTATTTTTCATTTGCCAATAAATGTTTTGCCGCTACATAAAATCTTTTTGTCCGTCTGTGGATGTATGTGTGTTAAAAAAGTGTTATCAGAGTTTTAAAAGCTTAATTCAAATTTTAATTCTGAATTCGAAAAATATGTTATCAACAGTGCAAGTTTAAAATGGCACAAAAAAAGTTGAAATTTGGCAGTCAAAATGGCACGAAAAAATAGTAAAATTGGCACAAAAAAACGCAAAAATTGCACGCTTGTTTCAAAAATTTTAAAGTGTAATAGTTGATTTTTCAAAAATTTTAAAGTATAATAGTTGATTTAAGTTTTTTTCTGAAGGTTATTAACAAAAACACAATAATGAAGGAATTTACCGTTGAACTGCTAAAGTGCATTCGCCGTATATTATAATATTAAAAAAAATTTAGTTTTTTTGTAAATTTTTTCCACAACATTTTTACAAAGATTGAGTTTTTACTAAATTTTATAGCATTTTTTTAATGAAAAGTCTAAAAAATAGACAAAATGGCTTTTTTTTGGCAAGGATTTGTAAAAATTGCATTTTGACAAAGTAAGTGAAAAAATGGCAAAAATGGCATTTAATGGCAAATGCCAAAAAAAACTTGTCCTGGTTACCAAATTCGAGTTCTATTAAATCGATTGAATTTGAGTCAATTTAAATATTAGCTGAATTTGAGTTAAACTGAGAGATTAAGGGCTGCTGCACTTAAAAAAAATTTTACAATTACTATATGACAGTTGTTTGCAGTTATTTTTTATGGAAAAATATCATAGTTATTAAAAAAAACAAACGAAAAGTACCGTATTTAGTAATAGTTTTCTAAAACAACAAAATTTGGAAGTCATGCTTTACAAACCACTTCTTTCATTATTTCAAAAGTATCCTTTAGTGTATTTTTATTGCTTTTTTAAAAGCAATTCTGAACAACATCCAAAAACGAGTCGGGCATGCCTACTATATAATACACTACACCATGCTGGTTAAAAGCCAACTAATGTTTGGATTCGAATGGGTTAAAAGGGACTTGTGTCAAAATTTTCTATAAAAAAAAAATTTTTTTTAAAGCAAAAAAACAGCAGCGTTTTTTAAAACAAAGTTCCGAGTTAAGAGAAAAAATATTTTTTCGGGAGCAAAAAAAAGCTTTTTTGGGCAAAAAGTCTTTAAAAAACTTATTAATTTAGTTCGAGGCCAATTTCCTTATTATGAGTTAACATAATAATAATAAAATTCTAATTAATCAATTAAAAATGTCGAAAAACAATTTTTATTTTTAAATTAAAAACCAACATGTGGAGTCTTAAAAAAAACTATTTAAATCTCAAAAATATTAAGAAAAAGCTATTTTAAAGCTAAAAAATGGAAAAGCAAAAAGAATCAAATATGAGTACAAAAGCAAAAACAGCAGTTTTGTCTTCTCTGGTGATAATATAAATTTCAGTCTACTTTTCGTACTACTTTACTTAGATAAATACCACAATGAAATAAAAATCAATATCTATTCATTTTATTTTATTAGCCGAGCTTTTCATCTAGTTGCTCAACTCTGAGAAAGAGCCTGCTTAAATTAAAAATATGAGTGAAGCCAAAAATGTTGGCTAGTTTATTTGAATGAGCGGGCCAGAAATTGCGGCTTGCTCATTTTTTTTAATGAGGGATCCAAATGCCAAATTTTTGAGCTCACTCATTTTTTTTAAATGATCAAGGGTCGGAGCAAGCGAGCTAAATCTATCCCTGCTAAAAAGGTACACTAATAGAAAAAAGTCCGTAAAAAATTTTTTTTTGTTAAAACTATTTTAGCAGAATTTTGACCTATTTTTAAGGACTTTTTTAGAGATAATAACAGAAAACTTAGTTCAATTTAATCAGAACGCGTTTAACAGATTTTGTACTAACTTTTTTTATAAGTGTACTAAAAATTAGTTAAAAATGATGCTGCAGAAAAAACTGCTAAAATTAGCAGATTATTTTTGCTATATATTAGTACTATAGGAACAGCAAAAATAAAACTGTTAAATATACAGAATTTTGGTTATATTTGAGCTAAATTTTTATTAATGGAAAATAGCAAATTAACCTGCTAAAATCAGGTTAAATAAATAAATACAAATAGTCTTTTGAAACAGCAATTTACAATTTTTTTTAGCAAATATTTCTGCTGATTTTAGCAGGATGGACTGCTATTTGCATTCAACTAAATTAAGCTTAAAATAGCAAAAATTTTGTAGACGTTTTATTTTTGCTATTTTTAGTCTACTAATATTTAGCAACATTTTCTGCAGATTTTACAGTACAATTTGTTATTTTCAATTAACTAAAAGTTAGCTTAAATATAACTAAAATTCTGTAAATTTAACAGTTTTAAATTTGCTGTTCTTATTTTACTAACTTTTTCTGCTATTTTTACAGATTTATTTCTTTGAGTGCAATTACTAGAAAACTGTTTGAAATTTTTACATCAAATTTCAAGTACGATGAAGTAGTTATACAATTCTTATAATCTAAAAAAAAAGTTTTTCTTTTTTAAATATAATTTTATAATAATTAACAACAAATTGTACAAAAACAGTGTTTAGTTTTTACCTATTTCGTCAGTTGATTTAAATTTTTGTAGTAAGAATTTGTCCATGTACCGTAACTATTATGCTTTTTATCATAAAAGGCAGATGCAAGAAGTTATTTTTTGACTTTTAGGTTTGCTCAAAACTCTTGAGAAGTTATTTTATTACTTTTATTTTTTCAATCATAAATAAAATTTATTGTTTTTCAGGCAAAAAAAAGGTATGTGTAGGTATTTCCTCACTTATTTTTTTGACTTTTGTAAAGTTATTTTAAGACTTATTTTTCCCACCAATAATAAAAGAAATAAATATGTCATAATTTCAATATGTTAAATATTTTCATGTCTCTTTTTGTGTCAAAAAATAACTTTTACTTCCGCTCGAAAAAATAAAAGTAAAAAAATTACTTATTTTCGCTGGAAAAAATAAATCAAAAAAGTCAAAAAATAACTTTTAGCTTTGCTCAAACAAATAAAAATTTAAAATGCAAAGATTAGACGACGAGGACCAATACGATATATTTAAATCAATTCTCCGACATTTGCTTCTATATACTTTTTTTGACAAAAAATTCAAAAATAACTGTTATTATCGTTTCCTGAATTTTTCAGTGAGTTTTACGTCATTGTTAGTTTTTTTTAACGCATTTGT
Source organism: Leucophora obtusa (assembly GCA_949987735.1). Lineage (NCBI taxonomy): Eukaryota > Metazoa > Arthropoda > Insecta > Diptera > Anthomyiidae > Leucophora > Leucophora obtusa. Next base: position 361,095,040 of record OX465295.1, read on the forward strand.
TATTTATTTTTCAACAGTTAAAAATAACAACATTTTTAATTATTTTATTTTTCGAATTTTAACTGCACCTTTGTTTTAACTCTCATTTTCAGTAGATTGTGTTGTTATTTAGACTTCCTCTGCAATTTCAACTTACAAAATGAATTTCTTCCAGAAAAAGATTTAATTATTTTAAACTCTGATGACTGTACGTATATGAATGTTTTGAAAGTGTATAGAGGGGGACATGGGTTCAAGTTACATTTGAATTACGAAACTGTAGACAGAAGACAACAGTCTGAATATTAAAAAGAAGAAAAAAAAATCCAAATCACTTAAAGCGTTTTCTGTTGACCACAACGAAAACCCCATGGAAAACCATATTGTGGAGCAGATCAGCAGAGCAACAAATAAAGTTAAATAGCAAAAGAACCCATATTAGCTGTTACCCGCTGACTCTGCTTGGCAAAATCAATCGATTCGACATTATTATTAATTTTTCATAACTTCTGCGGCTGCGCATATTAGCTGGTTGGCTTTTTGGTTGCTTCAATCCTTGCGGGTGTATAATATGAAAATTTCATCTCCTCTTTCTTAGTTATGACAATATGGTGCGGTATTGGCGTTATTACAATTTCTGGTTTTTAGTGAGTGAGAAAGTGACTGGATGCTGGATGGATGATGATGATGATACTTTTGATCATTTAAAGCTGACCGGCCCAGCCAACCGCATGTGAAAAAACAATCTACTCAAATTTGTAGCATTACTAAATAAATGAAATTAGATAGAAAATGTACAATCATCACTTTGAAGTTTTTACTTAAATGCCGCTTAATTTTTTTTATATCAATTCTTTTTGCCATTAAGATGCTAAAGTGAAACATTGACACAGACTTTGTCTGCAATTATCTAGGAACAAAATATTAGTTCATCAGTAAGAGTAGGGGTTTTCATATAAACTCATAAATGCCTTGTAAACCTTGTATAAATATAAACCAAATTTTTTATATATGGAGTTTGACATTAAACTCATAAACATACCAGGTGTACACCGTTTACGAGTAGAATACGAATTTATATGAAAACCCCTAGTGTTTTTGTTTACTTAATTTATAGTCATTGATGGGCAGTATTTTAATTCTATAAAAATTTTATGAAAACATAATAGGTTATTGTTGGACAGTATGAGATAAAACTTTACACGCCTAAAGCAGGACTCTTTTGCCTCCAGATTAAAAGTTTCTTTAAGAACACATATATATATTTATATTTTTCTGAAAGCATACTTCTTTTAGATGGGCCTAATGGCTTCTTCCCCAGACCATTCACAATTCGAGTAAAAACGCTATTTTTGAAAAATGTTCACAGTAAGGGTTTTCATATAAACTCGTATTCTAAACGGTGTAAACCTGGTATGTTTATGAGTTTAATGTCAAACTCCATACATAAAAAATATGGTTTGTATTTATACAAGGCATTTACGAGTTTATATGAAAACCCCTAATGTTTTGGGAGTTGTGGGAATTTTTACATCCATTCTCAAATTGTTTATATTTATGTACCGAATGGCAGAAAACAGCTTTTGAATTCAGTGAACGTAATTTTTTTTTTAATTCACTGAACGAAAATCAAATTGAACGAATTCAGTGGTGAATTAATACAGTAAGGAATTCACTTAATTCAGTGAACGTAATTTTTTATTTTTTATTTCACTGAACGTAATTTTTTTTTTAATTAACTGAACGAAAATCAAATTGAACGAATTCAGTGGTGAATTAATTCAGTAAGGAATTCACTTAATTCAGTGAACGTAATTTTTTATTTTTTATTTCACTGAACGTAATTTTTTTTTTTAATTAACTGAACGAAAATCAAATTGAACGAATTCAGTGGTGAATTAATTCAGTAAGGAATTCACTTGATTTAATAAAAAGAAATATAGCAATTGAATTAATTCATTGAATTTGTTTTTTGTTGGACGCGTTCAGTTGAACGAATTCAGTGAATTACTTAAGAAAAGGAGTTCATTCAATTCTAACGAAAATTTTATTCGATTGGTAGTGAATTCATTAAAAAACGAATTAATTCTTTAAAGCTCTGCATGGAACAGGGCTAAGATACACTCTGGGAATTATATAGGTTAATTTTTTAATGAAATTTACTGAAAACTACGGTTTAACTGACTACACCTCATACTGGAAAGTATTACTCTTCATATTAATTTAACTGTAAAATTCAGTTATTTTTAACTGTACAAAAAATTAAATGTAGTAAAAACAACATTCAAATATAATAATAAAAACTACAATTAAAACATGGCAAATTTTTACAGAAACTATCTAGCAAATGCAATAAAAAACAACTGACACATACATATGTTCTTATACACTCACAAAAGTTTGTCGGTTTTTGACAATGACAGAAAATAACAGTTAAAATAAAGGTATTTTTTGTTATTGTTAACTGTTGAAAAATATTTGTTTAATTAATTAAATAAATAACTAACAATGTCGTAAAATTAACTGACAAATTTTTACTACAAAAATTTTTAAGCAACTGACAAAATGGGTAAAAGCTACTGTATTTACATTTAATGCCTTTGGTATGAAAAAAGTATTAATTAAAAAAACAATTGTTTTCTTTCGATTACAAAAATATGTTTAATTACTTCGGCCTATTTAAAATTTGAAGTTAAAATTTATGCATTGTAGATTCAATGCAAGTTTCTGATTTTTATTTGCAAACTAGAAATATATCAGTAATAACAAATATAAACTAAACAAGAATTTTTAAATGTCAACGAAATTCAATGAACTTTTTCATTTTTTAAATAAGTAACAAAAACAACAACTACTGATTCCTACACAAACAACTGTCATGTAGTAACTGTGAAACTTTTTTGAGTGTAAAACTACATTGTAAGTTGTTTATGTTACCGTTGTCTGTTGTTTGTTAAGGGATAGATCTTTTAGATATCTTTAGGATTTGGACCGCTAATAAATGCGTATTTCCAGTAACATACATATCTAAATTTTATTCAACCAGGGGGGTTACCGCGTAACTCGATCCGAAAAAAATATTTGAATTCTTAAATGTTGTACCTTTCGTAAAAAGAAAAGTTTTAGCAAAAATCTTGCTTTTTGAATTTTTATGTGTAGTGTATAAGGTTTAGAATAAAAATAAATTAAAAAGTAGAATTTTTATACAGAATTATATTTTTAACAATATTTGCAAGATTTACGAATTCGAATTCGAATTTTTTTTCGAATCAAGTTACGCGGTTACCACCCCAGGTGTAAACCACGCCGGAGACATCCATCCTTGTTAGTAAAATTAAGATATAGAATACAGAAAAAAGGGTTTCAATTAAAAATCTCGACCACAAATTGTTGGAAAAAAACTGTTATAATCATTTATTTTGTAAAATAAAGCATTTACAGATAAAATTTAGAATCACCAATATTTTTAAACAAAAAAAGAGTATATATGCATTTAAAAGCATATATGCATTTCAAAAAAAGGGTATATATGCATTTAAAAGAATAAATAGAAACAAGAATTAACTTGAAATCACAACATTTTGACCAAAAAATTTTTTTTTATGCAGTTTTTAAAAAATTTGTAGTCCTATTTTGCTGGATTCAACAAATAAAACTAAAAAGAGCTTTAAAATTTAAATACCAATATATTTGAAAACCATAGCCTTTAGCGTAAAAATAGATTTAATAGCTTTTTTATCCCAAAATTTAATTTTTGGATGAAATTGAGAAGATATGGAATCACCAATATTTTCGACTAGAAAACTGTTATTGAATGATTTTTTTAAAAGCGATTTATTTCGTAAACACAGCAAATAAAGCAAAAAGATTATCTTACAGATTTTTCCTCTCGTATTTAAATTGAAAATATAAAATTGCCCAATAGTTTGAATTTTTCAACAAACTTTATTTAATATTGATCTGTAAATTTTTTACCTTAATTACGATTGCCTACGATCTTCATCACCCCATAAACTTAAGGAATGTATACCATAAAGCTGTTTGGTAAGAAAATATTCTCTCCAGCCAATTTTCGAGCAAAATTTTACTATATGATCGACTTTTGTATTGAATAAAGTTGTATTAAACGTATCACAGCTTTTATCCTTTTCATCTTTTGCAGTTTCTTGAACATAATTTAAAACGTTTAACAGTTCTAATTTTATAGCCTTTTCCAATAATTTAATTTCATCATTTTCAATTCTTTGCCGAAGAGCTGACTCTAGTTCTATTAAGTGATCATCGTGTACTCCGGGAAATAAATTATTCATGGACTTGAGTAAATTAAATAGATATTCACGATTTCTACCACTGGGACCAGCTGAAGTGAAAATTTGTTCTGCTATTTTTTCGACTTTACTATCTTCCTCATTACCAGCCCAAGATTCATTGTCCGATGTTGCTATGTAAATAACTATATCCACAGTTTTCTTGGTTGTATCCTCTGGAAATATATGAAATGGTACTGAACAACGTTCATAGCCATTCTTCTCCCGGAAATCTAAATGTTTTATCACCACATCTTTGTCTTTAGCTGCTACACGATAGGCTACACCATAAACACGATCTTGGGGTTTTGCTGGTATTAAGGTTACAACTCGTCCGGGTTTTACCTTAACTCCTCTGTGATCTATACTATGTTGATAGAAACGTCTTAAATAGCCACATATAAAGCCACGTTGCCAATCAATACAGGGAAAGTCTATTTTCCATATGAGTGATCCATAGCCAAATATCCAAACGTCATTTGGATTGTCTTGCTGCTGCTGCAATTCATTACGTATCTCTTTATGCGCTTTTGTTACATCAACATGATATGAATCGTCGGCTTCCACCAAATTTCGAAATTTATTGTTATAAAGCAGTTCTATATCAGGAGCCATTGATGAAATTTATTCGGAATATTTGCAACAAAAAACACGTAAACACAAACAGCTGTAGGAACAGAGGGCTACGTCGAGCGGCTCTTAGCGGATATTAGCCGCCGCATGCCAATTTTCCGTTAAAAGAGCCGCCGCTGCAAAAATATCAAACAATTTTGTAAACACGTATTGCACGAATGTCAACATGACACAATGTCATATACAAACAGAGCTTTGAAAAATGAATGCTTTTTTGAATGAATTCACTATCAATCGAATTCAATTTTCTCTAGAATTGAATGAATTCCATTTCTTAAGTAATTCACTGATTTCGTTCAACTAAACGCGTTCATCAAACAATAAATTCAAAGAATTAATACCATTGCAATAGTTCTCTTTATTAACTCAAATGAATTAATTCACTGGTGAAGGCGTTCAATTTTACAAATCGAATTGAAAAAAAGTGAATTAATTCCTTACTGAATTAATTCACCACAGAATTCGTTCAATTTCATTTTCGTTCAGTGAATTAAAAAAAATAAAATTACGTTCAAAGAATTAAAAAAAATAAAATTACGTTCACTGAATTAAAAATGATAAAAATATGTTCACTGAATCAATCACTTGATTGAAAACTGTTTTCTGCCGTTCAGTAGAAGAAAACATTGTATTGTAAAAACGTATAAATGAAATACGTCATAATCAAGCATCTACATTTTACTGGCAAGCATAAGTTTGAAAAATTAATGGTTATATTTTTTTCAAATTCATCTATATCTGTAAAGTTTTTATTTTAATAGTAAAAGGCTTTATTGTTTAATCATGTAGGTTGATAAAGTGCATTGTGCTTTTCTAACACTTAATACATATGTAATTTGTTTATTTTTACTAGCAAACGCTGTAAAATTGCTAAGTTGCAAATTCTATTTGTAAATAAATGTTTTCTTCTACTGAACGGCAGAAGGCTTTGAGTTCCATGAACGTATTTTTTGTTTTTTTAATTCAGTGAACGTATTTTTTTTAATTCACTGAACGTAATTTTATTTTTTTAATTCACTGAACGAAAATTAAATTGAACGAATTCAGTGGTGAATTAATTCAGTAAGGAATTAATTCACTTTTTTCCATTCGATTTATAAAATTGAACGCGTTCACCAGTGAATTAATTCATTTGATTTAATAAAAAGAACTATATATATATATATTATATGCTATAGCAATTTAATTAATTCGTAACAGAATAAATCTAACGAAAACAAATATGAATTAATTCCATTCAATATGTGGTGCTTTGTGAATTAATTCATCAAATTTTTAATTCAGAATTAAAAAATTTAATTAAGGAATTAATTTTTCAAAGCTCTGCCAAATGAGTATTGCGGTAGAGTTGTGAAATTTCGGTATTTTTTGAGTACTCAATACTACTCAATACTTTTCAATTGAGTACTCGATACTACTCAATACTTTTAACGGTTTTTTTTAATTTAAAAATAAAAATGTTATGAATTCGTATTTATTAGGAAAAATTATCACAATTCACATACACGTGTTAAATAACTATTGTTATTTACATTTTAATTAATTTAAAACATTTTAAATAAATTAATTAATAATTTTTCCCAAAAATTCGTTACAAATTTCTTTGCTTCACAAATAGAGTTGTATTTTCAGAGCTGTATTTTTAGAGTACTATTTTTAGAGTTGTATTTTTATACGAAAAATACACATTTCTACGGAAAATTGCAACTTTAAAAGTATTGAGTAGTACCGTTTTAGTATCGAGTACTCAAAAAAACAGTCAGTATTGAGTACTCAGTACCGGAATACTCAATACTTTTACAACTCTATATTGCGGTTCATACAGTAGCATAGAAAGTACTATAGTACCGATGGTTCATCCATGTGCTATCGTTATAGTGCCTTCTTTAATCACTATCGATTCAATAACATTACTGTTTTAATTTCTCATCACTAATTTTCTTCTTGTTGTCCAATTTTAATGTTCAGTGAAAAAAAATTATAATTTATTCTTAACTTTCCCAACAATTTCCATTTAAATATTTGGGAAATTCAAAGAAATAAAAGTGTTAATCAGTGCATTTATAATTGTGTATAAAAAATAGAAAATAAAAGTTGATTTGTTGGCCTCATGAAGGCTTAGGTATCTTTTGCTTATATCTATCCAAGAAAGTGATTTTTCCAACAAAAACAACAACGATAAAAAAATTGTAAACTACAGCAAAACAAATGAATTATTAAAAAAACAATAAGTGTGGATATATTTCAATTCGTAAGTTAATATTATTACAAAAATTTAAATCAATTGTCCAAACCATGAGTCACTACACTTCATACAATTTGACCCACATTTGATCTTGCTAGACATTATTATGCTGATTGTATGACCATAAAAGCGGATGCTTACATATGTTGTTTGTTCTATTTTTAATTATTTATAATAATCAATATTCTACTTTGATAAAATGAACCACATTGATAGAGTCCATTTTCATAAAAAGTTGTGTATAATCAACGAGCATTGGTATTACACATGTCTGCAAATGCTAACGTTTTCGACACAAAATATCAATCTTCGAAAGAGCAAGTTGAAAACCGTCTGGTTTAGGAGTTAAAGTTTTAGCTTCGAATTTTTCAGCAATTTTTTTACTTTTTTAAAATATATTAATCTAGTGTGGTATTTACAGATTATTTTCTTTGTATATACATACATAATCATGTGCAATAACCCTCAAATTACTAATTTCATTTTACTTTCTTTTACTCTGCAAACATTTGGAATATATCTTCCAAAAAGATAAAGCGATATCTTCTATTTTTCATTTGAATGAAAATAATCTAGCAGTATTTTGAAATTGTCTTCCTTTTATCATTTGGAAGATATTTTGGAGATATTTGGAAAAAATTGTGTTTTTTGTCATAAATATTTTATGATAATATTGCGGCAATGTAAAGATAAAGGCAACTCGTTTAAAATGTTGGAAAAAATAATAAAAATTTTTAACAAAAACAATTATAAGAAATATGGGAAACAAATTCTTTGAAAAATGAAGATTTAATGCGACGAAAAAACCAGGTATGATGGGAACAAGATAATTAATGTTCCGCAATAAGAATATGATTATTGCCGCAATAAAGTTTTCCTTCCAGGCGATACGATTTCGAAACATTTTCGTATTGTAATGTTTTCAGGGTTATTTACAAAACATTTCAAGAAATTAACAAAAAAGTACATTTAAGTACTAAGGGTTTTCTTATAAACTCGTAAATGCCTTGTAAACCTTGTATAAATACAAACCATATTTTTTATGTATGGAGTTTGACATTAAACTCATAAAAATACCAGGTTTAACCGTTTACGAGTAGAATACGAGTTTATATCGATACCATAGATTCAATACTGTATATCTGCAAAATTACAATTGTTCAGGAGAGCAATAAAACTAATTCACTTGCTTATAAGATTTTTTTGAATCAATCTGTCTTCTAGAATATTATTTAAAAATGGCAACTTATTCCTACATATACTTATTTTGAAATTATTTGCGTTATTTACGTCGCTAATGCAGATATAGAGTTCTGAAATAAAATTTTTATATAATTTTATGATAATACTAGCTGATATGTAGTTTCGATAAATATAAAAAATATGTATTATTAGGAACAAATGACCGTGTAAATTTCTATACAACAATATTATGTGCCTTCAAATATCAACGAACACAGAATTGTTAATCAGGGATGGAAAAGGCTCGGTTTATTGAAATTAATAATCCAAGAACTATTATATCCATATCTTATTCCAAAAAGTAATGATTAATTTGGAAAAAAAATATTTTTCCAAATTAAATTCTTTTATTCACACTCCGCCATTATTTGGAATTTTTTCATTACGGTGTATTTTAATCCATAATACAAGACTATTACACTCATATCTTGCCATAAGTTTGATGGTTAGTTTGCAAAAAAAAAATGCGAAAAAAATTTAGCGAAAAGGAAAATTTTACACCAATATATTCGTTTGCAGAATGTCAATAGTTGATTAGCTCTCTTAAGTCATTTTCTGCCCTTTTTCTGCATTCCGCCGTTATTTAGCAATTTTTTAAGTGCGATTTTTTAAAATTTATAATCTAGGGACTATAATACCCATTTCACATAATGGGTATTATAGTCCCATTAGTTGATAGCAAAAAAAAATCGCGAAAAAAATTCCCAAAAGGAAATTTTTTGCATTAATATATTTCTTAACAGAATGTAAATCGCTGACTAAGTTTTTAAATAAAATTTTTGTACCATAAAGTCTTTTATCGTGTTCCGCTATTATTTTGCAAATCTTTATAATATAGGGACTATAACACACATTTCATAAAACAAAGTTTGGTGGTTAGTTGAAAAAAAAAAAATTGCGAAAAATAAAATTTTAAAAAAGCAAAATTTTTGCATCAATATATTTTTTTGCAAAATGTAAATCGATGATTAATTTTTTTAATTTATTTTTTGTACCATAAAGCCTTTTTTGCCCTTTTCCGCGATTATTTTGCAATTTTTTAAGTGTGGTTTTTTAAAATTTATAATCTTGGGAATATAATACCAATTTCCACACCAAAGTTTGGTTCTTAGTTTGCAAAAAAAAAAAATCGCGAAAATATTTTGCAAAAAGGAACATTTTTGCATCATTGTATTCGTTTGCAGAATGTTAATCGCCGATTGAGTTTTTAAATTATTTTTTTCTACCATAAAGGCTTTTTTAGCGTTCCGCTATTATTTTGCAATTTTTTAAGTGCGGTTTTTTTAAATGTATAATCTAGGGGCTATAATGCACATCTCCTAAAATAAAGTTTGTGGTTAATTGCTTTGCGAAAAAAGATATTCTCAAAAAACTTTTTTGTATTCAAATAATTTAAATTTATATGCAGATATAGACTTCTGTATTTGAAAATAAATTTGTTTGTAGATATGGGAAAATGTAAAATGTTCAAAAAAGTGGCAAAGAATGGATATTTTGCTTCCAAATTGATATCATAGATGGATATAATAGCAACAATGATTTTGCCATCAAAAACTCATTTTGGCCAAAATTACAGACTTCTGTATTTGAAAATAAATTTGTTTGTAGATATGGGAAAATGTAAAATGTTCAAAAAAGTGGCAAAGAATGGATATTTTGCTTCCAAATTGATATCATAGATGGATATAATAGCAACAATGATTTTGCCATCAAAAACTCATTTTGGCCAAAATTACAGATAGAGAGAATTGAATATATGCATTTGCATCATAAATAATATTAACAAACCCTTATCAGATGTGTAAAAAATCATTTCACACAAGTTGAAATTTACAGTTCCAAAAACATTAAAATGCGAAACCTTTAACCCTTAAATGCATGATCTCTTCAATTTTAACCATTTTTTATATATGATTTCTAAAGGCGTGTACATTTCAAGAAAAATACAAAAAAAATTTATTTTTAGAAAAAAGGCGATTTTTATTGAAAAATATGATTTTTTGCCAAATAGCTAAATTGTGATTATTTTAACGTGTATGAAAGAAAAGAAAAAATATAGATATCGATGGCTTAATATAAAAAAAGGCGTAACTCGATTTTTTGTTACTTTACAGGAGAAGGAAAAAACTTAATAAAATCCGTAAAATTTTAGATAAAAATGCAGTTTTGTGCATCAAGTGGGTTTTTTATTAAAAAACTGGTATGTTGCCAAAAGGCTACACCATGCATTTAAGGGTTAATATCTCATTTAGAACAAGTGGACTCATACCACTTTCAAATTGAAAAGTTCAAATGTTTTTTCATAAACTGTTTGTTGTGGTGGTTGTGGTAGATTTAAAATAAAATTATGTTAATTTTGTTTATTTTGCTTTGTGGTCAAATTTTATTTTACTTTTCGTTCGTCTTGTTTTGATTTTGCGACAATTTCCAAAAAGGTTCTATCTCTACTTTTAGCCGTTCTCGTTTTACAGGTTTTATTTATTTTGTTAAATAAAGAGAATTGCCTTTCTTTCTTCGAAAATTAAATTTTAAAATCAGGTTTTATTTACTTTTCTGCCAAAAAAATTTCCAATTCATGTTTCATATACATACATACGTATAGATTACGGTGTTTGGTATCATATAATATACTTAACCAAAAAAGTATCCCAACTACATATTAATATAAAAATTAGATAAAAATTTTGTTTTCTTTAAGGATATTTGTAAGTTAATATGTTCTATTCGGCAGGTTTGAACATTTAATACTCTCAAGTTATAGGTTTCAAATTCATGTATTTTTTTTTTATTTTCCAAAAAGTGGGGTTTCAATTAAAAAAAAAATTATAGTTTTTGAATAAAAATTAAAACTTAATAGTGAAAACTACTTAAAGAGGCATTCACAATCTTCCTGGATAAAGAGTACTCGTCCTGAAGTTGTAGCCAGGACATTCTTAGAAATCTTTGTTGAAAACAAATTTCACATTTTTAAATTATAGAAATTTTTACAATATGTACATAAATATATTTGCCAAACAATATAAGGGGCAGATCACGAAAATCAAAAAGTAAAATTCGATTGAAAATGGGTTTACAATTAACCAAATGTAATTTACACATTTTAAATGACCAGAAAAGGCCTAAGATGCCAAAATATTTTTATTTTATGGCAAAATATATTTGGAAAAGCAATAATGTAAAAAAGGTAAATAGCAACACTTTAGCAAAAAGTATAAAGAAATGAGTGAAAAAATGTTTTTTATGAGTAAATGATTAACCTCTTTTAATAAATTTGTTTAAATTTTTGTAGTGGATGTTTCAATATTAAGTTCCTAATTTCTGATTTAAAGGTCTTTAAAAGGGGCACTTTTTCCCTTGTTAACCCTGTTTCTGCCAAGTGAAATAGTCTATACCTCTTGGAATACATATTTTAATTAGAGTTGTTCCAAAAGGGGTTTCACGAGGACGTTAAGGATAAGATTTTTCTAGGGTTGGCAACCGAAACGAATTAGGGTCGATTTTAAAATTCATTATATACTATTGAAATTGGAGCCGATTTAAATGGATGAAAAGCATTTATGCGGTGCAAAATTGTGTATAAATAACCAAATATTCCTAAATTTTTCCCTTTCACCAGCGGAATTAAATGGACAATTTTCCTCTTTTTAACTCCAATTTTACCACGTTATAATTGAAAATTCCAAAAAGTATCCCCGGTATTCAATATGAAAAAGCATATTCTAATTAAATAGCTGCCAACTTTCCCTAATGGGAATTTGTGTGTAAAAAAGTTAGCACCAAGTTAGTTAGCATAAACTTTTTCATTTTGAATACGGGTATATTTGTTTAGTGAATTAGCCCCATATCTCAGGCAATACTATTATTAATGTCGAATTTCTAGCCGAAGGTTTTTATGTAGGAAATTAAGAGAAAAACGTCCAAAAAAAAAACTACCTTGGAGACCTTATCTGTGAATTGGCCAATACATCAGAGAATTCATATTTTAAATTTCAGATTGTTCCATTTGATATCAAATATACGAATTTGAACAAAATTTTGAATAACTTTTATATCTTGTGACATATTGTTTTAAAATATCTAAATAAAACGGTTTCGTGTTGTAAAAAATTTTAACTTAGAAATATCAACGAATCAGAACAGTGTGTATTTAAAAATAAAATTTTCTAATTGGTAGATTTTTGAAAGATGATCAGCAATATTGACCGTGTAAAATTACCTTTTTAAATTTTAATCCCGTTTTTATAAAGCGAACGAAATTATTTCTATACAGGAATTAATAGAGAATAAATTTAAAAAAAAACTTTCTTACTCAAACCGAGACATTACATAAGGTACAAAAAATCAACGGGACGAGAATTTTGTACTTTCGCAACAATTTGATTTTTTGTACCTTATGTAAAGTTATCATTTTCTTATTGCGGACAACTGAAAAGTAGAGTGATGCCTACGAAACAATTGTATTGTTTATCATGAAAATGATCAACCCTTTTTGAAACAACAAATAAAATCTAATATGACAATATCATATTAGAATTTCGACTTGAGGTAGAAGAATATTCTAACTAAATATATGAAAATATAGAAAGTCCGAAAAAACAATTTTTGTATTTTTAATGCAAAAATTAAGATAATTGTTCTCTTAAGTCAATTTTAGAACGAGTCCAATAAATTTGGCGGATTTTAGCAGAGTAAATTGTTATTTTTTAATAAATCAAATAAAACTATAATTTTATGTACATATTAACAACTTTATTTTTGCTGTTCTTATCTAACTATAGCGGTATTCATAAGTTAAAACTAACGACTAACATGCAGTGCACAACTTTTTATACACACAAATTCCTATAAGGGAAAGTTGTGCATTCGTTGTGCAGTCGTTATTTTTAACTTATGAATACAGCCCCTAATATTTAGCAAAAATAATAATTTTAAACTAATTTTTTAAAGGCTTTTTTCTATTAGTGTATTGAATAATCGAAATTATTCCGTGTTTACGATTACTTACTTAAATGAGTGTATTTAATTGTTGGTCCTCTATATGCAGATTTTTTTTGTTTACGATTATACAAAAAAATGTAAATAAAACAACGATAAAAGTGTATTCACCTTTCTTTTATCTTCCGGATGAGAAGCATAACGACAATTTCAAACGCTACTTCTAATAAATTGAAAAAAAAATAAGTCAACAAAGAACAGAAGTTTTGGCTAGTTGTGGTAAGAGAAGATAATTCAAGTTTCAATTGAGCAGAATAAAAAGCAAAAGTTTCTTAAGTATTTAAGACATTATAAAGATACACTAATAGAAATAAGTCTGTAAAAAATTTTTTTCCTAAATTTATTAAAAATGCTAAATGCGTAAAAATTGCTGAAGTCAGCAGAATCTGTTTGCTAATCATTAGCAAGATAAAAACATAAAAAAATTAATTGCAAATACAATCAAAAAAGTTTGCTAAATATTAGTAGGTATACTAAAAACATGACAAACAAATTTTTAATTTTTTTGTGAGATTTTTTTTTAACACGAATTAAAATCTACTTTTATGAAATCAGCAGTCCCCTATTTTTCAGCAAATATTTTTGTTGATTTTAGCAAGATTTTCTAATAAGATCCTGAATTTTTTTGGCTGATGTCTACAGGGTAAATTATCATTGGCAATTGACTAAAATATAACTCAAATTCAGCTAAAACTTTGTAGATTTACAAATTTTTTCTTGCTGTTTTTATCTTACTTATATTTAGAAAACAGATTCTGCTGACATTAGCTATTTTTATTTTTTATTGTTATTTATTTAATTTTAACCTTTTTCATGGTTTAAGTTAAATTATTCCCTTCTAAATTTTTTTTAATTCTTCTATATGTATTTTTTTTATTTAAATTTTGCATAAAGCGTAATATTTCGAATATTATATACCTTTTTTCAAAAACAGGGTTGGTAAGATTTTAGTTATGAATAGACTCGCAAACATCCACTGCGGTATTCATAAGCAAAATTTAGGCACTGCATATCCGCTGAATAAGGTTTTCTTATTCATAATAATTTTTACTAAATGACGCACAAACCCTGCTCATCTCATAAACAATTGGTATCATTTTGACAACAGCTGTTGCAATCGAGAAATTTCTTATTTATTTAATTTAAACTGTTTTGTCTTGGTTTAAGTTATATTATTCTTTATATATTTCTTTTTTTCAAAAACAGGGTTGGTAAAATTTTAGTTAGACAGAGGATATCCAAAAGACTTATGAATAGACTCGCGAACATTCAGTGAATAACCATAAAATACATTCTAGTTGTAAACTCGTTGTGTGTAGCTCATATCGTAACTAGTCTAATAGTCTCTAGTCCTTATCGTGAACCAATTTTTTTTTTAATTTTTTTACAAATTTGTCACACAAATTTAAAATTTCCAAAAAGGCAAGAAAAAATACTTTTGCTTGGGGATATAAAATTTATTTGACTAAAATTCAAAAAAAGGACCACGATAAGGACTAGAGTTTTTTTTTGAACTCATGGTTGTTGGAAAACCCCGTTTAAAGTTTAAAGTTAATTTTACGCTAAGAAAACAGCAAAATTTTAAAAAACCGTGTATGAATAAAATTTGTAACTTCTAATTTTCTAAATGTGTACCAAATTTGGGACGAATCGGTTAAAGAATATTTGATATATTAACCCTATTAATCTTAAAAACTATGGTAGCAAAATTATTATACATTTAATTTCTGTTAAAATGTTATTATTTTGTACATTTTTTAATTCATTTTGTGTTTGTGGCTAATTTTTATTCACATTGATTATTTTCATAGCTTATATGAAGCCATCAGTACCCGCCCCATACGACGTTCCTTCCCCCACCACCTAGGTTTTTCTTTAAAGATTGCATGAAGTTCTTGCATGTTTGGATGTAGTTTTTATCTTTTTGTTCTGCAACCAAAATATATACATAAATTTAACGCATAGAATATTACTTTGAGACTAAAACAAAATTTACAAAACCATATGTGAAAATTATTATATAATTTTTCATTTCATTTATAATTAGGGAATGCATCCCGGGATTTCCCGTCCCGGGATTCCTGGGAAACTAAGCATTTTTCAGTTCCCGCATTCCCGGGAATTTGGACCGGAAATCCCGGGATTCCAAACAATGCTGTTTAAAATAATAAAATTAATTATTTAAAATTTTCTTCTGCAAAATTTTCCAAAGCCTTGAAAATAGTAAAAATTTTCATTAGGCTAGTTCCTTTACTTACTACAATTTGCTACTTTTACTACAACTGGAAAAATTCAAAAAGTAAACAAAACAACAATTGTAGTAAAAGTAGTAAGATTTTCGAGTAAACGAACACAATGATTAATTTGTGTACTTGATCGAACTTCTTATGTTCCTTTTAGTGCCTGTTTTAAGTGGCATTTTCTAATTTCTTCTCTTGCGGGATCCCGGGAATTCAAAATAATATTCCCGCTTTCCCGGGAAATCAAAAAGTGCGGGATTTTGCATTCCCTATTTATAATCCAAGCCCTTATGGGCCAAATGATTAAAGTAATATAATACATGGAAGAATTTTTCTTATGCCTAACAATTTGAAAGCCTTATAACATGTTTATAAAATGAATTTATATGGAAAATTAGTTTTATAAGCCATTTATAAATTTATTTTTATTGTGAAAATTGTAACAGCAATATCAATTATAAATTTTTTTTTTTTTTGTTTTTTTTTTTTTTTATATATATTTATTTAGCATAAGTGCTATTAATTATACAATTTAATAAATTTTAAACTATAAATTTATGGATTTTTTTTGCATTTAAAAAATTGTTTTACATATAGTACAATTCTACGTTTGAACACAAAAAATTAGTTTCGTTTTTTAATTCTAATGGAATTGCATTAAATAATTTAAGACCGTTATAAAATAAAAGGTTCTGATAAAAATTTGTTGTACTAAAATTTAATCTAAAATGAGAAATGTTGCGTAAATTATACGGTTGTACGTCCGCTACATAAACCAACTGCTTCTGCATATAATTCGGCAGCATTCCATTTTTCATTTTAAATACGAATATTAAAACGTTCATCACCAGCCTTTGATTAACCGACAGCCACTGCAACTTATTCAACATGTCCCGTATGTGAGATAATCTGTGACAGCGCAATATGCTTCTCATGCCTTTATTCTGCAGTTTTTAAAGTCTCTCCTTCATTAATTGACTACCAAGAAATAGTAACGTTGAGCAGTATTCAAAATGAGGTTTTATCATGGTATTATATATTCTTATAGATGTAATTGTATAAATTTGTCTACGAATTCTTCTAAGGAAAGCGATTTTTTTGAAATTTTTTTACAAATGTAGTTAAAATGGTATTAATTTCTAGGTATTTAATTTCTTCCACCTTTTCTATAGGTACACCTTCGATAATTATATTTTCATCCGTAGTGCCATTTATCACCATAGCTTTTGTTTTCTGTGTATTTAGTTTTAATTTGTTCATTTTCAGATATTTTTCTACTTCTTCCAACTCACTATTTAGAATACGAACACAATTCTCTACGTTTTTACCGCTTATATAAATGAGCGCATCATCCGCAAACATACATACTTTTGCCTTCTTTAATACTTTTTCTAAGTCATTAATGTAAATTAAAAACAGTAGAGTTCCCAAAACTGCCCCCTGAGGCACTCCAATATTGACCGTTTTTACAGTAGACATAAATTCACCACATTTTGTTCTTTGGGTTCTGTTTTTCAAATAATTTTTAAACCATTTCAGTTCAACTCCTTTTACGCCATACTTATTTAATTTGTCCAATAAAATTTCTCTATTTATTGTTTCAAATACACGTTTCAAGTCCAAGAAAATCGCAATAACACAATTTTTATTGTGTATTTCAGTTTTCCATTGAGTTATTACCAGATTAAGAAGTGATTCACAACTGTGTTGGTGTCTAAAACCAGATTGTGTTTCATTCAACAAGTTGTTTTTTTCAAAGAATTTATTCAATTGATAGTGAACTATTTTTTCCAATATTTTTCTTACGGTCATCAACATATTAACTGGACGAATTTCATGAGGATCTTTAGTATTTTTTATTTTTTGAATCGGAACTATACACGATTCCTTTAGGCAATCAGGAAATGTCCCCGTCTGTAAGGACGATTCAATAAGACTCTGTAAGTCTGTACCAACAATATCATAATTATTTAGTAGCATTTTTACTGTAAGGAAATTTTGATCTTTTTTATTATTCATAGATTTCATAGTATTTTTTAACATCTCTATATCAATAGCATCAAATTTAAAATTTAAATGTGGATTTTCTCCGATAATGTTCTCATATTTTATAAAGGGTATACTATCTATAATTTGTTGCACACTTGTAATAAAAAATGAGTTCAATTCATTAGCGATTTCTTGTTCATTAGATATATTATTAAGAACAATTTTTCGAAACATGGACACCGTGTGATGCTAACCCCTTTCACTATAAGGAACAATATAATTCCACAAATTTATCACACGAGCTAGAAATGACCTTTGCATCATTTGAGTGGTAAAGTGTACTTGCACTAAAGAGCGTGTTCGCGAAGAGTTTCCAAATTAAAATTTTTGAGCTAAATATTCCGGTTTGTTTTCTTTACAAGTTTTATATAAAAACAAAATCGTCGAAATCACAACATAAAAAGTCCCGTACATACGAAGTAATGTGTTCTGTTTTACCCAAATTATAAACAAATCTTACAATACGATGAACACACATTCTAAGTCTAGTTAAATTTCCTTCAGATGTACCGCTAAAAATATCTAGTCCATACAGCACAGTTGGCATGAGGAGTGAATGGGCCAATTTTCTTCCTACACTAAAGGGTAAGGCAACACCTACGCTATACAACTTTCTCAATGTAGGGTAAACTCTATACGTAACAGAAAATATATGATTATTAAACTTTAAGTTATTATCTATGTAAAATCCTAAAGCTCTGAATTGATTTACGTATTCAACCCTCAAACTACCAATGTACAAGAACTACCAATGGAGAAGAACATGGCCTTAGATTTACCCGGGTTTAACATAATATAGTATTTCTTCGAATTTTTTACTGAAATTTTTGGAACCTATAAAAAAACCTAAAATTTCGACATCCTCCTTAATTTTCTTCTTAATATTTTATATTTCGATATTTAAAACTGCCGATAGCGAAGCATCGGGCTTTTAAGCTAATATTTTTTAGTTTTGTACTAAATACGTAATGAACCCTTAAAACCTGTAATATTGTGCTATATAGTAGGGTACTATTGTTTTGGGAACTATCTGTATTAACAACTCTAATGCATTTTTTGATCGAAAAAGTATTTAATTTTTTTTTGTATCATGATTTATTGAAACAAAATTCTGGAAAAGTTAAAACACAAAACAAAACTATAAAAAAAAAATAACACAACAGCTCATTCTTTTTGGGATGAGTCTTAGCCAAGCTAAAATAAAATGTGTGTTTTTAGTTTAAGCCTGATTCTGAAGAGAACAAGTGTTTCAAAATTAAAAGTATCGCATAATATTGTCTTTAATTTAGTATGGCATCGTCATACACACATATATAATTTGAACTCTAAACCAGCTTGTTTTGTATAAGATAACAGAACAACAACACAACACGAAAAGTAATAAATATAAAAATGATTTTTTTAAAAGCGTTTTATGGCATAGTGTTTATATCGATTGTCCATGTGTCATATCGACAGCAAGTAAATGGAGCAAATTTACTAGACAGTTATTTACCAGCCTCCATGCAGGCTCTAGCCTATTATATAGATCATTTACAATATGAGCCTTTGTCAGCAACAACAGTAGAGCCACCATTTAGTGCTACTACAGAAGAAACTACACATAGTAATGCATCCAGCTCATATTTAACTACCACATCAACAACAAGTAGACCTTCAATTAGTACAACTTCTAGTTGGTGGAATCCCCCCACATGGTGGGGTCAAACGTCAACCACTACCACAGAGAAACCTACAAAACCAACACCACCTCATAAACCGGCTTTATTTGCGCCCCAAACACCAACACGTTTTAAAACTCCAGCCGAAGGCTATGATATATTTTATGAAATGGGTAGTACCCCCGAAGGTCTGGCAAATTTACCTCTGTCTCTTATACGTGATATAATAACAGAAGTAAATCATGATGATTTCAATAATGATGTTGAATCTTTAGACAATTTCTTACGGCTTTATGATGATAATTATGGACGAGCTACACTCGATGCGGATTCAGCTATGGATCGTTGGTCTACCACCTCAACTGCGGGTAAAAAACGTGTACCACCCACTAAACCCTATGTGGAATTTCTGTTGGTCTATGATCTTTTAAAACGTGATGCTAAATCGTCAAATCTTAGTAAATACGAAGGTTATTCGGAAGAACTTTTAAAGGATCTCAATGAGTTATCACATATGTCTTCGCAGCGTCAACTTTATACTCTATTAAAACGTATGTTGGATCGTGGAGATATTCAACGAAGTGATGTTGTTTCGCGTATCCAGGGTATTGTGAAAGATTTAGGAGATCCAAACAGTGCTACAGTTAAAGCTCTTCAGTATATTCCTGCCATGCCATTTTTACCTTAAACAAATCATTCGACTCAATTTATGTTTGAAAACGTGTTATGTTGTAAATAAAATTTATTGTGAAAAATTATTTTGAGTATGAACTAAAATTTTGTCATAAAATTATTAAGTTACGAGGGCAGTCCCAGAACTACCCGACCTAACAAAGAAAACACAACAAATTTGTGAAAAAAAAAAATTATACCTACACCACTACGTGGTCAGGGTATAATAAGTTTGTTCTGATGTTTGTAACACCAAAAAATATTGGACCTAGACCCACCTTATAGGATACCGATCGACTCAGAATCACGTTTTATTTCGATTTAACGATGTCCGTCTGTCCGTCCGTCCGTCTGTCTGTCTGTCCATGCATTCTTGTGCGCACTCTACAGGTCGCAAATATTAAGATATTTTGATGAAATTTGGTACACCGACCTATGACCTATTGATTTTGGTTAAAATCGGTTCATGTTTAGACCTAGTGCCCATATAAGGGTCTCCCCAAAATTAGTTTTTTACACGCTGCAGGTCGCAAATACGAAGATATTTCAATGATATTTGGTTCGCTGACTCACATCGTCCCAAGGACAAAGCCTATAGATTCTAGATAGGATCGGTCCATATTTGGACCTATCGCCCATATGGGATATATTTACGATTTTCTCTTCTTTTATCATTTTATAGAAAATTTTGACACAAGTCCCATTTTAACCCATTCGAATTTTGGATCTAAACATTAGTTGGCTTTTAACCAGACAGGTGTAGGGTATTGTATAGTCGGCATATATATATATATATATATGATATATATATATATGCCGACTATATATATATATCAATATCATCATTAACATCATTATCATCATTTCTCATCGTTATCATCATTTCATCATCAAGCAGAAAATAATTTTACTTATATACTTTTACCTCTAGTTGCCACATTTTTTATCCGATTTTCATAAGTAATACCTTTCTGGAAAGGTTGTAATGTTATATTGTTTACAACTTTATTAGTTGTTTCAAAAAGCCACCTGAAGATGGCGCTAATCTAGCATTTATTAGAAAAATGCGAATTTGGGAGCCTCGAAAAATGATTTCTTTGATATGTCGTAGAGGAACTTTTTTTTCCCCATGCTAAAAGCTTTCGAAAAATCGAGTACGCAATATCGATTGCTAAATCGACCCACCCAAATATATATATATATATATATATATATATATATATATATATATATATATATATATATATATATATATATATATATATATATATATATTTGTTCCTTTTACGCCTGCAAGGAGCATAGTCGGCATGCCCGACTTTAACTTTTTTACTAGTTTTTCTTTATTTCTCAACTTAGTCTCCCCTTTTAGCTCGTAACACTTTTTCCAGCGATTTTCAATAGCTTCGATACACGGTTTACAGTTAGACCTCTCAAGCTCCTCAAAATACCCATCAACCGCAAACTCCACCTTTTCATTGTTGGCAAATCTTTCACCACCGAGCCATTTCTTCCAGTTTGAAAATAGAAAAAAATAAGAGGGAGCTAAATCTGGCGAATAAGGTGCATAATGAAGTAATTTGAACCTTGATTTTGGCCATCGCAATAGTGAATGTGTGAACTGCTGCATTGTCTTGGTTTTCTCTCAAATTTTCCGTTAGTTTTTTTTTTTTTTTATTTATTTTGGTTTTATCAGTCGGTTTGCGACTTGCTTTTTCGAAAATTGAAATTTTTTATCGAAAAATGTTAGCCTTTGCAGACATGTGTAATTCCTATGGCAAAATTTTTCGGTACAAATTAAAAAGTGAGTCATTTGGCTTTTGCTAGTTTTTACTTGTCAAAACGCAAAAAACTAGTTGTGTTTCAAAACTTAGTAGTTCTTGTTCCGTATACAGTGACGGACAATACAATAGAATCAATTAAAGTTTTTTCTAATTTTATCCCCCTTGATTTTATTTTTAAATATCAAAATAATGATTAAATTGTCCCCAAAGAACTGGAAGATGGTCCAGAAAATTTTAGAAATTTTGTTTGTTTTTTAATTTTGCTACCCGTTCTAAGTAGGCGTGGCTTTTAATGAAAATCTGCGATATCGACATTTTATCAAAGGGGACACAATATAATTGCTCTATTTCGCGTTCCGGAGAAGTCCATATACGAAAATTTAATTTATTTACAAAAAATAAAATAAAATTGACATACATAAGTAGGGATAGTCTTTTTTTACAAGGAGCTATAGATATAGATATAAAATTCGAAATAAAACAAACATTATAATGTAAAAAATAGCCTGTTAAGTATAGCATAATCCTATTGGCTTTAAAATTTCAGTGTTTTTAACTTTATTTTAAAATCGCTAAAAACAACAAAAATTTGTTCATCATTAAAGCACTGTCATGTTAAATCTGGCCACCATTTGTGAATAAAAATAATACAAGATTTAAGGAAATTTTATAGAATTTTCAATAATATTTAGTTTGTATAGATCCGATCAGTTCTCGCTAAAATTTACTATGTAATTTGATAAAAGGTCGATATCGCTGATTTTTCATTAAAAACCACGCCTACTTAGAACGGGTAGCAAAATTTTAAAAAAAACTCTACATTAAAAATGTCTACAATTTTCTGGACCATCTTCCAGTTCTTTGCGGACAATTTAATTAATATTTTGATCTTTAAAAATAAAAGCAACGGGGATAAAATCAGAAAAAAATTTAATTGATTCTATTGTATTGTCCGTTACTGTAAATATATTATTTTATACCTTTATTCTAAACTTTATAACAATAACAAAATTGTGACAAAACTGAGGTAAATGGAAATTGTTATGGTTGTGGTATTCTAAGAAAAATTGTCATAGCAAAACCTTGACAAAATTGTCATGTAATAAAAAGTACATAACAAACAAATATTTTCATTTTTCAACAAATTAAAATATAAAAATGTTTTTCTTATGAAGAATTTTGTAATATTTGTTCACAGAAATAATATATGACATACCTACTCATTTTTAAGATGTTCTTTTAAGATATAAGATGCGTCAAACCTTTTGCCGATTCTTAAATGCCTTCAAAATTCTCCAAAATATTTCGTATTAACACGGAATTTTTGGGGCTGAAGTTGTTAACAATAATCAGGGGCTTGAGGCTAAAATTTAAAGAAAACTCCAAGAGCTTAGAACTAGTTCTCTCGTGTTCTGCGCTCCCTGGGCATTTTTTTAAGTTTCATTTCATTTAAGATTTTATAAAATTATCAAAAAATCGTAATTTTATTTTATTTATGACAGAAAAAACTTTCACCATTGTATGGTGAAATTTTTAAAACTTTTTCTTGTCATAAAAAGACTAGAATACCATAACAAATTTTTGAAAAATTCCTATAACAAGAAACATGACAATTTTAATAACAAAACAAATTGTCACATTTTCCTAGAATAAGGGTATTAGTTACAAATTTTAATATAATATCAGAAAACATAATCAGAAAAGAAATGTTAATACGTTGAATATTAATTGGAATTTGGAAAACATCATTTAGAATATATCAATTGTAATTCAGAAAAGGTCAACTGAAAATTAGAAAATATCGATTAAAATCCGAAAAATAGCAAATGAAATTCTTAAGGACTTTCTTGATATTTGATTGATGTTTTCTTTATATCAGTTGATGTTTTCTGAAATTCATTTGATATTTTTATTTTCTTTTATTTGATGTTTTCTGAATTACAATTGGTATATTCTGAATTTCAATTAAAGCTTTGCTAATTTCACGTGCTAAACAATTTTGTTAACTTCAATTCATGACTTCTGAATTTTAATTGATAATTTCTTAATTTTAATTGATATTTTCTGAATTAAAATTGATGTTTTCTGAATTAGATTGATATATTCTAAATTTAATATTCTTAATTTCAAATGTTATTTTCTGGGCGTAAAATGGAAAATCTAAATTACAATTCTCCGCTGCTCCTCAGAAATTAGCTATTTGTTTTCAAAAATTATTTGTGGGGCACCTTAATTAGCTCTTTATTTTGTATCTTGGCTATATTTTTTTGGATGTAATTCTTTTATACATAAATGGAAAGTTTGGATTTTTGTTTTTGTATGTGTAAAAAATAAATTCTAAAAATTTTCGCGAGTTTCCAAGAGCTGTTTTGTAGGGATCCTCACAAAAAAGTTTTTCGGCAAATAACTATTTTCTTAGGCGCAATGACGAATTGCTGGTTTATCACATTATGTTTTCTGACTTACAAGTGCAAAAGGTGTAGAACTAAATTTTGATACACAAATATCAATAATTCTCTACAGCTTTTTTTTAAAAGAAAACTTAAAATCTTAGCTTTTTTAAGTTTGAGGTCTTTTGATTAAAATCCAACAATATTTCCCCGATTTTTTTCTCACTCTAATTCTGTTTTAATTTTTCTGGAATAATAGCATTTTTCTTTCTTCATATTCTTACAACTTTTCTCTTAAATTATCAGCTTGGATTTTTGTTTTGTTTTTTAATATAAAATATTGGCCCGTGAGCCAGTAAAAAAGTCTCAAAGGATCCGTAGAGTAGAAGTTGGTGGGAATCGCTGATCTAAGCCATAGATAAAATGATTTAAGTGTTCGCCACTTAATTGTTGCTCTTCCTTCACCTCTTTAATTATACCAGGCGGTATTCGTCGCTCTCTTTCGAAGATTGACAATTTATATCGAAAATGTTAACCTTAACAGACGCGTGTAATTCTTATGGCTGAATTTTGGATATAAATTAAGAAGAGAGTGATTTAACAGAGGTATGGAGAGTTGGTTAGTCTTTTAATGATATGGTCGTTGATTATACTACAGAAAAGGCAAAGATGGTGATATTTTTGTGATGACAGTGAATGTTTGTTTAACACCAATTCTCTCTTTATTATTTTTATGTTGCAAAATATTGGAGAAATTTTGCAATAAAAAAAAAGAAAAGAGATGTATTGCCTTTTGTCTTCGTTTTATTCTTGTTTTTGATTTTTTTTTTCTACTAGGGCAAAATATTCATTCTTTAGTTTTATAGTGTCGGTGGGCGAGTAAATACCGCATCTATTGTGAATAATTTGTAAAATAAAATTTTATCAACTCGTATATAATATGTAGTGCTAGTAATGTTTAAAGATTAACGCATTTTATAAATTATTTTTTAATGATGTCGTTTAAGTTAATACACATCTTTTTGAAATATAATAGATGAAGAATTATTTAGAAAAGTGGAAGGTTTTTTTTTAAATTTACTACATAAATTATTGATTTTAATCTTTTCTTAAAAAAAAGAAAGAACAAAGTAAAAAATATATATTGTACTTGCAACCTTGAACTATTGCATTGGACAAATAGCATATGTACCTACAAAACATATACTGCGATAATGGAAAATTTGGAAACGTACATTTTAACCACTACCCCACATTTTTTGCGTAAAGCCATTGGTGATGCCAGAAGGTGAATAAATACAATTAATGATATGTTAATTATCCGAACAGCACATATTTATATAAAGTTCTTGTAAATAAAAAATTCTAAAAATGTTATTATTCATACCAGTTTTTGGGGTTTTCTGTTTTTTTTTTTTGAGATTTTTTGTTATTCCTTTGATTTTATGGATCATCGAACAAAGAAAAAAATATACTTTCTTTCCTTTTTATTGATAATTTAACCGCTTTCACAAAACCAGTCCCTAAGTTGATTCATACAAAAAAAAAAAAAAACTAAAGAATTCATTGCATTTTCAGATTTTTATTTTATTATATAAACAAGTAGGAGTTTTATATTCAGCAGATGGTACACTCAACCCAAAAATTCTGTAATGGCTACTGAAAATTTTGTTGTTATTACGGGAAATTTAACTGCTTTGAGCCTTGCGGTATTTTTTCCTAATTTAAGCAACACATGTCTGCTGATCTGTAGTACAACAAAATTAGTAGAAAATATTATTAGTCGCTACTAAATCTTAGCAAAAATATTGTAAACTGCAATTCAAAATCTATTTGCTAAAATCAGTTAAAAAATTTACTAAATATCAATAATTTTATCAAAATTTTTTTTATCAAATAATAATAAATATCAAAATTAGTATAAACAATTAGTAGACCCTACTAAATTTCAGTAAATTGTTGTAAACTGCAATTTAAAATCAATCTGCTGAAAGTGAAAAAAGTGTACTAAAAAATAAACAAACTGTAAAATCTAAAAAAATTAAAATCAAATTTAATAAAAAAAAAAATTTCTTTCGATTGTAAAAAAAATTTATAAATTATTTTAACCCTTAAATGCATGATCTCTTCAATTTTAACCATTTTTTATATATGATTTCTAAAGGCGTGTACATTTCAAGAAAAATACCAATAGAAAATTTATTTAAAAAAAGGTGATTTATTGAAAAATATGATTTTTTGCAAATAGCTAAATTGTGATTATTTTAACGCGTATGAAAAAAAAAACAAAAAAATATATATACGGCGCTGTTCTCAGTTCCGAATCCATATAAAGAAATTCTAAAGTGGAACATTCCGAACATTTTTGCTGTTTTGTGATTCACATCCACAAAAATTTTTGTGAAATATTCCGTGTATAAAAAGCTGGGTGGAAGTAAAAACGAATGCACTTTTTTTCTATGAAATATTTATTAAATTATTAAAAAAACATTTGTGAACAAAAGTTGAAATGTTTTCTTTGTATTTTCACTAAAATATTGAAATTTGTAGAATATTAATACATAAAAAGATTATTTTAAAAACTGTCTATAAATTTTAAAATTTTCTTTCGGAATCAAAAAAAGAGGAAGAAGAAAAAATTATTTAATCAAAATTTCAAATTTATGTATTTTCACAATTGTTTTTTGTTTTTATTTACATCAGCTGTGTTACCAAAGAAAAGAAAAGAGAAACAGTAATACACTCTCATTAGCGCTTTTTACCCAATTTTCGAGTACGGGAACGCTTTTGGGTACATTTCGGTAAATTTGGGTAAATTTCGTTAACTTTGGGTACGTACGGGAACGCACTTAATATGTGAATACCAAAACAGCAAATTTCCGAATATTTTAATTCCATGTGCTTTTAGAAATCCATTCTAAATCAAAACCCTCTAAACTCAGAACAGCAGTGATAAACTATGAATTATACATTTATTGTCGCCAAATTGATTTTATTGCGAGAATACCACTTTAAATATTTAAACATTTTTGAATATTCAACTTTTTGTAAAAAAACGCATGTTTTAGATTTTTCACAAACATACGAAGCAAAATCCAGATTTTTCCTACAACAGTTTAAAAAATCTGCGCTAAACTATAAGAACACTTTGTACAGAAGGGGCCCCAATGCCCAAAAAATGCAGTTTTGTACATCACGTGGGTTTTTTTATTAAAAAATTGGTATATTTCCATATGGATACAATAAAATTTTTTGTGTTTTATTTTCAAACTCAGAATATATCGATAATAAGAAATACATATAAACTAAACAAGAATTCTAAAAAATCAACGAATTTTTGTAAATAAAATTTTGTTAAAGTATCCACTTGTTGTTAAATTAATATTTTTTTTGCTAAGTTTAGCACTCGGTTTTGAAAAAGTAGTAAAATGTTTTGCTGAACTCAGCAACGAAAATTAGTAAAAAAAATCCATATTTCATAATAAAGGAATAGCAAAAATTATTACTTATAAAAAAAATTGTACTAAAAATCAGTACAAAAATAGTAATAATTACAGGCAGATTATGGATGACACACTAAATCAGGACCTAATGACAATCTCTGATTGGGGTCGCGTGAATAGGGTCAATTTTAATCCATGCAAGACCAAATGTTGTTTGGTGACCCATAAGGGCGTGGAGTCACCAATGTCATCTGTACACATGGGTGGTATCAATATTGAGAAATCTGAAGCTCTTGATTTTCTGGGTATGAGAATCCAGTGTGATGTCCGTTGGAGGTATCACGTCATTCAAGTGTCTTGGCTTTCTTAACCGGTGTAAGAACTAAAGGGTGAACACACCAAAACTGCGACACTTAGAAACTAATACCAGAAAAAAACTACATAGATGGCTATGAAATAATTTTTTTTTTATTCGAATACTTTGAAGCAGGGTTGGCAGGCAATACCGCTAAAATACCGTTATCGATTCAAAACCCTTTCAACTGACTACCGTTACCCCTAAAATACCGTTACCGAAATACCCGGAATACCGTTATCCTTAAAATACCGTTACCGAAATAACTGAAATACCGTTATGCTTAAAATACCGATACCGAAATAAATGAAATATCAATACCCTTAAAATACCGTTACCGAAACAAATGAAATATTGTTATCCCTAAAATACCGTTACCGTTATTTTTAATTTTCTGCTTTTGCTAATTTCACGTGGTTATTGAGTATTTTTGTACATTAAGTTGATAAATTTGTTCTGTTTTTAATCTTGTTTGTTTTTTGTAAAAAAAAATTTCGGGATGCATCGAAATAACTGACCACCGTTACCCTTAAAATACCGTTACCGATATAACTAAAATACCGTTAACCTTAAAATACCGTTACCGAAATAACCCAAATATCGTTATCTTTAAAATACCGTTACCGAAATAACTCAAATACCGTTATCCTTAAAATACCGATACCGAAATAAATGAAATAGCGTTACCCTTAAAATACCGTTACCGAAATAACATAAAATATCGTTACCCTAACGATAACCGCATACGTTTCGGTTACCATCCATGCTTTGAAGTTTAGAAGTAATAAAAATATTAGTTATTATCTGTTCCATATGCAACCGATCGGACTTTCGTCGCACACGCGCCATCATCTTTCTCACGAGTGCATCATCCACTTTTCGCGATGCCGACATCCACTTGGTTTTGAATTCTGTAATATCTTTTACCAGTTCGCCTGTCTTCTTCAATATTCCCTTCACTATTGATCAATATTCCTCAATAGGGCGTAGCTCTGGGCTATTGGGTGGATTGCAGTCGCGAGGTACAAAATCGATTTTATTTGCATTGTACCACTGCCATATGTACTTGGCATAGTGGCAGCTTGCCAGGTCCGGCCAGAACAGTGGTTTGGTGACGTGACTCGTAATAAATGGCAGAAGACGCTTTTTGAGGCACTCATCCCGATAAATTTGAGCGTTCATTGTTCCAGATGTGATGAAAGGGCTGTTTTTACAACCACAGGAGCAAATGGCGTGCCGAACCATGTATTTTTTTGGAAACTTGGACTTCATTTTCAATTTACAGCTTTCAGGAGCATCTTTGCAGCAGTATAAAAATCTTGGCCAGCAATATATTTGAAATTTTGAAAGCAGTAGGTTTCGTCGTCCATGACATATTTCTTGATTTGGGATCCGTACAACTTGCGGCTGCGGGATTTCGCCGTAGCATTCTGCTTTGCGTCTCGATCTGGTGCTGTGTCAGCTTTTAAAACTTCTCAGTGAAGCTTGCCGCTTTACCTTTTGTACTAAGCCGTAGAGATTTTGCAACAGAACGTGACGAAATCTTCGGAACTTGCGAAAATGCCCTGAGGACCTTCCGAGCACTGTTTGTATCACTTTGGTCATGCTCACCTCCGCTACCAGGCTTTCTAGCAATTGTCAGACTTTCTCTGTAGCGATTTAAAACCCTGGAAACTGTCGAGTGGTGCACTTTTACATTTTTCGCAATTTTACGCGCACTGAGAACCGGATTTTTTATATATTCGTGTAAAATAATTTGCATCGTTTCTAACTCGGTGGTCATTTTTGACGAAACTAAAAGTCAAATTCGAATAAAATTTCTCATTCATGAAATTTAGGTCATGGCCTACTCAGGGTATTTAAATTTCGAAATATATAAATTTTTTTGAGTAAGTTATAAGTTTTCCAAAGTGTCGCAATTTTGGTGTGTTCATCCATTACTTCACTTCTTCTGATCTCCTTACTATTTATACCACCTATATCCGAACGAAGATGGAATATAACTCCCATATATGGGCAGGGGCCTCAACATCTATTTTGGGGATTTTGGACCGTGTACAAAGGAGGGCGTCGGCGCTCATTAACGACAGTAGGGTATCCAGCTCTATTGACTCGTTGGAGCATCGTCGGAATGTGGGTTGTTTGACGCTGCTCTATCGTTACTACCATGGGATGTATTCTGCTGAGATAAGTGAACTTATCCGTGTTTTTGTCCGTAACACACACTTGTCTAGTAGATCTCATCCGTTTGTAGTAAATTGCCCAGTGGATCGCACAACGCATTACAAGGAAAATACGTTCATTAGTCGAACCACCCGTATGTGGAATAAACTCCCCGCAGATGTTTTTCCAGACACAATATAGGGAAATTTAAATCAAATGCCCACAGACTCTACTCCCTCTACCCTGCTTCCCATAACCTATTTTCCTGATATGAACACAATGCACTGCATTAGTAGGGGGCATCCCCTGAGTGTTGGCATATTGTAAAATAAAAAAAAATAAAATCGGCAAAAAAAAATTAAGAAAAATATTTATTACATGCCAAAAAAAAAACAAATTTGGTAAAATTCGACTCAAGCACACTCACGGAAAAGTTTTCCTCACGTAAGTTCACGAATAAATTTGTTCTACTCACACGTTTACGTGAGTAAATTAGGATTTCAGTAACACGTGATTCACGTGAATCACGCAAAATTTTGCTCACATGCCCATTTTTAGTTTGTGGCGAAGTAAAGTGGAACGAAACGGTGGCCAAAAATTGTATTATCACATAAATTTGTAAAAAATTAATAAATAAGTCACCCTGTGCCTGTTTAATAAAAAAAATCTAATTAATTAATAAAAAGGTCGAAAAAACAATTTTTATTTTTTTGAATAAAAATTAAAACCCAACATTTTTAAAAAAAAATCCCTCTAAATTACTCTCGGACCTAGCTCATATGAATAATAGGAGTGTTATCATTAACACACTAGGATAATAAAAATAGGTCAGGTTCGGAAGAGATCCTGAGGAAAGCATTTTGACAAAACAGCCACAGGGGGACTTATTTTTCCCCTCGGGATCTCTCCCTGTTTTTATTATCGGAGTGTGTTAAAACTTCAATGAGGCAAAAATTTTGTCCATTTTGCGCTATCTTGCTTAGTTTTCGAGATATTGGCTATTTTACAAAATGGCCTGTATGCACGTAAGCATAATTTTGCGTGATTCATACGTGAATCATGCGTAGTCATGCATGAGTGTGTGCGAAACCTAAATTTCCTCACGTGAATTTATATATTTAGTTTATTTTTTTTAATAATTTTTTTTATTGATTCAAGTTAAAAGACACAATTAATTTTCTGTTGTTGATATAATTTTATTCGTAAACAAAATATTTAAATTTCCAACCTAATTCAAATTTCACTAAAAAATTTAAATCGAGTTTAGCCTAAAGGAAAAGCAATAGGCTGACAATCGGAAGGTCGCCGGTTCTATTCCAGTTCCCGACATAAAAATTTTTTTAATTTTTAAATAAATTTTGTGGAACATGTTATTCTATTTATAGAATTTATAATCCATAAACATTGAAGCAATCAATTTATACAACGAAAATTCAAAACTTGTGAATAAATTTCGGTAATTACAACAGTATTAAAAATAAATAAAAGTCCTTGTACCTGATACTACAAAAATTCTGTTGGAACTACGAATCTGTTTTCTGTGTGTAAGAACGTGATCGTTAGAATTTGGTGACAATTTGTTCAGTAAATTGACACTTCTTTTTTATTTAAATTTAAATAAAAATTAACACAAGATCTTTAAAAAACAAAAGAATATATAGAATTTTTTTATTCAAACACAACTAGCGCTTGTTTTTCATTTTGCGTATTTTTCAACAATTTGTGTGTTTTCAAATTTAAGCTCAGCTGATACTAAACTTATACTAAATAAATAGTTGTTGCTCAGGTAATACTAAATTTCAGCACCTTCTGCTGGTCAGTAGTACAAGTTGTGTTATCTTATCTCTATAATTAATAGTCTCTGATATTTTTTATATGCCTGAAGTTTTTGTTTTTTATGAAAGTTTTTAGTTTATTATTATTAGATTTTAAAAAACTTCAAGAAGAAAGTTATATATTTGTTAGCGGATGGGCATCACCCATTAATTTAATTTTAAGCTGGAAATCTCGAAAGGATTATTTTTTGCGAAAAAATTTAGCGAATACAGTAAGTCAAAAAGTTAATACCAGTTGTCATTTTTTTTAAAACATTTTTAAAGATATGCTAGTTCGCCACTGACTCACAATATGTATCATTTTATTTGCTACATTTCTTTTGCCTCCCATCATATACGAGTATTATAAACACCACTTAATAATTGTTTTCATTTATTTCGCATCACGTCATTACCATTTACTATTCATACATATACGTATACAAAGTTGTTTAATAAATAAAATTTAATGAATAATAAAACAAAAAAACTACTTTTTTATAGATCATTTGTTCGCTCTGAACCAGATCAAACAAACAGCGGTGCTACAGAAGATACAACTCACATCGATGATACCATGGAACTTGCACATAGTTTAACATTGAACGAAGATGCTCTGAAGCAGTTACCCGAACCAAAACGTTCGGTATTTATATTTGAATGGTTGGGTTATTTAGAAAAAACGCTGCTAATAGTCGATCGTAATGAAATTAAGAACCACCAAAAGAAGCTGGTTCAACAGCTAACAGCTCAAATAAACGGTTCTCCGGGGCCGCCAACACGTAAATTATTGGCCAGTTGTTTGGCTACACTATTTTCGGTTGGTGATACTTTTATGTTATTTGATACAGCAAATGTATGCAATGATATTCTAAAGAATAAAGATGATTCTCCAAGTTATTTACCAACAAAATTGTAAGTATATTTATAGATATTACATCCGAATAAATTAATAAAATGTAATGTAAAATAATATAAATACCCAGTTTTGGACTACCAGTAATGACACCGACTTACCTTCTGCATTATTTTAAAACATATAATAATGAGTTACTGATAATGAATTATTTTTATCATTATTTCAAAAAGAAAATAATTTTCTAGATTTTTTTGAAAATTTTTTGAAATCTATTTTTAGACTCAATATTTTTTAAACACTGGTATGGGTACATGTATGTAACCACATATTTTTTGATTTTTTGTATGTTGGCGAGTAAGCTTACTTGTGTGCAGCAGGTCAATTATGTTTTTATCTATTAAATATTACATGTCGCTATAGCTCAGATGGTAGAGCTATTTTTTTGATATAATTTATTTTTTTGATTTTTCGTATGCTGGTGTGTAACCATAACTCATTATTTTTCGCGACATCGCCATATAAAGGTAATAAGAAATGTAATAACAAAAGTAACTACTTACCATTACAAAGTATGTAGTTACACAACCACATATCTGGTAATGATTTTCTACACTGGGTATGTAATATCCCAGCCAGCAAACGAGCCCAAAAAAGAGCTCAAAACATATTATTGACCTTCTAATGCTCTTTCTTCTGATTACAATAATATTTAAACCATATAAATATTTGGCGTTGAAAATCTACTATGGAACAAATATTAACATTTTAATTTATAGCTTTATTTAGGCGATATAGCACAACAAAGGTTGAAACCTAGTAGTCAAATAATTTCGGTTTTTGCTGTTAAAAACACTATCAACAAAATAAAATTACGTACCGAACATTTTTGAAAAATTGTTGTTATTTCAAAAGTTATGGCGATTTTCGCTTTTTGAAAATTACGAAATTTGACGAATTCGGCACTAAACATCAATAGAAAATTATCGAAATTAGTACTGCTTAATACTACCTCTGAGTATATAATCTGTGTTTAATTTGAAGAAAATCTGTTGGCTAGTTTTTGAGTTAGAGAGATATTTGTAAAACGTATCCTGGCGTTATCCTGTGAGTCCTGGAGAAAAATTTTTAACTGATTTTACAATTACAGACTCTAAACTAGCTTTGTTATTATCGATAATGTCCGCCAGATCGTAAATGTATTTTTGGCAATTTTTCAAATATTTTTTTCTGTTTTAAAAAGTTAATTTTTAAAAATTTTCTAAATTTTCATTTTACATGCTTCTCGCTTGAAAACTGTTCCTTATACAAAAAAAGTTTGAAGGCAAAAAAAGTAGGCACACAGAAAAAACAGTAGGCACCAACAATGGGAATTTGTAGAAGCAATCACATTTTCTTTTAAATTTAAATTTTATTTCCAACAATTTTTTTTGTTTGAAATGTTTGTAACTCGTTTGTAAATTGTTACCTTTCATATAAAAATTGTTTAAAACTAAAAATTCAAAGTTACAAAAAACAAAAGAATTTTTTTTTTTTGGATTTACAAATTTCTTTGTTTGGCCTTTTTAAAAAGTTTTTTTTTTTGTATTTACAAATTTGGTATGAGAAAGGTGTTTAAAAATTTAATTAGAATTTTGTAAATTCTTTCTGTGCAGTTAAGTTTTCTATGGATATAATACAACTTGTTTAATAAAATATTGTTGTTTAGCCAATCTGAAGACCGCCTTTTGGCTGCCTTGGGCATTAGAGGGTTAAAATTTCAAACTTTTGTATGAAAGTGGTTCAAAAATAACTCAGAAAAGAGATATGAGAAAAATGATACATTTTAGTTGTTCTGAAGATTGTTGCAATGAGTGTTATTTTTGTTCGGTTTTAAGATAAAATATGATAAATTCCAAATAGAATTCAAAATTTATTTTACAATAGAAAATTTTCCAAAAATATGTATATTATTTGAGTAATTTTCGACTCATAGCATAAAAATGCTCAAAAATTTTGCTGGCTGTGATATTAAATTTAGATTTTATCCTTTTAGTTGAATGAAAAAGTAATATTCTTGATTTAAAACCCAATAAACCTTCTTTAAAAGCACTTTTTGTACCTGCGCATTTAAGATAAGTACCTCATATTTGTGGCAGGTGTACATTATTTTCATAAAAAAGATCACCGTTAGCTGCCTCTTGTGTTTTGCAAAATACACACATGAAATAAATGTGTTGTCAACTTTTTGTGACAAAAATAATCATAAAAATCTCAAGATCTGGTGCAAAGCACAAAGTTGTCATGATTAGCTTCATTTGTTTTGCTTGTTTTCAGTCTGTATGAAACCGTTATATGTTGTTGTTGTATACCTGCACATTAAGGCAGGTAAACAATTTGACTTAGCAACGTTTTTGGCTTATCTGCACAAAAATTCGTTCAAAAGTTGGTTGTGCAGCTATGTCAAATGTAGTAGTTTTAAGTATAGATTACACAAAACCGAAAGACAAATACCCGATACCCACTGTTCATATTTTTACCAGCACTACTAGCTACACACTGAATTATTTTATTTAAAGTACACTAAAAAAAAAAAAGTCAGTAAAGTCAGCAAAAAATGTTGCTGTGTCAGCAAATTTTTAGTCAGGAGCGTGCTTGCAAAAAAGTTGGTAATTTCAGCAAAAGGTTTGCTGAAAATCCGCGAGCTGATTTTCACCAAAAAAATAGTAATCTTCAGCAAAAGTTTTGCTAACACTTAGTCGACTGCAAATGAAAAAAAATCCTTGCTAAAATCACTAAACTTTTTGCTGAATATTAGTAGACTGAAAAAAACTCAAAAAACTTGTAGCGAAATTTTACTTTAGTTAATTTACTTGCTGAAAATTTAAATATAGAATATGTGTAGAGTTGTTTTCCTTTTTTTGTCATTTCCGTTTCCAGACAAGCTGCGACATCTACATCTAGTCTATCTGGTTGTCGTCCATGCTATGAATGCTGTTATCAGCACAATTTTTGTAGCAAAATAAATTAGTAAAACATTAGTTCAAAATTAGTTTAGTGCTAAAAAAATATAACTAAAACTTTAGCTGAAAACGGAATTTCAGCAAAAAAAAATTGCTGAAAACTAGTACACTTGATATACAAGACGTTTTACTAACTTTTTTACTAACTTATTTTTTGAGTATACGTACGACATTCTACTGAATCCCAAACGATGTGCCAACTTATTTTTCTACTTGGGTGCGTTTTTCTGGTTTAGACTTATAAATAAAGTCCAAACCAGATAGTGAATGTAGCAGTGAACCGTGGCAGTCCTGTCAGTTTTTTTTTACTATGGACCAACACTCAGGTATTGCAAATAGTATGTTTCCGTGGCGCGATAATGGACGCTATTCGCTGCTCAGGTAGTCAGAATCATTTAGATTATTTTAATTTTTTTTTAATATTTGGAAACTTACGAGGGCATTTCGAAATGTTCTTAGCCTAACAATGAAAACCAAGTGCTAGATTTTTAAAATTATTTTATCTTTCAATATAACATCCTGAAACTTCAATACACTTAGTCCAACGTTTTTCTAGCAATTATGTCCCTTGATTAAATTAATTTTCCTGAAGCTGCTCAAAATATCCTTTTACAGCTGCCATTGCATCTTCATTCGAGGTAAAACGTTTGCCAGTAAGGAATTTTTTTAAACTTGGGAACAGGTAGAAGTCAGAGGGAGCTAAATCAGAGAAATGATGAGAAATGAAAAATTTTAATTGGAATGCGTTTTTGGTCAACTGTTAACAAATGCGGCACCCATCTTGCAGAAAGTTTTTTCATCTGTAATTCTTGATGCAAAATAAAATGTACTCGATCATTTGCGATGCCTATGGCATTCGCTATTTCAAGCACTTTCACTCGTCGACGTCTAATATCATATCATGGACATTAGCTATGATTTCTGGCGTTGTTGCAGTTTTTGGACGACCACTTCGTGGTTCATCTTCAATGCTTGTACGACCACGTTTAAATTCAGCAACCCAATTTTTTACTGTTGCATATGAAGGAGAACTTTCAGCTAACACATTCACCATATCATTATGAATTTCTTGTCCCGATAAACCATATGTAAATATTTAATCACATCAATAATTTCTAATTTTTCCATTACACACAAAAAAATATTAGCTTAAATCATCTAATTGAAGATTTGTTTAAAATAAAATTGTTTTTAAATAATTACAGCTATGGACATATAATTGGCACAAATTTAAATTGCGCATAAATTTAAGTATTTTTCAACTAAATATATTTAAAAATGCAAGTTTTGTCTCTTCTGATTATTGTTGAAAAAAATGTTTGTCTTAATATTGCTCAAATGTTCCGTTATGTTTTGCTTATTATTTACCGTTATCATTTTTGCGTTAACAATGCTGATTTAAAGTGGACATATAAATGGCACAATTTACTTAAAATAGGCAGTAGTCGTGTAGATTTAATTCAAAGCAATAAATATTTGTCGTAGTTCAAAAATAAATATAAAAAGCTAAAAAAATTTTAAAATGGTATCAGGAAAACATACCACAGGTGAGGAAAGGCGGATCATATGGAAAATGTATGAAGATGGAAAAAAAGTAGCGGAAATTGCTGAGATAATGCAAATTTCTCGCAAAAAAGTCTACAATGCAATTAATTCTTGTGTTGAGGATCCCGATATATTGACTAAGGGTAAAATTTGGAAGCCAAGGCCACGAAAAACAGATGAGCGTACGGATGCAGCTATAGTACGAATGGTGAAAATTGATCCATTCAAGTCATCAAGGCAGATAGCATCGGATATTAATGAAAATTTGAACATGGAAATATCAAGCAGACTTGTCAGAAGAAGACTAAACGAGGCAAATTTGTTTGAGCGCATTTCCAGAAAAAAGGCCCTGATCCCAAAAAAAAAATATTTCAAAACGACTAACCTTCGCCAGAACCCATAAGGAAAATCCCATTAGTTTTTGGAAAAACGTGTTATGGAGTGACGAAACAAAAATTAACAGGATAGGACCAGATGGCAGAATCTTTGTTCGTCGTCCTAAAGGCCAAGAGTTTAATCCTCGGTTCACTCAGAAGACGTTAAAATATGGAGGTGGCAGTATTATGGTTTGGGGTGCATTTTCTTGGCATGGCGTAGGTCCGCTTATAAAAATAAATGGAAAAATGGACAAGTTTCGGACAAGCGGAGAAGATTGATGTTTTGGATTGGTCAGCCCAGAGCCCTGACTTAAATCCAATAGAGAACCTGTGGAATGAAGTCAAGGTTGAAATCGCCAAGAAAAATTACAAAAATATGGACGAACTGTGGTCGGCCGCACAGGAAGCTTGGTACGCCATCCCCAAAACAAAATGCCAAAAACTAGTGGAAAGTATGGGTCGCAGGTGCGAAGCTGTCATCAGAAACAGAGGCCACAGCACTAAATATTAACGGTAAAATATTTGTACATACCAAAAAATTTAACAAATGCAATATTAAAACCATTTCTCCTCCTTTTTTAAGATTGTGCCATTTATGTGTCCAGCTCATTTCAATGGGTTTTTTTTCATAATGATAATTTTTTATTTACATTAATGAATTTCAATTAAAGTTTATAGCAATATTAAATGTACATAATAAACATTTGGAAAAAAACAAAAACTTGTTGGTTGTTAATAGTATTTGCAATATAGTAGCATAAGAAAGAATTCATGGTAAAATGTGCCATTTATATGTCCATAGCTGTATATAGTTGAATCAATTAAATCTTTGAATTCTTTAATTGATTCAATTAATCGTAAACAATTTTTAATAATTGATAGTATCATTTGCGTGGTAGGTGCAAAAACAGAGAAAATAGTCATTGTCTGGAACAATTTGATAATTAAACCTGGTTTTTTCTTTTTTGTGTGTACAAAAAAATCACTGAAGTGCCTTTTTGAAAACCTGTTCCCAGCAAAATCTTTCATTACCAAATAAGTGGTTATATAATAGAAATTCATTGCTCCGCACAACTTATTTTTTGGCGTCTAAACTCATTATTTTTGTTTGGCGTGGTCGTTTTTATAAATAGTCACGCTTACCCGCTCGCTTACGAAAAAATGAGAAATAAGTAGTTATGAGATTTTGAATAAAAAGTGGTTACACACATGCTTACAAAAAGTTGAATTATAAGTGGTTATCCGATTGCTTATTTGATTCTTAAGCAATCGGATAACTAATCTTAGGCAATCGGATAAAGTTAAGCAAATACTATTAGCTTAAGAAAATACATTCAGAAAAATTTAAGTTTTTTCTAGTGTGTAATTTTAGGACTCGTCATAAAAATTTAAACATAAAACATATTTACATATAATAAATAAAAATGTATAAAATTTAACTGCGTAAAAAGTACTTATTTAAAATATTACAAGTTAGTCATTATTTTATATTTAGAAACAATGAAAACAATAGGCCGTTATTAGGAAGTCATTATTTTATATTATAAAATAATGCAAAAGGTAATGATATATCATTTTTGGTAATGCAGATAGTAATGAGGTGTCATTACCAATATTTTGCTGGGTTACTATAAGAATGATATGATGGATGGAAATTTCCATTATACAAAGCTTTTCGCTGTTTATACCGCGATCTCTATGTCAGGCTAAGAACATTTCGTACTGCACTCGTATTAACTTTTCAACGGGTTTGCTATAGATGATCACAAATTTATTAACCACTTTTCTCAGCTCAAAATACTTCTCCATTACGATTGTTAAAAAAATTTTTTTTATATAAATTGTTTAAATATAGTTATAAATTAACAAAAAATGTAAAAAAAAATCAAAGAAAACTCTACAAATATATTTATTTTATAACAAAAACGAGTAAAAAGGTTAAAGTCGGGCATGCCGAATATACAATACCCTACACCAGTCTGGTGTATTGTTTGGATCCGAAATTCGAATGGGTTAAAATGGGGCTTATGTCAAAATTTTCTATAATGTGAGTCAGTGCACCAAATTTCATTAAAATATCTTAATATTTGCGACCTGCAGTTTGTAACCAAGCCAATTTTGGGGGGACCCTTATATGGGCACTAATTCTAAACATGGACCGATGTTCACCAAAATCAATAGGCTTTGTCCTTGGGCCAACATAGGTCTATGTACCAAATTTCATCAAAATATCTTAATATTTGCGACCTGCAGCGTATAAACAATATAATTTTGGGGGGACCCTTATATGGGCACTAGTTCTAAACATGGACCGATGTTCACCAAAATCAATAGGCTTCGTCCTTGGGCCAACATAGGTCTATGTACCAAATTTCATCAAAATATCTTAATATTTGCGACCTGCAGCGTATAAACAGTATAATTTTGGTAGGACCCTTATATGGGCACTAGGTCTAAACATGGACCGATATTCACCAAAATCAATAGGCTGCGTTATTGGGCCAATATAGGTCTGTGTACCAAATTTCATCAAAATATCTTAATATTTACGACCTGCAGCGTATAAACAGTATAATTTTGGTAGGACCCTTATATGGGCACTAGGTCTAAACATGGACCGATGTTCACCAAAATCAATAGGCTGCGTTATTGGGCTAACATAGGTCTGTGTACCAAATTTCGTCAAAATATCTTAATATTTACGACCTGCAGCGTATAAACAGTATAATTTTGGTAGGACCCTTATATGGGCACTAGGTCTAAACATGGACCGATGTTCACCAAAATCAATAGGCTGCGTTATTGGGCTAACATAGGTCTGTGTACCAAATTTCGTCAAAATATCTTAATATTTACGACCTGCAGCGTATAAACAATATAATTTTGGTAGGACCCTTATATGGGCACTAGGTCTAAACATGGACCGATGTTCACCAAAATCAAACTTGTTCGTCCTTGGGCCAACATAGGTCTGCGTACCAAATTTCATCAAAATATCTTAATAGTTGCGACCTGTAGAGTGCGCACAAGATTGCATGTACAGACAGACAGACGGACGGACGGACAGACGGACATCGTTAAATCGAAATAAAAAAAAAATTCTGAACCGATCGGAATACTATAAGGTGGGTCTACGACCAATATTTTTTGATGTTACAAACATCAGCACAAACTTATAATACCCTGACCACATAGTGGTGTAGGGTATAAAAAAGTAGCATCGTTCACCAGATTAAGGTAAACATAAAGCGCTACATATCAATTGTAGCGATCACACGGAAAACTGACGTGTAAATAAGCCACTTTCTAAGACTTAATTAATAATTAGCGTCAAAAAATCCACAATATTCTCCCTTCCTTTTCTGAAACTGGACCATGTAGAATTGTGTTATTAACAATCAAACAACTTTCAGAGCTGCAATATGTGTCCTCGGATCTATGTATGAAAAACTGGGACGTATGATGGGTCGTTCGTATGAAGAAACCGTGAATATACTGCTAAGAACTCTACGCAATGCCGAATCACAAGCGCGGGTTGAAATTATGATTACTCTCGAAAAGGTGTGTGCTGGCATGGGTACCGCTATAGCTAATGTTCATAAGGACATTTATAAAGCCACCAAACACAGTTTAACGGATCGTGTTATGGCAGTGCGAGTAGCAGCAGCAAAATGTATTTTAGAAATGATACAACATGCTCCATTTCTATATCAAACGGAATTGGAAAATTTACCAGCTCTCTGTTTTCGAGCTTTTGATGGCAGTAGCTATGAAGTGCGCTGTTCAGTTGCAAAACTTTTGGGAACCTTATTGGCGTTTACCCAACAGCAACAGAATGACAACAATAATAAAAAACTAGCCGTTCAGCCGACACAATCGAAAACAGCTGCTAGACAAGTGTCATTAGACGAGACTTTAAGTATTCTTATGTCGGGATTTCTTCGAGGAGGTGGTTCCTTCCTTAAGGGCACTGGTGAAATAATCAAAGGAAGTTCAAGTGTTAATCGTGAAATACGTGTTGGTGTAACCCATGCCTATGTTGTATTTGTGGATTATATGGGTAGTGTATGGTTAGAACGAAATTTATCGGTATTTTTGTCACATATTTTAGATTTGGTAGCAAATCCAAAAGCTGCCTCATCTCATGTGGATGCTGTGTACTCTCGAAAATGTATAAACTTTATACTACGTTCTATTTTGGGTAAAATGCTAGGAGAAAAGGCTCAAACTTCAGCTTGTAAAGAACTGGTATTTATGATAGCGAAGCAAATGAATTCTATTGATTTTAATCCCGAAAATGCTAAAGATTCTAATCAAGAAACTTTATTCAGTCAGCACTTGTTAGTTTGTGCTTTACAAGAATTGGGTTCGTTAGTTTTGGGTTTGGGTACTACCGCTCAAAATCTTTTAGCTGATCAGACTCTAAATGCCATCGATACAACATGCGCTGTGTTGGTACACCCAAGTGCAGCCGCAAGATTAGCAGCTGCTTGGTGTTTGAGGTGTTTCTGTGTAGCCGTACCGAGTTTAATAACACCCTTAATAGATCGTTTCGTTGAAGCTCTCGAGCAAATGCGTTCTTCCCCGGAGGCTATTGCTGGTTACAGTTGCGCTTTAGCGGCTATTTTGGGTAGTGTACGCTACTCTCCTCTGGGCATACCACATACCAAAGGAAAGGTGGTATTCAATGCGGCTGAAGAATTATTACGTTCAGCTTCTCAAAACAGTCGTATGTCGTTAAATCGTACCCAAGCTGGTTGGTTGTTAATCGGATCTATAATGACTTTGGGATCTCCGGTAGTTAAAGGATTACTACCCCGATTATTGTTACTCTGGCGTCATTCTTTTCCACGATCCAATAAAGAGCTTGAATCAGAAAAAGCTCGCGGTGATTCATTTACCTGGCAAGTAACATTAGAAGGACGTGCTGGAGCTTTATCGGTTATGCAAAGTTTCTTGGTTAATTGTCCAGAATTGGTCAACGAAGATATTACCAAACGTTTGTTAACACCCATTGAAAGTGCTTTAGCCATGTTGGTAAAGTAAGTTTATTTGATTTTCTCCTACTTCGATTTTAATACAATCCTCACTTTTTTCTAAATCTTTAGTTTATCTTCAGTGTTGAAAAGTTATGGCACTCAATTGAAAGCTCCTGCTGCCATGGTACGCTTGCGTCTTTATGAAACTTTATCACAATTACCAGCTAATGCTTTAGAAGCTTCCTACACGCATTTATTACGTATGCTTATATCTGAATTCACTTTAGCCGAAAATCCAGCAAATACTACAAATTCCTTACTACGTAGCCTCTGTCATGCTGATGATTCTGTTATTTTAGGTACATGGTTACAAGAAACCGATCATCGAATTATAGAAGATCAGGTAGGTCGTTATATACATTTTTTATTTATATAAGTAGCTTAAATATTATTTGTATTTATACCCATTGGGCATTGTTCAATTTCTTCCCAAAAGTACTTTAAGGCCAGTATTATAGTCAGCACTAAGTAGAATTTTTTTTTAACATTTTACCTAAGTATACAAATTTGTTTGAAAATTTCTTATCAAATCAAAAATTACTCTTGAGTGCTAACTGTAATACGTCCCTAAGTAATCAGTCCATTAGTAGATTGATTAAAAAGCCTTCGTCATATTTATGAAAAGTTATTCCAGTTTTTTTTTTCAATGAAACATTTCATTCTAATATTTTTTATAAAAAAAATTAGAATGAAATTTTGAAATGTTTCATTTAATTGAACGAAATTTGATTAAGCTTTTCTTAATTATGATACGGCTTTATCTATCAGTACAATACAAAACTTTTAAAACAAAATTATTGTCCCTTTAATCTTAACATCTTTTTTTCCTTTATCTGTTTAAAATAATTTTTATAAAATAAGATGGAACCAAATCGGAGATGGGATGGTGATCATGTAAGTTAATTTAGCTTCGAATGAAATTTTGTTGT
Organism: Leucophora obtusa; assembly: GCA_949987735.1. Taxonomy (NCBI): domain Eukaryota; kingdom Metazoa; phylum Arthropoda; class Insecta; order Diptera; family Anthomyiidae; genus Leucophora; species Leucophora obtusa. The sequence continues at coordinate 361,138,760 of OX465295.1, forward strand.
ACACCGCTTGTTTTTTTTTCTTATTTTCTATGGTTTTGTCAACTTTCTGACATTTGGTTTCGTTCGTTGTTTTATTTGACTTATGTTTAATTTCCAAAAGGGTTTTTAAATAAGTAATTTAACGATGTTTTAATTATAGTTACAGCCAAATAGTGCAGCAGGTTCCGGTGCTTTGGAACATGATCCCTGTTGCTTGTATAGAATTTCTAAAAATGCTACATTGGCCACAGTAAATGGTGCCTATGGTTATAAAGCACATCAGTGTCCAGGTCCTCTGCCACTGGGCGTGGCTATCATAGACATGTCCATAACATTATTTGGTGTCATTTTTCCCAAAGTGGCAAATAAACATCGTTTACAAATGTTGGAACATTTTGGTGAATGTATAAGACAAGCTAAAAGTAGCCGCCAAGAGGCCGTACAAATGAATGTTTATACAGCTCTTTTATGTGGTTTAAAGGTTTTAACCGATAATAAGGCCGGCATAGGTCAAGAAGATGTACGTAAAAGTTTTACCAATCTGGTGACTGCTGGACTTATTAGCTCGAATTCTATGCTACGTTGTGCTTCCGCTGAAGCTTTAGGTCGTTTGGCTCAAGTTGTTGGAGAATCACGTTTTACAGCTGAATTGGCACAAATATCTTTTGATAAATTAAAATCGGCCCGAGATGTAGTAACACGTACTGGTCACTCCTTATCGTTGGGTTGCTTACATCGTTATGTAGGTGGTATGGGTTCATCACAACATTTGAACACAAGTGTATCGATATTATTGGCTTTGGCACAAGATATTTCATCGCCAGTTGTGCAGTTGTGGGCCTTACATGCCTTGGCATTAATAGCAGATTCTGGTGGTCCCATGTTCCGTAGTTATGTGGAGGCTACATTAACACTCTGTCTGAAACTTTTACTAACTGTACCACAATCATATGTGGATGTGCATCAATGTATTGGACGTGTTTTAAATGCATTAATTACTACAATGGGTCCCGAACTTCAGGTGATTGTCGTTAAAATGTTAATAGTGTATATACTTTTTGACTGATTCAAATATTTAATTGTTTTAGGGAAATGCTGGGGTTATAAACAATATGCGTAGATCTTTTATATGTGCAGCTTCTATTATGCATGGTCATTCGGATCCCTTGGTACAGGCTGAAGCTACTGGTTGTCTTCAGCAGGTGCACCTTTTTGCTCCCGGTAGTGTTAATTTACCCTTGTTGGTTCCAACACTTGTTAAGAATTTATCTAGCAACTATTTAACACAACGCAAAGCTGCTGTATCATGTCTTCGTCAATTGGCACATCGTGAAGCCAAAGAAGTTTGCGATCTAGCATTGTCAATTAAACCCGATGACTGTCCCAAACTAGTGATAACCGAATTTGGTCTTCCCGGTATACTCTTCGCTATGTTAGACTCTGAAACCGATATGGAAATGCTTAAAAATATTCACGACACCCTACTGTCAATGCTTCAGTTAATGGCAGCTGAAAGCCTTAGTAATTGGTTAAGTTTGTGTAAAAATGTTCTTACAGTAGCGGTTGAAAATTCTCCACTACCCGAAGATGTAGCCATAACCTCAAAGGGTGATGCTCCTAAAGCGTCAGCGTCAACTACAAGTAGTGCAACATCACACACTTTGGCTAATAACGATGAGGAAGACGAAGACGAAGAAGATGATGCGGACGATGTTACCGAATATCATGCTGCTGAAAATTCTTCCACCCATCCAGCTGTACAACCACGCTGGACAACTCGTGTATTTGCCGCCCAATCAGTACGAAAGATTATGTCTGCTTGTGAGTCTGATACTCCTATACATTTTGATTTGCTACAAGCTAAAGAAATGCAAATGACAAAATCCAGTGGTGACTATCTTATTCTACATTTATCAGAGTTGATACGTATGTCGTTTATAGCAGCTACTTCTGATTCTGATCAATTACGCTTAGAGGGTTTAAGAACTTTACAGGAAATTATTGATCGTTTTGCAAATGTACCAGAACCAGAATTTCCTGGCCATCTGTTGTTGGAACAATTTCAAGCTCAGGTAAGCTCAGAAAATTACGTTTAGTAGATTTTGTGTTTAATTTTATTTAGGATTAAGTTTGAGTAAATTTTGTATTGAGCTTGGCTAAGTTTGAGTTTGGATGAGTTTGAGTTGAGTAAAGTTTGAGTTCAATTTCTGGGTTTGTGTTGAATCAAAGTTTTTTTAACAAAAATCAATTCTGAGCGAAGTTTCTTTCATTTGACTTTACATTTATATAAATCACTTGTATTTAGGTTGGTGCAGCATTACGTCCAGCTTTTGCACCCGACACACCATCCCATGTCACAGCTGCTGCCTGTGAAGTATGTTCAGCTTGGATTGGTTCTGGTGTGGCACGCGATTTAAACGATTTACGTCGGGTTCATCAATTATTGGTATCATCATTAAATAAATTGCACTCAAAAACAAATAGCACTCAATTATTTAACGAATCAATGACTACATTAGAAAAACTGAGTATATTGAAAGCATGGGCAGAAGTCTATATTGTAGCCATGATAACTAACAATACAGCACCGGCATCATTGTTAAGAAAACAATTGACAGCGACAAATTTAATATCATCATTGACCAGCGGCATAGATGTGGAAGATGATGATACCACGGGAACTGATTTTGGTAACGATAGAAATTGTGAGAGTCTCTTGTCGTTGGTAAAACCAGAATTAGACAATCTTTCGACACATTGGTTGGCTGCCATGAAAGATCATGCATTATTGCTGCTACCAGCTGAATTTCAAAGTCAATTACCACATGATGGAGGTGCTTTCTATACACCCGATACAATAAATTCTTCAAAGCCACATTATTTAGCTTCCTGGCCTCCCATATTATATGCTGCTTCGTTGTGGCTTAAAGATGAGGGCTTCCAGTTACATTTGGAATCTAATAGCCAAAATGAAACTGAATCCGTAAATACCGATAATACAGCTTTGGAAGCAAATAATAATATATCTCATGGTTCTTTGTCGGCCGATCGTTTTCATATGATTTTTGGTATTTGCATGGAGGCATTGTGCAGCGCCAGGACATCAGAAAAACCTAAAAATGTGATAAGTTGTTTACAATCAATGTATACGATTTTCGATTCTAAATGGGCTCGTCAACAACTTGTTAAAGATAAAGTCTTAACTATAGAATTGTGTAATGTTTTGCATAGACAAATATTGACCAGTGATGATTTGTTTGTCCAACTCTTATGTATAGAAATACTCAAACAATCTGTTTTAGCTTCAAAAGAACAACTCACCGATACACGAGATGAATATTTGGAGAAGAATAAAAATAATGAGAATACAGATAATATATCTTTGCAAGAACAAATTGATCAAATGGGAGAAGGTGGTAGTTCGGGTGAAATAACTCCAGGTTCCTCTCATATTTATGCTATTCTCGAAGTTTGTCTATGTCTATTTGTACGTCAAATACCAACTATGAATCCTGGTGCAGCAAATACAGTGCAATTTCGCCAGGATTTAATTGCCAAAACAGCATTAAGCTCACAATCATTCTTTAACAAGTTAGCCGAGGATAATGGTAGACTAGTGGCCAGTGCTTTGGAATGTGTTGAAGAACTAACTACTCTGTGTTCCCCCAAAGGAGCTTTAGCTATTTTGCCAACAATACTATACATGACTACTTCCATTATAAAGGAAATAGCCAATAAATCCTTTATTGATTCTACAATATTAGCCAATACAGTAGCAATACAAGCAGCTTTACATGCCCTCGAATCCATATGTAGGGATAAATGGTCTAAACATCCATCAGTATCTAATGAATGGCAAGAATTATTACAAAGTGCTTTGGCCACAATAGTAGATCTTACAAAAACTGCTGGCAATAATGAAGATCGTAAAATGGATGAAGTTACCATGTTACGGGCTATAGCGGTATTTATATTACATACTCCACCGTCAGTGGTTTCGACACCATCTTTACAATATCCGTGTATAAATCATTTTCGTCAATATCTACAATCTGACAATTTATCAGTTAAACTGAAATGCATACAAACTGCGCGTTTAATATTTTCTCAATCTGAACTTAAAGTTTCCACACCATATATACACGCATTGGCGCCACGCATCATAGAGGGTTTATATATGGATGCTGCTAAGCAGCCTCGAACAGATTTAGAACTACAAATCGTATTGGATAGTATAGTTACAGTTGAAGCTCTTATAGAATTGGCTGAACCACAAAATCGTAAGTTTGTTTATAATATTTCTTATAGTTTTTAACTTATCTATATCCCCCTGACTAATTAAAAAAGAAAAAATAGCACAATCCCATTAAATCCTTTAATATGTTAAACAGAATGTTAAATATGTATAAATACATGACAGAGCTTCTGAAGAATAGATTTTTAAATTAAAATATTATGAGTATGGAAATGGTCTTCCGAAGGGAGATTTATAATTTTATAAAAATAAAATGCAAAAATGAAGTTAAAATCTGAAGGTTAATTTTGAATTTTCTAAACCAAGGCAAAAGCATATTAGCTGCCGAAAAAATCTCTAAAATTTGACTCTCGCACACTCACTTACTAGTGTGTTTAACGCGTGGTTCGCGTAAATTACCTAAAATTCAGCTTACATGCCCATCTCTAGTCGGTTCTCATTTTTTTTTTTTTTTATTTTTGCTGTCACGTAGTGTAATTGTTAATATTTTCGAAAAATGAATGTTTTTGTACATTATACGAGTACCAAAAGCGTTCATTATACCACTATTATTTTATACAATTTAATAATCAATTCCTTAAAGCTCTGTTATTTATTGTTAGTCAAAGAAAATAAATATGTAAATTCATTTGTAATTGTTTCTCGTTTTGTTTATATTTATTTTATCTTCTAATGCATTACGATAATCACGCAATCTTAAAAACAAAAACTATCCCTAAACTATCATCTATATTATGTCCGTGTCCTACACATAATAACAAAAATACATTAAACATAAAAAATTATATAGGAAATCTTATGCAAGGTAATTTTAAATAATATTTTCATCATTTTGCATAGATGGTTTGTTTGTTTTGTTTTAATTTATTTTTTTAAGTATTAATTTCCACTAGAATTTACCCGAAATATTTTGTTTTTTAATTAATTTCCATGTTATAATAAACTAAACTATAGAGGTATTCAGCGATGTATGGATAACTTTCAAAATAAATTTTAAGAGTTCCGGATGGGCTAATTGTTTTTGTTTGCATATGAAAACCACTAAATGAAACTTGGTGGACATTGAATAAAGAAAAGTCACATCGGAAATCGATTGACTGTATTTATAAGGCGAAAAATTATGTTTTTATGAACGGGTTGGGGTTGTCTTCCAGATACAAAAAATTATATCTAAGTTTTTTTGTGTCTAAAGAATTAAAAGTAAAAAATAATGTAATTATTAGAGAATTTCATAAAATAAAAATTTCAGACATTTATAGGATAACCAACCATTCCAACCATTTTTTTATTTACATTGCTTTTCGAATAGATTTACGGTTCTGTAATCATTTGGTGTAAGAACAATATTTTTTAAAAAACTTAAAAAATAATTGTGTGAAAATTGTTGTTGTTTCGGGTAAATTGTGTTCGCGATTTCCGGTACGACTTTTCTTGATCCAATCGCCACCAAATTTCATATCAGCAATTTTAATATGCAAATAAAAAAAATTTAGCACATTCGGAACTGTTAAAATTCACTTTTATTTATTTGGACACTTCTACTTAATAATTTACATAGTATCCATTTTATATGTTAATTCTTTTCAAAATCACAGGTATACAAATGTTAACCCTGCTGGTACCGGTGCTTATAAACTATTTAGCTGAACCTTCCAAGTTACGTAATTTACCAAAATATCAACGCCAATTACATGAACAAGCCTTGCAATGGCTTATGAAAATTGGTCCGAAATACCCCCAAGAATTTAAATCATTAATGGGTCAGTCACCAGAATTAAGACAAAAGTTAGAAGCAGCTGTTCGATGTCAGCAACAATCGGCCGCCATAGCCAATCGGGTACAGACAGCTCAGTCACGCAGTGGTCTCGAAAAACAACAAAAGCCAACAATAAAACTGAAAACTGATTTTAGTAATTTTCAGTAAATTCAAAACTGTGCAGTTGATTGATGGAATTTAATATGGGCATTAATTTATATATAAAAACTAAGTTTAGATAATAACTAATTATTAATATATATCAATACAAAATATACTGATGGAGAACTTATTGATGACTTAAAAACCAAGATTTCCTATGCTGTTCTATAACACGTGGTTTCATTTTATAGTGAAAATGAAAATTTCACGTGGTTTATAGGTTCCCAATTTCCAATATGTGATTCATTCAGTTTCTAATACACTTTTTTTGGGAACAAGTTGATTTTAGGGGCACCTCAGCGATTTTTCTCCCAGATAGTACTTTTTAAGATGATTTGGAAAAAAAATTCCGCGAAAACGCCTATGTTGAGAGTTATTTCAATGGAAAGGTTGTAAATAGACTTGACTATATCTTCGGATTGAGACAATATAGACATCATTGGAAAGGTAATTACAATATATTTAAGATGACTTCACGACCTGATGATGGAATTTTAAGCGACTCTTACCTTTCATTTAAGGGTCAGTGTAGCTCTGCAAATAAAAAAGTTATGAGGGAAATAAAATGACTTTTTTTTTTAATTTAAAGTAAGTTGTAAAAAAAATTTCATTTGAGTTGCGCACTCGATGTGCGCTACACACAAAGGGTTCACAACTAGAATGTATTTTAGGCTTATTCACTGGATGTTCGCGAGTCTATTCATAAGTCTTTTGGATATCATCTGTCTAACTAACTAAGAACTATGATTTTACTTTTTCCCGATCGTTAAAAAAGTTTCCGCACTAAATGCGTTGAAGTTTTTTTTTTACCAAATTGATTTAAGAAACAATTTTTATTATCAGGACAATATTGGGTCATATGAATAAAACTTAGGAATTACTTCGAAGTAATTACTTTGGGCTTTTAACTCCAAATTTACCAATTGGCTGGTAGAATAGCATGAAATTAAAAAAAATAAATTTCTAGTCTACTCCCAAGCAGACTAGATTTGTGAAGTAATTGCTTAAAAAACCCTATTTTTCCCCCTATTAGTAATATCTATTTTTTATTCATATGAGCCAATATCTAGGTTTTGCCTTGAGAGCCTGCACCAAAACCAACTCAACCAAAAAAGTCTGTAATGGCTACTGAAAATTTTGCTGTTATTACGGGAAATTTAACTGTTTTGAGGCCAGCGGTTTTTTTTGCTAATTTTAGCAACACATGTCTGTTGATATGTAGTACAATAAAATTAGTAGAAAAAATTAGTAGCCGCTACTAAATTTTAGTAAAATTTATGTAAAATGCAATTCAAAATCGATTTGCTAAAGTCAGTTAAAAAACTTACTAAATATCATAATTTTAGTACAATGAAATTAGTATAAATAATTACTAAATTTCAGTAAATTGCTGTAAACTGTAATTTAAAATCGATCTGCTGAAATTAGCAAAAAATTGTACTAAAAATAAAAAAACTGTAAAGCCACATTCTCAATGATGGAGTACTCCACTCTACAGAGTGAAATGTACTAAAATAGAGATGGCATGATACAAAAAATATGTAAGTGCGAAAAAGAAGGGACCAAAATCCACTCTGCAGAGTGGAGAACTCTAGCATTGTGAATCCGACTTAAAATGTAAAAAAAAAAAATGTTTCTATAATTACTTCATCGTACTTGAACTTTGGAGTCAAAATTGCAAACGGTTCTCCAGTTATTGGCGTTTTGTGCATTGGAGATGCAATAAAATTTTCTGGGTGTTATTTCTAAACTAAGAATATATCAATAGTAACAAATATAAACTAAACAAGAATTGTAAAAAATTAAAAAAAAAATATTTTTAAATTAGTATATTTTTCTGCTAAATTTAGCACTCGGTTTTGAAAAATTAGTTAAATGTTTTTCTGAAATCAGCAGCGAAAATTAGTAAAAAAAAATCCGTAATTTGTAATAAGAGAACAGCAAAAATGATTACTAAAAATAAAAATTGTACTAATAATCAGTATAAAAATAGTATAGTGCGATTGGAAACTGTTTACAAATTTTTTTACAAACTTTTTTATTTGAGTGTACATATTGTTCTAATCCGACCATAAATGACGAAGATAACGCTTTTCCGCGGAAAAATAAATATATCGTCGGACTCCCAAAAAAGAGTTCTATCAATGGTAACAATTTGGAGTCAATCGGTGAGATGCCCCTAAAGTCAAATTTAACCTTTTTTGTTTACAAGATAATTTAAACTTATGAGAAAAAATTATTATTTTATAGGACAAATTTATTTTTTCCATTTGCAGAACATGATTTGAATCCACTGTGATAGTGCTGGTAAGAATTGATTAGTGGGTATCGATTAAATTGAATTTAAGTAGTCGATACCGAAAAGTAACTACTCGATATTTTAATACTTGTATTTTGGACAGATATTGCAAAAATGCGACTCGGTTAAATGATCAGTATAAAAATATAACTCCGCTATGACGAAAAATCAAAAGTAAAAAGTTTATAGGAACATTTTAAAATGATGAACATCCCTTCAGAAATTTTTTCCATACAATTACGTTGTTCAAGTGGGTGTGTAAATGTTGTATAGGTTATATTTTATACAAAATATAATTTTATTTCTTGTTGTTGTTTTTTTTTTCTAAATAACAACAATAACATTTGAATTGTTTCATACAACGAAGAGCTGTTGTTATAATATATTCTAAAAATAATATTCGAAATTTTCTCACAAGATTTTTGTGTTTTTTTAAACTTGTAACAGCGGTATTCATAAGTTTTAATTACACACTCGATGTGCGCTACACACAACGAGTTCACATCTAGAATGTATTTTAGGCTTATTCACTGGATGTTCTCGAGTTTATTCATTAGTCTT